>OW569332.1:12288937-13005000 GCA_937595015.1 Polyommatus icarus | reverse complement strand
CGCCACGCGCACGCCACGCGCACGCCACGCGCACTCCACGCGCACGCCACGCGCAAGACACGCGCACGCCACGCGCACCACACGCGCACGCCACGCGCACTCCACGCGCACGCCACGCGCACGCCACGCGCAAGACACGCGCACGCCACGCGCACCACACGCGCACGCCACGCGCACTCCACGCGCACGCCACGCGCACGCCACGCGCACGCCACGCGCACCACACGCGCACGCCACGCGCACGCCACGCGCACGCCACGCGCACACCACGCTCAAGACACGCGCACGCCACGCGCACTCCACGCGCACGCCACGCGCACGCCACGCGCACGCCACGCGCACGCCACGCGCACGCCACGCGCACTCCACGCGCACGCCACGCGCACGCCACGCGCACGCCACGCGCACGCCACGCGCACTCCACGCGCACGCCACGCGCAAGACACGCGCACGCCACGCGCACCACACGCGCACGCCACGCGCACTCCACGCGCACGCCACGCGCACGCCACGCGCAAGACACGCGCACGCCACGCGCACCACACGCGCACGCCACGCGCACTCCACGCGCACGCCACGCGCACGCCACGCGCACGCCACGCGCACCACACGCGCACGCCACGCGCACGCCACGCGCACGCCACGCGCACACCACGCTCAAGACACGCGCACGCCACGCGCACTCCACGCGCACGCCACGCGCACGCCACGCGCACGCCACGCGCACGCCACGCGCACGCCACGCGCACTCCACGCGCACGCCACGCGCACGCCACGCGCAAGACACGCGCACGCCACGCGCACCACACGCGCACGCCACGCGCACTCCACGCGCACGCCACGCGCACGCCACGCGCACGCCACGCGCACTCCACGCGCACGCCACGCGCACGCCACGCGCACGCCACGCGCACGCCACGCGCACGCCACGCGCACTCCACGCGCACGCCACGCGCAAGACACGCGCACGCCACGCGCACCACACGCGCACGCCACGCGCACTGCACGCGCACGCCACGCGCACGCCACGCGCACGCCACGCGCACCACACGCGCACGCCACGCGCACGCCACGCGCACGCCACGCGCACACCACGCGCACGCCACGCGCACGCCACGTGCACGCCACGCGCAAGACACGCGCACGCCACGCGCACCACACGCGCACGCCACGCGCACGCCACGCGCACGCCACGCAACACACTAAACAAAATCTACATAAAGACCTATACGCTAAAAAACGAAACAAGGCTATAGCAGAATGCCCAAAACATAGACATGCTTTGGGCATTCTGCTAGTGCAAGTGCCACCATACGACGGTACTACTTCTTGGAACGCTTATCGCGCGCGCACGTGCACCACACGCGCACGCCACGCGCACCACACGCGCACGCCACGCGCACGCCACGCGCACGCCACGCGCACTCCACGCGCACGCCACGCGCACGCCACGCGCAAGACACGCGCACGCCACGCGCACCACACGCGCACGCCACGCGCACTCCACGCGCACGCCACGCGCACGCCACGCGCACGCCACGCGCACTCCACGCGCACGCCACGCGCACGCCACGCGCACGCCACGCGCACGCCACGCGCACGCCACGCGCACTCCACGCGCACGCCACGCGCAAGACACGCGCACGCCACGCGCACCACACGCGCACGCCACGCGCACTGCACGCGCACGCCACGCGCACGCCACGCGCACGCCACGCGCACCATACGCGCACGCCACGCGCACCACACGCGCACGCCACGCGCACGCCACGCGCACGCCACGCGCACACCACGCGCACGCCACGCGCACGCCACGTGCACGCTTCGCGCAAGACACGCGCACGCCACGCGCACCACACGCGCACGCCACGCGCACGCCACGCGCACGCCACGCGCACTCCACGCGCACGCCACGCGCACGCCACGCGCACGCCACGCGCACGCCACGCGCACGCCACGCGCACGCCACGCGCACGCCACGCGCACGCCACGCGCACTCCACGCGCACGCCACGCGCAAGACACGCGCACGCCACGCGCACCACACGCGCACGCCACGCGCACGCCACGCGCACGCCACGTGCACGCCACGCGCAAGACACGCGCACGCCACGCGCACCACACGCGCACGCCACGCGCACGCCACGCGCACGCCACGCAACACACTAAACAAAATCTACATAAAGACCTATACGCTAAAAAACGAAACAAGGCTATAGCAGAATGCCCAAAACATAGACATGCTTTGGGCATTCTGCTAGTGCAAGTGCCACCATACGACGGTACTACTTCTTGGAACGCTTATCGCGCGCGCACGTGCACCAAACGCGCACGCCACGCGCACCACACGCGCACGCCACGTGCACTCCACGCGCACGCCACGCGCACGCCACGCGCAAGACACGCGCACGCCACGCGCACCACACGCGCACGCCACGCGCACACCACGCGCACGCCACGCTCAAGACACGCGCACGCCACGCGCACTCCACGCGCACGCCACGCGCACGCCACGCGCACGCCACGCGCACTCCACGCACACGCCACGCGCAAGACACGCGCACGCCACGCGCACCACACGCGCACGCCACGCGCACTCCACGCGCACGCCACGCGCACGCCACGCGCACGCCACGCGCACTCCACGCGCACGCCACGCGCACGCCACGCGCACGCCACGCGCACGCCACGCGCACGCCACGCGCAAGACACGCGCACGCCACGCGCACCACACGCGCACGCCACGCGCACTCCACGCGCACTCCACGCGCACGCCACGCGCACCACACGCGCCTCTGAGCAAATCAAGATGCAAACGCATTCCACGCGCACGCCACGCGCACTCCACGTGCACGCCACGCGCACCACACGCGCACGCCACGCGCACCATACGTGCACGCCACGTGCACTCCACGCGCACGCCACGCGCAAGACTTCACTGATAATATATTATTTTGTGCGTGTGAGTTGTGACTCTTAATGTAAAGAAAAGACGTCTACGTAAAAACTGGTCTTATGGTTCTGTAGGGACCCTGGGACGTCAGAAAGCCAATTACAAGTTTTCACCTCTAAGGGCCTGTTTCACCGCTTCCTGATAAGGCTATCCACCTCTTAATTTGACAGATGGAGTATGGAAAATCTGTCAAATAACCCTATCGGGCACCTTATCAGGAAGCGGTGAAACAGGCCATAAGTAACAGTAATTAGAAAGCATATTTGAGTTAATTCAGGCTTTGCAAGATGCCCAAGACCGCAAGCTCGGCGCTTTACAAGATTCTCAAAGGGCAATGATGGAGGCACAAGACCGCAAGCTCGGCGCTTTGCAAGAATCACATGACCGCAAGCTCGGCGCTTTGCAAGAGTCACAAGACCGCAAGCTCGGCGCTTTGCAAGAATCACAAGACCGCAAGCTCGGCTCTTTGCAAGAGTCACAAGAGCAACAAAAGGACCTACAAGAGAAAGCGCTTCTGGCCATAAAGGCCATAATATGTTAGTGACACTGTGACTAAGCTTCGAAAAGATGTCGACATAATGGAAGAACGAGTTACCGGGCTAGGAGTGGATATGGAAAATGTGAAAACCGGCCTCACAGAATTACAGAAGTGGAAAGTGCGCCTGGAAACCACAGGAGTCGCGACGTCTAGTGGAACTAATGGAGTAGTGGCACAAGGACCAAGAGTTAAAGTGCCACCATACGACGGTACTACTTCTTGGAACGCTTATCGCGCGCGCACGCGCACCACACGCGCACGCCACGCGCACCACACGCGCACGCCACGTGCACTCCACGCGCACGCCACGCGCACGCCACGCGCAAGACACGCGCACGCCACGCGCACCACACGCGCACGCCACGCGCACACCACGCGCACGCCACGCGCACTCCACGCGCACGCCACGCGCACGCCACGCGCACGCCACGCGCACGCCACGCGCAAGACACGCGCACGCCACGCGCACCACACGCGCACGCCACGCGCACGCCACGCGCACTCCACGCGCACGCCACGCGCACGCCACGCGCACCACACGCGCACGCCATATACTAACTCGTTATAATAATTATGTATTGTTACATAACAACACCTGCGGGCCGATTCTGTATCGTACATTTGTGAGTTAATCACTGAGTTAATAACGAAACGGAGTAGTGAGCAACCGAAAAGTCTCACTTTTGTATGCAAGTGAATACAAAAAGTGGCACTTTCCGTTATACACTCCTCCGTTTCGTTACTAACTCAGTTATTAACTCACAAATGTACGATACAGAATCAGCCCGCTGTTTGTTTAATACACGGCGGTCGGCGCTACAGAGGCGACGGTGTCGCGCGGGCGGCACGTGGCGGCAAACGACAGATCGAATATTTTACTACTTTATATTATACAGATCGAATACTTTACTAACTACTGTTCACTTCACTGATAATATATTATTTTTAACAAAAAATTAAAACCGACTTCCAAGGTAAAAACAATAATAACATTAATATGAACTAAAAAGTATTAAATAATTTTTACTATCTAATAGTGCCTTTTTCCGAATTCGGCTAAACCTCAACTATTTCTGTACTCAATCTTCATAATTTTGAAGTCGGTGCCAGTTCAAAGAATTTTAAATATTCTGTCAGAGGACTGAAGATTCAGCTATCTGGTACCGACTTCAAAATAATGAAGATTGAGTACAGAAATAGTTGAGGTTTAGCCTTCGATCACTAATATACAAGATACACAGTCTCATACAAAACCTCTCGAAAATCTGTCCCCGAGTAATAGAGTTTAATGAAGTATACATTTATCTAAAATCAACCTTAATTATAGTAATTATTAAAGATCTTTTTATAAAACAATGAACATTTGTGTTTACAAAGCAATAAAATTTTTACGTCCGATGCACGCTTCATACTAAATTCAACCATCCGCGTATATGATTTAAGTTCAAATTTGTATAGTGCCAAAAAAAAATCCAATTTTACGACCGAAATTCGCCGCTGGAACAGGGAGTGGAGTCGAACTGTTCAAATTTTTTTTGTTGATTGTAATTTGTAATAATTTTAATAGTCCATTTTTTTATTTTTCCGAAGTTTAATGTATAAAGTGAGGAGTAATTATTTTTTACTTGTAATATTATGTTGTTCTAATGTTATGTCTAATTTTATCATTAACCAAAATATACATAAGTGTACATACATTTTCCGATAGGCCACAAAGGACAACTCACATCACCCAACGCCCATACTTTTAACCTACTTAAAATCCTTAATGGGAACTATATTTGATCGAAGATGGGAACATAATATTATTACCACATCTAACTGGATCTCGAGGAAACCTGAAAAAAATCCTCAATAAAAAAATAATAGTAATAGCGACTCCATCAAATGGAACAGAAACATAGCTTATAACCCGATCATTTCAAGTGGGCATGATAAACTACGATAAGTACCTTTAGTATGAGTATTCGCAATTGAGATGGTTTATACCTGGTGTTGATTTATTTACAACTTAATTTTAAAACTGTCTTTTGGTGATTTCTTAAAGAAATACCAATATTTATAATACAATTGTAAGAAATATATTAGGATAAAATTAATACTTACCGGAAATATGAAATTCCATCCTTTTTTTTGGTTTTAGACGTATGATTTCTACAATTATTAAACGCGCACCGAGGCATGTTTCCCGGCGGAGCGTTCGAGCACTACTAAATCAAAAGTGCACCAGAATGTTGAGTTTGGTGCTCTTTTGGTGAGGTCGTTTTTTGCCGCGGATTGTGTAGGTATCTTGTATATTAGTGATCGAAGGGTTTAGCCGAATTCGGAAAAAGGCACTATTAGATAGTAAAAATTATTTAATACTTTTTAGTTCATATTAATGTTATTCGCACTCATGGTTGTAGTTCGAGTTCTTATAAAAGCGAATAATCTGATTGAGCAAAAAAAACAATTTGGATAACAAACGTAACCCGATACTGTATCGGATTGAGATTGAATAATTAATTGAATGAAAGCGATACCTACCTCGGTGTTACACTCGGTTTTTCAATTGATTTTCTTTTCTGGACTTAAGTATATTATCTAGTGTTTTCGGATTAAATACTAGTTATAATATATTTTCAGACCATTTTCAACGCTATCGTAATTAACGTAATTATGTTAAAACTGAAATTTACTATGTTTCTCTGTTATCTGCACTAAAATTATTGTAATACTAGCTGTCCCGGTGAACTTCGTGTAACTTTAAAACCTTCCCTGGACTTCTACGAATATTTTAAGACTAAAATCAGCCCAATCCGTTCAGCCGTTTCCGAGTTTTAGCGCGACTAACGCATTTGAAAATCAATTTTTATATATAAGAGATTCATCAAAAACAGTATATACTGCGCCTTTCTAGAGTTATGTGCGCAGTGAGGCACTAATATATTTTATTAACTATATCGTAAAAAAAAATTGAAAATCACAAACGGCAGAGTAATCGTACACCGTACATTAATTAAAAATCAACATCTGAACATAGAACTTGCTTTTTGTAAATCGGTTAAAAAGAATAGGCTCAGAAACGATAAAATCCGATTAAAAGAAAATCGGCACAGTTTGGTACAGAAAATTACTAACTAGGTACTTTTTTGCTGCAAAGCACACAGTTCGCACAAAACTACGCGCACAAAGCGCACAAAGTAGCGCGAGTCTAGTGTACTCGTATATCAGGGATAGAATAAATGATATAAAACTAAATCTGTTTGAACAGTTTCTTATGCGTCGTTTACACTCAGCCACCGTCGCTGCTCTTCGCGCTGCCGGCAATATTTCCCTGAATACTTCTGCGCCAGTAGCGAGGCGAGCACGGGCGTAGTAATGCCGCATCTGCTATATCAATTATACAGGGCCCCCGGATCACGTAAAGTTAACGTTAACGTGCATAAGTTACCCTTCCTAAAGGTCTTCCGTCTTAAGGGCCCTCTCTTCCTAAATTAGCAGGTCGATTGTCTGTCAGTGCGAATATCGACATAAATGACATTAAAATAACATTCATAACAGCGCGCCTTGTACGGTGGCGGTTACGACGCTCTCCGCGTCCATGATAGGGTGAAATAGGAGAAAAAACATTTTCAAGGCTTAATATAATACATATTTCAAAAAAGTAACCAAACCAAATTATTAACTTATGTATTGCAAAGCAGTAGATATTTTTTATATATTCTTTTGATAAATAATGAAGGAGTAAAGTGGTTTCATTCAACGATTTGGAGGTGATTTGGTTTTTTATTTCTTTATTATGTGATACCTATAGAAAAAATATGGCAAAACCAAATTACGTATCATTTAGATTACTAATTATTTTTTTCAGATATAATTTCTTTGTTAATGCCGATGAAAAGTTGTTTCATCTGCACGCTTTTTTCGAGAGAGCAGCCTTAAGGCCTCAAAAGTCAAAACACACTACCAAGGCACGCTACGCTACTGGACGCGAGCTTTTACCCTCGGCCTTCTACTTGCCGCGTTGGACAGCGGCAGCGGCATGACGAGTGACAGCGCGACTATTTACATTCTTCCACTTCCTACTCAATTCCCTGCCCGTCACAGCTGAGTGTAAACGGCGCATTACATCTTGGGGGGGTCGGAGTGGCGCGGGCGTTCTATAACGATATGTAAAACACTTTATTTACTGTATAACATTCCACTTTGTTCCACGGAATAGCTTTTGCGACATCTTGAATGATTCATCGCTTAAATCTCCACTATGTACTTACAAACGGCATATCTATTCCTTTTTAAAACTATTGCATTACAGTGTCTTTATTATGTTATTGTTTGTTAGTTCCGAATGTATTCGCTTTGTGAAGTTGTTCTTGGACGAGGGTTTTAAAGCGTTTAAATGATAAATTTTATACTCTCTCTATAATAAATTCTAACATTTTATAACTTACTAGCTGTCCCGGTGAACTTCGTGGCACTTTAAAACCTTCCCTGGACTTCTACGAATATTTTAAGACTAAAATCAGCCCAATCCGTTCAGCCGTTTTCGAGTTTTAGCGCGACTAACACATTTGAAAATCCATTTTTATATATAAGAAGAAGATAGACAATTACTCATTTCTTCCATTATAATTTGAACAGTCCTTGTAACTTACCTAGGTACTTCATCATCAAAATAATATTTAAATTATTCATATTTTTTTATTTCTAAATAATAATATGATTATCCCGGTCTTATTATAACGGCTTTAAGACTCCTTCATATAAACGGCAATTTTTAACTGTTACTAATAAACGTAAATAAACGTAACGTAACTACAATAGTAACGTAAATACAGTTAAATACAGTAAATACAGTTATTAATATTCACTCAAAAACAAAAATTTTACATTCCTAAAAATATATGTTATGTTGTTTTTCGGATATTTTTAATTTTATTTCATTTAATAATGTAAATATGGAAATAATGGTAACAAGAGGGATGCTCATTGTGTTAACTTTTAAACTTAAACTAGTAGCATTATTTACACAGATGACACCGAACCGGAACAAAGTGAAGATTTAGTTCGATGTTAACAGCAAATATTATCTCTAGTTTGTGTTCCATAACCGGGGCTGGATAAAGTTTCAAAGCGTAGAAGTTCCCGAGCTGAACTAAAACCAAACTCCTAATGGTGGCGAAGTGGCCAGTGGTTTGCAGAAACAATGCACACACGGTTCTAGGGATTATTGAAGTGAAAACTTCTTTAGCTTTATATTACTCAACACTTTTAAATACTACTCACATTTTATTCACATCTTAAACCCAAACTTAGGCAAGTATTTTTGGTCAGTACTTAAGATGCGACCCGGTCTCGGAACCTCGGAACCGCGTCTTGACGCGGTTCGGCTCTGTGATTGGTCCAAATTTTGTCAGCCAACCAATCACAGAGCCTGAAGACTTTTTGTTCTGTCGGCTGGTTTCGAAGCTGCGACCCCCGGCATGAGCTACCAGGCGCTCGCCCACTGAACGACGGAGGTCGTCAAACTCGTGTGAGTATATTATGTGATCGAATTACCGACCACTCAACCACTTGTGGTTGGGTGGTCGGTGGATCGAATATTCGTCAGACAGACTACGGGAGAGTAGACGGCCAGCGCGGCAAAGGAGAGAAAGTAATTTCCCTCTATCTTCCGAACGCCTGGCGAAATTGACTACTCAGCTGACGTATTAGTAAATATATGTTTGCCAACATCGGTTTTTATACTGGCTCCGCTTAAAATGAAGAGTTCGAAATACATTCCTTAGTTGGACACTCCTTAAAATATTTTGAATCCATATTAAGTATATTAAAGTTAATTCTTGCAACACTCTATGTTTAAAATTAGAGCAAATTGAAATTAAGCTAAATACAAGCTAATCTCGATATAGCTCAGATATTGTCAGCGCTGTGACGATGCCGCAATAGTTATGTAATATGCAAATACTAGCTTAACCCACAAGTTCTCATAGACAGTTAACCCTCAAGGTACTGCACGGGATATGCAAACATCTTTGACCGCCCTAAATGTGCACCTGCTCCCAACTTTGCAGGCAAATTATTTCTTAACGAGATGATGCCCGCACCTCCATCGCGCCGAAATTCGTTTGTCGTGTGGGAACCGTACATTTTTCCGAGATAAAAAGTATCCTTTCCCGGTACTCAAAGTATTTTTTATTTATTTGTTTTATTTTATAATTTATTGTGCACAGGAAACATTACATAATTACAGCTAACACAGAAAGACGCCACGAAGGGACTGCTTATTTCTAAATATAAATCTCTTCCAACAGCCCTACGGAGAGAGATAGGATTAAAAACAGCAGATATAATTACATTATAAATTATAATATAGAACAATATGTGCTTATCGAAGCAAAACTAATATTATACTAATATAAGTAACTAGCTGTCCCGGCAAACGTTGTTTTGCCATTTAAAATATTTCTACTTCATCAGTTGATACAAATTCTTGCTCCCTCTTTTGTCCCCTAAGATGGGTGGGGCGAAAAATTGTATACACTAGATGTTAAGTTGGAAAAAACAGTTAATAACATGTCAAAGTTAGTCCATTAAAGAAAAAAAAATTTGTGAAAACCGTATGGAAATCGGGTCAGTAGTTTTCATGTTAAAGCAAAACTCTTATACAAAATCTGACCCCCTCTTTCGTCCCTTTAGAGGTGTGGGGGGAATTTTTTTTATACACCAGATGTTAAGTTGGAAAAAGGAAAATATATCTGCGAAAACTGCATTCGTGCATCGGATCAGTAGTTTTCGTGTGATAGTGGAACGAACATACAGACAGACAAAAAACTAACTACATTTTTGGCTTCTATAGCGATGTAGTGACACCCCCCGCTTATTATTTTTTGAATATCTTTAATGTACAGAATTTTCATTTCTACAGTTTTATTATAATGTATAGATAGCGGTCGCCCGCGGCTCTGCCCGCGTGGATGTCGGTTACCGCTGCAAAAAGCCTACCCAGGAAAGACACGGTCAGCAAAATGATTCCCAGGTCAATTTACAGTTGGGGCTGCCGTCGCCCATGACAACGAGTCCCGGGTAGGCCACGATGCGCTATGTGTTCCAGCGCATCGTCGCGGAGTAATTTGGACTGTTGTCCACGAGTGAGCCTGAAGAGGCAGAGGTGGTGGGGCTGCGGTCGTGTATCACGCGTTTCCCGTAGTCCCACCTTCAGGAGCAGGAACACCGTTGGGGTTTTAGTGGGTAGTCCCGGGTGCGTCTCGTCCGCCCCGGGGAGTCTCATATACCCCGGTGGTCCTCCCCAGGCCCTGGGGATGCGTAAACGCATTCCCCCAAACGAAAAAAAAAAAAGGTCAAATCACAGAAACATCGACGACGCAGTCATTTTCCACAGGCTGCACAGATTGTTTTTCTGTGGATGTTAAAGTTGTTAATGATGAGAATATTTAAATGTAATTACTAATAAGTTTTCACTTCTGACGGTAGTCCCGGAGTGCAACCCGTTGTTTTAGGATAGACTAGACTAGACTAGGCTTTGCCCGCGTAAATTAGATATTTCGCAGAAAAATTAGTCCACAAAAAATAGCCTATCATCCTTCGCATGGTCTACTTCTTATCTGTGCCAAATAACAGAAAAATTGCTTCAGTAGTTCGTAAGATAAGCCCTTTTAAATAAATTCATAATTTCTCCTGTTTTTTCTACATTTTCCTCTATTTCTTTGCTCCTAATAGTCTTAGCGTGATAAAATATAACCCATAGCCTTCCTCGACAAATGGTCTATCTAACTTCACGTGGTCCATAATTCTTCATGTTTGCCAAATAACATAAAAATTGCTCCAGTAGTTCTTAAGATAATAAGCGATTTCATATAATTTCCCCCGTTTTTTCTACATTTTTCTCAATTTCTTCGCTCCAATAAGTTTTAGCGTGATAAAATATGACTTATAGCCTTCCTCGATAAATAGGCTATCTAACACTGAAAGAATTTTTCAAATCGGACCAGTAGTTCCTGAGATTAGCGCGTTCAAATAAGCACTTTCATATATTTCCTCCGTTTTTTCCACATTTTCCTCTATTTCTTCACTCCTATTAGTCTTAGCGTGATAAAGTGTAGCCTATAGCCTTTCTCGATCAATGGGCTATCTAACACTAAAAAATTTTTCAAATCGGCCCAGTAGTTCCTGAGATTAGCGCGTTCAAATAAGTCCTTTCAAATAATTTCCCCCCGTTTTTTCCACATTTTCCCCTATTTCTTCGCACCTATTAGTCCTAGCGTGATAAAATATAGCCTATAGCCTTCCTCGATAAATGGGCTATCCAACAGTAAAAGAATTTTTCAAATCGGATCAGTAGTTCCTGAGATTAGCGCGTTCAAACAAACAAACGAACTCTACCCAATTATAATATTAGTATAGATAACTAAAGCGATTATTGTAGAGCTTTTCTATAAACAACATTAATTGACGTTAAGTTATTTTCAGGTAACAAAATATACAGATGGTCGGGATCCCCGACTCGTGATAGAGCAAAACATTCTTTTCGTAAATCTATTCCTACTAATTTGAATGTTTGGCCCTGGGATTTACATAATATTTATCGTTAGTGCAAAATAATTTTTTACAGGAAATTGGAGCCTTTTGAAGGGTATAGGCAAATCAGTAGGGATAGTTGGTATTCTTGATATATAGAGCCAATTCACCAGCTGCAGGGCCGGTCATAATCTTCGCTACTGTGCACCCCCGCCTTGGTAGCGCCCACTTCGAAACGGGCGTAAATCGCAATTTTTAATTTCGCCATAACTTCTAAACTAAACGTCCAATTTTAATCATTCAAAGACCAAATATTATCTACATAAACTGTACTTAGTGATGAAATAATTCATTTTGATAAAGATTAATAATATGAGTAAAATAAATGCGTTTAAATGTAGTCCAAGAAAAATCAAGATTTTTAGATGAAATAATGGTTGTTGTACCTCACTTGACATAAATAGGTATAGTAGGTTTTTGTAGATATTTAAAAGATCTACATTTACTTAGAACATTGTATGGTTCTATCTTTTATAGTTTAGGCAGCGTACGCAAAATAAGTAAATTTTCTGGTTGATTTTTTTCACCTTGTATCAGAAAAACCCAAATATCTTACGGAACCCTATATTATCCGAAATAAAATGTAGCCTTAGCCTATGTTACTCGTAAATAATGTAGCTTTCGAATGGTGAAAG
Organism: Polyommatus icarus; assembly: GCA_937595015.1. NCBI lineage: Eukaryota > Metazoa > Arthropoda > Insecta > Lepidoptera > Lycaenidae > Polyommatus > Polyommatus icarus. Next base: position 12,992,295 of record OW569332.1, on the reverse strand, counting down.
AATTTTTTAAATCGGTCCAGTAGTTTTTGAGCCTATTCATTACAATTAAACAAACAAACAAACAAAGTTTACCTCTTTAAAGTATAATATTAAAGTAAAAGTATAGAAGTATAGATATAATATAATGAAAAAAAAACATTAAAATATTATAATAAGTATATAAAAATTACAAGACAGTAAATAATTAATAGATATCAATGTAATAATTTTAAATGCTATATCTATAAAATAAAATAATATTATAATACTGTAATAAAGACATAAATACTATAATATGTAAATTTAATTACGGTATTTAAATGGATTGAGATTTAAGATAGTATATCCATATGCAGCAATCGGTTCAGCGGTTTGGGCGTGAGACAGACAGACAGACACACTTTCGCATATTTTATAATATTAGTATGGGATTAGTATAGAATACCTGGGCTTACCATGCAGGCTAGTGGGAGTAGGGTAAGCTTACACCGAAGCTGATTTTTGGAATGAAAATATAATAATATTGATATTTGAACTAGCTGCCGCACTGACTGCCAGTTGCCATACTTAGAGACATAGTGTCTAATGCACCATGCCGAAATTCCGGGGCGGAAGTTCGGCATGTTACGTCCGCAATGTCAAACGCATACAATATAACGCGATGTAATTTCGGCATGGTGTGTCATCGGTAATTTAAAATACATTGCAGGCGGAATCAAGCCGAACTTCCGCCGCGGAACTTCGGTATGGTGTGTTTAGACACTTAATTATGAATTACCTACAATTTAATAAAGAGTTTGAGAGATAATAATCATTAAAATTTTCGAGATAAATCTGAAAAGTCCTTGGATGTGTCGGAATTTTGTTTTTTAAAGATCTTAAATAACTAGCATATAAAAATTGTGTAGAAAAATTCCCAACACCGTATTTTTGTCTGTGACAAAATGCGCTTCGATAATCATAATCCAAGATTTCACTTAATGCGAAAATTATAAAAGCTCTTAACAATATTGTGATGGTTAACACTCAGCTCAATTTTAAAATTTCCTGCTTTTACTACCTTTTATTATAAACGATTCCACTTTACGTCATTCGTGCTAAAATCTTCTAAACATTATCCTTATTTAGTATTCGTAGAGGGTATACGCTGAATCTACACTCTCGTAGATTTAATTTTCCCGCGATTTTCTTTCGTCAGTTTTGTTATCCGCCTACGTCGGCATGGTGTGGGTGGACCCTTAATTTTGATTACTTTCCCACTCGACCGGCATTCAACAGAACGATGTAATTTTAACCCAAAAAATACAATGACTATTAGCAGTGTTAATTCTGCTGTGTTAATGCAAAGTTCAGGCGTCGTTCCTTGTCCGATCCAGTAACGTCTCATTACTATATTTAAAAAAATATATTTTTTAATAAAATATCATTACAAACGTATATATGTCGCAGGGAAAAGAGGATATCAGAGATTTCACGATATCCCTAGGGATATCACGAATTCCCGGAAGATGCCGAATATTCTTTTTTGTTACGTCTTCTTACTAAAAATATCTAGTGATATGTCATTTCACTAAACTAAATCTAGTGAAACGTCAGAAAAGCGGACGGAGCGGAATACGTCTTAAAATACTTGGGATATTCACCATATCTCATAATCCAGATTTAAGTAGGTAAGTAATTAGACAAAATTTTGCAACCGTTTAGTAGTTTTTACGTTAATAGTAACAAACACACAAACTTTTACGTTTATAATAAGGATTCCCGTAATAAATTCCAGTCCGTTGTGAGCAAACTTCGGAGTTATAAAATTCGTAATTTTCAACAAGTTTACGATTCGAGTTGAAACTGCAAATAAGGTTTTGATACTTTTTCGATGTTCCCCCGAGAACAGACGATAAAAACTTTTGGAGTCGGTGACAATATCGAATTATTAAAGCTTACATAGATCGACGAATAATGAATTCATTTTAGGATTAACCACTTTTGAAGACTTCTTTATCTGTACCCGGTTTCAAAAGGCATTTTGTCACGAGATTAACTACAGGGTTATAACCAGAGCTGAAGCCGTGCGGATGGTTCTGCTGGCAGAGCAGATGCGACTGTCTGGGCTGCTGCAGTTATCGCCTCAGGCGGGTCCAGTGGCCCAGCGAAACGCGAAGAGAAACCGTTGGGTTTTGGTGGGTAACCAAGGGTGCTTCTCGTTGCCCACATATCCAGGCGGCCCCCCAGGCCATCGGGAATGCATCAAGCATTTTCCAACGTAAAAAAAGGGTATAACAAAACAAAGTGATAGTACCTTAGGGTGTGTATCGGTCCCAATAATATTCTACTTTAAATACAGATCTACTATTTTCCGGTTTAAATCTCTTTCGAACAACATTGACAAATTTGACAGATAAGTGAAACAAAAGATGCGAAATGCCATTTACATAAAAGAGACAGACTAAATAAAAGACGACCCATTTGAAGCTTCACAACGCGCGCGGTAGTAACATATTATCTGCTTTGAGTTTTTTTATATAATCATTGATGATTATATATGTTACGTTCATACTATTTTCCGGTTTAAATCTCTTTCGAACAACATTGACAAACTTGACAGATAAGTGAAACAAAAGATGCGAAATGCCATTTACATAAAAGAGACAGACTAAATAAAAGACGACCCAAGTGGGTCGTATTTAAAGCTTCACAACGCGCGCGGTAGTAACATATCTGCTTTGAGTTTTTTTTATATAATCATTGATGATTATATATCATTGATGAGTCCCCTATGTAATAGACTTCACAGTGAAAATAGCACCGCTGAAAGAGCAACTTTTTTAAAACTTTTATATGGGCAATGGGCATATAAATGGCGCTGGGGCGTTTACCCGTTCAAATTGCAAAAAAATGCACTTTAAGTCACTGCCACTGCCACTTTTACAGTGAATTCTATAAATAAGAAATCTATATCCTAAAGTCTTATTCAACTGCAAAAAACATCGTTGTTGATTCGTTCATTCAAATTCAAATTCAAATATTTATTTGCCAGAATATGGTACATATTTAGATGTCAGCTAATCTTTGGGATAATGCGTATTCAATGCATTTATTTATCATTTTAAATCTTCATTTATATTAATCATATATACATTATTTTTAAATCTTTCTCAATTATTGACTTCCTTACATCAGCATTTCGAGTAATTGTTATTGCAATAATTAATTTGAACAGCTCTCAAAATGTCACGAAATTCCAACTGATTTGTTCTGCAGCTCGAGAGCGCTCGATACTTTAACATAAAAATGCTATCGTCATTTCATCAAGTGGAGGGCTTTCAGTTTTAAACTATTCCAGTCACCATCATCATCGTTGCAAATTTATACTAATACTAGCTGTCCCGACAAAGTTGTTTTGCCATAATATAAAGTATTTCGCCGTATTTTATTGAAGTGACCAAAATATATAAACTGTATGGCACCATGGCAACGTCCATCGACGTTATCACGTCGGTCGCACAAACAATGGTCGCCGTCAGTCTCGAATTGTAATAATTTACTATTATTTAATCAACAAATGCATTTATCAATATAAAAAGTAGCCAGTAGCCGATTCTCAGACCTACTAAATATTATGTATATAAAATTTGGTAAAAATCAGTACTAAAGCCGTTTCGGAGGAGTACGGTAAGTAACTAATATTGTGACACGAGAATTTTATATATAAGATTACTAGCTGTTGCCCGCGACTTCGTCCGCGTGGACTTCAGTTTATAGCGCGCGGTGTCAACAAAATTAGTGTCAAATTCAAAAGCTTTTTAAAACCCTGGTATCCCTTAAATCAAAATACCCAAAAACAGCTGTGCAGTATGCACATAATATTTAATTTTTTTTAATTAAACTTTATTTATACCAAATTTTAAAGCTTATTTAGCCCCCCATTACACAACTTTAGCTTTACCCATTAACTACTTACTTAGTACTGAATTATTTATTAACGTGATAACAATCGAAGAATCGAAAAGCCTGAAATGACATGGTACCACCTCTTATAGAAAGACGCATGAGCAAACAATAGCGCGATGTAGGCGACTCTTAGCGCCATCTGTTATGAATTTTTGGAACTAACTTAATTTGAACAAATTTACGCATTTTCACCCCCTTACAACCCCTTTTTCCGGTTAAAAAGTAGACTATGTCCTTTCTCAGGCTTTAGACTATCTGTGTATAAAATTTCATTACAATCGGTTCAGTAGTTTTGGCGTGAAAGCGAGACAGACAGACAGTCAGAGATACTTTCGCATTAATACTATAGTATAGATATAGATAAAGTTTGTTTGGGCCAAATTACCTGAAAAAAGGGTTTTTTCAGGTAATTTGGCTTAAAACGTATGTGTAACACTGTACATACAGGCGTTATAGGTATACTACATTTTATACTTAGATTGACTGACACGACGAGAATCTATTTTCATTGGGTGATTCAATAATTATACTAATATATCTAAAAAAAACATAATTATATTACTTACATATATCTAATATATATAAATCTCCTGTCACGATGTTTGTCCACGATGGATTCCTAAACTACTTAACCGATTTTAATGTTGTTTTTTTTAAATGTGTGCTTTTTTCCAACTTGAGAGATAGGATAGATTAGATCTTTAATTTTATTTTATTATTTTAATTTTATTGCAAATTATTTGTCTATAAAGAGCGACCAATGTTTATGCGACGCGGGTCACGGGATAGCGATGGACGTTGCCATGGTGACATACTTATTTAGTCACTAATTCAATAAAATAATACGAGCTATATACTTAATATAATATGGCAAAGAAACGTTTGCCGGGACAGCTAGTTGACTAATAATTATATCACTATCTATCACACTACTAACTACTGCAGTCATACACTGATGATGATCATAAAAAATGTTTGCTCGTAAAACAAAAAAAAAATACAATGATTGTGCTCGCCATCCGCCGGGAGTCGGGCTCAACAGGCGTAATTAATTTCGGACGGAAAACCTTTCGCTATTCGATACTTGACCGATCGTATATTTAATATTTAGTAGTTATATTTTATAACAAAAAATACATGCTTTGTTGCATACAGATTTTTTTTAAAGTCCTTAGCGCGGACCTCGTATATTTTTTGGGATGAAAATTATCCTATAAGCCTCTTCCCGGAACTCAAAGTATTATTGATACCAAATTTCATCTTGCTTGGATTTGCCATGTTTATTATAAAAGTTTTCTTAAATTCACACTGCAAAACGGAAAGTTACATTTTATTTAAAATGCTATAATATCTGTATTAATCTCCTTATCACCTACTTTAATGTAATTATTACTTAACTTAAATTTAATTTAGATTAGGACATAGATATTATACCTACATCAAACCTACATTAAATTATTTATCCATAGGAACATTTTCTGTGAATCTTTTCAGTTAAACTAAAGTACTTAAGTCATTAATCATTATTAAATATCTCTTAATGCGGCCGTAAATGTTTTCACATAATATTTTTCTATCTGACTAGTTGTTGTGAAATGTTAGAATTTATGATGCACACTTCCGTCAGGTCGGTCCTTCCGCGCAGTTTCCGTGCAAACTCAAACATCCTTGGAAAGCTAACGTCGCGTAAAGCACGTACATAAAATATAAACGTTGGTTATTGGTATAAAACATTATCCTTTCTTTACTTACGCGATGTCACTTAGAGAGGATTGCACCAACTAACTTTAACTTTAACTGTAACTTAAACTTTAGCTTTAACTTTTACTCCAATGCAAAATGTCAAATCTTTGGTTAAAGTTAAAAACGGACGCCATCAAGACGCCATATTTAACCATAACCATAGGGCTGGACATGGTTTTAAATGCAGGTGGTGAAAAAAGGAACTAACGCTGTCATCATCCAAAAACGCCATTTTTGACAGTTCTCCTTTACCAGTAGCGCCCCCGCCCACGTTCATTTATAACCTTGTTGGACCAGCTGTCATGTCAATTTCTCCAGTCAAAGTTAAGGTTAAAGTTAAGGTTAAAAAAATTTAAAGGACGCCATGTTTAACTATAACCATAACTTTAAGGTTAAAGACTTTAACCTTAACTTTAACCACGTCTCTGGTGCAACCCAACCTTAGAATTTTGCACTTAAGCTACAGTTACACAGTCATGTTCAAAATCAGCATGCTTTTTAGCATGCTGAACAAGCATGCTGTTCGAACATCGTAATAAGCATGCTTATTTTGAGTAATGCATTGACACACAATATTATGCTCGTAATCAGCATATATTGCTCGGTTTAAGCATGCTGCGTGCTTGAATTAATAAGCATGTGTTAGGCCGTGTTCACACCAAACCGACTGTGAGCCGCCAAATGTGAGCGAAAGTTGCGCAATTTATTGTATTTCCATACATGTCCCCTTTTTGTTCACACTTAACCGACAATACGCTAGTACGCTAGGCGTAGGCGCGGACATTCGATACCGTATATTTTCACGTTCACACTGGGGCTCACAGTGAGCCTGCTCACATTCGGCGGCTCACAGTCGGTGGCTCACAGTCGGTTTGGTGTGAACACGGCCTAACTGTAGCTTTATGCTCGATTTATGTACGTCCGAGCGAACGACCGATTTGGCCGCTACGCCGCAAAAGTACAACAATTTATTTTAATAGCGGCGTGCCGTTATTTCCATACGATTGCTTGTGATCTCACGGTGTGGTGGCCGAACCGCGGGGCTAAAGTGGTAACGTTTTGCAATTCCTCCAGAAAATGAATTGCAAAACGTTCCCATTTTAGCCCCGCCGCTTCTTCGCGCGGATTCTATTAGAGACATCGCCGTTCGCACCTAAAGAGGAAGAACTTTTGGCACTGTGACGCATTTTAAGAAAACCTATGAAGTAATTTAAGTCAATGTTGTCTGCAACTTTGTTGGCTTTCGTTGCATAGATATTTTTATGGAGCGGAACCCCTAAATAAAAACTAGTTATAGCCTACTGCTTATGGCCTATGTTATACTATAACTGTAGCCTATCCTTCCCCGGGACTGAAGTATCTCTAAGCATTTCATCAAAAACGATACAGCGGCATCTGCAGTAATGGTGAGAGACTATCGCATTTACTATTAATATTATTTTTCATTCATCATAATAAGGATAGCAATTTTTAAAATATGAAATATAGGTTTGCATCAATGCTTTTAAAATATTAATTTCTGTGTAAGGCGGTAAGGCCTGTCATATCAAAAGCGCTTTTAATTAAATTATTGTTACGTGCTAGGGGTTCGAAGATTCGGAGAGAAAGACCTGGTGACTCTCTTGAAGACTTTATTCACAAACACTAGCTCACACTAATCACTGAGTCCAAACACTAAGCACTAGATCCAAATCACTGAGCACTATCACTGTCCTAGGTCGTAGCCGAGTCACTATCACAATCACAATCACTCACTATTGATCACTTGTTCTCGCTCCGAAGTCGCCTCGAAGATAGCTCAGATAAAACTGAATTGCCGGCTCGACTGTCTGCGACTATTTATACGGGCCGGATCGAATCTCAGAAAATTCCGGAACATCCCAGAATAAACCCGATATGCGTAAACAAGTATCAGATATTTCTAGAAAGTACTCGTAGGTACATACACCTAGCGTCATCTAGTAGCGAGTAGGGGATTTACGTTGCCTGTGTTCCCTTGGTAGGTTCGCTGGCCTGACGCTAGATGGCACCACGTGTCCGTATCCGTAACATTATTGAACAATCGCCGTCGGAAAACATGATATCACGGGATCGGGATCCGGGATTGATAGACATAAAACGACATTATTTAATTATTGCTAATTAGTACAATATTAGTGTTTTGTTTGGTGCTCTTTTTAATTAACTTTAGACAATACATATCGAATAAATGTTGATCAAAAGTTTATTTCTGGATTGTAATTCTTAGTGTCAAGCATACCATGCTGAAGATAAGCGGCCGAAGTTCCGTAGCCGATATTACGTTCCGGTGCATTCGGCTGATAGGTATGAACAGATGAGCCGAAATTACGCGGCGGAAATTAAGTTGCTTAAGTTTGTCCGAGTATTCAGTGTCTCGAGCGCGCCGAATAGATGCCAAAAAAAACATTACCGCCGAATCGCTGCCGAACTTACGCTCGACCGAAGTTCGGCTATACACTATAACACGACGTAATTTCGGCATGGTGTGTCATCGATAATTTTAAAATACATTGCAGGCGTGATCTTGCCGAACTTCGGCCGCGTATCTTCAGCATGGTGTGTTTAGACCTGTTGAGTTTGAGTTTGAGTTTATTATTTAATTGAGTTTTACGTAGATGTAATTAATTTGAACATGCGTTCGAATATGAAGCTGACGTTCGACTCGTGTAACTTCAATTCCATAAAGGACAAGATCCAACGTCCATACAATTTGGGGCTTATTTTAAAAGTGCCGGCCAATGAAAATAAACCCATTATTTAAATAGAACATAATCTAAGTCAAGACTCCGAGTTGTTATTCAAGGTCAAACTTTTTTTATAATTTATGTAATAAACTTATTTTATTAATTAAAAGCAATAAGTAATCGATCCCAAGTTCCCAACGTCCCTATCCGAGTCATAGAACAGATTAGAGGGCAAATATATACAAATGATTTGGAAAAATTCAAAGGAAGATAGAAACTCTACGTGCTTGGGGCTTGCAGCCTGCAGGGCACAACTCATTGCTTACTTTAAATACTAGGCAAATGCCGTGCGTTAGACCTTTTCGACCTTATCCTTTTGATCGGCGATAAAGAAAACGTCTCAGCTAGGGGTTCTGCTGCTTTTAATAATTAAATATGTACGTGTAATATTATTTTTCGAGTGTCCGTGTAAACTGTCGCACGATGATTGCGATGCGGCAACCCAATTAATATCGGTATGAAAACATTGCGACATGCCAAATATCAGAAATTACGGGGCAATGTTTACGCTCAATCAATTGATTCGTTAAACGATAAAACTGGTTCTACGGCCTAATGACGTTACGTATTATGGCGCTGGGGTGACCACGAGAGATCAGAAGTCGGAACACAGTGTCTATCACTTCTGAAATGGCGTAAACCAGCGATTCTCTCAAGAGCCTTGTAGGGTTTTTAGAAATGTCATAACTCACAAGACACAAGAGATGGACACAATTCATTCAAATACAAAACATTACTTTTTGGAGATCTGTCAAAAATGTCACATCAAGCCTATAGCTTATTTTGTTTTCATCCCGTGCCATTTTATTTGAATTTTTGTCGGTCACGGTCGCTTGCCGCGAGTGTCGAAAAGCCACCTCAAGAAGTTTCGAAAAATTTGGATGAAAACAATAGATAGATACGTCCGTAGGTTGGGCTATATTTCTTTTCTGTATGAACTAACTATAGGAGCGAAAATAATTATTGTCTTATTATAATGATTAATGAAGTACATGATATCTATCTATACATAGGCAATTATAAAACAAAGTCGCTTTTTTCCCTCGTGTCCCTTTGTTCCCTTTAATCTTTAAAACTACGCAACGGATATTGATGATTTTTTCAGTGTTAGATAGCCCATTTATCGAGGGAGACTAAAGGCTATATGTTATCACGCTAAGATTAATAGGAGCGAAGAAATAGAGGAAAATGTGGAGAAAACGGGGAAAATTACTTGAAAAGGCTAACTTGAACGCGATAATCTCGAAAAATTATTTCAGTGTTAGATAGCCCATTTATTGAGAAAGGCTATATTTTATCCCGCTAAAACTAATAGGAGAATTTGGGAAAAAGCTATTATTTGGCACAGATAAGAAGTAGACCACGTGAAGGATCATATAGGCTATCGATTTTAATCATTTTTTCAGTGGCTATACATTTTATACCTGTGCGACGCCGGGGCGGGTCGCTAGTTATTAATATGTTAAGCTACAAGTATTATGTACCTGCATAATAAAACCCAACCTTTTTACCTTTAATGTAAAACGTGGTCACCCCAGCAAAGCTGACAGGACGGCAACTGAGTAGGGGGTGTAAATGAAATAGGAATTCAGGACACGTCCCCGCCACAGTAGTTAGTATGTTCACGGGTACACCGCAACGCGTAACGCGTACATCTACTATTCTAGATTCTGGGCAAATAAATTTTTAACATAGCGAAAGTTATGGGAGAACATACTCGTAGAATACCAACCACATACCAACGTATCCAATATCCATATTAACTAATATTATAATGAGAAAATGCGTGTCTGTTCCATCTTCACGTCCAAACGGCTGAACCGATTTTGCTGAAAGGTATGAAGACACTTTGAGTCCCGGGGAAGGACATAGCTGACACTTTTTATTCCGGAAAAAATTATGTTTCCCGTGCGATAAATTTTGGCTCAACGAAGTTACGGGAATCATCCAGATTCTAGATGATGGCCGCAATACATACTAGTACCAAAGTATGTATTTTAGATGTTTCTTTACAAGGTTTTGCCAATCAATGATGATAAATTACGATTATATTATGAGCAGCCGACACTTCACTTTCCTTAGAACTGACGTTTTATAAACACTCTGTTCTCTGCATAAAGTTAATATACCTAGCGGAATAGGGAAACAAAGGCCTGAGCAAGCGAGATGCCACTATCAGTAACACCGCGTGGTAAAAAGAGACGTGTGATACATGACAGCAGCACTCTTTTTTTGACGTCCAGTCGGCACGTGCCGCACGTTGTCAATATAATCTCATAGAATTCATGTTCAATCATGCTTGTGTAAGTGTATACATACACATATTTTTCACACAGATGAAAACCAATTTTGGTTACGTTTGACAGCTCGAGATTGTTGCTCTATTCCGATAGGTATATTAACTTTATGGTTCTCTGTTGAAAGAATCCCAACCAGGTGGTCATAGTTTTTTAATCGATTTATATATCTAATTATTATAAAGTATTACATCATTGTTCGACTTACCCATTTTTCGTAATATTAGCTATTAATCGTATTGTCTTAAGTATTATCGTCCTATATTTTATTTAAGTTACCTAACTTAAATTATAAGCAAACTTCAGTTAAAATCCATTAGCGGTAAAACTATTTTTCATTGTACGAAGTTTTGAATTATTTTACCTCGAAAGTTAATTGAGAATAACCCTTATTTCGTGTAGATAAGGGCGACGTTAAAGGAAGAATAACTTTGTACAGTGTGCACGAAGTTCCGAGTCGTAGCGACATCGACAGTCTCCAACTACTTTCCGGCAAACAAGTTTGCCGAGTTGAACATTTATTACACAAACTCACCATAATTAAATGTATGCGCTACATTATATGTTGTATAATAAATTAAGCATTATATCTGCCGTAATGAGGCTCTACAGCTGTAATCTGGCTACCTCCTAGTAGGTACCTACTGATCAAATCTAACCAAACCCTAGTAGTTGATACTGTTTAGCTAATGCTATTGCTAGAAGAAGTCAAACCAAATTTTCACAATTGAAACCAAATTGAATGCACTTCCGCTTATGGTCGATTTACACGGGTGACTAACGGGTCGATTTTAGTCACCAGTCGAATCGCCTGTCCAAGTCGAATCGCCACCCCACTTATAAAAATCGCCTGTGACTAGTTCATTCTGCGTGAAAATGTCACGTCTGCGCTCGCTACAGCCTACAATAGTATCCGCAGCAAGCGATCGCTTGCACAGACTACTTAGAAGAACTAACGTTATCGCTTGCGACTGAGCGTTTACACGATCGATAATCGATTTTAGTCACCAGCCGCATGAGGCCATTGTCCGCACGACTTTGGGGCTAGCGACTTTAGCCGCATGCGGCGTAGTCGAATTGCCATTAACACGGTCGATTTTCGCCGTGCGGCGTAAATCGTGCGGCTTTAGTCGCCCGTGAAAATCGGCCATTACGAGTCTCTTGTAGGCCTCTGGGGATATGGACCACTTTAGAATTAACTGATTTATGTATTAGTCGCTCAAAATTGTCTAAAAAGAATAAATATATCTGAAATACTGAAACCACTATTTTGTACTTTATTTTATTGTGCGAGAGCGTATAAACAAAGTTTTCCATTTATGTAAAAATCACCTCTTGCCCCTGGTTCTAGACGTGCGGCATACAGTTTTTTCATGCACTTGACAACTTTACTACTTATTCTTACTATCTGCAACAGGCATTTATTGTTTTATTGTTCACTGGCCTATATTAAACAGCTACATTACCATGCAACTTGCAAATATGCGTTACTCTCGGGTAAACGAGGCTTTGAGACCTATCAAGAGAAAAATAAAAAAAGGAATTATACAAGATGTTTTCTAAATGGTATATCAATAATAATTAATAATTATTAACGTACCAGTTACCTCGACGACCTCTGTGGCTCAGTGGGTGGGCTGTCGGTAGCTCAAGCCGGGGGTCACGGGTTCGAATCCCGCCGACGGAACAAAAAGTTTTCAAAGTTCCAGGGTCATAGACGTGTATTAAATATATTGTGTATAATATAATAAAAATCTTAAATATATGTATAGTATAAAAGTATTAAATATATTTCCGTTGTCTGGTACCTGTAATACAAGTCCTTCAGGTACTTACCACGGGGCCAGACTGACGTGGTATGAAACGTCCATAGATTTAATATTATTATTATAGTTACCACAAACTAACACAAAACCGGCGTTAAATAACGTTTAGGTACCTACATTGTTAGTAAAGATTTTAAAAATGCACTTGTTAACGTGTGAAGGAGTCACTTTAATAAACATTGAAAAGTCGTCCGTCCCACTTCTTTATAAAGTGTTCTTGACTAGTTTTTCCTATCAATAGAGGCGTTGAGCTAAATTTGCCTTTCATGCATGCTATACAGTACAAGTGTTCTAATAACTACACAACTACATGGACAAAACTCTGTGTTGCCAAGTTCTAGTTAAAACTCTACTTACAACTCATAATGGGTGTGAGTTAGGTTTTTAGGGTTCCGTAGTCAACAAGGAACCCTTATAGTTTCGGTCTGTCCGTCCGTCTGTCTGTCTGTCTGTCCGCGGTTTTACTCAGAGACTATAGGAAATACAAAGCTGTAATTTGGCATGAATACATAATATATTAGTGATGGCAACAAAATGGTACATGAAATCGTAAAAAATTTTTTTTTTATGGTACCTCCCATACACATAGAGCGGGGATGATTTTTTTTTCGCGCCCACCCCATCCTGTAGGGTGTCGTTGAATAGGTTTCTTAAAAATATTGCGAGTATTCATAGATCATTTTCCGATTTAGGGATCCTTTTGTGAAATATTCAGTTTTAAAGTGGAAAAAATCGTTAGAGTCCAGTGTCCCCCCCCTTCTACCAGCTAAACGGTTGGTTCTGGAAATGTTAAAAAATTAACGGGAGTAGGAAATATGCTGAATTTAAAAGGAAAACTATCACGGCTAAGAAGACTTCATAAGTTATTGAGTAATAGTTGATTAACTAAAAAAAAATTTTCGGCGAAGTATAAAGGACCTTTTCGTTTAAATTCCTTTGAAAGTAACTGAGATGATGTTGTTAGTAGTGTAAAACACGCTTTAAACGTACGTTCATTGACCATAAAAATTATCTAAAACTTGCGGTACTACAGAACCGTATATTGCGCGTGGCCCGACACGCACTTGGCCGGTTTTATGAAGTATGTGTGAAATAACGTCTTATTAGTGTTATTACTTTGGATTTGATTAAAATGCTTAAGTGAAATCCACAACAGCGTCTTGGCTCTAGGGGCATTATTTTATAAACATTTTCATCGATTAGGTAATTAATAATTATAATATTTGTCTATCGAGTATCGATGACGAAAAGAAGCGAGATAACAAAAAATTGAACCCGACTTCCAAGGGAAAAACAATATTCTTAAAATAACCTAAAAAGTATGAAATGATCCTTGTTCTTCATTAGTGCCTTTTTCAAAATTCGATCTCAACGAATTCTGTACTCAATTTTCATTCGTTTGAAGTCGGTACCAGCCCAGAACTGAGATACTTGACATAGAACTTAGCCAGTACCGACTTCAAAAGAATGAAAATTGAGTACAGAATTCGTTGAGATTTAGTCGAATTTTGAAAAAGGCACTAATGAAGAACAAGGATTATTTCATACTTTTTAGATTATTTTAAGATTTATTGTTTTTCCTTTGGAAGTCGGGTTCAATTTTTTGTTAAAAAATAATAATTTTACTCTTTTTAGAGTTTTTAGTTATCTACAAGACAAGGCTTTTTGCGTAGATAACCACTACGAATACTAACTATCCATATTATGTTACTGTAAGCGAAATTGTGGCAAATGCTTGGAGTTATCTAAGCAATGCTGCAATCTTCAAAGGTTCAGGAGTTCTGTTCAGTGCCCTTGGACCAAGAGACACCTTAGTATGAAATTTCTCTTATTCGTAACATATGTTTAAGTTACTAGAAACCACATTTTAACCACTATGAGTGTTTAAACTCCTAAAAGGTCTTTCTTTAACTAAAAGGCTGTAAAGCTTTATAAAGTATTATTTATTTACTTTCCCAAGTTGCTATTACAAGCCATTTTCTAGCAATTTCGTTTATTTTTAAGTTTCCTTCTGCTCATCACTTTTTACTCACATTATCATCTAGCAATAGCTCGTAAGACCATGTTAAATTCTCAGAGGTCCTACTGCTTTGCTTATATATTGACCATGTTATTCTCCTCAGAGATCCTAAGGACCATGTTACTCTCCTCAGAGGTCCTTAGGACCATGTTACTCGAAGGTCCATATTTTCACTCGCAGGACCATGTTGGTTCTCAGAGGTCCTGCTTGTTTCCTCGAAGACTTGCTCGGTGGACCATATTGTCTTCTCGAGAGGTCCCGATTAAGTCCTCGAAGGCTTCTATTTATTTCACTTTGCTCTAAGGACCATGTATGTTTCTCTAAAAGGTTTTCTACAAACTTAAAAAACCTGAAATACTTTATACACTTTAATTTACTAATTTTACATGTTTCTAATATGAGCCATTCTTTCAGACTAATATATTGACGTCTTACATTGTCACTGGTTATGTTTCTTAAATACAAAAGAGGTAGACCGAACAATGAGTGTTTTGATAAATTTCAAGGATTTCCCTCGATTGCCCATAGATCCCATCATCAGCTCACCACTTTCGTGATTGTTATACAAAATTAAGATTATGTCCTATAAGACAACACGAGAATTTTGAAAATCGGTCCACAAACAGCGAAATAATCATCAAAAACATCTGCTTCGATGCAAAATATCACGAAAAGTACCAATGATTGGGTCATAGTGTGATGACCCATGGTATAATTATGGTTGTGATGATGATGATCAATCAAATTGATATGTTGGCTTATGCTTTCATTTGTTTAAACAACGCCGAAATCTCCGAACCTGTATCTATAAGGATTCAAAAGTTCTGCTTGGTACCTTCGGATCCAGGGTACAACATGTTGCGAAGTCTTAGTTTTTGGTAGCATTTACCTCGAATGCTTCAGAAAAAACAAAATCACTATATGCTTCCATACAAATTTCAAGGATTCCCCCCAATTCCTCATGGATCCCATCATCAGATTACCACTTTTGAGGACATATTTTTACCAACCTCGGATTCAACCCTGTACAACAACAAAAGAATCATGAAAATCGGTCCAGAAACGGCGAAGTTATAGTTACATACAAAAAATATATATATAAACAGACGAACATAATAATATAACCTCCTCCTTTTTGGAAGTCGGTTAACAAAATATGTTTAATCTATGATTAAGTAATAAAAATACTTTATAATAATTAGGATCACAATAATATTATTAATCCAACAAGACTTTTTCTACGCATTTTTTATTTCTTTTTTACTTAGGTACGGTACTAATTTAGAACGCATTTTTATTTAGAATTTTTCTATGCATTTGAAAATTGCGATCGTATTGTAAACACGATTGTACTGTGATCGTGCTTATTATTTTTTCATCGGTCCATAATATTGTATTGGGCCCCTGATTGGACCAATATTTTTTACTTTACTGCGAATTATCCGATAGGTATGCTGTAAAAACGTGCCGGATAGCCAATTGGTGCCCGTAAAACGAAACGCAGAGGCCGGGAATGCGAAATTTAAATTTAATAAGTCTACTCTTCTATTATAAAGTTCTGAGACGAGCTTTTAATATTGATTTAACTTGAGTATTCTACGAACTTATCCAAGATTAGAGTAAACTCTAACTTGGATAAGTTAAAAGACTACTTTTTTCTCAGGATACTTGTATGCGTAGAACCTGGCGTGAAAATCTTGGAATTGTAAACAATAAATAGTATCTAGGTACATTACGCACCTAGAGCAGGAAAATAAGAAATGTCACAGATCACATGTAATGTTGGCCGAGGCGAAGCCGAGGTCAAGAAACATAATATTATTGTGATGTCAGAAGCTTTCTTATTTACTGCCCATGGTGCGTATACTATTTTTCTCATCGACGGAGGCGGAAAACGGTAACATCGGTAAGCGCAGCGGGAAGAAAGTTGACGCTTTCCGCCCGGAGGTGAGAAAATTCTTATTTCATGAATTTTATTATTATTTATATATATTTTTTTTTTATTTTTATTAAATAAGGGGGCAAACGAGCAGACGGGTCACCTGATGGGAAGCAACTACCGTCGCCCATGGACACTTGCAACATCAGAAGAGCTGCAGGAGCGTTGCCGGCCTTTTAAGAGGGAATACGCTCTTTTCTTGAAGGTTTGCAGGTCGTATAGGCCGGAAATACTGCTGGTGACAGTTCGTTCCAGAGTTTTACAGTGCGCGGTAGAAAGTTACGCGAGAATCGCACTGTGGAAGACTGCCACTCATCAAGGTGATGAGGATGGAATGTTTTTCGCGTGGGACGATGGCGAAAAGTTGCAGGTGGTATGATTCCGAACAATTCCTCAGAGCACTCCCCGTGGTACAACCGATAGAGTATTATTTATATTTTATTGTAGTGCTATATAGTATAAAAAGTCAAGCAAGTAGATAAAAATTAAAAAGACAGAGAAACACCCTGACATCAAAACAGATCTAGACCAAAATTATAACATTATCCCTTTTTTTAATTTAGATCAACCGTAATGATGCGAATACGAAACGAAGACGAATTTAATATTGAAATGTAAAAGTTATCCCTTTACAATTTAAATCGAACCTGTCTGCGACAGACTTTTTTCAGAAAGCTGGATTGAATTTCAAATAGCTTATTAGTAGTGATGGGCTGAATGTGGTTGGAACCGAATTCGAACTTCGGCCGAACATTCGGCAAAAATGAAAAATTCGGCTGGAGTTCGGCCGAACTTCGGTTCAATTTCGCCGCGCTTTTTCGTGTTTTGACTTTTTTACGCACTTGCTGCAAATATTGCTAGATCTGTGCCCCGCCCGCACTCCGCGCTTCCACGCGGGACCGTTAGCCAGCTACTCATTTGTAAAGTAAAAGTAAAGTCAAAATGTTTGTTTTTGATTATAAGTAATCTGAGAGATATCCTCATTCCTCAGACTTGTTGGGAAGGGCTCCGAAAATTGTAATAGTGAATGGATTTTTGTTTTTGAGGTGTCATTTTCTTTATTACACTATAACTTGCAAAGTTTACCAAACATTTTTTTGTGCTTTTAATTTTTTAGTTACTTTTTATTAAAAATTAATATTTCACCATACAAAACTAGTCAAGAAAAAAAATGTTTTTCGTGTTCCTGTTATTTAATGACTCTTATCCGATTGTTTACATTGAAATTTAACCAAAATCACAATTTTTAAAAAAGAAAGTTTTGCTTTGCTAAGCTAAATAGAACTATAAGATTTTTGCAAAGTGTTTAGAGATTAACGCTCGTCGTTACCAAGATAAGAGGGTTTGGGAGGATTTCATAGTTGAAAAGAAAAGTGTGTTACACGTACTTATTGAGCATGTTTAATTTTTAGAAAAATGATGAGTTTTAAGTACATACTTTAAAATGTTTTAATATCTCCAAAATGTGTAAAATAGACCAAATTTTTTTTGTGAATTTGTTGAGAATTTATTTAAGTAAGAGCTTTCGTTAAATGCATCGGCAAATGAAAGGCTTTTTCTAGCCTTTAAAATTTATTTAAACTTCCTAATTAAAGCCAGAAAAAAATTTGGGTGCTACATATCTCACGTACATACTAAAGACGCATGCTGCGACCTATGTTTTGAATACAAAAAATATCAGTTATTAACCTAATTTGTATAAATTAAAAAAAATTTGTAAAATAAAATCCCAGAAAACGTTCAAAATCTTTCCATTAATAAATTTAAAAATGTAGTCAAAGAACGTTTGTGTGCCAAAGCCTATTATAAGGTCAATGATTTCATAAACGACGGCACATCTTGGGAGTAGGATGGCTGCTTGCAAGGCTACTTCTACATTATTTTATGACTTACAATTATGTATGTATGTTGACATTGTATAATTTTAAGTTACAGAATTGTAAACTTTATTTTAAAAGATTAATTTTTTTCTCACTTTTTTTGGTAAATAAAGTGGGCCCCCTGCGAGTTTCTTACGCCGGTTCTTCTCGCCGGGTTAGTTCCCGAACCGGTGGTAGGCATCATGTAGACTTTCAGAAAATATTTGCAAAAATTTATTCTGAATAAAAAAATTTGAGTTTGAGTTTTTTGAGTTTGTATTTTTTTCCTTTAAATATGTTTTATCGAATCTAATTAATGAAAAAAATCAAATAAACAATCAATTTTATTCTGTTAAAACCTGACCAAAAGAAATAAAATACAGATTTTCTTCGAAATATGTCTTTGTGCTACATTTTCGGAAAATTTAATGAAGTAAGAGCTAAAAAATTATACGCATTAACAAATAGAAGGCTTTGTTAAGCCTAAGAAATAATTGTTAAATTCCTATTTAAAACAAAAGAAAAATAGGAACGCCATTTATCTGGCGAGGCACATTTGAAGGTACGCTCATCTAGATACAAAAATATAAACTTTAGATCTAAATTATATATTTTTTCAACATATTTTCTTTCTTTGGAATATAATAATTAATCAACGATACAAATAAAAAAATAATATTTTTTTTTTATTTTGGTATATAAATAAGAGAAAGAAATAAGTATGCAATTTTCTTCAAAATTTTACAGTTTATGAGTTTACTTGAAGTGGGAGAGAATAATTTAAAAATCAAAAGCACAACTTTTCAATAGGTAAACTTTATTATTTATGTTATCAGCTACATATTCCTTTTTTTCTTTTCAATTTTCATTCACTATTGCAAAAATCGGAGGTTTGCACGATTTTTACGCTCTGGGAACTCCACTAGCAGTAACATTTTGTTTTTCGGTTAAGTAAGAAATATGTATTTCTAAAGTTGGTTTAGTTAGTAAGAAGAGTGATTTAATTTTGTGTAAAATTTTGAGACTGGTCATTAAAAAGACCAATTTAAGTTTATTGTTTATCACGTAATATGATTATTTTTTCTAATTCAAATAAGTAAATGACTATGAATGAGAATAGTAATTCTTGTATCATACTCATTTTATTTCGCTGTTACTACAGATATGTTTTTTTTTCATTAGTTTCTATTATCATAGTGCAAGTATATTTAGTGCCGAATGTTCGGCATTTTAACCGAAATTCGGCCGAATGACGAAGTTCGGTTCAAGTTCGGGAATTTCGGCCCATCCCTACTTATTAGTCAAATGCCAATCACAGATGGAGCTTGAAATATATGCTATTGCAATCAGTACCTATGTACCATCGAGGAAATTGATTCCTAGGCATTTGACAGACCAACGTCATTTGGTCGGACGGATCATATTGTCAATTCAATGTTAGAGATAAACTACGATAACATGGCGCGCCCCTCCAAATTTCAAAACCTTTGAACTTTGAAGTGCGTTGTCTTGCGCGGTCGGCTAGTTATGATTAGTTGACCAACAAACAGTGCCGTAAATAGGGCGGTGCCACCGGTGCCCAGGCACAGGGCGCAGACTCTGGGGGGCGCAAGAATGGCCAGACCAGGGAGGCCTGAAGCCCTGTAAGCATTGCTCTGGGTACCTATATAATATTATTTTTATTAGTGCAACAATAAAAACGTGCCTTTTACGCATTTTAACACGCACATCGCTAGGCTAGCAACACTGTTACCAAATAAATCTAAAAGTCTGCGGCTGGCAGCGTACACGATGAAGTTGTCCAATTAAATTGTGACACTACGGAATTTAGTTTGTACGATAGTCGGCCAACTTGAAATTGTATTATATGTGCAGTGGCCCTTATCTATTCTGTGGTATCGTGTCGTGTCGTTACCGTCGCAGTGTGAAAACACCCGTTCTCTCACGCACCGGAACTCTAAAAATCTATTACTTATTTCACAAACATTTTTATCAACACAATACCTCCAACATCGCACCTGGCTAAGTTAACTTTTTGTTACTGAAACTACTAAAATGAATAGAATAAGTGCTACGGCCGCAGGCATTGCATTAAAGTGTATGCTAGAAAGTGCGCGTAACAACACCGCACGCCATTGTTTTACACCACACAACCTAAATTTTCATTGCGAGGACTGAAGAGCACGAGCGTAGAGAAAGCACTGTTTTTATAATTGGACTGAGGTGTAAAAATATGTTTAGGCAATGTTATTGTAGGTATACGAGGGCTGCCTTTTAAGTCGTGTCGTTTGAAATAAATACTGACAATCTAATAGATTATCACCATTTATTGTGTTTTTAAGAATTCTCTGCGATATTTAATATGCTTTTGCATGCGTTCAAACCAGTTTCTAAAACATATTTTATTTCACTCCGAAGTGCGGTAGTCAAAATGGCCGATTTGTACACGTAGATAGATAGATAGAAAATTCTTTATTTGTACAACTTAAAACTAAACATAAAAACAATAACACAATATAAGAAAACTTTGTACAAATAGGCGGCCTTACTGCTTACAGCAGTTTCTTCAGGTGAGCTGAAACGTTGACCACGAAAACTTTGCTTAACTTTGTGGAACGTAATAAAATCCTTAGGGTTCAAGTCAGGGCTTTAAGGCAAATGAATCTAAAATGTCAATGTTTTGGGTTCACAAATACATCTTTGTTTGACCGGCGATGTGCGAACTGTATGCATTGTTAGGGTCAGGATCACTCGACGCCTTGAATTGTTTTTTAGAAATTCGGTGATGGCTCATGGCACACAAGCTGTGGTATACCAGTCCGCAGTAACCGTTTGACAATCTTCTAGTACAATAGTGACAATGTGACCACCCTTTGCCACAATGGAGGCAAACATTTTTTTGAAGTGCTCAGTAAGCCCATGACTTTTGTTGATTTTGCCTCATTCTAGAAAACCCAGACAGTTGACTGCTGCTTACATTTTGGATCATAAGCATACATCCAACACCCGTCACTATTGACCAATTTATAAACGTGCTTTGACGTGTTTTTTGGACGTCTCTAAGCAATGTTAATTTCTCGTTAGATACCTATCTAACGAGAAATTAACATTTTTACTCCAAGTTTTTCGTGCAGGATTTTGTAGACAGTGGTCCCTGAAATTCCCACGGATGCCTCTATTTCACGGTATATCACATGACAGTCTTCGAGGATAAGCTGCCGAACGGCTTCAATATTCTCTTGCGTTATGGCGGTTTTTGGACGACCTTCACATGGCTGGTCACCGAGGCTAGGGTTTCCACTTTAAATATCTAAATACAAGCGTTCTATAATCCTAAGATACTGCATCACTAAACACAGAAGTGATCTCCTCGATACGCTAAAGTCGCGATAATCCCCTTCATAAGTTGTAAAAAATTATCGCACGAAAATTTCCCTTTAGCATTTCCATTTTCACAACCGACTTGTCACCTTTGAATGGACGATACAAAAAGACTATTCGAGCAAACTAAAAAAAATATTTTGTTTTTGAAATCCAATTACAAGGAGATTAAAATCCCATATGGTTTTTTTTTCAATGATCGCGGGAAATTTATAAACGACACAACTTAAAAGGCAGCCTCGTATTGCATAGTACTCCAGGAAAATTAAACATTCGACCTCGGAATAACTCGCATAGAGCTGAAAATTGGTAGAGACGTTGAATACACCATTACAAATAAAACCTCAAAAGTCCCCGGCGATCCTCCTTGTGCAAAATTTTTTATTCAAGGTCAAAGGTATGAAAATGAGGTTTTTCCTGTTTCTTTTTCAAACTATACATTTTGTCACAAAAATAAGTAGAACAAGAGTGTAGATCATAGAATTCTCTACAAAAAAATATTCAGACACTTTTTTCATACGATTTTCATAGAAAATCATATCTATGATTAAATTATAAAGCTAGAGAATTTGTGGAAATACAGCTTTGAATTAAAGAAATCGTTTTTTGTTGGATAGTCTTATTTATCGAGGAAGACTTGAGCTATATAACATCACGTTGCCACCAATAGGAGCAAAGAAACAGAGGAAAATGGGGAAAAACGGGGAAAATTATTGACGTGATAACGTCTTATAATTCGATATGGGGTGCGCGCCCGAAAAACATGACAGTTCATGTGTCGTTACCTTGCTCTGAGGCGTTCCATATAAGGCTTGAAGTGCAAGCGAGAGCGCGGAACGAGCGACAAGGAAGCACAATCGGCCTTTGCGTTCGGCAGCGTTCGACATCCGTCTCTCTCCTAAATCCTACTTGAGTGAGCGATGCGTCTGCGTGGACAGCTGCTATATTATATACTATAGTACATTTACAATATGTTTTTTAAAGAAAGCGAAAAGTTTGTATTGCCGTCGCGTGGACGCGATCCTGGAACTTGGCGCTGTCACAGTATAGCAATATATCCCTACAGTAGTGAAACGAATGTACTTGCGCAGAGCAACGGAGGGGTACCCGCGGGGAAGCGGGCGGCGCGGGCCCGCGTATACAAACTCGCGGAGTTTGTGTACCTGCCGCGCAGGGGTGACGTTGGCGCGTTGTCTACGAATTTCGTGTTGTAATTATTGTAAAACGATAACTTATCTTATAAACATGGGATATTATAAGGGTTCAGACTTCAGTGTACAGATGTAAATCTGATTAAAAAAACAAAAAGGGTTTAAATTTTTATAAATATCGGCTCACAGCTGTTAACACTAATATTGTGTTGATATTTTATTTTAAGGAATTGAAATGAATTTTACTAACTATTATTTGATTGACTGTATTTTTTTTAAGGAAATGAAATGAATTTAACTGATTTTAATGTGAATTGATTGACATTTAATTTACTTCATTGTATCTTTGGCTTTGACCATTAATTGATTGTTTTTTTATGGTTGGAGGATGTTTTGACTGAGTATTCGTATTTACATAATTTTTTGAGGATTGTATTAAAATTTAATTTAGATTCTATTTAGATCATAAGTTTGTTATGGTTAAACACTATAGTAATTAAAGCATGATTTTTTATATTTAAAAATATTTCCACGCCCTAGAGGCAGAAATTGTGAACTATAAAAATAATAATAACAAGAACATTGTAACCAATTTCTTGGAAATAAAGACTTACTTACTTACTTACTTACTTGGCGGCATTTATTTGCATCTCTGTTTTATTGTAACTCACGTTGTAAAAAGTGTAACTTGAAGAGAAACAATATAGAATACATTAAAAATTTGTCAAATACACTGTTACAACCATAAAGTTAATATACCTATCGGAATAGAGAAACAAAGGCCTGAGCAAGCGAGATGTCACTATCAGTAACACTGCGTGGTAGAAAGAGAAGCGTGATTTGAGGTTGCATAGCTTTTTTTTTATCTGTTTGACAGTTTGTCTGCCCCTGGGCCGATCGTTGTCAATTTGGGCTCTCAGAAAAATTGTGATTTTAAGTTAAATAATGAATAATATTTAGAAATACTGCTCTAGAAACATGGTTAAGTGTTTGTGGAATGATTCTAGATCCACACATCGAAAAAACCCGGACAAATATTCATTTCACAGGTGAATTATTCTATATCGACAGGACCTAGTTTTAAGTTTATTTTTGCCAATTCCCTACGAGTTATTGGTATTTTTACATCCGTGTTCACTTCTGTATATGTTTAATTATATGGAAAACATAACTTGACTAGCCTTGGTGCACAATTTAAGGATATTTTGTGTAAACAATTTTCATCTATTTTACACTAGGGCTGTATCAAGTTATCGATAAGTTGTGTCGATATGAAAATATTTTTTAGTTAAGTACTATACTATTATACTAATTGTCTTGGAATGTTGAAATGATAACATACTCATCCGTAGTTTATAATTGTCATACATAATTTATCGTTTTTAAGGTTCCGCACCCAAAGGGTAAAAATTAAGTCCTAGTAGTGGGGTCCCGCAGCCCGCTCTACTACTAAGACTTCGTTGCCTGTCCGTCTGTCCATCCGTCCGTCCGTCTGTCTGTCTTCAGGCTGTATAACAAGAACCACTATGGTAATAGACTTCTGAAATTTCCACAGATGTAATGTCATTCTACATCCAATACGGCTGCTCATCCAAGATAGGGAAATAGTTGAAAGCACTTCTGCAAGATGGGCATCAAATAAAAGGGCTCAGTAGGCTCATTGAGAGTGAATTGAAAATTAATAGGGTCTAGTGAAGTCGTGTCGTGTCGTGTAGGTACTGATGTCACGTGACGTAACCTGTCGTGTCGAATCGTGTCATGACATGTCGTGTCGTATCGTACCGGGTTTTAGAAAATGCCCGGTTGAAACCGGTCACCCTTCATGCGCGAGTCCGACTTACACTTGGCCGATTTTTCAGATTTCCTGCTGACCTGGATACCAGAAATTCATGGCTTAAAATAATTAACCGTCCAAACTGGACTCCGAAGAAAAATTCATGCATACTTAATTGTGCAGCAAGCATTTTGAAGAAAATTCACATTTTACTTCAAAATTACAATTTTATTATATTATATCTATGCAGTTTTATTTTATCCCATTTTATAATGCCCGCTGTACACTCTCGCCGAGAGCTCTCGGGCGAGAGTCTCGTGCGAGAGCCCCTTGGCCGAGTGCGATCATGTACATTCTCGCTTAGTTCAATCGCAGATAAGAACTCAGAGAAGATGGACGAAAACGACCATTCACCATTCACCATGCATCGAAAGATATCATTATAATCCCAAGATTTATAATTATATTTAATTTTATTTCTCATAGATGATGACTGATAATGACGTTTATTATTGTTATTTTTCTGTTCTACACTGTCCAACGGCGGGACTAGTACTGAAAAACGCGAGAGTGTACAGTAGTGCGCTCGTTTTCCTCGCGAGACCCTTTGTCTCGGGCGCAAAATGCCGACAACGGACCGAGAGGGTCCGAGACAGGCGAGACGAGGCGAGCGCACCCATTTACACTCTCGCACTCGGGCCGCCTCGCTGTGTCTCGTCGAGAATGTACAGCCGGCATTATGTTTACAATCTTACAATTATTATTCCATGATCGATATTTTGTCGAATTACAAGATGTTTGTACATCACTGACACGCACACGTAAACATAATTGTATACACAGATGTAAATCAAATTTTGGTTAAGCTTGACAGCTCGGGATTGTTTCTCTATTCCGATAGGTATATTACCTTTATGGTTACAACTTACATACTAATTAGTACCTACCTAGCGAGGTACACAGGGCCACACATCAAGTGTAACATGTTGACCTTTGGACCGCCCTTACCGCGCACGTAATATGAGCGAGTTTTGAAGCGTTTCTGAGTTCTGTTACACCTGATGTGTGGCGGCCTGGCGGGTGGCCTACCGTACCTACCAATTATGTGATTTATAAATAATAATTGGATATTTTATAGAATGCGTCTTCATTATTTTAATCCTTCGATCGTGGAGTCTTGAAAATCTATTGTTATTATATTGTGTCTCGCTCACCGGTGAGCTTATGGGGCTTGATGGGTGAATTAATTTTTTAAATAGAGAACTAAATCATCTAAAAATAAAGTTTCACGTAAATATCTGGCAGTACGACTTATGTAAATATAACACGCTGATTATAATAATATCTATGGACGCTTCACACCACGTCAGTCTGGCCCCGTGCTAAGTACCTGAAGGACTTGTGCTACATATTTTGAACAACGTTTTTTGGGCTTTTCAATCGGTATGTAAGCTAAAAAGATAATTGATAAGTTTAATAATCCCTTAATCGTGCTTTATAAAGCATTAGTGCTAAAAAATCTCACATCAATTAATATATCCATAATCTGAGTAAGATACCGATCAACTGCTGTCAAAATCTGACAGGTATTTTAGAACATGACAAGGTATTTTAGAGTAGATTGCACGAACTAATTTTGACTTTAGCTTCAACTTTACCTTTAACTTTACCTTTAGCTTTAACTTTGACAAATGCGAAATGTCAAATCTCTGGTTATAGTTAAATATGGCGTCCAAACACCTGTCATCTCATACGACATCTGTCAAATTTTCCGGTTAAAGTTAAAGTCAAAGCTAAAGCTAAAGTTTAGGACGCCATATTTAACTTTAACTTTAGCTTTAACTTTAACTTTAACCACGCCCCTGGTGCAACGCAGCCTTAGAATATGACAATCACACTGACACATAAAAGCCGCGCATGCGCAGTTGAAAAAGCAAACGAACAAGGCTGTCTACGTCATAGATAAAGTATGGTCTACGTATTCTGTTTTGTATTCTGTGCAGGTAAATGTCAAAGTCAATTTACTGTCAAAATGATCTGTGTGTCAAAATTACGAAAATAAACAAAATCTCCGTGAATAATTTGCACTATCGAATTTGTACATTTTAATATTATTTATTATTTAAAATTAGATTATTATTGGTAACAGACAACCATTAAAGATTGGGCGGTGATAACTGATAACAGATTGCTCATCTCATACAAAAAACCGCAATATGGTTCGAAGACTACGCGAACAAAGTACTAGTGAAGATGAAATAGTTATTGGTAAGTCTATAACAAAGATTTTTATATAAACTACTAGATGACGCCCGCAACTTCGTTGCGCCAAAATTCGTTTATCGCGTGGGAACCGTACATTTTTCTGGGATAAAAACTATCCTATGTCCTTTCTCGGAACTCAAAGTATCTCCATGCCAAATTTCAGCAAAATCGGTTCAGCGGTTCGAGCGTGAAGAGGTAACAGACAGACAGACAGACAGACGGACAGACAGACAGACACACTTTCGCATTTATAATATTACTATGGATAATAAAATAATAACTAAAGAACCTACATTATTTCAGATACTACTCCCCAAAAGAAACACAAGCGGCATAAGCATAAAAAGCACAAGAAGCGAAGACACGATGAATACGATAGTGATACGTCTATCGACGTCTCTTACGAAGACGTTATGGACAAACAAAACAAAATTAAAACAAAAAAAGAGATGCCGGGTACTTCTGCAGCAGATATGCTCAAAGCACAGAACATTAAAACCTTGTCCGACACTCGCAGGCCTTTACCGGGATCGTCCTCCAGCACACCTCCTAAAGCTAGTTCTAAAAAGAAGAAAACCAAGGGTCGAGACAGTGGAACTTCCAGCGAAGAGGAACGATGGTTAGATGCCATCAAATCAGGAAAACTTGAAGAGGTTGCTGTTTATTTTGTTCATTGTAAACCTTTTTAATATTTACATAAATGCCTATTTTGATTTACATCTATTTATTACCTAACTTTTACTATTTTTTTACTAAAACTTTCTACAAACTTTCCAGGTTGATGAGGAACTAAAAAAAATAAAACCTAAAGATCCCAAAATGATGACAGCAAGGCAGAGGGCCATGTACGAAAGGGGCACAGATAAAGAGACCAGTCCAGGTGGAGAAGTATTACTTGCTCTTCCTTCGGGATATAAAGAAAAAGTTATGACAGCAGAAGCTCTTCAGAAGGCAGCTCTCAAATCACAAAAACGCAAACAATTAGCTGATGAAAAAAGGGAGAAAGACAAAAAGAAGACTATGGACCGTCTTTTAAAAAAGCAGGAGTCCAAAAATTTAAAGAACAATCAGAAAGGAAAGCCTCAGAAAAAACTAGAACCAATGATAGTATATAAAAATAGTCAAAATGAAATATCACTTTCCCTACCACCTGGTGTAGACTTTCCTGTACAGAGTCAGCCCCCCAGAAGTGTACCACCTCCCACAAAGTGTGGTGTCAGTGGCTGTAAAAATATAAAAAAATACAATTGTTCAAAAACTGGAATTCCTTTATGTAGCTTAGAATGTTATAAGAAAAACTTGCTGTGTGTTTAATACCTGTTAGTAAAAATATCTTAATTAAACTTACATTATTTATTCTTCCAGACATTTGGATAAGAAGGGTGATACTTAACATGAGCATACGTCCCGCTTTCAGTCAGTCTGTCCCGCTGTCCCCCACGAGGCCGAAATTGTTCCCCTTTTGCAAACAGACCGAACGACAATAATTTAAAAGTATTTTTATGTTTGAAATGCCTGTAGCTGTGCAATGCCTGGAAGTAATGCACACAGACAAACAACATAATTATCCTGCCATATTTTGCTCGATATCAATAGCTAGACGTTCCGCGCAGCTTCGCCCGTGTGAATTAGAAATTCCAGTGACAAATTAGCTGAATAATTAAATGGGGGCGGGGGGGAATTGTGTATTTATCCCTCTTTGAAAAAAAAATTAATGGTCACATTAGTGATACTTCTTATCCAAATGTCTGTATTCTGGCAAAATAATGTTTTTTTTATGTTTTTAGGTATGATTAATACAAATTTGGCTTATCACATTCCAGGGATGTTGCGGATCCCGTTTTTTTCACATCCGCGGATGCGGATTTTCAGAGGTTCACATCCGCGGATGCAGATGCGGATGCGGATGTCCAAATCTATGCGGATGCTCCGCATTTGCGGATGCGGATATTCGCAACATCCCTGAATTACAGATCTATTACGACAGATCCATACTGTTTTCCGGCTTAAATCTCTTCCGAACAATTTTCAAATTCAAAATTGCAAAAATTGACAAATTTGATAGATAAGTTAAACAAAAGATACGAAAAACCATTTACATAAAAGAGACAGTTCTATTTTTAAACGTCGAATCGTATCGCTGTCTCTTTCTTGAAGAAAGAGACAGCGTAATAAAGAAAGTTTCTTCGCCTGAGCTATGACGAAAATTCGATTTTTTCCAGATTGTTCGAAAAAATAATTGAAAATGTAAATAATAGAGGTGTGGTAAAAGATTCCATGTGTTTTGTTTTCTTTTGAGTCATAATTGGTACATTTTCGATACACGCACTCGAATCCTATATAAATATTGTTTAAAAATGAAGAATTGAAACATCTGTCTATCCGCGGCTTTGCTCAGAGACTATAGGACCTACAAAGCTGTAATTCGGCATGAATACACATAATATTAATGATGCCTACAAATTGGTCTATAAAATCTTTAATTTTTTAGGGTACGCGGGGATGATTATTTTTTCGCTTCAAAACCAAGGGTGGTGTGGAATAATTCACGAGAGTAGGAAATATGCTAAATTTAAAAGAAAAACTATCACGGCTAAGAAGACTTCATAAGTTATTGAGAAGTGCAAAGGAACTTTTTGTTCTGATTCCTTTAGACGCAATGAGATGATATTGTTAGTAGTGCAAAACACGTTATAATTATTGTATATTCATTGACCATACAAAACATAAAATTGGCGGTACTACGGAACCCTCTATTGTGCTGTGCACTTGCCCAGCTTTTTCGCTCCCATTAGCTTTGTCCACACTGTCTTTTTTTGTTCATCAAGGGCATGCGTCATAGCGCAGTCAACAGCGTACGTGAGGCATGCCCGCGACGCATGCGCTCTGACCGTATCCAAAATATTCGCTAAGTTCTATTTTTTCTGGAATTCCTTATGAGCAAATTAGCCGCACATATTCCACCCAGTAAAACGTTCTCGTCGCACATGTTACAAAGCTGACAGACACTGCAACTGATAGATAATGTTGGCGTTGCGTTCGTTAACGCATTCAATTATTGAAATTTGAAAGCGCCAAACGAAAGTTGAATACAAAGAAGATGACGAAAATTGAAGACGAAAACGCATAGTGTAGACATAGCTATCGGTCATATTGTCGCGCAAACGGCATGGGCTATTCCCGCTTTTTTTCTTGTCGCAACTCTTATGACATTCGCCTCCGCATAAAAATCCGCATTGATTTAATGCGGATGAGGATGCAGATGCGGATGTCCAAATCTATGCGGATGCTCCGCATTTGCGGATGCGGATGCGGATATTCGCACCACCCCTTCACATTCCCACACCAAGCAGAAATTTATTTCAACTTAATGTTAAGGTATTAGCAAATAAAACAATATTACATTTTATATAGCGAGGGCTTTAAATACATCAATAGTGAACCATTCATCATTTACATTGTAGAGAAAGTATGAAGAACAGAAAAATAAGTTTATAATTGGACTGCTTCTAGAAAAATTGTAGTAGGTAAGTACCAATTTTAATTTATCAAATACATAGTATTAATTATTATGTTATAATGGAAGGTCCATATAACACAAAAACTAGTTTATAACAATATGTATAAATGAAAGTCATATTATACTATTATCATTTTAGTTTTTAAGAGCCTCTTTCACAATCTCCTAATGAATTATAATTGCGTATTATGAATAGCTTGTCTGGTTGTTACGTCGTTACTTTTGACTGGGCAGACTAGCTCACTTTATTACTTATTGGGCGATAATGAAACAGGTCTACTTTACAGGGCAGTTTAACTCATCTTAGTTTAAAAGTTACCCTGTATAGAAATCAATCATAAATATGTAAATAATTTTAACTAACTTCTGTGCGTCTCTTTATTAATTATTTAACTTTTTAAAATTAGGATTAAGAATGTGTTGATTATTATTATTACATGCATTCATCCTAAATAAAGTCAGCCTCCATAAAATGGTCTTAGTAGGTATATAATTCAAATACATAGCATTGTCAGGTATGTTGTGATATTAATCCCGATTAATATATACTAGCTATATGACCGAGCTTCGCTCCGGCCGAGCCGATTCCGAGATTCCAATTATATATATATATATATATATATATATATATATATATATATATATATATATAGCTTGTTAAAATGTCATGTCTTCTCTTTCATTCATATGAAAAACTAAAGAGGTAACATGACTTATTTGAGCATTAACTTTAAAAGTCATTGGTGAAATTAATCCTTCAAATCATTGAACTGACAATCAAGTGAATAGCTTGAATTTTGAACATAATAAATATTAATAGCATGAGCTCATCCTCTTAGAATGGTTGCACACCATCTTACACCTTATAATAAATTCTAGTATCGGTAATATTCATTTGGTTTTAAGGATTGTAATACTTACTTCTATATTTGCATACCTGACAACCCTACACAAGTATTCACCCTCGACCAAGGAATTTATGACTAGACTTTTTGGTTACAATGTAGACATTTAAATAACTTAATACTCACATCTATTAAAGTACAATCTAAGAACATAGTTACTGAGCTATACCATGGACCTGGCCACATATATTGTGAATTACTAATGTATACCTGAAATTGTATAAGTCATCGCTTCGTTATGCTAATGTCAAATCCCATACATTATGTAGCGTTAGCGTTTATGATGATCGCTTGCCGCTTGTCTAGGGCGGTCTGCGTTCACCTTAATACTTGCATCATTGATATACATGCTTGCAAAGGATGTTATAATATCAAATTTCAGATAAAACTTATTAATTCATAATATTTGCACATACAGTACATATTTTAATTCTAAACACAACATCAATTTGGCAAAATGTTTGAGCTAGCATTAACATTTCATAGTTTTTATTTTATTAATAGCTATTAAATATATTAAAGATAATCATTATTATAATTGCAATATTCTTTTAGACATACAATAATAATTGAATGGGACACATTATATTATAAAGATAGTTTATTAGATAAGACGTGTCATGTAGCCACATTTTACTACAAAACTCTTAGGGTCTACACAGACAGACCGCATTTCAATTGCAATCCAACCGCAAATTGCAGTTCAAGTGTAGTTTGGATGCAGTAGACACGACTGCAATACGACTACAACAGAACTGCAAACCAAACGCGCAGTCGGATTGCAGTTCAATTGCAGTTGGTGTGCAGTTGTGTGCACTGTTTGGTTTGCAGTTCTATTGCAGTCGTGTCAACTGCATTCAAACTGCACTTGAACTGCAATTTGCGGTTGGATTGCAGTTGAAATTCGGTCCATCTGTGTAGACCCTTATAATCAATATATCCTACAGACCCTAGGAAGAATAGATATAAGAACAACACACATTCAACACATCAGACTATTACATTTTTATAATACAGTTTCTATTAGAAATACTGTAGATTTAAATTGTTTATACGTGAAAGTGAAACTACATACAATATTATATAACTACATACTATTGTTGGTATATTCATGCAAAATACTAGTTTTATACTTCAAACTTGGGATTTTGGATATGTAGCAGTTACCACAATGATACTACACATTCGTACATTCACAATAGATATATAGGTATTAGGTACTAACAGTCCACCACATTCACAGAAATGTCAATCACAAACTCATTAGGTTTCTTTCTCTTCCATTCAAAAACTTGAAAAGTATTGTAGGAAAGTCAAAGATTTGTTTAATTGACAACATTTCAAAATTTTTAAGCCTTAAAATAAAAAATACCATTTCTTTAGTTTCTTCTCCTGACATCAAAAAAATATTCCAAAAAAATTTATATTGCTTATTTACTGAAAAAATAAAGAAAAACTGAAAAACTGTGACGTCATACTTACGGCATATCAGACATTTTTTCTTTGTCTGGTGTAAAATCGTTTTAAAAAGACATCATGAAGCATAAAAAAAACAGTCACTGTCAACAGTGACATTTCTAACATACGAAAATACCATGATGACATTGACAGACGTCCTAATAAATGTAACAAACTTACATTGACATAATATTTTTTCTTTTATTAACCGTTCAGGCGTAAGTATGACGTCACTTGGCGTTTACGTCTCTTTAGAACACGAAGGATTTAAATCTATTTTTTAGGTATCTTAAAAACATAATTTTGAAATAGCAAAAAACACGTATCGTCTTATTTTAAGTCTACTTTCTTATAAAATAATAAAAAAGCCATGTTAAAATTTTGAAATGTTGTCAATTAGTGATACCAAAGCAGGGAACCCAGCAGAGTGGTAGAATACAATAGGGGACCTGGTATCAAACATTAGTTCTCTTGGAACTTCGAAGGCGTGCCAAGCCCGACTGTAACCGCTAAGATTGATTATTCTGTTTATTTGACCTCAGGCGGGCGAGCCCGGAGCGCTCCTCCTCCTCATCACTGGTGCACGACAGACCACCCACGGCACCTCTAGAAGAGGTCGCCTGAATCAAATCTTGATCTGGACCATTCCTACTCTCGTACAGAAGTATTCCCAGCGTTTCTTCATATATTCTGGCTTCAGGGAACTCCACTTTGGTATGTTTCTTGTCCGTGGCATATACAATAGAAGTGCAGCAAACTTCGGCACATTTCTTTCCGTGTCCAAAGAACGTCCAGCAGCAGATCTCATTTGAACCAATCACATCTTTGATGAACAGCACTCGCCCACTGAATCTCAGGGACAGTTTATCAAATAATTCAATGTTTTTCAGCAGATTGTCATCAGAAGTGTTTGTATAGGAATATTTGTTGTTGTGCCGATTGATAAGCAGTTTGACAACAGGCTGAAACATAAAGGTGCATTTTAAAATAACACAGATTTTTTATTTTATAGGAATAACAATATATCAATGAGCCAGTTTCAATAATAGGTTAAGCTCACCTTTGAAGTTGACATAATCAGCAGTTGCTCCTCCTTAGGTGATGTGATCAATGGCACTCTACAAATGGGCTCAGCTTCCCGCTCCTTTTTGGTCAGTGCTTGTTGGCAAGATTCCGTGAGCTCCTCAATGAGGAAGTATTTGGCCTCCGCGAGCAGCTCCATTATCTCGCGGTAGCTGTCGGGAAGGGCGACAGTTCCGTCACGCAGATAGTTCAATATGGTTCCAAAATGTTTACCACATCTATCAATTAGTATCCACCCTGAAAAAAAAGAATTTTAAAAACCTACTACCGTCTTAGTTAAGTGCACGGAAAAGGAAATTATTCATACCTTCCGAATCTGTGAGTACCTCCATCCTTCCGCTGAACATTGTGCGCAACATGTTATCGCTTTTTGTTAATGTGCCAATAGTGGTGTAAAACAGAGTTCCACCAACGTTTAGCTTCACATATTGCGATGGACTGCCTTTTATTAATGTTTTGTGATCGCCCGACATTTTAGAAAACGATAAGCGATCCCACTGTGTTTCTTACGAATGTTAGGTATTTGACACAAACTTTTTTAAATCTTAGCCTTACACACCCGACCACATAGTTATTGTTATGTTTTTTAGTATTCTATCAAAAGTTACAATAAAATTTGTTACAATTAATTTCATTGATTTTTCATTTTGTCTCAGAAGTCAGAACAGATTCGATAGGTATTTGACATTTTAATTTTTGACAAATCAAATGACAGTGGCTTAACGTTTTTTTATAATGTAGGTAGCTTCTAGACATTGGTATTTTTAGTGAGAATCTTAGCCATAAAGCTTTTAGCCATTAAAACTGAACAACCTAATAATTGGGAAGTATGTTAGCTCACAAACAATGATGCTCACAAAATTATTATAAGAGAACGGAGAAAACAGCGATCTTGAACTTATTAGTGTGCAACCTATATTAGTATCTTAGAGCACTAAACCGGGCTGGTTTAATGCTCTATAGGGCCCCCGAGACGATCAAACGGTTTGATTCAAATCTTACGTGTTTGATGCAACCATTTGATGTCGGTTTGAACGGTTTGTCAAACGAAACTGCGCAGTTTGGTTCAATACGCGCTGTGGAGTACACGTCTTGTGACTAATAAATATATATTTTTTTAAAGCGGTTTTATCTTTTAAAAAAATATATTTATTAGTCACAAGACATAAAAATTGTACGAAATTGAGAATTAAATTTCCTATCTTAAAAACTACTAAACCTATTTTGATGAAACTTGAAGAAGTCTCCCAAGTTAAACAATACCTATATAGTACAACAAAAAAATATTTACATCGGACTTGTAGTTCCGGAGATATGTGAACACAAACATAAAAACATACATACACTTTTGAAATTTTGCACATTTGTTCAGATGCTGATAGAGACTAACATACTTATACGAAAACTGGTCAGTTCTAGAAATATTACATACATACGCGTCGAATTGATAACCTCCTCTTTATTAGTCGGTTAAAAATAATGTACCTACTCCAAAGAATGGTACAAAGTTTGTTCAAACGCATCGGAACACGATCAAACGGCGCGTCAAACACAACAAAAATATGAAATTGCATCAAACGAGCTTCAAACACGTAAATGTTTGACAAACCGTTCAAACTAGCTTTGTAAACGATCAAAATGGTTTGAGTCAAACCGTTTGATCGTCTCGGGGGCCATTAAGGCCACTAAATCCACATCTCACATAAATGTATATTATAGCTGAGTGTGTGATCACACGAAAATCAGTATAGAAAATATATATTAATATGCATAGCTATAAACATATTAATATATATTATAGCTAGGTCTGTGACGGGCTTTATACAGCTACAGTATAATATTTGACATGCTCTATTTGTGCCTTAAAATATAAAGTACGCATAAGATAGGTACGTATTTGTACGCACGCAATTAAAAAACTGAAAGTAATTAATTTACTTATTATTTATTTATTAAATCCAATGGGGGCTACCGCGTGTGAATTTGCCACTAGAGAAGCTAGTAATGCGCGACGTCCAAAAAAAGTAGGTATATATTTTGTACTAGTTTTAGCGGTCTTCAGCTTTGTCCACATTGTGCCTTTTTTCTGTTCAACAAGGGCATGCCTTATAGCGCTGTCAACAGTGAACGTGTGGCATGCCCGACGCCCGTGACGCGCGTCAAAATTCACCCGCGTTGAAAGAAAAGTGTCATAGCGCGCGCTACGATTAAATTATTAGCGCATGCCTCACGTTTGACGTTGACAGCGCTATAAGGCATGCCATTGATGAACAGAAAAAGGCACAATGTGGACAAAGCTGAAGTCACACAAGTTATTCTATTTTATACAATCTATACTTATAAAATTACATGTCCTGACTGACTGACTGACTGACTGATTCATCATCGCTGCGCAAAAACTTTTAAAGTTACAGGCATGAAATTTGATTAGTAGGGTTGTTTTATTAAGTAGGCACCCACTAAGTAAGGAATTTTGAAAATTTTACCCCCAAGGGCGTGAAATAGGGGTAGAAAATTTCAATGAAAGTCCGTCATTTCTTGAGTTAGAAACATAAAAGCTATACCGGGAAAAAGAACGGTCCCCGAGGGATAGACGTTAATGTAGGCCTCTGCCCGCGGGTGAAAGCTATTGGAATTATGTACAATTTTCTTTTAGTGCATTTTGTGATAGCATAATATTATTATCTCCCCTAATTTAAGGTAGCACAGTAAGGGTAATGTGGCAGCATTAATTTACATTAGTGCCAACATGACGGCAAAGGAACTACCTATTTGATGAAACGCACTATAAGTAAGTTAAAAATGTCATTGTTGACAATGACTGTTTTTAATGCTGTTTTTTTAAAACGATTTTACACCAGGCAAAGAAAAAATTATTGTAATGCCGTAAGTATGACGTCACAGCGTATTTTTAAACAAGTCGGCTAAACGACGCACCTATAGCCGTGTGATTGTTGTTGAACGGCTATTGTGACTAGTTTATTTACGACATGGTTTTCATAATATTTTTTATGTGCTTTCAAGTGTACAGCGTCTACTCCTTTTTGACAACTTTAAATGGCTAAATGTGGCTAAATATTATTATAAAAATGTTTTAAATTGAATGGCTATGAATTATGATCTATAATCTGTGGTTACAGTTTATTTTTTATCTGTGACAAATGCGATCGGCGAAGCTTCCCGGACTGCGCGTTTTTTGGATCATTGGACTTCGCGCGTAGCCTTTTAATAATTAATTTTAATTAGTGATATCAAAAATGGGTGCATATTTATCAGAACCTGTTACGGAAAAGTTATCAAGTGATGAAAACAATGATAAGCTGGAGTGCGGAGCTAGTTCCATGCAGGGTTGGCGTGTCAATCAAGAGGTAAAGTCAATTGTTACATTGTGGATTGTATGAAAGTACAATGGTTTAACGCCCCATGCAATAAGTAGTTTCTTAGGACCAAGACCGTTAACGGTTACTCAATTATAGGTATTCCGCATTCATTCTCCCCTTAGATGCATATTTTGGCTCGAATACATGTATGCCCCCGCGTTGCACGTACTTTGTGTAAGTACCTCTTGTCAATGCATTATCATTTTCAGGATGCACACAATACTATCTTGGATTATGACGAAGATACTTCTTTATTCGCTGTTTACGATGGGCACGGAGGAGCGGAGGTTGCCACCTATTGCTCACAAAAATTACCGGATTTCATAAAGAATACCGAAGCATACAAAAGCGGGAAATTCGCAGAAGCTCTATCCGATGCCTTCCTAGGTTTCGATGCTACTATCGCCACAAAAGAAGTTATGGACATTTTAAAAGAACTCGCAGGTACAATGTTTTGTAATGATGGTAAAATGTATAACCTAACTAATTATGTATGTACGGTCACTTACTACTTACTTCTTACTTCTGTGTTTAGGTGAAATCAATCCGCCTGGGCCAAGTGACAACGAAGAATCTGACGAAGAAAACATTAGTAATTTGTATAAAGATGCACATCTCCCATTACAGGTAAATAATTAAATATTATATTATCATTGTTAGAATTTTTGTATAGATATTGAGAAGTAACAATATTTTTTTTGTTTAATATTTTAGGAGGTACTGGCTAAATATGAAAACAAGTTAACCAACCTTCATAGAACAAGACTTGGGGACACTGCCACACCATTATCACCATGTCTCAGAGCCAAAAGAAATTCAGAGGAACCTGGTAAGTACCTACAATAATTGCATATAATTATTATAAGTAATACGAGGGCTGCTATTTATGTATCCGGAATTAAAAAAAGAAACAAACATATATCATTTAATATGGTTTTATTGCTTTTCAAAATATTCGCCGCGATGATCGACACACTTTTGCATATGCTGGAACCAATTTTCATAACACTTTTTCCATTCTGATTGAGGTATCTCCAAAACATGCATTTTGAACGCATCAACAGCCTCTTCGCGGCTCGAAAAACGTTGACCACGTAATTTGTTCTTCGCGTATGGAAATAAAAAGAAATCGTTAGGTGCCAAATCAGGGCTGTACGGCGGATGACCAATCAATACGATCTTTTGACCCTCCAAAAACTGAGTTGTTTCAGCTGAGGTGTGACAGCTAGCATTGTCGTGATGTAATATGATTCTGCCTTGTCGGTTGTCCTTTCTTATTTCTTCAAAGACTTCTGGTAAACAAATGGTCGTATACCATTCAGAATTAACCGTTTTACGTTTCCCTAATGGCACTGTAGCCACATGTCCATTAATTCCAAAAAAAACAGGCGACCATTTGCTTCAAAGTACTTTTTGCACGAGTAACTTTTGTTGGTTTCGGCTCATCTTGGAACACCCACACAGTTGACTGTTGTTTAGTTTCGGGGTCATATGTATAGATCCAAGATTCATCACCTGTGTAGATATTATAAAAGGCTTTTGACGTACCACGGTTGTATTTTTTTATCATTTTTTTTGGCACCAATTGACACGAGCCCGTTTTTGATCGATTGTCAAGTTGTGCGGAATCCAATGTGAACATTTTTTTTTTACAGCCAAATGTTCGTGTAATATCTTATGTATGCTCGTCATACTTATGCCTAAGGACGCCTCTATCTCGCGATATGTAACATGACGATCACGCATTATTAGTTCCCACACAGCATCTATATTTTGTGGGACAACAGCTGTTGTTGGGCGACCTTCTTTATTTTCATCCGTGAGCATAGACCGCCCACGATTAAACTCACTGTACCAGTGATAAACAGTGGTTTTTGATGGTGCTTCATCTCCAAAAGTTGCGGTGAGTTGAATAAAGCACTGTTTTTGATTTAGCCCACGCCGAAAATCGTAGTAAATCATTGCACGAAAATGTTCACGCGTTAAATCCATGGCAAATGAAGACACGCAATTTTCAAAATGACGCCACAATGGAAAATGTATTCTTCAACCAAAGAGTTCTATTTTCAAATGTTGTAATTACTTTTTAAATATTGTTCTTGTAAGTGGCCAGTTCCGGATACATAAATAGCAGCCCTCGTAGTATATTAAATAATGCTTTTTTAAATGTATAGAACATAGTATGATTTTTTTATTATTTTTGTCTCTTGTCTTAGAAAAAGTGTGTATACTAATGAGACTTTGATAAATTTCTGAAGTGGTTTACCAAAAATGTCTTGAGTTATTTGATTTTAACTCATCAATCCCCAAGCGGCAGCCGGCTGCTACATAACAATTGAAAATCTATTGTCTGCGATACCCACGAAGGAGGTGTTAATGTGTTTGTAAAATTAGTTTAAATGTAACTGCCTACAGCTGTAGATAGACTGCTTTTATGAAGCCTAGTAAGTGCTAAACTACGAATAATAAAAACTAAGATTTAACTCCGTTAAAAAACATGCTCCAAAATACTTGTTAAGAAAGTGTACCTTAGGTACACATTTCAATACATTTGCAATATTTAAGTGGCCTTCGGACAGTTCGAATGGAACCAAATTTAAAACGGTAATAGTATGGGAGTTATGTTTCCTTAGTTTATTATTATTCGTAGGTGCTAAACCTATACTACTATAGAAATGTTTTTCTTGCAATATAGGAGTCAGTGCTTCAAGCTCTGGAGTCTCTTGTGCAGCTGGTTCTAGTTCAGAAGAAGTTACTGATGAAGCAACATCAAGCAAAAATGGCGATGTACTGGATTCAGTAAAAGCAGATGACGATACTGGTGGTGTTTCTTCCACTAATTCCAATGAAGAGAAAGACTTAAATGGAGAGGTAGTAAGATTTTTTTACAATGATCCTTTTATAATTTCTATTGTTATAAAAAATACAATTAAAATTTAAAAAATTACATTTTTCTATGTATTGTAGATCATGGAATGTTAAATCAGAATCCTCATTTGTATTTTAGTAGTTATACAAATAAATACTTAATATTATGTTTAAATTAAATTATTTGTTTTTTAATTAGGTATCTACCAGCGAGACCAAAGAAAATGATGTCGCAATGGAGGTGGACAAGGCAGAAACAGCTCCAGACAGCTCGGCCGAAACATGTACACTCCCTGAACCCAGCGCAGGGGCGAAGCCAACTAGCAATGGGCCAACATCAGAGGGCTGCAATGGTGAGGTCACAGAGTCCAAAGCTGACATTGAAGAGAATAATATCACATCCTCTAACGGTTCTGCAACACCTACAAAGGCAGGAAAAGGAAAAGGTGATTTTCATAGCATTACACATGCTAGCACATTCTTGTTTTATTTTTGGATAGATAATGCTATTGCACATTATTGTATAATTTATCCAGATGAATATGTCGTCGTGGTAAAGTTTTTTCGAATCGAGGCTGAATGTTACACACTTGCATTGTTTGTGCCACAGTATTCAGGGAAATATTTTTGACAGCTCGAGGAGCAGCGGCAGTTGCTAAGTGGAGACGACACCTAAAATAAGATTATTGTTGTTGACTGAACAGAAAGCAGATCAATTTATATGTATATCAAGAACCTATCATGTATACTGCAGAGGTTCCCAATCTTATTTTGTCTACTGCACACTTTGAGAACAAATGATGTTTTCATAAATCAGTTTAAATAAATCACTCCCCAAGCCTTTAGACCCTCAGCGCCCAGTGCCCACAAAGGGGCGTTATCGCCCACTTTGGGGATGGCTGATGTATAGTAATGAACACAATCTTTTGACTTTCGTTACAGAGAAAGCCTCCCCAGTTTCTAGTTCAGACAAAGTGCCAGAGAGACCAAAGAAGTCTAAATTAAGACGCGCAGCGGCCGCTGTATACGAATCACTTTTACGTCAAGCCACAGTGGAAAACGATGATGATGACGAAAGTGATTCGAATGATGAAACATTTGAAGGGGGAGAAGTTGATTCCTCAGAAGAAGACAATGTGAATGGCATCGGTGAATCAGAGAATGATGGTAATAATTCTTATTTAACTTTAAACTTTATCTTTAGGTATTTAGGTGTCATTAATTAATATTCAAAAGGATAATTCTTTTTACAGAATGTAAACGAAAAATTTGGTAATTGACTTTCGAGAAATGTGTGTTATTATGCTCAGAATCCTCATTGAAATAATATCAAATTCGGTACTAATAAAGTTTATAAAATAGTATCACAGACCACAGGTTCGCTTTTACTACCATAATATTATTATGGTAATAGGCAACAATGACACCAAATTCAGAGAGTGTTTGAAAAAAAATATTATGAGCCTCCTCTAGCTCTCTCCAATGAGCTTGGACTTCTGCTGCTATGCCGGCCTAAGGGTCAATTTATACTAGCCGTAACTAGCGCAGAGTCGGAGCGAATTATAAAAACTGAACATAACAAATTCAACCTTAAATCCAAAGCATTAACGCACATATTACTTCTGAGAATTTAAAAAGGGGCGCGCACTCGCGCGAATTTGCTTGACGAACTCTTATTGGTGCGCGCGCATCCATGCACCCACAAGCGAATCTACGCGTCATCACTGTAGGCATTCTGGCGAATTCGCGCGCATTCGTTCGACTTGTTATGAATTTGACGCTTCGACACGCTTCGATGCGCTTCGACTCTGCGCTATTATAAATTTACCCTAAGATGCGCAAATGAGAAAATTTTGTCTACATGTTTTCACGATGTTTGATGGTTTGTCTCTTCATCTCTTTTGACCCTAAATGACATAAACTAATAAATTTTTTCTCGTGTAGATCTGTCGTCAAATACTATCGACCTAATGTCAAAAAATTATTTTGACATTATGTTTATATCGACAATATAACTACACACGAGAGTGAGATATCTCGTTGTACGCGCATGCTAGAT
Organism: Polyommatus icarus; assembly: GCA_937595015.1. Lineage (NCBI taxonomy): Eukaryota > Metazoa > Arthropoda > Insecta > Lepidoptera > Lycaenidae > Polyommatus > Polyommatus icarus. The sequence continues at coordinate 12,950,075 of OW569332.1, read as the reverse complement.
GCGCTGGTCCAGTATGGTCCTAGAGTTATGCGGATATCGTCTGTCTACAGACGCTCCTGTCTTCTGGTGTCTCCTATTCGATACCATATTTAGGGCCTGTTTTACCACTCTTTGATAAGGTGCCAAATAGGCTATGAGTCACAACTTTTTTTGGCAGATTCTCCATACTTGATCTGTCAAGTTAATTGGTGGATAGCCTATTCGTCACTTATCAGGAAGTAGTGAAACAGGCCCTAAGTATAAATAGGTGTCACACATTTTTATAATTGCATATCTAGATGAAGATGAAGACGAGGAGGAAGAAGAGGATGAGAATGAGGCGGATTCCAGTGACGAGGAGGGTGAAGAGGACATCCTGATGGACGAGGAGCCCGGAAACGACAGTGGGTGTACTGCAGTTGTTGCCTTATTGAAAGGTATGTTTATTATGTATTTAGGTATTATAAAACAGCAAAATCTACAAATAGGACAATCTAGATTCCAGTACTTCTAGAAGAAAAATTACTTGTTTTTAAACTTTTTATTACAATTTTTTTTATTTAAATTTTTTTTTAAATTTGACGTGGAAGAGCCATGCTTCGGCACGAATGGGTCGGCTCGACCGGAGAAATACCACGTCCTCACAGAAAACCGGCGTGAAACAGCGCTTGCGCTGTGTTTCGCCGAGTGAGTGAGTTTACCAGAAGCCCAATCCCCTACCCTTTTCCCTTCCCTATTTCCTTCCCAACCCTCCCCTATTACCCCTTAAAAGGCCGGCAACGCACCTGCAGCTCTTCTGATGCTGCGAGTGTCCATGGGCGACGGAAGTTGCTTTCCATCAGGTGACCCGTTTGCTCGTTTGCCCCCTTATTGTGTAAAAAAAAAAATTGCGTCAATTGCTATTGGACCAGTCGGCGTTCTTCTGTTTCAGATTACTTGTAAATGGCAGGAAATATTATTTATCCTTTTTTGACGTAACTTTATTGTTTTGTAGGAAATGAGCTGTTCGTAGCCAACGCTGGCGACTCCCGTTGTATAGTCTGTCGGGACGGGAAAGCGATCGACATGTCCATAGACCACAAACCAGAGGACGCTCCTGAACTAGAGCGAATAACGAAAGCCGGCGGCAAAGTTTCGGGTGACGGTAGAATTAACGGCGGCTTAAATCTATCTCGTGCCATCGGGGACCATTCCTATAAGCAGAACAAGGAACTAAACGACAAGGAACAGATGATCACAGCCTTACCAGACGTGAAGACTCTAACTATAGAACCGGAAAAGGACCAATTCATGGTGTTAGCGTGCGACGGGATCTGGAACTTCATGTCTAGTCAAGATGTCTGTGACTTCATTCTGCCCCGATTGGCTGAAGGAAGAGAGAGGCTGTCACAGATTTGCGAGGAGGTATGTTTTGTTTAAAACACTCTTTTTAGGCCATATCCTTCGATCAAATATTTCTGGCCATATCTATTTTAGTTATTATACCTTATGCGTTTTATGATGATATGCGTGACACATTATAATTGACAATAGTAGGGAAGTTACCTAAAAAAATTAATCGATAATTTAAAAATATCGAATTACTTCGTAAAGGAATCGCAATCGAAATTATCGGTTTTGTACTGACGTTTCAGAGTGGCGCCGGCGATTTAAATGGCCGCCCTTTTTATCGAATTGATTTCGATTCAACGGTGGCAATCTCTATTGACATAAATTCCGTTTCATGCATCTGACATTTTTCAAATGTTTTCGTAACAATAATTTAATACTCATATTTAATTTACTCACTCTCACTCACTCAACTCACAGTTAATTTTTATAATTTTATATTAATAAGTTAGTATTTAGGAACTTTTCATTTTTATTCATTTACAATTATTATAAGAAACATTTATTTTTGTAGATGAAATATAATTTATTACATTTATCTCCAGTAGTCCAGTATCATAAGACTACTGGAGATAGGTAAAAATCGCATGTTATAGTTTGTGCGTTTTAAGATGATATGGGTGACAGTTCTCATATTCCTTGCTACGGATTTTTTTTACAAGAAAACAAAAAAAACAACATGTAATAAATTATATTTCATCTCCAAAAATAAATGTTTCTTATAATTGTAAATGAATAAAAATGAAAAGTTCCTAAATACTAACTTATTAATATAAAATTGTGTATGAGGTGTAGCTAGTCTGATGTATGCGATACATCGTCGTAGACAAAAGTACACTTATACCTCTTACTCTTTCAACTTTTTGAATCGTTATAGCTCAAAAATAGTAGCTCTTAGGGAAAAAAAGAATAAAGACATTTTTATAGATAATTATCTGATCTACAAATTTTGTCTGAGCTAATTTAATCATAAAACTTACCGTTTTGCTGAAAATTGCAAAAAAGACCTTTGACCCCGAGTAAATTTTTTTGCAAGTGCCGGATCGATGAGGACTTTTCACATTTCCTTTATTATAGTGTATTGAACAATCCTACCAATATTCAGCCTTGTCGGAATTAATGTAATCTTGGATGTCTAAATTGATCGGAGTCACAGTATAGCAATATATCCCAATAACAGTAGTGAAACGAATGTACTTGCGCAGAGCAACGGAGGGGTACCCGCGGGGAAGCGGGCGGCGCGGGCCCGCGTATACAAACTCGCGGAGTTTGTGTACCTGCCCGCGCAGGGGTGACGTTGGCGCGTTGTCTACGAATTTTGTGTTGTAACAATTATTGTGAAACGATAACTTATCTTATAAACATGGGATATTATAAGGGTTCAGACTTCAGTGTGCGGATGTAAATCTGATTAAAAAAACAAAAAGGATTTAAATTTTTATAAATATCGGCTCACAGCAGCTGTTCACACTAATATTGTGTTGGTCTTGGCGGCATTTATTTGCATCTCTGTTTTATTGTAACGCGTTGTAAAAAGTGTAACTTGGAGAGAAACAATAAAGAATACATTAAAAATTTGTCAAATACCCTGTTACAACTTACATACTAATTAGTACCTACCTAGCGAGGTACACAGGGCCACACATCAAGTGTAACATGTTGACCTTTGGACCGCCCTTACCGCGCTCGTAATATAAGGGGGTTTTGAAGCGCTTCTGAGTTCTGTTACACCTGATGTGTGGCGGCCTGGCGGGTGGCCTACCGTACCTACCAATTATGTGATTTATAATTATTGGATATTTTATAGAATGCGTCTTCATTATTTTAATCCTTCGATCGTGGAGTCTTGGAAATCTATTGTTATTATATTGTGTCTCGCTCACCGGTGAGCTTATGGGGTTTGATGGGTGAATTAAATTTTTAAATAGAGATCTAAATCATCTAAAAATAAAGTTTCACCTAAATATGTATCTGGCAGTACGACATAATATTATGTAAATATAACACGCTGATTATAATAATATCCATGGACGCTTCACACCACGTCAGTCTGGCCCCGTGCTAAGTACCTGAAGGACTTGTGTTACAGGTACCAGACAACGGAAATAAATTTAATACTTTTATACTAATATACATATATTTAAGATTTTTTATTATATCATACACATATTTAATGCACATCCATGACCCAGGAACATTGAAAAACTTTTTTGTTCCGTCGGCGGGATTCGAACCCGCGACCCCCGGCTTGAGTTGCCACACACTCTAACCACGAAGGTCGTCAAATTTATACAGATTATAATACATATGATAACATTACAAGCACAATATTTTATTTTTATTTTATCTCCCGTTTCGTGGCAACCCTGGCATATCTGCTCGGTACCTACACCGGTGGCGGCATCGTGCGACATCAAAGGCGTTTCGTTACTGTAGGGATATAATATTGCTATACTGTGTCGGAGTATAAGTTAATAAGTAGTCAACTAAATTGCCTGCCCGAAATGTGTCAAGTGACAAGCCCTGCCTGCCAACATAATAGAAATAGTAAAAGTTCTAATTTCCTTGTTTAGTACTTAACTAAATTTTAACTTGCTACTTGCTACTAAATTTTGTGTGTACATGCAATAAATAACTTAAAATTAAGTTAACTTTCTAGTTTTTATCAACTTAATATGTGTAAACTTGCCATTGTTAATTCGTCTGTGACAGTGCAAAAATTTGTTAATTTTTTTTAAATAAATAATTTAAAAAAGCGTGTTTTTTCTAGTTTTTTTAACTATTATTATCATACTGGCGATTTGCGGCGATCACTGGATAGTTGGCGGTTTGATTGCAGGTTTCACTAAATCACATTCTCTCCTCTAGGTGGCATTGAATAAAAGTTACTATTTGTTTTTTCCTTTGCCATAATAAAAAGCTTTTGGTCTATGTTGTGTGTCCTTTAACTTAGATCAGCTATACTCAACCTAAGGCCCGCGGGCCGCATCGGCCCGCTGGGACTTTATCAGTGGCCCGCGTGAAGTTAAACCTTATTTATTTTTTTTTACCTTAAAAAATTTGCGGCCCGCGACACTAAAACCAAAACGTGATCATTCCAGATGTTCGACCATTGCCTGGCCCCGAGTACTGTTGGAGACGGCACAGGCTGCGACAATATGACGGCCATCATCGTCAGATTCAAAAGCGGGAAGATATCAGACGTAGCTCAACACACCGAGGGCGCCAAAAAGCGCGCGGCCGAAGATTCGTCCGAAGAAAAAGATTCCAAACGGCAAAAGACTGAAGACTCGCTGTCTAGTTCCGTAGTGACTTCCAGTGTTTAGACGTGTGGCAACACTGATAGTGTAAGTTTAATGGGATCTTATTGGACAGTTTTGTTTTATGATAGGACGACGGATCCAAAGGGATCTGTAATTTACAGACTTTAAATACATTTGTTATTCTAGCCTGGATAACAAAAGTATTGAATTTAACTTAATTTTTACCCAACTGCCAGGAGGGTTATTAGTATTGTATGGCAGATGCCTTCTGAATACAGTTGTCACATCTTAGAAGGGAGTAGATTGTTTCTCACTTAGCAAAGTATTTCAAGATTTATTTGCTATATGACTGCAATGTATAATATTGATTAAACTTTTTAAAAAATCATTCCACTCTCAAAATTTTAAGTTGATGAATCTATTCCTTATTTCTCGAGTGTACAGTCTGTCAAGAAAGTGAAGAAACCAAAAAGTGGCAACATCATAGTGTCATCCCTTTCAAGTCAATCTAAGAAAAAAGGGATGATACTACGATGTTGCCACTTTTTAATTTCTTCACTTTCTTGACAGACTGTAGAGTGTAGACCAGTGAAACTTTACAATTAATATTGCATTTTGTATCAGTTTAGTTTTTAATAAGTAACAATATATTTTATGTCTTTCTTTATACCGATAAAATATAAGAAGTGAATATTCTTAAATAACAGCTGTTGTGGTGATAATTTGACTATAGCTAAACTAATTAGTGGAACCCAGTGATGTTAAAAACTAGACTACCTAATATTACTATAAATGTTACGGAAGAAGTTTTGGAAAGGTAACACTTGAAGGTGCATTGGTAATTTTTTGATATGGGATAAAAAAAACCAAGAAACCTGTCACCAAGACTGGGTTTATATGAGTCCGGCGTTTGGCGGTTACACCGCGAGAATAGAGATCACAATAGTATGTAACGAATTATTTAAAATAACGGCGCGGTCGCGCTGTCATTTACATTTGGCTTGTGATCTAATAGTGAAGCCGCCAAATTGCGCGTACGCGCCGCCGCATATAAATCCAGCCTACAGCAGGCCTGTCTCACTTCCATACAAACCGTGCGAAATTGCCGAGATATTTACCTACTATTCTGGATAACAACAGCGGATAAGGCGGGGCGGTCGATTTTTGCACATGATTGCCAGCACAGAAATAAATCAAGATAGAACGGTGACGCGCGTGCGTTGCTAAGGAATCGCGCGTGTCAATTTTTGCTTTGCTTTTAGTTAGAACAAATAACTTACACATGGAAAGAAATACCTCCTTTTGACCGATTTACTTTCGTACTTCTGTTTTTAGTATTAGACACTGCACAATGAGGCATTTTTGCACAACCACTCCGGTGTAATCAAGTCGAGACGTGCGCGCTGACTGAATGAACGTTTAACGAATTTGCCCACTAGTGCAAGAATGAAACACGCGTACTTTGACGTACGCGTTGATTTATTTCTGTGATTGCCAGCCTCACGAATTCTAACAACAGTCGGCACTTCCAGAGTGTCACTGTCTTCTTTATTGTTACGTCAAGCGTAAGCCACTTATAACATTATTGATGGGCTTATGCCTTATGGTCCAGTTGAGGTTAGTTACAAAATGTTATACATTTAATATGAAGTTTAGCTTGCCTCAATGTTTGGACCATATAAAACTTACATTCTTTATTATTATATACTAAGCAAAAGTGTCTTCATTATTTATTATTTCATTGAATAGAAGTTTTCATTTTTCTTTTATTATTGACATAAATTAATGATTTGATTTATGTAAAATTAAATTACAATTATATTATCATGTTTAATTTTGAACAGTTCTGAGTACTTCAACTTTTGTAATACACTACATGACTAATTAAGGTTTTGCTTGGACAACAAACAAATCATTTTTTGTTTAAGTACTTTAGTTTCTTATTTTTCTTGCGAGTGGCATTACTTTTTTGCAAGGCTAGAAGTTTAAAAATATGAGCCAGAAAACTTAACCAGCACAGACAAAAATTAAAAACAACAATTCGTAAATGTGAATTTACTAGGGGTTAATATAATATGTATTGGAAAGTAACTTGGATCATATTTTAGAACTAGTTGATAATAGTTACATAAACATAAACCTGCCCTAATGGGCAGGTTTATGTGACTTGAATTGGAGCGCGTCTAATTAAGCATTTTTATTGCTAGTTTCATGTGCGTATCATATTTATTATAATTGGAAAAGTGCTGTGAATACTTTCAATTAGGCTAAGTTATTATAATATCTTAGAATGTATTCTAATTCAGTTAAAGGTAAAAATTCGAGGCACTAACAAAATAAAATATTCAAAATCTTGCTTGGTAGCCACCAAAAAGGGAGAGTAGTTTAATCATAACGTGAATAATAATGTTATGTGATAAGCTTATCTCCTTTATATGTCTATCTTTAAATGTTATTCGTAAGAATATCAAGGAAGTGTCGCAAAAACTTAAAGAAAATGTGTTTTGTTATGTCTTTGCTAAGCCTAAAGTGATCAATCAATATTAGCAGTCTAGCTACATTCAGTCACATGATAAAGCCGGGTTTATATTGGATGTAAAGATGTAAATTTCCAATCATAAATACCTTGTCATCAAGGTAATGTTTTGAAACGGACAAACAAAAAGACAGGGTGATAATTTGTTTTACTTCTACTAAACAAAATTAGGGAAAAGGGGACTTTTTAGTGAAAAACTTTTCCTTGAAAAAATCAGCTGTTTTAAGAGACAGTGAAAAGTAGAAAGGCTTGTAAGGGCCTGATTACCTACCGAGTAGAGTGGCGACAGCAGGAGCGGCGTTAGTGTAAGGTAACGCAGAGCAACCGCCAAGGCACCGAATAAAAGCCAGTAGCGGGGCGTCGGAGGCAAAAAAGGGGTGCGGCAAGTGCCACTACTAGCACCCTGGGCGCCGAAGAAATCATGCCATGGCGCTGGTAATGCTAAAACAGGCACTGCGAGATCTCTCGGCCGAGCACTGGGTATGATTTCAACAATTTCATTGGCCGAAAGCACTGTCTCGCTACTCTTATCGGTAGGTCCATTCAAGGCATAAGTAACAATATTCAGGGGTGTATTCGTACTGCAGTCTTAGAACAGAATTAATTATCACCCTGTATAAGTCCCAATACTGGTGCTCGATTGATCTGTGACGAATTGACTTGGTTGACATACTGTGTGTGTTTAGACTGTGATGTTAAGGTGAACGCAGATTTGGGCCGCACCGCACGCACCGCAGTCGCCGCATTCGAATTCTTTATATGAAGTTATAGGCAAGCTCGCATACCTACCCGCGCTGCAGTCGACGCAATTCTTTATATGAAGTTGCGTCGACTGCGGCGCGGGTAGGTATGCGAGCTTGCCTATAACTTCATATAAAGAATTCGAATGCGGCGACTGCGGTGCGTGCGGTGCGGCCCAAATCTGCGTTCACCTTTAGTGTGTAGTGGTAAGAGCAAAACTGTTGCGTTCATTTTAATTGTTATTGGCATGTTCCTACGAAATTGTTCTTAAGTATTTTTATACCGGACGGACGAGTTGAAATTGTAATCGAGAGTCGGCGTATTTTTGTAACGCTTATGTTAGGTGTATTTGGAATATCGAAATATGTATGTTTTTCTTTATCACATTGCTCGAAAATACAGAATCATCAATGAACCTGACATGGTACCTATTGAAAATCATTATTAGTTTGTGTGATTTAAATACATTTTGCAGACTGTCCACTTGTGTTATTTTATACCTACCTATAAAAGAATATTATATTACTGCAATGTTTTCACGCTAGTGGCAGCACCAGCATAGACGGTAAACAAAGTTTTGTTTGACGTTTGACAATGTTTTTGTCAAAATTAAGGCGTTAGTCCACCGCAGCGCACGGAGAGACTACGCACGTGCGTCAAGCTTCGCTTTGCAAGAAAATATATGTGACTGTCCACTGCAACCACTGACCTCCATTATGCATTGTCTAATAGAGATCAGTGACTGCAACCCACGGACACGCTACGCACGAATTGACGTAGTTAAATAAAAACGTGCGCCGCGTGGCCGTGCACAGCGTGCGCCGCGGTGGAATGACGGCTTTAATCTGATATTATAACATGTCGGATTTTGGCCGATTATTTATTTGTTTATGTGCTATAGTAGCCCCCTCTACTCTGACCATTGCGTAATCATCCCTATTCATACACATTAATAATATTCGTGAAGATAGAAGAATAATAAGATACATATTAACAGCTGTTAAGACTTGAGAAGTGCCATCGTCCGGGCGCCAAATCAAAATGCTCGAAGGACCAATTCATAGACGTCAATATTATGAAGTTCTGTGATTCGACTGAAGATTTTAAATTTTAAAAATAGGTGTGCATTATATTTATTGAAGTATGTTAGTTACCCACGGGATAATGATATATTTTGATTACGTTGCTTTTTTTATTATTTATAGACTACAGTTGTTTCAAATACTCGATAGTTTCCATTTGCGAAGCCGCCTGAACTTGTAAGGCGTCATACTCGCTATCCAATTGTTCGGAACGAAGTGACTTGTCGCTTATTTCTGCCTGAAATGGAAAGTTACATTTATTTTAAAGAACATTAGAAACGGAACATAAAGAATGTTATTAAAGAAACTTTAAGATTGGCAGATTGGCATTCAATTATAAAAACAGACTATTAATACGGGCCTCGGTCTCTTTCTATGGACTATGCGTCTAGACTCTAGACTCTAGTAGAACTAGAACTAAGTAGAAACCTATAAATCTGATCCTACTATAATATCAATAAATTGTTCTTAGTCTTACAATATGGTGAGGGTCTTACCAATAACTTCTCTTGTTCACTCGCTGTATCCTTGGCTATAGACTTCAACAGGTTCGTTGTGCCGATTGCAGCCATTTTTTGCTTTTCTACGTTGTCTCCTAAGTCTTGTAACATTTCTATCAATGAATTAATTATATTTCCAAATTCTTGCACTTCTGCAAATAAAAAATATCCACAGCCGAACATATAACCTCCTCCTTTTTGGAAGTCGGTTAAAAAGAGAATATTATGCAGATATTATAGAGATTACATGAGAGCTTAACCGATTCGTTGCCCGTGCCACCAATGCCACCTTCATTTTTACGAATTCTTACCACAGGCCAAGTAGTTTGTTCGATGACGCGCCATAAGCGGCATTGGCCCTGCTAAACGATGACGTGTCACGTGCGGCATTGGCCACTGGTTGTGTTTTATGCACATTTTATTGTTAATAGGCGTAAATCAGAGATAGAAAGGATCAATTTTGTGTGCAGTGTTCGTGTTAGTTGTAATTCTAATGTGAAATCTATACTAATATTATAAATGCGAAAGTATCTCTGTCTGTCTGTCTGTCTGTCTGTCTCGCTTTCACGCCAAAACTACCGAACCGATTGTAATGAAATTTTGTACACAGATAGTCTAAAGCCTGAGAAAGGACATAGGCTCCTTTTGAACTGGAAAAAATAGTTGTAAAGGCGCCTCTTCACAATCGGCGATCATAGGCGATTACGCGCGAGCACGATTGTGTAGAGGGGCTACTCGCCTGTAGTCGGCCATGATCGTCCATAGTCGCCGTCGTGATCGCCGCGATCGGTGACTTGTCGGTTTTTTGGACACGCATCAAAGGGAATCGCGTATAGTCGGCAGCGCGTGCCCACACGATCGCCGATCATTCTTTATCTTATCATCGAGAATTTATTCGAAAATAATAATTACTTTGTTCTATTGCGATGAATACTCAAACACCACCATCTTCTCTTCTTCCATTTTCTTTTCACAACTTTTCGTTGAACTATATTGCTAAAATGAATGTAAATTGAAATTAAACTAATTGTAGCTGCAGCTATGACCTCCACGTCCATATTGATGGCTTGCCGCTCAATGAATGAACGCGGACGATCGTGTGAATGCTCGCACGATAATCGTGGCGATTACCTTGCCGATCACAGGCGATCAACGAGTGCCGATCATCGCCGATTGTGAAGAGGAGCCATAAGGGGGTGAAAATGCGTGAATTTGTTCAAATTCATAAGAGATGGCGCCGTGCGTCTCCTACATCCATAAAGTTAATATACCTATCGGAATAGAGACGTCACTATCAGTAACACTGCGTGGTAGAAAGAGAAGCGTGATTTGAGGTTGCATAGCTTTTTTTTCATCTGTTTGACAGTCTGTCTGCCCCTGGGCCGATCGTTGTCAATTTGGGCTCTCAGAAAAATTGTGATTTTAAGTTAAATAATGAATAATTTTTAGAAATACTGCTCTAGAAACATGGTTAAATGTTTGCGGAATGATTCTGGATTCACACATCGAAAAAACCCGGCCAAATATTCATTTCACAGGTGAATTATTCTACATCGACAGGACCTAGTTTTAAGTTTATTTTTGCCAATTCCCTACGAGTTATTGGTATTTTTACGTCCGTGTTCACTTCTGTATATGTTTAATTATATGGAAAACATAACTTGACTAGCCATGGTGCACAATTTAAGGATATTTTGTGTAAACAATTTTCATCTATTTTACACTAGGGCTGTATCAAGTTATCGATAAGTTGTGTCGATATGAAAATATTTTTTAGTTAAGTATACTAATTATCTAGGAATGTTGAAATGATAACATACTCATCCGTAGTTTATAATTAGTTTCAGTATATTAATATACTATCATACATAATTTATCGTTTTTAAGGTTCCGCACCCAAAGGGTAAAAATTAAGTCCTAGTAGTGGGGTCCCACAGCCCGCTCTACTACTAAGACTTCGTTGCCTGTCCGTCTGTCCATCCGTCCGTCCGTCTGTCTGTCTTCAGGCTGTATAACAAGAACCACTATAGTATTAGTAGTAGACTTCTGAAATTTCCACAGATGTAATGTCATTCTACATCCAATACGGCTGCTCATCCAAGATAGGGAAATAGTTGAAAGCACTTCTGCAAGATGGGCATCAAATAAAAGGGCTCAGTAGGCTCATTGATCGTGAATTGAAAATTAATAGGGTCTAGTGAAGTCGTGTTGTGTCGTGTACGTACTGATATCACGTGACGTAACTTGTCGTGTCGAATCGTGTCATGACATGTCGTGTCGTATCGTACCGGGTTTCAGAAAATGCCCGGTTGAAACCGGTCACCCTTCATGCGTGAGTCCGACTTACACTTGGCCAATTTTTCAGATTTCCTGCTGACCTGGATACCAGAAATTCATGGCTTAAAATAATTAACCGTCCAAACTGGACTCCGAAGAAAAATTCATGCATACTTAATTATGCAGCAAGCATTTTGAAGAAAATTCACATTTTATTTCAAAATTACAATTTTGTTATATTATATCTATGCAGTTTTATTTTATCCCATTTTATAATGCCCGCTGTACACTCTCGCCGAGAGCTCTCGGGCGAGAGTCTCGTGCGAGAGCCCCTTGCCCGAGTGCGATCATGTACATTCTCGCTTAGTTCAATCGCAGATAAGAACTCAGAGAAGATGGACGAAAACGACCATTCACCATTCACCATGCATCGAAAGATATCATTGTAATCCGAAGATTTATAATCATATTTAATTTTATTTCTCATAGATGATGACTGATAATGACGTTTATTATTGTTATTTTTCTCTTCTACACTGTCTAACGGCGGGACTAGTACTGAAAGACGCGAGAGTGTACAGTAGTGCGCTCGTTTTCTTCGCGAGACCCTTTGTCTCGGGCGAAAAATACCGACAACGGACCGAGAGGGTCTGAGACAGGCGAGACGAGGCGAGCGCACCCATTTACACTCTCGCACTCCAGCCGCCTCGCTGTGTCTCGGCGAGAATGTACAGCCGGCATTACGTTTACAATCTTACAATAATTATTATTCCATGATCGATATTTTGTCGAATTACAAGATGTTTGTACATCACTGACACGCACACGTAAACATAAATGTATACACAGATGTAAATCAAATTTTGGTTAAGCTTGACAGCTCGGGATTGTTTCTCTATTCCGATAGGTATATTACCTATAAGCCTACATCGCGATGACGCTTGCTCAAATATCTTTCTATAAGTGGTGGTATCATCTAACATCATATTTTCGATTTTTTCGATTGTTATTTCTTTGTAACGTTATTAAATAACTCAGTACTTTTTCTATGCAGTGACGTAACCTTAAATCTATCAATGATAAATAGTTTATGGGTAAAGTTGTGTAATTGGGGGGCTAAATATACTTTATTTGGCATAAATAAAGTTTAATTAAAAAAAATTAAATAATTTATGTGCACACTGCACAGCTGTTTTTGGGTGTTTTGATTTATTATGGGTACTAGGGTTCTTTTATAAAAGCTTAATTTGACACCAATTTTGTTGACATCGCACATAAACTGAAGTCCACGCGGACGAAGTCGCGGGCAACAGCTAGTGGCGTATACTGCTAGTAATTCCGAATTCGTACTGTTAATAAAATTGATCAGTAGTCGTCAACATTTGGTACAAATTTTGCACAGATGTTGGTAGCAATTTCAATTAGTGCTAGTTACTAGCAACTTCATCTACCTACTTAAGTTGAAAAATAAATAACTAAGCGTAGTTGTTTAGCTATAAAAATCTAAATTTATATTAAAAGCTCTCATAAAATTGTGTATTTAAACAAATGAAATACATTTGTTTTAGATAATCAGCAGGAATACCATGACTTTTCTGGATGTAGCCAGCCACTAGTTACAAACATAGATGAAAACTGCTCCGAAAACGACAATAATGAGAGTGAAAATTTTCCAGAATTTAGTCAGTCAATATTGCAAAACTTTACATTCTTTCTTTTCTTTCTTTTTCTTCTTTTTTGGCAACTTGACACATAGGATGTGTATGTTGTGCCACAGACAAGGTAAAAAGGTAAGGAATATGGCGGGGAAAACCATATTCCTCGTATTATAATTTTCATCATCGTTTTCATGTATCGTCAGGTCTAAAGTCTAGTCAAAGTCTAAGTAAAAGTCAATACAGTCAAGGAGTCAAGTCGGTCGATTCAGTAAAGTGGTAGACGCTTTATTGAAACTTTCGATGGAGTTTTGGAGGGAACACAAAATAGCACGTTTCTGGATATTACATCACTTTCCTACACTTTTGCATGAACACGAATATCTAATGGTTAATATTCTACCAATATTACACATTAAAAACCCAGCTAACACAATTTTAGGAAAATAATATAAAAACACAACAGCACTCTTTCACATGCCCGCCAAAATCCCAAACTTTACATTGAAAAGGAAATTTGAAAGCTCTCGTACTTACCACGACATAAATACTAACTCAACAGACAGTAGCATAGAAAAAATTACTGACACTGATGAAGATGAAATTATTGTGAAAAAATGTTCCTTAAAAACGCCAATGGCAAAAAATAAGGTTTCTTCAAGTGAAACCCAAACAAATCAAGAATGAAGAGACAAGATTTGCAAAAGATCTCAGTACCGAATTTAATACAATGAACGAACTACCTCCCATTTACGCTCAGTTCGAGCATGACTTGGGTATAATGCTAGCATTTCGACTTAGAAATGTTCCCGCGAACAAGCGGTTGGAATGCTATGAAAAACTAATTCGCACAATAAGACTAAGTATATGAAATATAAAATAAAAGACAATATCAAGATAGAATCAGTATTTTATTTAATCTTGATAGATAACTTTGAGAATTGGCCGATTATTATAATATAAAATAATTTCCTGCTTTTTGGTTACTTGGTAGAAATTGCTGCATAGCAATCAAGCCGCCTTTTGTGTTTAAATGTAGTTTATTAATAGTACTAAGTTTGTATTTCTTTATATTATTATGTTATGTGTAAATGCAATAAAAAATATTCATACATTCAATATTTGTATAAAGTTCTTTTACCAAGATATTATTTATCACTGTAAGGAAATTAATTTTCAAAGTCATACCAATGCCTGACGATCTCTGACTTGTAGCCTTTACTTCAAAAATAAGCGGCCACGCATAAAATTGAGTTCAACATGTACATTTAGACTAGGGAATTGTAATTACAGTATAATAAATTTGTTTTAGCGTATTTTTTAACAATTTTTATATGCCGCGACTGGCGCGTCATCGGCCTCACAGCTCACTGAATCTGTTTAAATGACGCGCCAGGCGCGGCATTGGCCACGGATCGGTTAATAAAATAGAAAGCCAAGAAGTAACTTACTCAAGTCGTAATCTTTACAAGTGTCCTTTAAATCTTCGGTGTTCTTCAGAACGCTGTTCTCTATTACTCTCATTTTATTAATTTCATCGTAATATAAGTAAGCTTTCTGTAATTCATCAGCCATAGTTCAGAAGAGCTGAGATAGTAATTATTAGCAAAGAGAATATAATCACTACGTGGTATTAAAAGTAACAAGTCTTATCAATATTATTTGCATAGAGAAATATAATACACAATTAACAGAACTTGACTATGTAATATTGCTTAGCAACCAAATACCTACAACAAACGCCCAAGCTTTGTCCACTCTGTGCCTTTTTAGGGTTCCGTACCCAAAGGGTAAAAACGGGACCCTATTACTAAGACTTTGATGTCTGTCCGTCTGTCCGTCCGTCCGTCTGTCTGTCTCCAGGCTGTTACTCAAGAACCGCTATAGCTAGACTTCTGAAATAAAAAAAAGCGGACGGAGTCTTGTTATATACAAAACCAATGAGATTCTAAAATACTAGAGTGGCAATGTCTTACAAACTGATGCAAAAAATGCGTAACCACTTGATAGCCCAAAAGACAATGTCACTTCATAATGTTATTATGTCATTATGTATGGCAGATATGCCTGCAGGCATCTTCAAAGTGGTGACGCGTTGCTGTCGTAGACTGCCAATCTAGTTACGTTAGTAACATACAATATCATTGTACAAAACTGTGTCTTCACTTTTCTTCAGAGTCGGCCACGCACACATTCTTACACCTGTCAAATGGTATGGACTAGTGCAAGATTGTGTGCGTGCGGACCGTGTACATACAGCCAGCTGGCCGACTCTGAGCGACACAGTTTTGTCATTTGTGTATGGACTATGGTGCACTGATCTCCATTAAACAAGTACGCTGTATAATGGTCAGTGGTATGGTGGGACTCCGTCCCCTTTTTTCTACGTTCATGGTAGGCACAATATTATATTTTCACGAAGGCCTTTATTGTACCTAGCGTGTAGTTCGAAAACGGATGAGAATTTGGAAAAACTGTATAGAATCTAATTTATAGAAAATTCAATAAGCTTTAATGTCATCATACAATATTTTTTGCTATAACGCATAGTTTTTTAGTTATTGACGAAAAACCAAAAATGTAGACCTTTGTCGCCCCCCCCCCCCCCCCCACCCCTCCCGCCGGCTCACCTCCTAGACGTCAGGACTTTTAGTATGTTTTGTCCTTAACCACCCTGAATAAGTTCCAGCTGAAACCGCTTAGGTTCCCGCTCACGCACTTTACAAATACCTACTTTGTTGACCGAGCTACTATGTCAACGTCAATAATTAATATTATTATTAGAATAAAATAAAATTTTAAGGGGGACTCCCATACAAAAAACGCAATTTTGGCCAATTTTTGCTCTCTAACGAGAACAGTTAACTGCGAAGTTCAATTCAAGTTCTATTCCGATAGGTATATTAACTTTATGATCCGCACGATCCGCGGTCTATACTCTATCCTAATCTGTGAAACAAAGCGTCAAAACCGTAGATAGAGTAAAAGGTCAAAACAAACGTCGGAGTTTTTTGCCGGGAATACGAAAGAGTGACGTTTTGTTTTTGTATTATTTTCCTAAAATTATTGTGTTCTTTCGGTTTTTAATGTGTAATGTTGGTAGAATATTAACCATTAAATATTCGTTGTCGTGTACAAGTGTGGGCAAGTGATACAACTTCAAGAAACGTGCCATTTTGTGTTCCCTCCAAAACTCCATCGAAAGTTTTAGTAAAGGGTCTACCACTTTACTAAAACAACTGACTTGACTCGTTGACTTTACCGACTACTTTTTAGACTTTGACTAGACTTTCGACTTGACGATAATCTGGAAAAACAACTTGAAAATTTTGTTAATTTTTTACGAAATTTTATTTTTTCCGCCAAAACTTTACTTGACACTGGCCATGGTTTAAAAGCCGAGAGCCATAACAAGAAAAAAAAAACAAACGTCAAAACGACCGTTCTTTCATCTTTGACAACTCAAGTCTCTTACTCGTCTGTGGCACAACATACGCAAAATGGAATGTTTTCTTTTTATCATCTCCACCAGACGGCGCGACAGTAGACACTCACTAATTTCCTATTGGTTCCCCACCGATTTGAAATTATCTGCAGGTTGGCATTACTGACTACATGTTGGTCGTGTTTCTAAAAAATATCAGTGTACTGTCAAGTGTAATATCAATCAAAATATCATACTCCTAAGCGATCATTGGCTTAAGCAATTAGGCCAGTATACTGGTAACAGCTTAGGAACACGCTTGCACTTGTCAAACTGAAAACATGATAACTGAAAGAGTTTTCTACTTCTACTTTTTATTGTCGGTGTGGTTTTTATTTTTTTTCCCCAAATTGTGTTATTTGGATTTTTGATATTCATTATTGGTAAAATATTAGCCACTAAATATTTGTTATCTTGCACAAGTGCAAGTAAGATGTTGTCAAAACCAAAATGTATTATTCCTGTGACATTTGGTGTGTCAACGGTAAATAGGGCTATTTCTTCCGCGAGTTTTAACTAAAACATCGTTATTATAACTTTATTATCCTATTCATTGTAATATTATTGTGTCTTTTTCAAATTGAAATGTATCAAGTTTTACATGCTTTTGCCCAGTTATGTAGCAATTTTATTGATGGTATTCCCTGGTATTACCGATAGTTGTCTACCCATACGCCATCTAGTTACTAAAATGGAAGCTGTTTGACAATCAAATTAAAAAGCTAAGAAAATTCCTCATTGTGTCAAGTTGCCAAGAAAAAAAAAAAAAAAAACTCAAGTCTCAATGTCAGTTGTATTCCAATATTTGAACAGTGATATCCTGTGGTATTTGATAAGATTTGGTTGGCGACACTTGTTTGAGTAGATACTAGCTTGACAAGTTAAAATACTATGTAGAGTTTAAGAACACACCGTGATTAATGAACATCCACCAGTTGAAAACAAAAGGAATGAAAGGAATATTTTGTTAGAAAAACACTTTGTTTATAATAATAAGCAAGTAAGTATTTTTCTTTAAGTATATTTTCGAAATAATTCTAAGTCATAATATACCAAAATAGTTCAAATTATATAAATGGTATTGAAATCTAATACATAACAACCATTATCCATAATCGAACTGTTATCGTAGCATAATAATTTGTAATTAATACTAATGGAATATGGATCGTTTACTTATCATTTTGGTGAAAAGTTTCAATGTGTTTTATTCTTACAGGGTGCACCATACATGCTATAATACTTACATAGAAGTTACTCTTTGTGAATATGATTTGCTATTTATTATAAGATGGAAGGTCTATCGCAAAATGAGAAAATCATCTGGAAATGTTGGGACGACAAGTCCCCTCGCGATGTGGTCCGGGAAGCTGCAGCTAAGGGAACATATATTAACCTGGCCATAAAATATCTAATGACAAAGAATTCATGGAATGAAACTACAGCAAAGGACTGGTTTACAACTGAGGTTGGTATTTTGTATGATGACTTGTTTTCATATAATAAATTACAGTTGAAAATTAACACAACTATAAGGTCCTAGCCAAATGCCAAAGGGACTTAGGGCCGAATCACATCGGAATGACAGCGCAGCGGCAAGAATTTTCAGTGTCATATTATGATTTTAAACTTTATCTTCATTATTGTAATGCAGAGTATCACTTGAGAAACTTGGAAATGCGATTTTTCTATCGATACTATGTATTACAATAATGAAGAAAAAGTTTAAAATCATATGACACTGCAAATGCTCATGGTTTCACTGCCATTCCAGTGTGATTTGAGCCTTAAAATCAACAAATTATATTATTTCTATTCAATGAAAGCAATGTCTTTAAGTCATTTTATACCTGTGCAGATTATTGTTGGAATAATTATTTTAGGCAGCAGTGGTTATTCATACACTTCTTATTTGTGGCATACAATTTCATAGAAGTGCTCTTGATAATTCAATAACATTGATTATGAATAAATACTTTAACTCTTTAAATACTTACATAATGTATTTTGACAATCTCTGTGGCTCAGTGGTTGGGCGTGTGGTCAGCGCTCGAGCCGGGGGTTGCGGGTTTGAATCAAATTTTTTCAATATTCCTGGGTCATGAATGTGTATGTATAATATAATAAAAATCTTAAATATGTGTTTAGTATAAAATAATACATGGGGCGTTCCACGCCAAGCGGACAGGAAAAAATAGTCGATATCTCCGATTTTGATAATATTTGGATATGTTATACCTACATGTGTTATTAATACGTGTGCCAAATATTTTTGTAATATAATGGCTAAATTAAAAATGATGGGACTTTGAAACGTGACTTTTCTATTTGACACTTGGTGCTTCAAAGCCGATTATAGATTAAAAAAATATATATTAGAATAATTAAACCACTGAACTTGTTACTTCATTTAATGAGCTCTTTAACTGCATTTTTGAAAACAAAAAAAATGTTTTTTTCTTTGAAAAAATGCAAATAAATTGTTTTTTCTTTATTTTCTCAAAGAGGTCCCTCTTTGATTTTTTTTATATTTTTTGTGTAAATAGCTAATATTCTATAGAACATTCCTGCACAACTTCTATAATGGGCCGGGAAGTGGATTAGGAGCTAGACTGAAAATACTTCCGAAGGGTGGCGTCCAGCGCCATACTGTACTATGGGCAGAAATCGCTAAGTAGTGGAAATTGCCAAAAAACTTCGATTTTGATGCCCAGTTTCTGAGGTTTTTGATGGAAATGTTTTTATCTATTCACTAGCTCTTGTCAGAAAATTAAAAAAATACTGTGTATAGACAGATCACTAGTGTTATTTTATAGGTCAAAGCATGGACAGTTCAACTGTTGGCCCGGAAACAAATATTCAAAGTGTTACATGTCCTCAACAAGTGCAACATAAATGCAGAAGACCACCTCATGGCCCTGGCCAAGGTAGCTACTGAAATAGATTACAGAGACTTCATTGTGGAACACCTTGAGAAACTCACCAAAGATACTGTTCAGCTGGACAGATGGACAGATTTCAAAAGACACTGGAATTTACTAAGACATTTGGAAAAGTCTTTTGAAGTGGATGGAACTTTTAAACAGAATAAAGTCTTTGGAATAGCTGAGAACAGAGTTTTTGTTAATGAAAGTGAAATCAAAGCATTGAATATTGAGAAAATAGAACAGTATCCAGCCGATTGGAAATGTAAAGTTGCAACTGTGCTGTTTTTTGACACCTTTGGTAAGTTTAATTTGTTGTAATATTGTAGGAGGGAATAAAAATTTCTGAGCTCCAAACTTCCAAAGCTTAAAAATTATTAACTTGACGTAAATGGTTGAAGTGGATCACTAACATTTTATCTATCTAATCTATATAATATATATATTAGAGACAATTACTCATGTTTTTTACCCACTGCATCATCGGGCTGATATATTATTATGTATATTGTATATTCTGGCGCTAAACAGAATAGAATGAAAAGAAATGGGGGAGGCCTTTGCCAAAGGGCAAACAGACCGTGTCTATGGTACTACTGACCCGCTGGTCAGCGGGTTAATCTAAAAAAAAAAAAACAAAAAGTCTGAAAATTAAGGCTATAAATAAAAAAAATAATATTCTGGCTATACATAAAATCCACATTTTTTGGTTTCTCGATTTATGCAAATAGAAACTAAAATTTTCATATTGTTTGTTACCTACTTTACAAAAGGTGTAAATCTAAACAAATGTCTATTCACTATATATTATTGCCACAAAACAACTACCTAATAAAAGTAGGTACCTAACTGAGTTTTGTTTCCTCTTTCAGAATTTTCTCTGCTGGACTTTTGTACACCAATTCAAATGTGGAACTATTTAATAGAACAGAACAAAGCAATGGTCCTCGTCAGATGGATAAACATACAGATGTCTGAAGTTGTAAGGGACATGAATGCGAGGTACAATTTTTTCAACGGCGATAGTTTCGTGCAAAAACTTCTACACATTGACACCAAAGGTTTTCAGAGCGAGGTTTTAGATACGCTAGACGAAATCTTCCGAAAATGGCCGATATCGTCGGAGATGATCGCCAGTGTCTCCAAAAGCAAGCACTGCTTCGATTACACTAAAATGTGTATCTACGACACTCTATCCTCCTACGGCATTATCGTCGACGAGGAAAAGAAAGATCTAATACAAATCATATCGAGACTGGTGAGGACACAGAATTTGAGGATCATAGATGAAATATTTTCCGAATCATGTGCCACAATAAGCAAACGAGAGTTTTACTTGGAGCTAGCCAAATATTGTGTCAAAAATAAATTGTATAAGATGCTGACTCTATGTTTCGAGGATCACATACGCGAAACGGATTTGTCAGACCTAGAGCAAAGCGTTAAAGACTGCATAGAGCTTTGGCTACTGTTTAAAAGCATCGAGCGGACGAGCGACAGACAGAGTCACGTGGTGCCGGTCTACAAAACGTGCCAGCAAATCGCCCAAAACAACATCGACGAATACATCTCCTCCAATCCATATCTCGTCCTCGGAATGATTCTTCTGGAGGATAACGCCAAGCTATTCGATATATTCTCCAAGAACGAGTTTTTGCAGTTCAAAGATTTCAAGCTGCCGAACAAAAGATACGAGCACAAGCTGCCGCATCTATTCAATATTTACAAGAAGTACAATATGAAGAATTGCATGTACGAGCCCAAAGACGTCAACCTCTATCAGCTTCTGTCCGGCTACCGAGGCCTCGACGTGTCGAAAATATTCGAGTTTCAAATCATGAATATTAGTACGAACAATTGGATACCGGACAAGACCGACCGGCGGAGCTTG
This sequence comes from Polyommatus icarus, assembly GCA_937595015.1. NCBI lineage: Eukaryota > Metazoa > Arthropoda > Insecta > Lepidoptera > Lycaenidae > Polyommatus > Polyommatus icarus. Next base: position 12,928,354 of record OW569332.1, on the reverse strand, counting down.
GGCAGCCTCATATCTCACGAGGTGGACGTCAGGGACATCAAACCGCTGACGCAACGCGGCTTCGACATGCCGGACTTCGACAACGAAAAGCTCATAAAAAGGTATGGGTACGAGGCGAAGCTGAATCATATCTACTACTTGAAGCAGTACCGCCCCTGTAACGCTAGCCAAGCGTTCGTCTCTCAACAGTATTTGACCTTCAATCGGCTTCAGGACAAAAGCGTGAAGAGCGCTTGCTGCGAGGCGCACGCGCTAGCTCTGCTCGACTGGTACGACCCAGCCATGGCCGCCTGCTGCATATCCTTCGTGGCCATGATCGGCTGCAACCCCACACGATGCCGGGTCCACATGTCGGCCGCTAAGATGATCAAATCCCATCTGATGCGGAAGGGAATCCCGGAGAACGAGGCGAATAAGATTATCGGTGATCTCATGTCCCAACTTATACAGAGCAACGACAGCGCCGCGAAGATTATTCTAGAAAACTTGGAGGAGATAACTATGGCGAAACTTAAAGATATGAAAGAAAACAATAACTATGACATGTCGATTGTTTTGTATGAATCCCAGACGATGGTAAAGTTTGCGATGCTACATAACTTGCCGCTACCGGAGAAGCAGTTAAGAGCTTTCGTAAAAGAGAATTCCTGGTTCAATTTCCTACTCTTCGGTGACGTGTTTCGATACCCTCTGAACCAGATGTTGCAGCTCTCGCAGGAGTTTGAGAAGAGTTCGTACGCTGAGCACTTGAAATACATTATGGTTCACAGAACAGTCGAGGATGACAAGGATCAAAAGTCTGTGTCGAGTAACGGCCATAGAAAGCTATCAAGATTGAGTTCCGGAGAAGTCGTAAGTAAATGTTTTTCTTATATGACTGTAACGTTAAGCTGATTAACTCATTTAAATTGCTGCTTATGTAAAGCCCGTAGCTTATATAAATCTACGATACGAACTACGCTATAAAGGTGTAAAGTCTGCCTAATGCGTTCATAGCATCAGGTAAAACTATACTGCAGCGGTATGACGCGACACGTTACGTCATGGGAACCGCTTAGTTTTGCCGACCCTAAGATTAGATATTAGATTAGAGTATTTTTGGTCATTACTCAAAATGCATCTCGGTCTCAAGACACGGTTCAGGCTCTGTGATTGGTTGGCTGCCAAAATTTGGACCAATCACAGAGCCGAACCGCGTCTTGAGCCGACCGGGTCGCATCTTAAGTATTGACCAAAAATACGGGCCTAAATGTGTCATACATTTCATACAAGGGACGTTTGTATATTTCAGAGCCCTACTCAGAGTATGATCGAGTGGCGGGGGGCGTGGCTGGGTCGAGAGTTGTGGGAGGTGGCTGCGGCGTGCCACGGGCCGGAGGACCCGCCCGCCGCGCTGCTGCGCGCCGCACACACCTACCGCGAGCCGCTGCTCGTACTGCTGGCCAGCTGCTACGAGGTGAGTACACAGCACGATGGAGGTCGGGACTCGGGAGGCGTGGCTGGGGCGGGAGCTGTGGAAGTGACCATCTATACAAAAATTATAAAGCGGAAGAGTTTGTTTGTTTGAACGCGCTATTAATCTCAGGATCTACTGAACATATTGTATAATAACTACTGAACGAATATATTGTATAATAATTTCGGAAAATAAATAACTTTTATTTATATTTTCAGCCAAACGCGATAGACACACTCTGGGCGCAGTGGATTCTGTCGGGCATCGAACTGAGGGTCCACAGTCGGGAGGCGCTACTAGCGGAAATATCCCAGTTGTCTTCAGCGAGACTGTTGCAAAGAATAGCTGAGGTGTGCATGCTAGAGGGATACCTGACCACGCTGCACGAATCCATACTTATATTCATGCAGGTAAATTAAAAAAAAAGTTTGGTTACTTAATACAATGATGATTCGTACGCTATACAATTTTCTGAGGCTTGCATTTGAAAGTGTTGAACAAAAAAAAGTTATAATAATATATAATATTAGATTCCCTCTTGAAAGGCCGGTAACGCACATGCAGCTCTTCTGATGTTGCGAGTGTCCATGGGCGACGGTAGTTGCTTTCCATCAGGTGACCCGTTTGCTCGTTTGCCCCCTTATTTTATTTAAAAAAAATTACGTCTAAAACTGCTAAGATTTAATTTCATGCTTTATAAATACCGCATAATTTTAATGTTATTCGCGACGCGAATACACTACCTTTTCGACAGGCAAAACATTTTATAACTGAATTAAGAATTTCACTACATATAATGATTTTCATCATATTTTCAGGACAGTCCTCTAGTATTGCTGACATCATTTCTACACCGTTGCGTGAATCTTCGTGCGTTTGACAACAAGACGCGAAAACATCTAACCAGCTTCAGCAATTACTACCAGCGCAAATACAGCATGGATACTAATGGATTCTCCTGGGATCTGTCAAAGGAATCTCTCCAAAATATTGCCGTCTCGCTCATTAAGATAGCTCTAGAACACTGCTTCGATAGCGTATATCATCAAAGGGAACTGCTCAAATGTTTGAAAGATGTCAGCTTCGAAAAGGATCTTCTTAGTGAGTTTTTTTTTTAATATTTACCTTTTACAGCTTTAAATTTCCAAACTATTTAATACTTCAGTCATAAAAACATGTTGGAGTAGAGCGAAGGCTTCGACTTACACTCATAAAAGCAATTAATTTCATGTTGTCGTAGACTACCAAAATTATATAAATAAAAAAATAAAAAATACAAATAACTTTATTAAACATACAAGGGACAGAACACAGCCAGAGTTAAATACTTAACAATAACACAAGGAATTACATACATACAACATTTAACTACGTACTTAAAATTAAACTAAAATGTACTCTGTTATGGCTGTGCAATGCACACACCGCATGTTTAAAGGGTAAGCCACTCAGGCATCGACCGCGGCAAGCCGTGGCGCTTGATCTTCCGTGGCCCCCTGTCAGTCTGTGATCCCACAAACCGCAAACGGCACTCTCTTATCTAATATATATAAATCTCCTGTCACGATGTTTGTCCGCGATGGATTTCTTAACTACTTAACCGATTTTACTGTTTCTTTTTTTTAAATGTGTGCTTTTTTCCAACTTGAGAGATAGGATAGCTTAGATCTTTAATTATAGTCGCAATTTTATTTTATTGCAAATTATTTGTCTATAAAGAGCGACCATTGTTTATGCGACGAGGGTCACGGGATAGCGATGGACGTTGCCATGGTGACATACATATTTAGTCACTAATTCAATAAATTAATACGGGCGATATACTTTATATAATATGGCAAAGAAACGTTTGCCGGGACAGCTAGTAACTTAAAAGTATTTCTTATAAACATTACAAGTTACAACACACGCATACATCTATATACTAATATTGTTTATTTGTTTAGTATTTGTTTGTTTGTTTGAACGCGCTAATCTCAGGAACTACTGGTCCGATTTGAAAAATTCTTTCTGTGGTAGATTTATCGAGGAAGGCTATAGGCTATATTTTTTCATGCTAAGAGTAATAGGAGCGAAGAAATAGAGGAAAATGTGGAAAAATCGGGGGGAAATTATTTGAAAGGGCTTATTTGGACGCGCTAATCTCAGGAACTACTGGTCCGATTTGAAAAATTCTTTTAGTGTTAGATAGTCCAGTTATCGAGGAAGGCTATAGGTTATATTTAATCACGCTAAGACTAATAAGAGCGAAGAAATAGAGGAAAATGTGGAAAATACGGGGGAAATTATCTGTTATTTGGGTCAGATAAGTAGACCACGTGAAAGATCATAGGCTTTTTTGTGGACTAATTTGTCTGTGAAATATCTAATTTACGCGAACGTCTAATAAAATATAAACACTGGACAATAATTCACAATGGACAGATAAGAGGGGCAATTTTACCACGGTCTGCAACTCGGGATAAATAATGTAATTAGGTTTTAAAACAAGTTATGCTGGCTTTCCTATAGTCAAGTAAAATAATCGTAGGGAAATAATGAACAGATACACTGAAAACGTATGCGTAATGTGTATACGTTGTGCGTACGTACTCAACAACAAATAACAGTAATATTATAATTATAAGTAGTTTTTTTTACTAGTTGTTTATTTTTTACAGTTCCATCTCCCAACTTCTCATCGATATACGACATAGTCGAGATATCGATGAAGACATCCCTAGTTGTAAACATATGGAGAATAATGGCGGACGACGGAACCAAATATCTACAGGAGTGTATTGAAAATTATACGTCCAGTGCAGAGTACAGTGTAGCCATCAATATAGCTAAGCTAGCTAACTTACCGGTCGACGAGATTTTAATTACAGAATGGAGCAGAAAGTTCAGCAAAGTGGAAGAAGATATAGCTCTAGCCGAAGACGATATGCAGGAAAAGAGTTACACACTATTCCTAGCTCAGACCAGCGAAGCGTTCAAAGAAGGGGGCGTTTCTTTCGCAAACGCCACAGATTTTCTTCTCAAAATTGCGAAGTCTATAACCGATAACGCTCAGAAGTTCTACGCGTACAGAATCATAGTTAATTGGTTCACAGAAAACCACGAGTATGGAGAAAAACGAGAGAGCATTGAACACAAAATGTGGGATTCATATTTCGTTTCTTCGGAGAGTGATTTGTTCCTTGGTGACGCCCAATCCACTTTCTATTATGTGATGAACAATCAGAAGCCGTTTGAGGACAAACAAACTGACAACACTTTTGCCATGACGTTACAAGAAATAGAAGTCGAGTCGGACATAATGAACATCGAAAACGTCGTTCTATTGGAAAATATTGACGTTATTAATAGTTTTCGTAGAGCCGTGAACCGTTTGCTAGAATTGAAACTTGTGGTAGAAGCGTTTAGGTTGTCAGCTCTATACAAGATATCTGAATGCGAGTACAGACCGCTAGTGTGTCCGGTGCAGATAATGCGGACTTGTCTGAAGTTAGCTGAGGGTACTTTGTCTCCGTACGAGCTTCCGGCGGAAATGCGTCTCGTCATATCTTCTCCGAAGCTTCAGAATAAGTTGTCGGGTATGTATGCATGTATGGATTCTTTTACATAAGAGATAATTTATAAAAGATGGCAATCTTCAAAATGCTTAACGGTTAGTATGTGTTAGAGCGTTTTAGCGCGAGATATTCGTTAGTGACAAAGTGTGATTCTTATAGATTCAATTGTAATAGTGATTAATTTATGATTATAAGCATATATATTCTAATTTTTAGCCCTGTTCTCTTACAGGTTCTCAATCTGAGACAAGTTTCGAGGAACTAGTCGTGATAGCGGGGTGCGAGGGCGAGGCGGGGGCGTTAGCGGCGCGACACGACGCCGACACGCTCGCTACAGTCGACGCGCTAGCCGTGCGCACCGGGTTCGCGCCCGCTAAACAGGTATACACTAAGCGGGCTCCACACTCGTGGCGCGAAAGCCCGCGAAGGCCGCGGTACCGTGAGTGTGGAGGGTTTCGCGGCTTCGCGTTCGCGCTTCGAGGCCTCGTATTTGTTCGCATAGTGTTCACGGCGCGTAGCATCCGTGAATCGCGGCCGCAATTCGCGCCGCGAGTGTAGAGTCCGCATTATGGTAGCTACTCAGACCAAATAAAAAAAAAATTTATGTTATTTTCTAAATGCGTGCTGTTTTCACGAGTCGCGATAGCTACTTACGATAGCTGGCGTACTTTCTTTTTGCGTATGTGGGCGTAAGCTTGTACATACACAATTGGCGTACTTCGATCGGCTTCACTGCGTTGTTCGCAGCGATTAGTCTTGACTTTTGGAACGGAATTCCTTTTTAACCGACTTCCAAAAAACGAGAGGTTATATGTTCTGTTCGGCTGTGGTTTTTTTTTTTTTTTTTTTTTTTTTTCTATGTTCAACGATTACTCCGCCGTTTGTGAACCGATTTTCGAAATTTTTGTTTTGTTGTATTAGGTTTCACTCCAATTTGGTACCATTTTCACAAAAGTGGTGACCTGATGATGGCATCCATGAGTAATCGAGGGAACTCCTCGAAATTTATATGGAAACATTGGTTTTATGTGAAGTGTACTAAGAATACGCTACCAAAAACTCAAATATTGGGTCAAGGTATACCATGGTTTCGATGATGCTGAGAGAACTCCTGATTCCTTATAGATACACGTTTGGGAGTTTCGGCGTTGTTTTAAGAACAGAAAGCATAAACTACTATGCAATTCATATTCATCATCATAATCATCATCATCATCATCATCGTCATGATCATCATTACCACGTCGTGTTAAGGCCACCAATGTCTCATGGCACAGAATAGATAATAGTACAAGGCATAGGTATGGATATACTAATAATAATAATTATGTACTGTACAACAACACCTGTTAGTTTTTAATACACGGCGGTCGGCGTCGCCGTCCCGCGCCGCCGCGCGGCGCGTGGCGGCAAAAGACAGAATATCGAATACTTTACTAACTACTTTATATACAGATCGAATACTTTACTACTTTATAAAATTTTAATAGACAAATAGAATTAAAATAAAGTTATTTTAAAAAGGGCATTTAAATAAAACAAAGTCAATAAGTGTCTTTTTAATTAGTTATACTTATTAATCGATAGATGGTGCACTACGTACCTATCGATTTGAATTCTTGATTACAAGAACAGCTGTCAATAATTATGATAATATTAAATATTATGCTACGCTACATCCTATGCTAGTTTGTATAATTTTTTATCTGATAGATCCTTCGATCGTGGAAAAAAGAGACACAATAGCCTTTCTATTGTTATCGTAATCGCCGGTGACCGCTTCGGGCTTGAAGTATTAAAATTGTTAAATTACTTAGCACAATATGTTCACTTCACTGATAATATTATATTATTTTGTGAGTGTGAGTTGTGACTCTTAACAAATTGTAATAAGATACGTAAAATATACGCGAAGATTTATCTACTAGTGTAACTAAAAAGAGTGAAATTATTATTATTTTTAACAAAAAATTAAAACCGACTTCCAAGGTAAAAACAATAGTAACATTAATATGAACTAAAAAGTATTAAATAATTTTTACTATCTAATAATGCCTTTTTCCGAATTCGGCTAAACCTCAACTATTTCTGTACTCAATCTTCATAATTTTGAAGTCGGTGCCAGTTCCAAAAATTTTAAATATTCTGTCAGAGGACTGAAGATTCAGCTATCTGGTACCGACTTCAAAATAATGAAGATTGAGTACAGAAATAGTTGAGGTTTAGCCGAATTCGGAAAAAGGCATTATTAGATAGTAAAAATTATTTAATACTTTTTAGTTCATATTAATGTTACTATACTAACTACTTTATATACAGATCGAATACTTTGAAGTCGGTTTTAATTTTTTGTTAAAAATAATCGCGCGTTGCGAACGGGGGCTAGACCGAAAAAATTGTAACGACACTTTTTTATTAGTACCTGCGTGTTAGGAGCAGAGGGCGTTGCGCGTTTATGGTATTCCTGTGCGTCAACTAGATGGCGTATTTTAGAGTAAATAGCGACGCGTTGTTAGTATTCCTGGGCGTCAATAGATGGCGTTTTTTATTATTAGAACCTGGATGGTAGGGGCAGAGGGCGTTGATAATATTCCTGTGCGTCAACTAGATGGCGTTTGAGAATAAACAGCGACGCGTTGTTAGTATATCTGCCTGCCTAGTATACGCCAACGAGATATCTCTCTCTACATGTTTCTCGATGTTTGATAATTTGTATCTTCATCTCTATTGACCCTAGCATGACAAACATTTTTTCTCGTGTAGATAGATCTACACCAGAAAAAATGTTTGTCATGCTTCACGTCATCGAAGAACACATTTTTATAGTGTTTTCTCGAGATAATGTCGAGATTTTGATATTATGAGGCGAGTAGTTTTTAACCTTCGGAAGGCAACAGGGGTGACGCGTCACCCCAACACTCTAGAAATGTATCAATATCTAGTTTACTATTATTTTGTCTATTTCTAACACTTGATCTATTCTCTAATTTGAGTGATTCTGATCAGTCGCACGCGTCAATGTTTTGCTGTAAGTTTTTGTTTTTGTTATATTGACACTGACACCTTTGGGGTGGCCCGTCACCCCTGTTGCCTTTCACGTTGGTAATTTTTCCTCGCTATGCCGAAACAAATATTTCATGTTTAAGTTAGAAATGGCTCCAATTTCGGATGAATTAGTTTATAACTGCTTAAAAGTGACTATTAATGATAGCTTACATAATGAGAGCTGCTCGGAAGATGGCAGCATCTCCTAATATGAATATAACATTTTGGTGCGTTTGAAGGAGAAGGGTCCTATCTCTAATGGAGAAAATTTTGACAATGATGTGTTGCCGCTTATTAATTATAAAATAATGTTTAACGAGGTAAAAACAGATAAGTTTACTCATAGGTTCCGTAAATAAAGTATCACTTTAGTATAAATTTGATGCGCGAATTAGAAGCCACTTTACGTTACATTCTAAATATGAACCAAAAAACTGTTTATGGTCAGCCCCCAATAAAATTACAGAAACAAGCAAGATGTGCAATATTTTCAAGAAAATGGGACAAAAAATTTAAAACATTTTGCACAAAATGCCTTCTGATAGGTATGCATTGACATCACTAATATCTTGCTTTTAAGTGCATTTAACTAAAATAATAATATTACCAAATTATAATTTAAAAGATTAATACTATTTTCAAACATTTAATCGTTAGTGCAATTGATTTGTCGATCAATGAACATGATTATGTTACATTTCACCGTTTAATCACTATTTTAAAATCTGGGGTGGTGAGTAACCCCTGTTGCCTTTTATGTATGCAAAAATAGTGTTTGTATCCGAAGGTTACTTATCTCTCGAGTGAGATATCTCGTTGGTGTATGCTAGGCAGACTGAGCGTCAAAAGATGGCTTTTTTAAATATTTTTTTGAGTATATGTATTATGTACAGATTTTTGAACATAAGAAATAACTCCGTTCCATTCGGGTGTCCCTTGACACCTCTTAAGTTTTTTTATTTGTTCTGAGGGTAGCTACAGAGTACTATCAGAGAAGTTGATTCCTAGGCAGATGGGGGACTTACATAGTTTGGTCGCGTTACTACTAGATAGACGCGTTAGAACTGATGTCAAACAAAGCCAACAGATCACAATTAACATTGAATTGACATGATCCGACCAAATGACGTTGGTCATTTGGTCGGATTTGGGTTGAAAGCCTCAGGGCCAACCCACACCCACCACAACCACACCAAGTCGCAACGACAAAATGCCGTCAAGCAATGGTTACGTGTGAATGGTGTCGCTGCAGCTTTTTGTAGTTACGGTACTGACAAAATGTCGACGTAGTTGCGTTGTCGCCAGTAGTAGCGATGTGGTTACGTACGAAAGTCAATGAAACGGAGGGGGGAAGAGCTCGGGTGGTGTCCGCGCACTGCCATTGAATCGACGCAACGTTGTGGTTGCGATGTGATCGGCCATGGTTACGATGTGGTCGGTATCACACAAGTGGTCGACAACGACTGCAAAATGTGGTACGTGTGAATGAAAATGAAATATGAAATGAACGCTAAAATGCATGTCGTAATTTTTCAGGTTGCCAGTTACTTCCGTATCGCGCTGCAGATTGGCTGGGACTACGTATCGGTGCTCAAAAACCAGAACAGACCTCTGGACTTCATTAACCTCGTCAGTGGACGAGCTCGCATGAGCCTCGCTAATCTTGTGTTCAGAACATTCAATGTGCCGTCAAAACAAGTAAGTAAATGTTTATAATAGTTAGATAAAAGTTTGTAAATAAACTTATAACATTCTATGTAATTTGTATTATATACTCTAGGCAGACATAGACAAAAATCAGATTAATATTATTAAATATTAAGTCTATATATTATAGTGTTGGCCTTTTTATTTATAAAATTAGTGTTGTATAAGACGCGACGCCAGAAACATATGTGATTGTATACATACATTTACAGATCGCAGAATACCTATGCCGAGAGTTGGTCGCAGCAATCATCTCGCCTCATCTGGTGAAAACCTCCACCTTCCGACAGAAAGAACATTTTCAGTACACTCTCTGGGGCTACGTGCTTGATTCTGACATGGAGATGTTTCTGAACATGCGACCAGACTCCTGCAGTCACATCGGCAGGCTGATTCTAGACCATCTGATGGCATTCCAAAAGATCTACAAAGTTACGAACCTGACGCAATCTGAAAATGTCTTAGACGATAGCAATTTAGATGTAGAAACACTAATAGATGAAGAATATCAGAATATAGAAGGAGACGAAATTGAATCTATACTTACGGAGGAGGGCACTCTCATGTCAGCAGAAACGGAATCTGTCTATTCTGTTGCGTCGCTCTACGCGGGAAATAAGCAGTCGAGAGAGTCGAGGAGAAATCTCTTTGACGTTATAACAAAAAGCAACGTACACATACGATATGAAATCAAATCTAATATTAGGAAGATTACGAAAGGCGCTAAGTTATCAACAAAACAGGTCAGTAGATAGATACGGTACGCTTTAAAAATAAAGTATAAATGATCGTTGAAGATAAATAATTTTGCGTGTTATTCAAATCACATTTTAAGTCTGTTTGGGTTTATTCAGCTTAATTGACATAAATCTTAGAAAAAAGAGCATAATTTTAGTTTTTAGGTGCACAAAAATCATCCTATTTGCCACCAGGTGCCGCGATGTAGCCGTCAGATCCAGTAGGCCTACCACGAAACTGTTTTGAGACTCAAATAATCGGACGAGAATGCCGCATCCTGCTCTAACAACGTCATTTCACGTTTGTTAGAGTAGGACACGGCATTCTTGTCCGATTGTTTGAGTCTCAAAACAGTTTCATGGTACAAGGCCTGTTGTCATATGTCGCGATATAGTTATCATGTGTCACGATAACATGTCTATTTGACACGATAGAATTGGCGGCTACATCGCGGTACCTGGTGGCAAATAGAATGTCAACAAGCCTCTTTGCAAACAAAAAAGACGGTTGGAGAGTAGTGTTTTGTGTCGAACTCGAACTCGAACTCGACTCGAACTCGGTTGTCTGTAAAGTCGGTTTATTGACGATAGTTGAACGTGACAACGTCATAGCCTTAAATGGAACGCCTCAGAGCGAGGTAACGCCGCATATTGCGTCATGTTTTTTCGTGCGCGCAGCCCATATCGAATTATAAGACATTGTCACGTCAAAACATCTGTACCTATTCTATTTCTACCAAAAAATAATTTAAATATCGTTAATAACACGTATTTTATGTTTACAGGTGAACATAATCTGCATCGAGTTGCTAGTCGTGGCGCACGAGTGTTTCACGTCGGCGTGCGATACGGAGGGCGTGGCGGTGGCGCTGCGGTCGGCGCAGGCGCTGGCGGCGCGGCTGCTGGCGGCGCGCTCCTGGCGGCTCATGGTGCGCCTGCTCACCGGCCTCGCGCGGTACACCGAGTGCGCGTACATCCTGCAGGTACGTGTTGTTGGTGGTGCCGCACGAGTGTTTCACGTCGGCGTGCAACACGGAGGGCGTGGCGGTGGCGCTGCGGTCGGCGCAGGCGCTGGCGGCGCGGCTGATGGCGGCGCGCTCCTGGCGGCTCATGGTGCGCCTGCTCACCGGCCTCGCGCGGTACACCGAGTGCGCGTACATCCTGCAGGTAAGAACCAGTCCACATGGCGCGTTGCGTCAGGGTTGCGTCGACGCAGCGCCGCCGTTGCGTTTTTTAATATACAAATAACCAAGGTGTTCACACGGCGCGCTGCGTCGTCGCAACGCACACATGAAGGACAGCAGCCCCTGAGACGAAGCGGGAGGGGGTGTTGACATTAAGACTACTTCGTAATAATGCTGCGATGACGCAGCGCCCGTCTGGCCGGCTATGCGTCAAACGGCAGCGCTGCGTCGTCGCAACGCCCGTGTGGACAGGCTCTGAGGACGAAAACGTATACGCGTATATGTACGCAAAATAACGCACATGTACGCACAACTTGTCTATGGTATGTTGCGTTGAAACGAACAGGTACGTGTACCCGGCGGTCATCGAATGGCGTACGAACGTGCATATATAGAATGTTATGTATAATATATTAATAACAACAACATAATCAATAAAAACTAGCAAAATACTTCATGATGCGCAAACAAATAAAGCAAATATTTTGTAATGGAATCATCTGTCTAAAAACTGTGGTGTCTCAAGTAAGCTCGTCCTAAATTTTGTATATATATATTTTATAAAGACAATCTTATTAATTTCAGGCGCTTCGCGAGAATCACCAGTTCGAGTTCCTCCTCGGCCAGTTTGACTACATGTTGGGGCAGCAACAGGACAAGATCACGGAGTTCAAGCACGGCCTTCTAGACTTCCTGAAGACGCACTGTCCGGGCGACACGGACACATACATCATGGTCGCCCTACACTTCAATATGTACGCCGAAGCCGCTAACGTCAAGAAGAAGCAAGCGTTAGCTCTGATAAATGACTTAGAAAAGATGGCCGGGGAGAAGGCGTCGCCGAAGAAATCTAATCAGCCGGTCTGGCTACAGATACACGATAATGTGCCAACGCGAACGCTGCTAGAGACTGCGCTAAACCACTGTACGGATGCGGCGGAGTTGTATCTACAGGGTGGTTGTACGGGCTTCGCGGGCGAAATGGCGATGCTAGCGCAGCAGATCGCACTACAAATGTCGTTACTAAACGCGTCTCCAACGAGACTCATATTGAACAGGACGACGGGACAACTGTATACCCTGATTAGTGAATATTTAAGGTATTTTAATGCTTCTATACTCATCTTACTAGTGTGTAACATAATATAATATTTTGAATTACAGCAAAATAGTTATTATGTGTCTTCACATAAACACAGCGTCGATATGAAGATTGCGCTTGTAAACTCACCTTAATGTCGTCTATACTCACGACCCTTTGTTTTCACCAAAATATGTTGATTCCGCTAATATATGTTTGGCAACACTAGCTTCCTTCAACGTCATAGTCTTCACCAGGAAGTTGTTCCTGCGACGCGACGCTTTGTTTATGCTTCAACACATAATAACTATTTTGTTGTAATTCAAAATATTATATTATGTGTCTTCACATAAGCACAGCGTCGATATGAAGACCTGTTTGATATCTGCTGGTGACAAACCATAAAGGTAATATACATATCGGAATAGAGAAACAATCCCGAGCTGTCAAGCTTAACCAAAATTTGATTTACATCTGTGTATACAATTATGTTTACGTGTGCGTGTCAGTGATGTACAAACATCTTGTAATTCGACAAAATATCGATCATGGAATAATAATTGTAAGATTGTAACCATAATGCCGGCTGTATATTCTCGCCGAGACACAGCGAGGCGGCCCGAGTGCGAGAGTGTAAATGGGTTCGCTCGCCTCGTCTCGCCTGTCTCGGACCCTCTCGGTCCGTTGTCGGTATTTTGCACCCGAGACAAAGGGTCTCGCGAGGAAAACGAGCGCACTACTGTACACTCTCGCGTCTTTTAGTACTAGTCCCGCCGTTGGACAGTGTAGAACAGAAAAATAACAATAATCAGTCAGTAAATCAGTCCATCATCTATGAGAAATAAAATTAAATATGATTATAAATATTCGGATTACAATGATATCTTTCGATGCATGGTGAATGGTGAATTGTCGTTTTCGTCCATCTTCTCAGTCTGAGTTCTTATCTGCGATTGAACAAAGCAAGAATGTATATTATGATCGCACTGGGGCAAGAGGCTCTCGCACGAGACTAGCTTGCTACATATATTAATCTGTGCACGAGACTCTCGCCCGAGAGCTCTCGGCGAGAGTGTACAGCGGGCATTATAAAATGGGATAAAATAAAACTGCATACATAATATAATATAATAAAATTGTAATTTTGAAGCCAGTTTGGACGGTTAATTATTTTAGCCATGAATTTCTGGTATCCAGGTCAGCAGGAAATCTGAAAAATTGGCCTAGTGTAAGTCGGACTCGCGCATGAAGGGTGACTGGTTTCAACCGGGCATTTTCCAAAACCCGGTACGATACGTCATACGACACGACATGTCATGACACGATTCGACACGACAGGTTACGTTACGTGACATCAGTACCTACACGACACGACACGACTTCACTAGACCCTATTAATTTTCAATTCATTCTCAATGAGCCTACTGAGCCCTTTTATTTGATGCCCATCTTGCAGAAGTGCTTTCAACTATTTCCCTATCTTGGATGAGCAGCCGTATTGGATGTAGAATGACATTACATCTGTGGAAATTTCAGAAGTCTATTACTATAGTGGTTCTTGTTATACAGCCTGAAGACAGACAGACGGACGGACGGATGGACAGACGGACAGGCAACGAAGTCTTAGTAGTAGAGCGGGCAGCGGGACCCCACTACTAGGACTTAATTTTTACCCTTTGGGTGCGGAACCTTAAAAACGATAAATTATGTATGATAGTATATTAATATACTTAAACTAATTATAAACTACGGATGAGTATGTTATCATTTTCAAGATAATTAGTATACTTAACTAAAAAATATTTTCATATCGACACAACTTATCGATAACTTGATACAGCCCTAGTGTAAAATAGATGAAAATTGTTTACACAAAATATCCTTAAATTGTGCACCATGGCTAGTCAAGTTATGTTTTCCATATAATTAAACATATACAGAAGAGAACACGGACGTAAAAATACTAATAACTCGTAGGGAATTGGCAAAAGCAAACTTAAAACTAGGTCCTGTCGATGTAGAATAATTCACCTGTGAAATGAATATTTGTCCGGGTTTTTTCGATGTGTGGATCCAGAATCATTCCACAAACACTTAACCATGTTTCTAGAGCAGTATTTCTAAAAATTATTCATTATTTAACTTAAAATCACAATTTTTCTGAGAGCCCAAATTGACAACGATCGGCCCAGGGGCCGACAGACTGTCAAACAGATGAAAAAAAAGCTAAGCAACCTCAAATCACGCTTCTCTTTCTACCACGCAGTGTTACTGATAGTGACATCTCGCTTGCTCAGGTCTTTGTTTCTCTATTCCGATAGGTATATTAACTTTATGTGACAAACACAAAACGCTATGTGAAAATTACATTTAGTATAATATCAGTATCATAGCTGAATGAAAAAATAATTGCAACAACACTAATGTCATAAGGAAACAGCAAATGTATAAAAACATAAAATAAATTCCTGACAAAAAAAAACACAACATAACCTTTATGTTATTTAAAACAACAATTGTTAAAATGAGAAGCAATTTGGCAACTCTCTTGCAATTCCTATTTTAACCTCAATTTAACCCGGTTAAATTATTCTTGGGATTACAATTAAAGTTTTCCAGGTCATTTAAATAATGCCCAATAAATTTGATTCCTAATTTCCAGACAATGATCATTATTTGTAAATTTCTAAGTAGTAGTAAAAAGTCTGTTATTAGTTACTACTTTTGTCAATTTCCTTGCAATAGTATTTCAACAGTGTCTTACCTCTCCAGCCTTCCCTAGGAAGTATTTATATTTGGGTGATTAACTAACCAACCTGCTGAGGTTACCTCAGGTCTAAAACTGAAGCAAAAATTCCTGCTTCCTCCTGTATAGTTTTTAGATGCCGGATGGTCTGGTCATCAATGTTACAAATTAATTGTCTTAAATTTTCTCTTCTCTACTTGGACATTATTATGGTTATTAATAGCTTCCGCAGCCAATTTACGGAGCACAGCCCTTTATCCGGATGTTTGCAAAGTGCCCGTACTGGAACCAAATGTGGGCCACAAAACTGCCCTGCCTACAGAGATGCTTAGATAAGCTTCTGTAATTTCTAACGAGCACCCCTCGACCAGGTGCTAATAAAAGGATTGCTGTTGCTCCTTGGGGTGCTTTGACCATGCTATTCTGAGAACTTAAATTAGAAGGCCCATTAAAGAGAATTTCTGGATCTCATCTTCAGGGTTTTGGCTTAGAATGCCGATCTGAGGAAATAGCCTTAAGGATTTGTCAAATTACCATCTATGGTTTTGTCTATTTTGTTCCAATCCACAAAATGTAAAAAGAGCAGACTTATGATCTGAATTGTATTATATTATGCTAACTCTTCATATTAATACAAGAATGCTAGACATCCCGCCAATACATGTCCAGTCTTTTTGCACCCTTCTTGCCACCTCTTGGCTCTTGTTGAGGCAGAAAAATGCTTCCAAAGGAGACTGCACTCAGCTATAGGTCAATAGTTATTGTCTCTCTAGTTTTGAACATCCAGCGATGGTTTGTCCCCACCTCCAATCAACCAGGCTCGTAGTTTTAGCTGGTTCACTTCGGGTGGAAGGCCCGTTGTGCTATCCATTATACTCTCCGAGAGTATTTCTATTTCCACAGGTTTCAAGGCTCATGCCCTGTGTGCATTAGTTTGTATCTGCCCCTGGCCCTGTTCAGATGGGCTAGTGCAAGGTTAGGAGGTGGGAATATCCAGTCCAGCTGCAGGCTTAGCATGGCCATAATAGAAATGCAAAGGAATAGAAACTTCTACTTCTTTTGGCGTAAGCCTTGTCAGTTTTTGTACACAACTGATAGATTTCCTTTGTTAATCCATTACTTTGTCTCCTTTACCATCAGAATAAATTCTTCTACGGTGCTTAGCAGTATACTGACAGTCCCATTTTGACTTGCCATCAGCATTTAAAATAGCGATTAAAAAATATGGATATGGCAAAACCTGTCTGCTGACCACGGTTGATTCTACAGACGCGAACAGGTCGACGTCTGGAGTACCCCAACGACTAAACAGTCTGTTTGTTGTAGTGGGTAGTATGTGCCATTCCGCTCGCTGTCGTCTCCTGGATAGACGATTGGTAATTGTAGCTTCCCAGAAGATACTGGGCCGGCAGGAGAATGGTCTCTCTGTCAGCTCTCTGTTAGAATGAGCAGGCGTAGTGTGTACCTCCCTCTTTGGCTAAGCCATCAGCGCGCGATCGTCACATGGGACTAATATATGCGCTGTCTGCAGTACTTGAGCTTGATTCCGAATTAAAGCATATACTGAAATTTGCGAACAGTTCTTTCCACTTTAAGTAGGCACTTAACTGGAGAGGCCCCCATCCTGCATCCTCTGCATCCCCTGCATCGGTTGTCAGGTAATGTATATGGGCGTGGATACAAATCCATGTTGCTGACCCTGCCCTGAATATTAACACCTACCCAGTATCGGTACTGGTGGTCGGTTTATTAAAACCAAGCAAGTTACACAGGAGTAATTTTATAGTGCCCAATCGTGTGCTCAATACACGAGAGCACCCTCTATTCCTTTTACTTTCATAACCCAGTGGCGGAAGGCTGGCACGACTGGAGAGAGATCAGGCACAGAACTGTTACACAGGAGTAATTTTATAGTGCCCAAGTGTGTGCTCAATACGCAAGAGCATCCTCTATTCCTTTTACTCTCAGAACCCAGTGGCGGAAGGCCGGCACGACTGAAGATAGATCAGGCACAGAACTGACTTTCGCATCTCCATCCGACTCATGGATCATGGACTCAGTGGAAATCCCAATTGAGTAGGTGGCCACTTGGGATGATCCTGCTGGAAACTCAGTTGATCCAATCTTCCTTGCACCTGACTAGATTGCATACTTTTCTCTTGTATTCTCAATATTATAATATTTGAGAAAATAATTCTTATCATTAATTTACTTTCTAGTGCAAGGTGTTCCTTGTGTAATTTTTCTTTTGTGATTGAGGCCATTCCTAGATACTGTAAATTGTTGGGTTGGTTTCAAAATTGATTATTTGCAGCTTATCTGCCAGTCCAAGACCTCTGAAAACTTCTTGGCTTTTGCAGCCTCCAAGTCATAACTCATAAGGCCAGCTTAGCAGAGTCTTTCGAGCCACTCTGACATTGGCAATTCACCAAGTCGGTCATTATTACAAGAAGAAGAAGAAGGCCAGATTGGTAGAGTCCTGGTTTCCAAGTAAACAATGTTTTCTAATTGATTCTTCACTCGAGACAATAAAAGGGGTTCTCATTCCCCTGGCAGGAAAGATTTCTGCAATCTAGTTTGTCAATGTCAGGCAAATGTATGGTATAGAGGCTGAATATGATTTCAAATATCTAGTGGCATTTAGCTATATCTAAGTCCCGCTCTGGGCTTGAATTATTGAAAGGTACTCTTAAATAAGTTTTGAGCACTTAGTGGTATTTTAGTAAGTACCTCATAAGGAACCTGAATTAAAATCTTATCCTTTTTATTTTGTATGTTCAAAACATTGAGATTAGTGACTAAATGAAGTAATAAAATCAATCAACTTTATCAGATAAACTATTTGCAAATCAACTAAGAACTGTACTTGCCGCACTCAGAGTAGAACATTAATTGCTCTAAATGTAATTAATTCAAAATTTTGACATAAGTCCCATACATATCTGTCAAATTCTTAATAATTTGAAGTTTAATCGCAAATCACTTTCTGAATCGTACGTTGGTATGTCATTTTTAATTAATCTCTTTCTTTTCTAATGAGCCATAAGTTAAGCCAGTCTTGATAGTTCTTACTGCTTCCGCTACATTCAAACTTAAATATTGTAATGAAACAAGTGGAGTGGGTTATAATTTTAAAATTTGTTAACTAAACATTAACCCATTGACTCCCAAGCGGCCCCCGGTGGCCGCACAACAATTGAATACCCATTGTGTCTGGAATACCAACAACAACCTTGTGTTTGTTGTCGTCAACAATCACTGGCTAAATTGACTACTTATGGTTTCTTGTTAAAACCCTTACGTTGTTTTAACCATTGCTAAAATGGTGCAATCCATTATTGACTATGACAGAGGTTTTAAAATCGACATAAATTAAGATAAAATAAATAATAAAAAAGAAAAAAATAGCATTACGCCGTCTTCCCAGGTGGTCACCCATCCAAGTACTAACTGCACCCGACGTTGCTTAACTTCGGTGATCGGACGCGAAACGGTGTATTCAATGTGCTATGGACATTGGCTATTTTTTTGACATTATTATGACATAACTTTTATGCATAGTGCCTACATTACAGTACATTTTTAAATGCGACCCTGACACGAGGATTAGCTTCTAGGGCTATTAGCTATGCAGTATTATCAAGTGAGGTACCCTCGCCCAATTCAAGCCGTCCATTAGTATTAGTTCTTCTCACTTACCCTTTTGTCTTGGAAGTTGGCCTCCAAATCCGAGGATCAGAGCTAGAGGAATTCGCAGCAACTCCGTTGCTCGAACGAAAACTTACAGCACAATGCACCACTACACTGACCACACTGCACCAACGCTTCAAAACCCAAGCGGCCACATGTGGCCGCGAGAACAAAAGACCTCCAAGAGTCCGCGATTGAAGAACTAAAACAAGGAGAATAATATCACTACGTGTGCTAAAACTCAAAATTGAGTTAAATTCACTACTCTAAGTGAATTAAAACACAAAAACTACTAAAATTTACAGAGAAGAAAATTTTCGGCAGTTATCCTTTGAGTTACAAAAACGCTATGTCGTTGAAGGTAGCTAGTGTTGCCAAACATATATTAGCGAAATCAACATATTTTGGTGAAAACAAAGGGAATTGTCGTGAGTATAGACGACATTAAGGTGAGTTTACAAGCGCAATCTTCATATCGACGCTGTGTTAAGTTTATGTGAAGACACATAATAAGTATTTTTTGACTCGAAAGCTCTTTATTTTAGCCAATCTGTTTGAAGTGTCTGCTCCGATGTTGTCGAATCATATTACGGGAAAGTACCTAATGGTAGACACTGAACTAATAGATGACACTTATGACAAAAATACCATAAAAATAAGAATTACTCTAATTATTTCTCACCACTGTAAATTTTATAAGCTTCTCAAGCTATCTGTTGAATTGAAAAAATATATTAGAGACGCCTTCGGGAACAAAATTTTAAAATGGGATCAGTTTTCGTAAATAATATGACCGCGTCAACACGCGCTCGGCAATTTCTTAGCAAATAGGTTAAGGAAGGCGAAATTTTGCACGTAAGTTTTGAATACATTTATTTGATTTTTTGTAATTTCTATTGATTTCATTGGATTAATGGTCAAGTTGTATAGACTAATTAATGTTTATTTAAGATTTTTTATCAATTTTCCCTAACAATATAAAGGGTGTCTACTATTAGTTCTTGAAAATGTAAAAAACCTAATAGATGACATGGATCTCATCTTTGAGTTTTGCAATACATACTAAAGTTATTTTGTACTTTATTCTACTGCAAAAATCATCACTATTCTCTGAAAATATAATTCTATTAACAATCTAAGAACTTAGAACTACTGCACCTAAAAATGGACATGGTGTCTAATATTAGACCTTGTACTGATCTAAAAATCGATTGCTTTAGTTTTTTAGCAGTAAAAAAAAGAAAAAGGAGAGCTGAGAAAAGAAAGAAGAAAAAAGAAGAGGCAAAAGAAGCATGGAGACTAAAGACTGAAAATAAATTTGCTAGGAAAAAAAAGACGGGTTGCACTCCGGGAGTGCCGGCAGAAGTGAAAACTTGATTATTGACGTTGTGCAATTTTTTAACCCATTTTTTATGAAAATCGATTATAAAAAAAAGATTTTTTAAATTAATCGAAACCCTTACGATCGATTAAATGTTTAACCCATTTTTTATGAAAATCGATTTCAAAAAAATCGATTTTTTAAATTAATCGAAACCCCTACAATCGATTAAATTTTTAATCCATTTTTATGAAAATCGATTATTAAAAAATCGATTTTTTTAAGTAATCGAAACCCTTATAATCGATTAAATTTTTAAACCATTTTTTTTTGAAAATCGATTTTTAAAAAATCGATTTGTTTAATTCATCGAAACCCTTACAATCAATTCGAGTTCGAGTTCAAGTTCGAATTCGAGCTCGAGTTCGAGTTCGACACAAAACACTACTCTCCATCTCCAACCGTCTTACGGTTTTTCCAAGGTTTTTCGATCAGCACGAGAATCTGACGCGAGTTTCACAGTTTTTACCCATCCCACAAATTAAGTGCTCAACGCCGCTAAAGAAGTTTTCACTTTAAAAATATGAAAAATAAAAGGAAAGACAGTTTCAGCATGGAAGAAGAATGAATAGAATCTGGAGACAACGTGGATAATATTTCTGATGCATGTAGTTACTATGATGAAGTAAATGAAGTATTTCGAAAAATGGCAAATAAAGACCTAATAATAGGAAAAATGTAATGTAAAGTTCTATGTCAACTATTAGTTCATATTGGTGTCTACTATTAGTGATGTTCGTTTTTTGTGATGTCATCTATTAGTACTTATGACTAAGTTTACAAAAAGACCAATAATATATTTTTTAATTGATTTGTCAGAGAATAATTATAATAGTTTTATTTTGTAAGAGTTACTGAAGACATGGAAGAAGTTATCAATCATTTATATTCATAAATATATATTTTATAACATTCAAATGTTTCATGTTTCCTTATAGTGTCTGTCATTAGGTCTCTTCCCTTATTATGAATAATAAAAATATTATAATATGGACAAAATTTTGAACCATTGAAAAATCAGTCTTGATTTACAATTAATCATCATTTACCTTGTGAAAAGAACAATAATATGAACCTTTTCAAATAGTAAGAAAGAGAAACCGATCTGTGCCATAACATTGTGTCACTCGCGCTTCCTAAAGGAAATAAATTTTATCGCACGTATGTAAGACATTTTCACGCACAAATCAGAGACTCCGTCACTTCTTTTATATTTTTGTTCAATATCATATTATTTTCTTTAGAGTAAATTTTGTGTCCTTTGCATATTTTTGACTGTATACTGTTCGTTGCAGTTTCATGGAGGGTCTTGTGGCGGGCGCGAGTCACGGCGCGGCGTGGCGCGAGCTGGCGTACCGGCGCGCGCTCACCAACGACCAGCGATACATCCGAGACTGCGTCACGTACAGACCCGACGTCGCCGCTTACTTCCTCGACAGGTGACTTACGTACAGCCCCTAGCCCCTACCATGACATCTTATAGCCTTTCAGATTCCGCACAAACAAAAAACATAGCTATGTTTATATAAATAGAGAATCATGTTTGTGATATTATAAGTTTAAACACTTACGGATTTTGTCGCGGAGCACTTTTATATTATTTACATAGAAATTAAAAAACACCCTAATTTTAACCGTGAAGATGGTTGGGTGCTGCCATCTAGTTGGGATCCAGTAATAAACAAACTCAAGCACAAATCCATGACACCTCGGCTTCAAGACACTGTGAGTTCATTCTGCGTAGATCGGAACGCAAACAAAAATTGATGAGTCGTCGGGTAGTTGGAGAACTTCAAGAAATTGGACACCTGTCACCTCAGTCCGCCCGTGACCACGGCCGCTGCAAAGTAGCCGAAACGTCGGGATTAATAAAAGTGCTCCGCGACAAAATCCGTAAGTGTTTAAACTTATAATATCATGAGTGATACTCGCGAAAACTTAAGAAATCATTATGAATCATGTTTGTTTATGCGAAATTCTAAAGTAATATTAAAGTAATACTGTTATATCAGTATACTACTCATGGTAGGGCCCAAGACCATAAAGTTAATATACCTAGCGGAATAGAGCAACAATCTCGAGCTGTCAAACGTAACCGAAATTGATTTACGTCTGTGTGTAAAAAATTATTTTCGTATACACTTATACGAGCATCTTTCTAAGAGATTGAATTGTCCACGTGCCGATAAGTGCCGACTGGACGTCAAACAGATGAAAAAATTGGTTCTGTTATCATGTATCACACGTGATCTTTTTATCTGAGACTTAATAATTCTGAAGATACCGTACCCATAATTAACGATAAACTAAAAACCGCAGTGCAGGATGCAAGATACATCTGCCGTCTTTTTTTCTTTCTGAAGTATTTATTTAGTTAATATTGTATTTTATCAATATTATAAATTTTAATTGTTGTTTCTTTAATATCTCAGATATAATTCGGAGAAAAACAAAACGCCGCAGTCGAAGGCAGCCATGACAGACCTACGATCTCTACTCAGATGACGAAGCGTCGCTTAGCCGCTAAAGATCTCAACTTAGCCACTAGCTGCAGGCTTAGCATAACAACATTAGAAACGGGAAAGGATGGACATACTGACGGATACATAGTGACAAATTGGTTGATTTTCCTTGTCAATCTGTCACTTTTTTCCATAGACAGAAACAGTTTCTATGGCGACTATGCTAAGCCTGCTGATAAAAATATTCACATTGTGAGTACAGACGTCGTCGCACAGTGTTTATTGTAGCCCAAAAAACGGACATCGTCTTTTTATTTGTTAATTCGAAAGAGTACTTAATTACAAATCCCCGAGTAAAACACCCAGGTGTCTCGCTTAAATAGTTTTTGAATTATCTCGAAAAGAAAATCCCAATCCCGCGTTCATAAAAAAGTGAAAAGTTATTATATTTCAAAATTGGTAGAGATTAGAAAAAAACATGTGATATAATACTTGTAGGACATACAATAAGCTACATTATGAACCCTTTTTTAGTCGGCCATCACTTATGGGGGCCATGAAAACGAAGAAAATCGATTTTCAGTTTTTATTTTTTTCTCACTAAACTAAGTCGATGTCGAAAGCGCATGTTACTTTAAAAGAAAGGTAATCATCACCACTACCAATAGTAAAAATACCAAATCCCTAACCCGTGGAACTTTTGAGTTCTATGACTTTAAAAAATCCGGGATTGGCGGGATTTGTGGACTTTGTGTTTTTATTACACTATTCGATCGTGTTGCTAACAAGGAACAAATTCTGCGAAGTAACTATAGTTGTCAAAGCTTAAAAAGTAGTAAATATTTTTAAATGTACTTTTTTCATACATTTCGACGAAATGCTTTAGGAAAATGTATAAGTAAGTGCTATTAAAGTAAAAAAATATATAATCAATGCATGTGTCACGTCATCACCAATGCCGTTATGTATAATATTAATTGTCGTCAACATTCACCGCTGGTGAAATTCGAATACCAAAGAAATGTGTTTTTAAAAATGTGGGATTAGCCAGAAAAATTAGATACCAAGCTTCTTTTTATCGTTTTAAAGTATGATAGTATAATTTATATGACCCGACCCAATAGTTTCCCATTTAAACCTTGACTCCAAGAAAAACGCAAAAAACGAGTACATTATCCACCTGAAGTAATAAACTTATTAATACCTTTTAAATCTGCTCCTATGATAATAATTAATAACAATAGCTCAGTGACGATTCTGAAAGTAATTAATTAATTTACATCGACGCTGACGTCATATAAATTATACTATCATACTTTAAAACGATAAAAAGAAGCTTGGTATCTAAGTTTTCTGGCTAATCCCACATTTTTAAAAACACATTTCTTTGGTATTCGAATTTCACCAGCGGTGAATGTTGACGACAATTAATATTATACATAACGGCATTGGTGATGACGTGACACATGCATTGATTATATATTTTTTTACTTTAATAGCACTTACTTATACATTTTCCTAAAGCATTTCGTCGAAATGTATGAAAAAAGTACATTTAAAAATATTTACTACTTTTTAAGCTTTGACAACTATAGTTACTTCGCAGAATTTGTTCCTTGTTAGCAACACGATCGAATAGTGTAATAAAAAAACAAAGTCCACAAATCCCGCCAATCCCGGATTTTTTAAAGTCATAGAACTCAAAAGTTCCACGGGTTAGGGATTTGGTATTTTTACTATTGGTAGTGGTGATGATTACCTTTCTTTTAAAGTAACATGCGCTTTCGACATCGACTTAGTTTAGTCAGAAAAAAATAAAAACTGAAAATCGATTTTCTTCGTTTTCATGGCCCCCATAAGTGATGGCCGACTAAAAAAGGGTTCATAATGTAGCTTTTTGTATGTCCTACAAGTATTATATCACATGTTTTTTTCTAATCTGTACCAATTTTGAAATATAATAACTTTTCACTTTTTTATGAACGCGGGATTGGGATTTTCTTTTCGAGATAATTCAAAAACTATTAAAGCGAGATACCTGGGTGTTTTACTCGGGGATTTGTAATTAAGTACTCTTTCGAATTAATAAATAAAAAGACGATGTCCGTTTTTTGGGCTACAATAAACACTGTGCGTCGTAGTCATAATTTTTTTTCTTGTCTGTAGACTACGAATAATAAAAACTAAGGAAGAGTAACTGTCTCAAAAAATTTGTTCCGATTCTACAAAATGTGACCCGAATACATGCATACTTTAGGCAAAAAGAGACCCGAATACATGCAAGAATTTTGTGTAATTATTATAGAAGTGACAATTATTGTCAACGGCTTTATTTTGTCAATTTGAATGTAGTGTTTCATAGCTATTGCCATATTAGTGTGCGAAAAGAACCTTGAGAACAGCGTTGCCAGATTTTTTTCGTGCCAACTCGGGACTTTGGAATTTTTTGAGTTAAAAAGCGGGATTCTTCAGTCAAAAGCGGGACAAAGTAAAAAAATGTATGAAATCAAAAGTTTTTGAATTTTTTATCTTTTTTTGCGTTAAAATAACGTTTACGTGACAACAGATAGCAAAAGTAGCCAAAGACAATCCACCCCTCTACCTCCCACACTCTTATCTTCATTACGCACCACTCTTTCTCAGCACGCTGCACGTACTTATCTACGTTCGGACTTTCCCCGAAAAGCGGGACTGAGCCTGTCCCGCGCGGGACATATAATTTTGATGAAAAGATCGGGACGTCCCGCCAAAATCGGGACGTCTGGCAACGCTGCTTGAGAACCAAATTCAAAACGATTGAAGCATGAGAGTTACGTTTCCTTAGTTTTTATTATTCGTAGTCTGTAGAAATATCAGATGAATAAGAAAAGCACAACGTGGATATTTTTAATTATTATAAGGGGCTGTTATTATAAAAGTATATTAGTTAAGAATATTATCCAAAGCGAATATTTTTATCATGTTATTTGTATATTATTATTATACATTTATAATGGGCTCGATTATGTCTTTTAAAGTGTTATTTTTTATTACTGTGATATCTAAATTGACTGAAAAGATGTATTTTTATAGCTTTGTAGATTTCAATAAATGACTATATTATAATTATTAAATAGCTTTATTATTCACTGCGACCAAGAACATAAAACCAAAATTACAATTAAAAATAATTTCAGGTTCCCTACAAAGGCAAAATGAAACTATACAATTTTTAAAATTTTTTTTTATTTATAAATAAAATATGAACCCAACACAAAAGAATATAGTACATGTTAAAGAGAGAAAATCTAAAGCCCTAATTTAGGGTACAGGTGAAAAGAACATATTCAGTCCTTCTAATACTCAAATACACAATTAAGTAACACATAATACCGATCTGATATAAAAAAAATATTATAAAAATATCAACTATAAAATCAGTGTTGAGTACAATAGTCGAGTCTAAAATGGTTGATCCCTGTCTTTAAAAAATAATTTTTAGTAATGGCGATAGCGGGTGACTGTACAAAGCACGTGATTGATGTTTTAATAATTCCCTTTATTTTGTACATTAATAAATTAGGAAACAAAACTTTTCAATAATTTTAGGCCTAAGCCTATATAAGTAAATTCACTATCCAGGAATTCGCCATCACTATAAGCAAAGGAAAACAAAAAGTCGAAACAGCCAAAAGTAAAAAAATATAAAAATAAAATACTATGCACATGCGAGTATTCAACAGTGAACAACAAATGAGATTCCTTAAACAGTTAATATATTAACCCCCTCACTAATATAAAGATCGATACTGTGTATATTATTATGTAGATGTTCAAGTGACTTTCCGATTCACACGGCACGCAGCCGCGACCAACAAAAATTCAAACATAATGCCACTATGACCTAGGTCCTAGGTCCTAGAATATAGGTTTTATTTTGCCATACGCCCCTACAAAACAGCGGCGGCATGGGTCGCTAGACCGTCGCGTCGGTAGAAAATAAAAATCTATAGCTTAGTTCATAAAGTAGCATTTTACTTGAAATTTTGTCGCTCGCGGCCGCGTGCCGTGAGGATCGGACAGCCACCTTTACAGTACGTTATGTCCTTATCTTAAAAGTTTTAATTATACAAGGACACAACATTGTATAACTAAACGCCTGTATACACAATGAAGATATTTTTATTATTGAGGCAAAACTCTTAAATAATTAACAATTAAATAACTATGATTCACAAAATTTTTTCACATCTAACATTTTGTCATTTAAGTTAGTGTAATTCCTAAAACGTTCGCTTAAACTACATTACACAAATTAGTTATAGTATTCAAAAAGGCATTGTTTTCGCAATAGAATACCTAAACAAGGACTTTTCCTTACCGAAAATACTATTAGGCACCAAAAATTTAGGAGTAATAGTTACCTAGTAATAAAATACAATCTGTAATTATTAATAATGGCATTAATGTAAGGGTTAAATAAAGCCTACAATAAGTGCTCTATTAAGTCATTTGCTAAAGTTTATGTAATAAAACTTCCGATTAAGTAACATTTTAGCAACAAAGGTAAAAATTATAATTTCCCTACCATACATTATTACTTGTTCCCGAAGTGTTTAGGGTTTACACAAGGTTTGTGATAAATTCAAGAATATTAAAATGCATATTCTGATAGACTCATTTACATACAGAAAAAGAAAAATTAAATCACCTGATGGTATAGCTGTACAATGTACATCGACAAACGGTGCGTCCACATTTGTATCATTTGCGCGATCAGATCTCCGTCGCGATCATCGCGCCGTATCATGATCGCTAGTGTGGACGCAAAATGATACGCGTATCATGATACGGCGCGATGATCGCACAAATGATACAAATGTGGACGCACCGAAAGGCGTTCTACCAGTCCCAAAAGTTCAAAAACACATGTCAGAATGTGACCGCAACGTCTGCAGACATGGATGATGGAAATAAGGATATACGCGTCAAAGTGCATGTGTGCTATTCCATGGTGCTATTTAGCTATTTTCAACTCATTCTCGGCGCAGCGAAAACTGTATCGATAGCGAACTGTAGAAATACTTTTTATTTTTTACTGAGAGTATTTCTACAAAACATTATGTCTTTGAACTTTTGAAGTTAATTCAAGACACGTGTGGTATATTTTTACATTCAAGTTTCTTGTAACGATTAGTAAAACAAATGAAAGTGGCGAATAAAAGAACTGTCTTATCTACCATTCTTTTAAAAGTAGGACTCAATTAATTGACGCCTGCTATGTTTCGAGTGAGTAATTGTTATTGTACTTAATATATCTTAAACTAAGTTCTAAAAGTATGATATTGAGAAATCAATTGCTTTTAATTGAGCAGTTAGCCTCGTATCCACTAGGGCTTGATAGGCAACGTTTGGCGAGCGACGACATTTTGTCATGGAACCCAACAATTTTTTATCCCCGCGTTCCATTTGATGTTAAAAATGATCAAAACGCTCAAAATAGGAGGCATTTTGAGCGTTAAGCGAAAGGAATAAAGTGACCCCAACACATTCAGAACGCTACGGCTACTTTTAAAAAACACTATATTGTGTTTGACAGTGTTTGACGAATCGGAATAATAATTATTTCTTGAATACAAACCTACAAGGATATTGTGGCACTTGGATGATATTGTCATGCCAGCGATGGTACATAATTCGGTTACATGTCGGACCTTACATTTTGACGGACCCCACAAAAAATAATGATAAGTCTTTTATTAAATTCCATGCTCGAGTCTGATGACATTTCTGATAACAACTGGGGCTCCGCGGAGTACACTTTGGGAATGGCTGGCCTAGCGGATACGCGGCTGTAGAGTTACACTCGTAGCTACAGAGTACACGCTTCGCAAAATAAATGAACGTTTTCAACGTCCTACACTATTTACAGCCGATTTCATACACTCATCACAGTCTTCAATAATTACATTTACCAAGCATTTCTCCTTAGCCTAAACTATTTACAATATACGTATTTACAAATCTTTGATAAACGATTTAATCTAGTCAACGTAATATAATTTATTTATTATCTGAATCCTAAATCTATCTAGATTCGCTTGGTCTAATGCCCGTACGAGAAGGATGTGTTATAAATCTATTAGATGAATATTTTTATGTTATATTTACGTACATGACCAAAAATTAGTTTTTAATAGTTTTTATTAGTTTTTATTTGGGTACACTATTAACATTTTTAGTTCAGCACATTTTTTTATTCAGTTGGTTACAGGCAATTTTGCAGATATCGCGATGTACGTAGTACTAAGCGCCATCTATCCGCGCCCTACCTAACTAATCACAAGTAACGAACCTCGAGTCATGAGGTGAGCACCTCAAGTCAGTTTTTTAAGATTTAGGGCTAATTCACACCGGAATGGCAGAGGCGAGGCGAGCAGTTTCAGTGTCATATGATTTTAAACTTTATCTTCATTATTGTAATACATAGTATCGCTTGAGAAATCTACGGCCGCCCGTGGACGCTCGTGGCCGCCGGCGGTGTCGATTTCTCAAGCGATACTATGTATTACAATAATGAAGATAAAGTTTAAAATCATAATATGACACTGAAACTGCTCGCCTCGCCTCTGCCATTCCGGTGTGAATCGGCCCTTAGCTTCTATTACGTAAAACAATATACTTGTCGTACGTGACGTGGCATATTTTATTAGTTACAAAAGACTGACAAAATCTTAACCAGCTTACTATAGTTACTGTGTTGATTGAAAACTACTGTGTATTATTATTAGAGTGATTTAGTGATTATATGTTTTAGAAACTTACCTACGTTGTACTTTAATTCTGTTTGTTAAACTTCGCACTTTTTTGGGTTCATTTTGTCTAATACAAAAATATCAATTGTATCGTATTATGACTTGTATTACAAAATAATACAACCCATAAAAGTAGTCTCATTTTCAATAATAATTAATGACACGACCTACAAGTTCGGAAGGAATAAAAAAGTACAAGAAGAGCGTTCTTTCTTTCTTCTTTCTTTTTCTTCTTTTTTGGCAACTTGATGTGTCAAGTGTGGCACAACATACACAAAGGATGTGTATGTTGTGCCACAGTTAAGGTAAAAAGGTAAGGAATATGGCGGGAAAACCATATTCCTCCTATCATAATTTTCATCATCGTTTTCATGTATCGTCAGGTCTAAAGTCTAGTCAAAGTCTAAGTAAAAGTCAATACAGTCAAGGAGTCAAGTCGGTCGATTCAGTAAAGTGGTAGACGCTTTACTGAAATTTTCGATGGAGTTTTGGAGGGAACACAAAATAGCACGTTTCTGGATATTACATCACTTTCCTACACTTGTGCATGAACACGAATATCTAATGGTTAATATTCTACCAATATTACACATTAAAAACCCAATTTTAGGAAAATAATATAAAAACACAACAGCACTCTTTCACATGCCCGCCAAAAACTCCAAGAAGAGCGTTGTCGAAAAAGTGATGGCCTCACTTTTTTGACAACAACAACGTTTTTAATGCATGTAGATTGTGGTGCACATGTTAGCTAGCAAGTACATAGAAACACCGCATTATCACTTTAAGGCGTACTTTGACTGGCCTCAGTTTGTATTTTGCAGAAAAGTACTTTTTTATTTGCTCCGAGCCCTTAAGTATTGTCTCGTCAAAATAAAGTTGGACTGAGACTAACGAAGTCGACATAATAATATTATGATAATTCATCAATTGATCAGCATCTGTCTCACTTACTGTGGGCGATATGCGATAAAACTACACCGCTAAAAGTAAAACCAAAATAATATGATTACGAAAACAGCTGAAATTACAAATTCAAAAATTTTACATAACTGATGAATATTCGAAATTCGAATTCAAAATTTTTAAATTTCGACCGTTCCCGCCACTCATATAACGTTTTCGGCACCTGGAACTGCCCCGGGGCAGGGCGGGCAGGGGGCAGGCCGAATGGATACGGAAATAGCCGAACAAAACCGATGATCCACGAAGCACGTAGACTTAACTTACTAGTGCAATAGTTTATGTTCTTAATTTAAACTTCGGCTATTTTCGTATCATTTCGGCCCGCCCGCCCTGCCTGCCGGGTGCCCGCCATCGCGTATCATCGAAGCGTATCAAAATGATACGCGTATCATGATACGCCCCGATCGCTATTAACCGCGTATCTGTTACGTGTCGTATCAAATACGCGCATGATCGGCAGAATGATCTAATAGGCGTCCACACTATGATACGCATACTTGATACGGCGCGATGATCGCGACGGAGATCTAATCGGAGATCGGAATCGCGCAAATGATACAAATGTGGACGAGCCTTTTCGCATCGAACAATATTTACAAATCCTTCTTCTTTTAAACCTTAACGCCTATTCACACGATATGCGTGACGCGGTACGCGTGTCGCTCCTCCAACACGGTCTGTATGGTCCGGTGCACGTTCTCGGGCAGGTGGTCTAGCAGCATGCGCGGCATCACCTGTAGCTCCATGAAGTCCTCGGGGCACGCCCACCGCATCTCGTACGTTGGTTCTTGTGTGCGCACTTTCCTGAAAAAAAAAAGTTGTTTTTTTATTTTCATGGCCATGGATAGACCCAAGTCCTTGAAGTTTTGTGACTGGTCTCGTGGTTTGAATTATGTACATTAACCTCACTTGTTACCAACAATGAATATTTTATTTACATAATATTTAAAAAGTTAATTAAGTAAAAATTACCTTTCTTCCTCAGTTTCACTTCAGAAAGACATGCAAATTGTGAAACATTTAAGTACTGTAGAAAATGATAAATTAAAACATTTTCCTTTGTATTCAGAGTATCGCATACAATTAACCTATTTAAAAATTGGCACTAGCCACTTGCAAATGAATATTTTTTAGCTATAAGAATCTACTGTGCGAGTGCTATTATTATGTTTATGTATGTGACATTTGTGTTTGTGGGTGTGTGTAAGCGGACGTGTGCCTGCGTACGCATAGGATAAGGGTGCGTCCACATTTGTATCATTTGCGCGATCAGATCCCCGATCAGATCTCCGTCGCGTATCATCGAAGCGTGTCAAAATGATACGCGTATCATGATACGCCCCGATCGGTATTAACCGCGTATCTGATACGTGTTATATCAAATACACGCATGATCGGCAGAATGATCTAACGGTGTGTCCACATTTGTATAATTTCCGCGATCAGATCTCCGTCGCGATCATCGCGCCGTATCAAGTATGCGTATCACAGTGTGGACGCCTATTAGATCATTCTGCCGATCATGCGTGCATTTGATATGACACGTATCAGGCCTTGTACCATGAAACTGTTTTGAGACTCAAATAATCGGACGAGAATGCCGCGTCCTACTCTAACAAACGTGAAATGACGTTGTTAGAGCAGGACGCAGCATTTTCGTCCGATTATTTGAGTCTCAAAACAGTTTCGTAGTAGGCCTACAGATACGCGGTTAATAGCGATCGGGGCGTATCATGATACGCGTATCTTTTTGACACGCTTCGATGATACGCGACGGAGATCTGATCGGCGATCTGATCGCGCAAATGATACAAATGTGGACGCACCGTAATGCGTGCTTGCGAGTATGTGTCGGTGTGTGTGTCCGTGTAGCACACATATAAATAAAACTTACTTTTCAATGCCCATACGCTTCCGCCGCATGATGTGGAGTATGCGGCCGGGTGTGAAGAGACGCGCGGACGAGAAACGCCGCGCGAACACGTTACGCGACAGCAGCGCTGCCTCCTGCAACGTCACGGGTTTACGAACGTAAGATTTGAAATCAGGCGAACTGTGCAATGGGGCCTTAAATTGTTTTATCTCTGTAAATAAACAGTGTGTAACAAAATTAGATGATAATAGTTTAGAGTGTGTACTGTGTATGTGATCCTCGTAGAGAGTTCACTGTGAAAGTAGCAGCTCTGAAAGACGAAATTTTTTTTCACTTTTGTATGGGCAAGGGCCCGAGCGTCACGAGTTTCCCATACAAAAGTGAAAAAAATTTTGGTCTTTCAGCGCTGCTACTTTCATAGTGAACTCTCTACAAGGAACACGTACACACCCTAATATTATCACTTATTTTTGTTACACCCTGTATATTTGCATACGACATGAGTAATTTTCTAACAGCGGAATGAAACTGTGAGGAAACATACTTATTCTGAGGAGTCTAGGCCAGTAATTCTGATAATATGCTCAGCTATATCGAGATGAAGCAGTCAAATAATTCAATTTTAATTATTAGGTCACTTGCAAGGTTTTTATTCATAAATTCAATAATAAAGGATGTCGAACTTCGAAGGCAGGTTATATAAATAATTTAGTTATTGAAATAGAAACATACAAAGATAATAATTACAGCCCCCCTAGATCTAAAATAAAAGTAATCAGGAATGTTAAAATAATACAAAAAGTACATAAAACTTAAAAAAACAAAGAAAAAGCTGTTACAAATCTACATGTGCATTATTTCTATAGGCCGGTAATTGAATAAGTAGTTATTATTATGATTTATGAAAATTCTTAATTAATAATAATTATGACTAAGGATTTATTTCAAAACATTAAATTAGGTACAACAAAAATTAGGTATGGATTTTGAGTCAGGCTTATTTTAATTGAGTATTTATTATATGGGCTAAAATAAAAAATAAATGAAAGAGCCAAATGTGCCTTCAGTGCACGGAGGAATGTAAAATTCTACAAAGGAAAAGTGCTCATAGAAATAAGAATAACATTGTATTGAAAGTATGTAAATAATTTAAATATTAAACACGAGTTTCAAAATGTGTAACATAGGTCATAGACCATAGTATGCAACATGTGGAGTATTACAAAAATGTATGTTATGCATATTTTTGTAATTTACAACTATGTTACCTGTGACTATGGAAACAATGTCGTTAAAATGTTATGGATTTTTTTTTTGGAATACAATAGGTACACCTACCTACCATTCCCAAGACTGGAATTTAGATTATTAGTTACTATGTTGCAACTTACAAGTTATTTTCTAGGTTCTAAGTTCAGACGGATATATGTATTTTGGAACATAAGTTTCTTTCTACTAAAATAGGGAACACTGACTTTTTTACCTACTCATAAAATATTTAGACAGAACATTCAAGGGTGTCTTTGCCTGCTTTGCCATTTTCTGTGTAACAAACAAGGTCAGCAGATAAAGAACAATATAGTACAGTTAATACGGGCAGATATTAGAAAGGTAGCTGCTATATTAGTATTTTTAGTAAAGGGGTTAGGGGTTTAAAATCCATGCCTTCTACTGCAGTAGGTACTTACGTGTTAACAAAAGGTGCCAGGGGTGCCAACATATAGGGAAAGCCAACGCGATCGAGCGATTTACACTTTTATCTACGAGTTCTGGCATGATCCTAACCATGAAAAACAAGTTTTATGAAACCGATAAAATTTTTAATTATTAAGGGCCTGTTTCACCACTTTCTGATTAAGTGGTGAATATTCACAACTTTTTTGACAGATTCTCCATACTTGATAGTAGTCATGTTAAGTAGTGGATAGGCTATTTAGCAGTCGGCACGTCTTATCAGGAAGTGATGAATTAGGCCCTTAATCTATGGGCATAAATAGTATGTTGTATATGAGGGTGCTTTACAGAAGTAAATGTTCACATAATATGCATTGTGGTACACTTTATGGAAAAACTATCACGCCTATTGGTTGTATTGAGTGTATTTTTGTGAGCTTTTTTTAAGACTCTTAGGGCCTGTTTCACCGCTTCCTGATAAGGCTATCCACCACTTAATTTGACAGATGGAGTATGGAAAATCTGTCAAATAACCCTATCGGGCACCTTATCAGGAAGCGGTGAAACAGGCCATTAAAATAAAAACATGCGCGAGACTTTAATTTATCTTGAGTGTTACTGATGAGGCGGTCTGCTAAGTGAAAGCTTCCTACTTGTTTGAAGTGCGACCTTATCCGGTCGTTCGAACGCTGCATCCGGTCATAAGAGCTTATTCACCTTCTAGTGACATCGATGTCTAATAAAAAAAATATGCTTGGATCACACTTTGATAACTAGTATGCTTTGGTATTGTATGGTATAGTAAGTATGGTCCCAGTAAATTATGAGTTTCATTTACAAAGGTAAATACTAGAATTTTGTGCCATGCCTTTTTTCGATCCTACTTGTAATTTCAAATAATGTAAAATAACATGCAGAAATTAACTTGGCTCCTGTTTCCATAGTTTTATTAGAACGAGGTTTCTAGTCAAGTGTTGTGTGCATAATGCAATGCATATTATGTGCATTTATAGTATTATCTACACGCATGTTTACAATATAAGTACATGTTATAAAACTATATATCTAGTATATATATATATATATACATTTATATGATATATATATATATATATATATATATATATATATATATATATATATATATATATATATATATATATATATATATATATATATATATATATATATATATATATATATATATATATATATATATATATATATAAATCTCCTGTCACGATGTTTGTCCGCGATGGATTCCTAAACTACTTAACCGATTTTAATGTTTTTTTTTTATGTGTGTTTTTTTCCAACTTGAGAGATAGGATAGCTTAGATCTTTAATTATAGTCGCAATTTGATTTTATTGCAAATTATTTGTCTATAAAGACCGACCGTTGTTTATGCGATGCGGATCACGGGATTGCGATGGACGCATGGTGACATACTTATTTAGTCACTAATTCAATAAAATAATACGGGTGATATACTTTAACATGGCAAAGAAACGTTTGCCGGGACAGCTAGTTTAAATTATAAAAAAGAAAACTAACACTCTGCTGTCTGACAACTCAAATATTATAATTGGAAGCTGAATCGAGACGAGTAGTATTTTATTACACAGCAATTGCAGTGGACCGTTATGGACAAACAAAACAATGACATCGCATTCTCCACCGAGTCGTGAGTTCGCTGACCTCAGCTATGATTTCGTGGGACAAAAAATGCGAAGATCGACAATGTAGTTCAAGTATAAAATGGTCAGCTATCAAATTATTCAAGTGTCGTTCAACTTTAAGTGAACTAGAATTGCTAAATTAAAGTTTACCTATCAAGTTTATTTTTAACTGGCGGCATCAAACTTTATCTAAGCCTAAAAAGTAGGTCGGTATGTTTATATGATCCAAAGTAAAAATGCATGGTATTTTAACCAGCCATTAAAAAAGAAGTTTTAGTGATATTGGGAATACCTAAATCAGGGGCGGAGCTTCCTATTTTTTGTGACAAATATTTAACCTTTCTAAGGATCCCAAGGCACAGTACGCTTCTGGCCTAAATAGTTCTACAAACGCAACATGGCGATGTCAACCCTGTTAAATAATAATCATCATATTTAAAGCTATTTGGCGCACTTGCCGTGGTGGCGCGCTTTGCCACACTCACTATACATATTATATATCATAAATAGTGTGTACATAAATGTGTAAATCGCTCGTCGCTGGCGTGCGGCACAATACAGCACAGACAGCACAAGACAGCACAGGAACAGCATATATTGTATATCTCACTGACAGCACTCACGGTGGACACGGTGAGCAGCGCGTCGCTGTCGTCGCAGTGCTGCGCCTCCAGGTCCTCCGGCCGGCGCCAGGTGGACTCCAGGTCTCGGGTGGGCACGCCGAACAGCGCGTACCCGAAACCGTTCAGCATTATCCGGTACTGGGGAATAAACAGGAAGTTCATTCGTAAGCAGCTGATGGCGGACTTACATCGTTTGGTCGGCTCATGTCAATTCAATGTTAGCTGTGATCCGTCGGTTGTGTTTGACTTAAGGGTCAATTCAGTTTGAATGGATTTGACAGATTTCAATTGCGTGAGATGTCTTGCGAATCTGTCAATCCATATACATTTAGAAATGCATCTACGCGTCGCGTTGCGGTCTGAATGAACCCTAACGCGTTCAAATTACTTAACTTATCAACGCGTGTTTATCACGAGCCGTGACGCGCCAGCTCGAGCCATGTGAAGCCAGCATGAAATTACCTACTTCAATCGGATCGGACGTGCCTGCTTGAGCCAGCCCGCGCCACCTCGAGCCACCCCCTTCACACGGCGCGTGGCTCGAGGTGGCGCGGCGCGGCTCGTGATATTACACGCCGTGAGAAGCCAGCATTATGATATCTTGCTGCAACTTGATCGCGATTCTCGTCTGCGTCGTTGTGCTAGCACAACGGCTATAATAACAGAGAGCTGCTCACCTTAGGCAACTTAGTAGCGTGTATGGTCTGTATGATCTTGGTGCGGAGGTTCTCAATGCTGTGGACGCTCAGCCTCATCACCAGGTCGTCTCCGACCCCGACTGTCAGCACGAAGCTCTCCGTGTACCGCGCCGCCTCGCGACTTATTAGACCAGCTGCAAAATAAACTCAGTAAGTTGTAGATCCATACTAATATTATAAATGCAAAAGTGTGTCCATCCGTCTGTCTGTCTGTTACCTCTTCACGCACAACCCGCAGAACCGATTTTGCTGAATTTTGGTATGGAAATACTTTGAGTACCTGGAAAGGACATAGGTCATCCCGGAGTAATGTTTTCGCGTGATAAGCTAATTTTGGCACATACTAAGTAAACTGAAACATAAATGTAAATAGGAAAGAAAGTAAGTTCTGGAACTTTGGTAGAGAATAGAGACCAATAAATTTCGTACCTCGAATCTGGAATCGATACCACTAGCGCAAGCGAGACAGACAGTCGTAAATCGAAAGCAGATCGAATGTACGTGAATTTAGACCCTAGAGTCTAGACATTCGTACCAGACTCTAAAGTCTAAACGCCCTAAACGGACGGTTCTTATAAGAAATGATTTATATGTAAGTATAATTATTAATGCATGCAATGCAGCATCAGAAAAGATATGCAGCCGTTTTCTGAGGATTATGAAAGGAGTTTTAAATGTCAATAGCGTTTTTGATTGAAGTCTATTGAAGTACTTACTGAATTTAAATACTTATAATTTTTTTAAATAAACTGCGTTCTAAAAACTCAGATACAAATGCAGACTGCAGCTGTTCAAAGTAAAAAAATATATAAGTAATCAACCGTAACCATTTGAGAAGGTGTAAATTGATGAGTTTTTAGCGGGTACTTGTGAGGTTGTAAATAATATAGACTTATGTAACTTGTTATGTCTACTGGTAAACTGGACGATCTATTAAAGGATCGGAATTATTTGTGACAATTATTTATGGTGTAATGAATCTCGACTTTTTGCTAATTGATGTAGGTTTAGTCAGAATATCAACATTAAAATATACGATACCTAGTGGTAACAGTATACACCCTTAACTAGTTCCTAAAAAAATGATATGTTTTCTTTTTTTTTAAGACAATTTTCTAACGTATCCAAGGACAAACATTTATAATTACTATAGTGTCTGTATACTGTACACTGTACACACAACACAGCTTAGATAGCTTTGTTAATAGGAGGGGTTGATTCGAGTCATATTATGTCATTTACCTGGTGTAGAGAACGCGAAGACCTTGAGATGTGGATATTTGGGCCTCAACTTGAGAGCTACTAACACTGCCACGCCGGCTCCTAAACTGTGACCTGTAATGAAAAACAAACACTTTTGTATTTATCTCAAAACTTATTCTTATTAGTTATTCCCTTTTATTTACTTTGCACATTACTCTACGTATTCGTATATTACTAAACATATCCGCGGTCGATCGCGACTACAGTTTTACAGTACGATTTACGAAAGCATATTTTGTAAAAGTGTGTGTGTGTCTCACCTATTCAGGCTTAAGGGTGAAGCCAAACGAGCGTAATTTGTGAGAATTGTGAGTCGCAGAATTTCGGTCGCGTAAATATCTTTTTATACAAAACATGACTCACAAAATTACGCTCGTGTGAATCAAACAGGAAATTCTGCGACTCACAACTCACAAATTACGCTCGTTTGGCTTCACCCTTAAGAGTCCGTATACAAAATTTTGCCGATTTCGCTCATTTAACAGACGTGATTTAACAGTTAAAATACAGTACTTATTTCTATAAGTTTTAATGCACAACATGTAAGATCATTTCAATTATAATCTAATGTTGCAGCTAGATTTTTTATTTTTTAAAAGTATCTTTAAATAATCCAAATCAAACCCGCGACAGTTTTGTGATTTTTGCTGTAAAAGGTTTAGAATATCACTTTTTTATGGATTGTATTGACGTCTTAACGGTATGAAAAAAAATACAATGTACTGTTGAGAAAGTCGTCTATACAATGTTGGAATTACTTTTTACCACTTTCATATAAAAAAAACCCTTTAAAAAACAGAATACCTATAACTGCCCGCTAACTTGGCGATCGTCCTATTTCACCTGGCATATGAAAGACGGGCGTGAGTGTGAAGAGAGCAGTAGAAAAGAGAGTACGGGCTCTTAAGCGTAAATAGGCGAGAGTTGAGACACACACACTTTTATATTTATATAAATACAATTTTACAGTACGAAAGCATTTATAAAATATGCTTTCGTACTGTAAAACTTTAGACGCGATCGGCCGCAAGGATGATAAGTTTTGGCAATTAGACTCGCGGGAAAGAATACAGGACCATTAGTGCAGTCGCCAGAGGTTTTAACCTCCGAAATTTGTAATAATGATAGATACATTATATTTGCAATGACAAACTATATTATTATGTAGGTATATTATATTTTATAGTTTATGAATATTATATTTATTTAAGTACTTAAGTATTATATAGTATTATGCCACAAGGCATTAAGCCCGCCTATGTAAATTGCATAAGGTGTGAATAAATAAATAAATAAATAGTGAATGGATTTTTGTTTTTGAGGTGTCATTTTCTTTTTAACACTATAACTTGCAAAGTTTACCAAAACAATTTTTGTGCTTTTAATTTTTTAGTTACTTAATTAAAAATTTATATTTCTCCATATAAAACCGCTCCATAAAAAATTTTTTTCTTGCTCCTGTTATTTAATGACCCTTATCCGATTGTTTACGTTGAAAATTAACCAAATACACAATTTCTAAAAAAGAAAGTTTGCTTTACTAAGCTAAATACAACTATAAGGTTTTTGCAAAGTTTTTAGAGATTAACGCTCGTCGTAACCAAGATAAAAGGGTTTGGGTGGATTTAAGGGTTGTAACGTAAAGTGTGTTAAACTTACTTGTTGTGCGTTTTTAATTTTTAGAGAAATGATAACTTTTAAGTACTTAAAAACCTTTAAATATCTCCAAAAATTTGTAAAATAGACCGAAAATATTTTTCTATATTTTTTGAAAATTTATTTAGGTGAGAGCTAAAATATTAAATGCATCGACAAATGAAAGACTTTTTCTAGTCTTTGAAATATATTTAAACTTCCTACTTAAATCCAGAAAAAAATTGGGTGCTACAAATCTCACGTACGTACTAAAGACGCATGCTGCGACCTATGTTTGGAGAATGCTATTCTGAATACAAAAAATATCAGTTCTTAACCTAATTTGTATTTTTTTCCTTTAAGTATGTTTTAGCAAATATAATTAGTGAAAAATAAATAATAAAAAATCAATTTTATTCTGTAAAAACCTAACCAAAAGAAATAAAATACAGATTTTCTTCAAAATATCCGTGAGAATTTTGTGCTACACTTTCAGAAAATTTAATAAAGTAAGAGCTAAAAAGTTATACACATTAAGAAAAAGAAGGCAAACTAAGCCTAAAAAGTAATTTTGAACTTCCTATTTAAAACCAAAGAAAAATAGGAACGCAATTTACCTGGCGAGGCACACAACAAGCACATTTGGAGGTATGCCCATATACATACAAAAAAAAAATTATAAATTTTGTCAACTTATTTTCTTTCTTTGGAATATAAGCAACGATACAAATCAAAAAAAAATAATATATTTTATTATTTTGCTATATATTTAAAAGAAAGAAATATGCAAATTTTCTTCAAAATTTTACAGTTTATGAGTTTACTTGGAGTGGAAGAGAATAATTTAAAAATCAAAAGCACAACTTTTCAATAGGTAAACTTTATTATTTGTGTTATCAGCTACATATTCCTTTTTTTCTTTTCAATTTTCATCCACTATTGCAAAAATCGGAGGTTTGCACGATTTTTACGCTCTGGGAACTCCACTACATTTTCATTTCGAAAGAAAGTTCTAGTGCAAAAAACCAATTGCTGCTCTTGTTGAGTACTTGCAGTATCCAGTTATGTATTAATCATTCCATAAAGGATGCCTCAAAGGGTTTCCTTGAGGAAAGGAGGAAAGAAGAGGAGGGTTTCTTTAACTTTTACTCCGTTTTGTTTAGTGATGAGCAAAGCAAAACCAAGACCAAGACTCGAACAGTCTTGGTCTTGGTGTTGGCCAAATCTATCTGGTCTTGGTCTTGGTCTTGCAAAAATGGAAAACCAAGACCAAGACTGTAAGACCAAGGACAATGTTCATCACTAGTTTTGTTATGGAAAAATAGTTACCAGTGAGTATGAGATCATAAGTGGGGTACTGCTGGAAGGCGCGGTCGAGCACGGGCACCAGCCGCCTAAGCATCTTCGCCGCTCCCATCGACATGCCCTTGTGCGCCGCAGTGTCCTCCGGTACGCCTGGACAGAAGGTAATTTATCTATTTAAATACACCAACAACTTATTGCTAATAACATTTATTTAGGTGCCGGTTGGCACTTGGCAGCGGGCGACATGAAGCGACACGACACGACACTACTGGTTTGTATACGTATTTCTATGAACCGACCGTCTACACCGACACTTACTCATATAAATACATAGAAACCAGTAGTGCTACGACACATCGTCTGCTGCAACTTCATGTCGCCGGCTTTTAGCTTGTACCTTTATTCTAAAACAAAAGTTAATTAATTATTTATAGGTGTACACAACAATACTTAATTTGACTGTCAATGTGAACACAATAAGCTGAAGTTTACTACTTTGCGAGGACTGTGTTTTTAAGAACAAACATAATTGCTTAATTTGCCTGCTGCGAACTGCGAATCTATTGCAACTTCAAAACACACATTCCTCGCCACGCAGCTGTGGTTAGAAACACAGCCTAAGGCACTTATGAAAAAATAGATGACCCGGTATAAACTTCCTATCTCTTTTCTCCTCATATAAACCATACCTAACTAGACTTCCACAAATATTTCAAGGCTGAAATTAATAAAATCGATTCAGCCATTTTCTAGTTTTAGGGAGACTAACAAAATTAAAAAAAAAAACATTTTTATTTATAATTTATCTTATAGAAGATCAGTGAAGTTAATCCCGATACCGAGTGTATTGGCATTTGGCATTTGGCAACCATTCTAATGTATCTCGTAATCATTATTTACTTCATAGTATTTTTTTATCACGCCTACCTAAAAATACGCGTTGAGTAGACATACATAATTCTCTATAATTACTGCTCTATATAGAGTTAGATAATAATTTTATTACGTAAAAGATTTTTTTCAGCCGACGCCAT
This sequence comes from Polyommatus icarus, assembly GCA_937595015.1. Classification (NCBI taxonomy): domain Eukaryota; kingdom Metazoa; phylum Arthropoda; class Insecta; order Lepidoptera; family Lycaenidae; genus Polyommatus; species Polyommatus icarus. The sequence continues at coordinate 12,885,763 of OW569332.1, read as the reverse complement.
CTTTTAGGATGATCATCATTATAAGTTGAAGACATAATCCATACTATACATATACTATATATATATTATTAATGCGAAAGTGTGCCTGTCGGTCTGTCTGTTACCTTTTCACGCCCAAACCGCAGAACCGATTTTGCTGGGTATGGAGATACTTTGAGTTGAGGGAACGGAGTTTCGAGCGTCATGTGACATGTCCCCCTCCTTTTACTAAGTATGGTCATGTAGTAACATATTATTTCATTTCATTCAGAAACATTAATTCTGAAACATATAGATATTATAATCTGCGCTGCTTAAAAATACTGCCTATCGAGCTACGAAACAATATGGGATTTTCCACAGAGTCTGTTGTAAACACAACATCAATTAGGTGGTCCGATGGCCACGATTCCAGTTGCTTCACGCCCAATCCTATTCACTATGACTTGCAATCTTTTGATGTCACTAAAAATCTAAAACCAGTTGAGCTATTTTTCTATTAGTATTCATTGCCATCGACTTTCTTATTGCCCTTCAATGACGGATACAACGAAATTAATAATATTAATTTTATTACTACAAGATTTTTGTATCATATCATTTTGTTTAAATTTTATGTATAATATTATATGGTCTACTTATTCTGATATAAAACTTAATTTTTTTTTTATATTCACATTATCTAGTTAAAATAAATTAACATAAATAAACTTACATAATTATTATGCCTAATATTAACTAATAGTTAATTTAAGTTTTGAAGCAAAATTTATTTTTTTCTCAGAAAATAAAGCAAAAAAAGTCAAAACTAATTGTCTTTTAATCAGGTTAATTACACAAAATTATACACACGATTTCAATAATTATTATCTGTTTGTAATTAAAGTTATAATACACACAAAGACAATTTTATTTAAGGGCGTTCCGTCCGGAGATTCCGTAATTGACCGTATTTAAAACCTTATAAACTCATAATCTGAAAGCTACAAAATTATAATAAAAATAGCAATAATCTTCAGTATATCAACATTCCTTTTGTCGTTTTAAATTTTCTATTTTTGTTTCTTATACTCATGATATCAGCTTCCAAAGTAATACCAATTTGTTAAAATTCAAGCATACATTCAGCATCTCCTTAGGATTTAAAAATTACTTTTATTTGAAACTCACGCCAATAGATCGACAATATCATAAACTACATATTCGCCGTTTTAAAATTTTTTTAGGACAATTTTGAACTAAGATAAGTAAAAATAATAAGGTTTTGGCGCGATCTCGGCAACGCGGCAAATGTATGGCCAAGGACGTTTGCTCGGGAGACGGCCTTAAGTTTAATATCATCAAACATTTTAGTTTATGTGACTAAATTGTTGAATGTTTTTATTTTATCTTATGATAATAAAATAAATAATAACTAACTTTAAAATTGACCTTAGATCGTCGATCATAATATTATAACATTCATATAATTATTTTCATACCTAGCCGAAGAAAAATCATAAGCATTTATCCGACTCATTTATACCCTGACCAGTGACCACATTTTTTAAAAAGTAAACAAATTAACATACCTATGGCCTAGCTCTTATTTAAAAAAAAGTACCTTCAGCCTCGAATTTTTCAGATCCAGCGGAGAAGTCAGTGAAGATGTCCCTTAGCGAGATGGAGCCACGCACCGCCACCACGATAGCCTCGCGCTCGTGGTCCGCTATCACGCAGAACGGTAGCTGCAAGTGGAAATTCATTATAGGGACCATCCATAAAGTAACACACGATTCTAGACCAAAAGGGGGGAGGCACCTTGTCACACGTGGTCATTGGGAGACCCTCCCTAGTGACCTCTCTAGTGTGATGTCACACAATTTTACATCTAAAAATTAGGATCCCCTATCCTTGTCATACCATGTCACACCTTGTAAAATTTCAGTAAAATTCAGCGGTTTAATGCTTTGCACAAACCTACGCGACCACGCGACTGCGAAGCGGCAGCGTCAATACAAAACACACATTTGAACAACTTGTCAAATGTGAGGAGGTAACAAACAGACTGACAGACATACAGATAGACAGATATACCTCATCTATAATATTAGTATGGAATGTTACCGCCTCTTGCACGGCGCTACTAATACTTCTTCTGCTCCTACGTTGGAATATGAAAACTATAAAATCCATATAAAATCATAACAATTTGTAGGTCATAAAGAGTCTGACGTTTTCCAGAGCTTGAATCGAAATTGCCGATTCTATGAAGAATTCACATAATCGTTAAGTTAACACTACTTCGCTAATGAGTTTGAGAATAATTATTATGTACCCGGGGAGAGTCATGAAAGTTCACAGATTTCATACACGTAGAGACAGAGTTTGGTAGTTAAATTTAAATATTTACTTAAAGTTTGTTACATAATGTACTTACTAATTTTTATGCATTAAACCAATAAACTATAGTAAAAAAACTTCTTAGAAACATTTACAGATTCTAATAAATCGCTCGCTTAAGAACTGAAAACTACGACAGTAAAACCTTTCTAGATTTTCCAAGTCATTTGTATGAGAGGCCGCAGAGCGCAGACCCTTTTATCAGATCAAAGAAGAGCAATATTGTCTCGCATTGTGTGATCTCAACTTGGATAAGAGCCATTCGTCTGTGACAGAATCCGTAGACTACAACTTTTTTTCGAACATTTCGAAAGTTAGTTTTATATCTGGCCCTTTGTTCAAGATCTTTTCATTATCGTTTTTTTTTATAGAATCGCCGATCAAAATGTATAGAATTGACATAAGCGTTCGTTAATATGACGTTGACGTTCGACGCTTTTAATGTCAGTTGCATACATTTTGATAGGCGATTCTTCTTTATAGAAGCGATAAACATAAAGAAAACGTCTCGGCTACAGGCTCCGTATCCTTCAAAATACTCACAAAAATTTACTTGAAAGATTCTTTACAAACGAACTATTTTACAATTGATCGAAATAAGGAATTGTAATATCGTTGGTATTTTCTTGCGTACAAACAGACAGAAATGTATTTTCAAACTATTTTGGTAGAAAAAACAATCTGTGGTTAATTTAACTCTAGTATTAGTATGAGACCCACTGTAGTTAACCATAGAGCACGAATAAAAAATTTAAAACGTGATATTTTTTGGAATTCTTTTCAATAAAAACTCTGAGCGTCTGCTCGCACAAAAAGCGTACACCCTAGGATTAACGAACACGCAATTACTTTGACCTCGACGACGTCTTGCTCAATAAAACGAACATTCAGATAACAGTATTCATGAAAACACCAAGTTAATGGACAAAAACTAGCAAAAAATATTTTTAACAGTCGGTTTTTGCTAAAAGAATAAACATAAGATCCTAAACACACCTTAAAAGGTCGACACTCGATTTCAAGAGTTTCGTGCAAAAAGGTTTTGCTGCAGTTTTCATTAAGTATGTAAATTAAGTATAAGTACCTACTTTAATATCTATACTAATATTAAATATAATTATAATTGGGAAGAGTTTGTTTGTTTGAACGCGCTAATCTCAGGAAATACTGGTCCGATTTACAAAATTCTTTTAGTGTTTGATAGCCCATTTATCACGCTAATACTAATAGGAGCGAAGAAATAGGGGAAAGTGTGGAAAAAACGGGGGGAAATTATTTGAACGCGCTAATCTCAGGAACCACTGGTCCGATTTGAAAAATTATTTCAGTGTTAAATAGCCTATTTATCGAGGAAGGCTATAGGCTATATTTTATCACGCTAAGACTAATAGGAGCGAAGAAATAGAGGAAAGTGTGGAAAAAACGGGAGAAATTATTTGAAAGGGCTTATCTCACGAACTACTGGAGCAATTTTTCTGTTAGTTGGCACAGATAAGAAGTAAACCACGTAAAGGATCGTAGGCTATTTTTTGTATGCTAGTTTATCTGTGAAATATCTAATTTACGCGGGCGAAGCCGCGCGGAACGCCTAGTTTATTATAATTTTTAAAATGCTGATGATGCAATTAGATTTTTTGCTTAGATCACAATAAATGGTTTTTAAAAAATGTCTGCAGTCTGTCCCATTCTAAATACTGGTAATTTTTGATGATGTCGGTATCATCTACAGTAGGGCCTCGGTAATCCGGAGGGGCAAAAACACGACCCTTTGCGGATTATCGAGGCATCCGGATTACAGTACCTATGCAATATATTTTAATGTAAATAAAACACATGTTTAGTTTCTTAATATCAATGTCGAATATTTAAGTGCCGGCGCCATGGTCTTAGCAAACGCGCTAAATTGATACTGTACAGTGTACTATAGTCCGTCAAAAAAGTGAATAACTTAAAAAGGGATGGCAACATCGTACTGCCATCCTTTTTTTTCTTAGATTGATTTAAAAGGGATGATACTACGCTGTTACCACTTTTTAATTTCTTTACTTTCTTGATAGACTTTACGTATTACACAAAAGGCGATAAACATTAAAACCGACTTCCAAGGTAAAAACAATAATAACATTAATATGAACTAAAAAGTATTAAATAATTTTTACTATCTAATAGTGCCTTTTTCCGAATTCGGCTAAACCTCAACTATTTCTGTACTCAATCTTCATTATTTTGAAGTCGGTACCAGATAGCTGAATCTTCAGTCCTCTGACAGAATATTTGAAACTTTTGGAACTGGCACCGACTTCAAAATTATGAAGATTGAGTACAGAAATAGTTGAGGTTTAGCCGAATTCGGAAAAAGGCACTATTAGATAGTAAAAATTATTTAATACTTTTTAGTTCATATTAATGTTATTATTGTTTTTACCTTGGAAGTCGGTTTTAATTTTTTGTTAAAAATAATAATAATTTCACTCTTTTTAGTTACACTAGTACGTAAACCTTCGCGTATATTTTACGTAATTTATTACAATTTGTTAAGTGTTGAGATTTGTAATTTTTTTATTTTCTAAGAAAATTTAGTTCCGCAATTCAACAACAGATGTCGTTGTTAAGCTTCTGCATCGCGGTATCGCTTACTCGATAGCATTTGATATAACTAATTCGCTACAATAATCATTTCCTTCTCGCTCACACTCACTGGTTGTCATAATTGATATTACGCCAGAGGGATTAACGTCCCAGAACCATAAGACCAGTTTTAGGCGTAAGACGTAGACGTCTATTCTTTACATTAAGAGTCACAACTCACACTCACAAAATAATATATTATCAGTGAAGTGAACAGTACTTAGTAAAGTATTCGATCTGTATAATATAAAGTAGTAAAATATTCGATCTCTCGTTTGCCGCCACGCGCTGCCCGCGCGACACCGTCGCCTCTGTAGCGCCGACCGCCGTGTATTAAACAAACAGGTGTTGTTATGTAACAATACATAATTATTATTACGAGTTAGTATATCCATACCTATGCCTTGCAGTACTACTATCTATTCTGTGCCATGAGACATTGGTGACCTTAGCACGACGTGGTAATGATGATGATGACGATGATGATGATTATGATTGTGATGATGAATATTAATTGCATAGTAGCATATGCTTTCTGTTCTTAAAACAACGCCGAAACTCCCAAACGTGTATCTATAAGGAGTCAGGAGTTCTCTCAGCATCTTCGAAACCATGGTATACCTTGACCCAATATTTGACTTTTTGGTAGCATATTCTTAGTACACTTCACATAAAACCAAAATCACCATATGTTTCCATATAAATTTCGAGGAGTTCCCTCGATTACTCCTGGATCCCATCATCAGGTCACCACTTTGTGAACATGGTACCAAATTGGAGTAAAACCAAATACAACAAAGCAAAAATTTCGAAAATCGGTTCACAAACGGCGGAGTAATCGTTGAACATACAAAAATAAAAAAAAAAAAAATAAAAAAAAAAAAAAAAAAAAAAAAAAAAAATATCCACAGCCGAACATATAACCTCCTCGTTTTTTGGAAGTCGGTTAAAAAGACTGACTCATGACAGCCGTCCGCACCTACACTCGCTGCCTGCCGGCCTTCCCCGCGGCTCCCATTGACCGGCCAGATTACAGCGATCACCGAACAAGCGGGAGTCCGGATTACCGAGGCCCTACTGTACTTTATTACTTACGAGCTTTTGCCCGCGGCTTCGCTCGCGTTAAGAAGTATTATTCATACAAACTTTCATCTCCTATTTTAGTCCCTTGGGGTTGAAATTTATCAAAATCCATTCTTAGCGTATGCCTACGTCATAACATCTACCTGCATGCAAAATTCCAGCCCGATCCGTCCAGTGGTTTGGGCTGTGCGTTGATAGATCACCATGTCAGTCTTTGAGTTTTATATAATTACTAGCGACGCGCCCCGGCGTCGCACGGGTATAAAATATATAGCCACTAAAAACATTTATGCCTTTAGCTTTCCTCAATAAATGGGCAATTTAACACTGAAAGAATTTTTCAAACCGGACCAGTAGTTCCTGAGATTAGCGCATTCAAGTTAGCTCTTTTAAATAATTTCCCCCGTTTTTTCCACATTTTCCTCTATTTCTTCGCTCCTATTAGTCTTAGCGTGATAAAATATAGCCTATAACCTTCCTTGATAAATGGGCTAACGTTAGTTAGCCCATTTATCAAGGGAAAGAGAAAGACCATTTATCAAACGGATTTTGATGATTCTTTCACTGTTAAGTGAAAGAATCATCAAAATCCGTTACGTAGTTTTAAAGATTAAAGGGAACAAACGGACATGAGGAAAAAAAAGCGACTTTGTTTTATAATAAGTATAGATATAATATAATAGACTATGTACTTATTTGCTCTCATATTTTTAGCACTGCGAATCTTTAACGTCCTTAAACAGGTACAATAAGGAAATAGTTTACCTCAAAGACCCTGTTGTTGAAGGAGGCGAATATGACCTCGTCTGAGGACAGGTTGGCCATGTACTTGACGCCGGCGAAGTTGCACAGGCAGCAGTTGTCGTCTGTCACTATCGAGTTCTTTGGCCTGCAAACGTTTAAATATTTTAGTTGAGAGGTAGCTACAATATAATATACATACTTCTAGTTACGTATTATCTATTTAGTCTTACCACAAAAGATTAAACATCTGTTGAACAGTTGTTTTGAGACCATTTTGTACTGAATTTTTCTCCAATCAACTGTTCAACGGGTGTTTAAAATTAAATCTTTTAACCGATTCGTTGCCACCTTCATTTCAACAAATTCTTACGACAGGCCAAGTACTTTGTTCGATGGCGCACCATAAGCGTCATCGGCCCTGCTAAACGATGACGCGCCACGTGCGGCATTGGCCACTGGTTGTGTTTTATGCATATTTTATTGTAAATAGGCGTAAATCAGAGAGGGAAAAGATAAATTTTGTGTGCAGTGTTCGTATTAGTTGTAATTCAAAGCTGATATGGCGTATATAAGTAGTAATTCATACTGTTAACAAAATGTGTAAGTAGTCGTCAACCTTTGGCACAAATTTTGCTCATACGAGTATGTAGGTATTAATGATTTTAATTAGTGCTGGTTACTAAAAGCCGAGCTTTGTGAGGGCTCACGTCGTCACACCTTGACTGACTGATGATAACACATATAACACTGACTCGCGCACGAAGGGTTCCGTACCATTATAGAGCAAAATTATGCCGAAAATTATGTTTTTGTATGGGAGCCCCCCTTCATTTTTTATTTTATTTATTGAATTTTATTTTGTTTTTAGTATTTGTTATTATAGCGGCAACAGATATTCATAATCCGTGAAAATTTCACTTCTATTACCGTTCTTGAGTTGCGGCCTGGAGACAGACAGACAGACAGACAGACAGACAGACGGACAGACAACGAAGTCTTAGGCTGGCCTCACACAGCCGGAATGTCTTTCTGTATTCATAATTATTAATTCAGAAAGACTGGAATTCCATACAATATCAGTAAGTATGCTCCACGTACACATTCTGATTTTTTTCAGATTATGTTTCTCAGATCGATCTGTAAGAATGATACTGACGAGCGTTCTGAATTCCGGATCGATAAATTTAAGATTATGATTTCATAACGCGCGTATTCCCATACATTTTAATAGAGCGGCACACACATACTGGAATCAGATTATGAATTATTTCAGTTGACACTGCAAGAAGCTAACCCCTGGACGTGTTGTGACCTGCTGGCGTGATGTCTGACACGGAAAATTTAATCTTAAGCATTGAAATATAGGACACATCCATTGAGGATTACCATGACAGGGAAAAAAAACATAGCGTGGTTGGAAATTCTTAAAAGTTTAATTCCAAATTGGGAAACATTAAGTGAAAACGAAAGTAAAAGAAAAATAATATTTATTAGTATTAATTCTTCTTCCATAAAGACGTTTAAATATGTGCCAGGAATCATGAGACTACTGATCCATCTTATTTTCAAAGATGTGTGTGAGGCAAGGTGCCGAAATTTAGATTATGAATTTCCGATTATGAATTATTCAGAGAGACGTTCCGGCTGTGTGAGGCCAGCCTTAGTAATAGGGTCCCGTTTTTATCTTTTGGGTACGGAAGTTAGAACCCTAATTACATGTTAAAGCACAAATAAATAGGCATGATAGTTTTTCCGTAAAGGTTGTGGGATTTATTAGCAACTTCATCTATTTTAGTTGAAGAATAAATAACTTAGAGTAGTTGTGTAGCTATGACAATATAAATTTGTATTAAAATTTAAGAGCTCACAGAAAATCGTTTATTTAAACAAATGAAATACGTTTGTTTTGGATAATCAGCAGGAATATAATGACTTTCCTGAATATAGCCAGCCACGATTTACAAACATACTCAAATGAAAATTGCCTGGAAAACGACAATAAGGAGAATGAAAGTTTTCCAGAATATAGTCACTCAATATTGCAAAACTTTACATTGAAAAGGACATTAAGTAATTGAAAGTTCTCGTATTTGTCATGACGCAAAAAATAACTCAACAGACAGTAGCATCGAAGCTAAATTACTGACGCTGATGAAGATGAGTGTTAATAAGAAAAAAAAGTTTCATAAATACGCTAATCGCAGAAAAGTAAGGATTCTTCGAGTGAACCAATGATTGACGATCTCTGACTAGTAGCCTTTAATTCTAAAATAAACGGCCACGCATAAAATTGAGTTCAACATGTATATTTAGACAAGGGAATTGTAATTACAGTGTAATAAATTAGTTTTAACGTGTTTTTTAACAATTCTTATATGCCGCGTCTGGCGCGTCATCGGCCTCACTAAAACTTTTTGAATGACGCGCTGGGCGCGGCATTGGCCATGAATCGGTTAAAGAAGACCGTTTGTATATTTTATGTAGTAATCTGGCCCTTTAGCCCTGTTTTCCTTTTCGCTTCTTTATAAAATCGCCGATTAAAATGCATGGAATTGACATAAAGCGTTCGATAATATGAAATTTACGTTTGACTCGTGTAATGTCTATTCTATACATTTTGATCGGCGATTCTATAAAGAAGCGCGCGAATATTCTATAAAAGGCTGCCTAAAGGCTCAGTGCTTTGCTGCTGTAGTTCGCAGGTAGATCCTTAGATTTCAAGATATATCTCTAAGGTAGAGCTTTATCTAAGTCTTAGATACTTTGTATATCAGATACGACCTATTTAAATTACTATTAAATTACAAAACAGAGAGCGTTAATCAACAAAATTTATCGTCGTAATTCCTAAACCAGCCAAGTTATTAATTGGTTCAGACTCCAGAGCTCCAGTTAAAGATTAATAGATGAGAATTCCGGTTTGTCATCAGTTTATTATTCTAAAATTAGTTCGGGAGCCGAGTTAAATTAGTTTAGAGATAGGGTTGAGGTTTCCGATCGTTGTGGGGGTAACCACAACGATCGGAAACCCCAACCCATTATGCCAAACCGGGAAATTATTGGCTTTCCAATTTCAGGTAACATTTGATGTGGTTATATTACATTTTGGTTAACCCGCATGATCGTTTGATTTGTACAAAGATTATTATGACATGATGATAATAATTCAACGCTATTTTCTGACAAGAGTGAACAGACATTAAGGAAAATTTGCCCAGAAATGTCGAGCTGTAAGCGAGCTTAAATTACTATGAATTTTAAGCAAAAACTTGGTTCATAAGGTCTCTACGATGACATCGACAGGCACGTCAAACTTAACACGCCACTTTTTTTGTTGAAACCGTAAATTATTCAGAACTAGACGTTCCGCTCGGTTTCGCCCGCGTAAATTAGATATTTCATAGACAAATTAGTCTACAATATATGTAATATATGTGGACTAATTTGTCCGTGAAATATATATAATAGTAGCCTTTGATCATTCACGTGGTCTACTTCTTATTTATGCCAAATAGGTAAATTGCTCCAGTAGTTCGTGAGATAAGCCCTTTCAACAATTTCGACAGTTTTTTCCACATTTTCCTATTTCTTCACTCCTAATAGTCTTAGCGAGATAAAACATAGCCTTTCTCGATAAATGGGCTATCTAACACTGAAAGAATTTTTCAAATCGGAGCAGTAGTTCCTGCGATTAGCGCGTTCAAACAAACAAACTCTTCCGCTTTCTAATATTAGGTATAAGTAACAATTATTACAATAATCTTACCGACAACAGCAGCAAGTCAAATGCTTGGCCAGCTTGCAGACACCGGTAAAACAGTGTCGGTACAACACATACGGCCAGCCGTAAGCCGCGATCGACAGTCTCAGGTAGTGTAGAGCATCGTCCAAATTCATCCACGGAGGCGTCTCGGAGAACACCTTGTTCAAATCCGTGGTGTATATCGGTTCCTCATCATTCAACATCTGTATCCTCCTCATCTCTCTCGTCTCTCGCTTCTGCCTCACCCTGAGGAGGACGCAGCCGGCCACCACGTCCGATGGCACTAAATCCGTTGACCTGAACAACGCGCTGAGTAGAGCTGCAAAAAAAAACTTGAGTCGTAATTTGAAAATGGAATGCAAACGTACAGCCTTAAATTTTATGAAAACCGGTCAATTACGAGTGGTGCTCGCACACGAAGGGTTCCGTACCACTACAGAGCAAAAATAGGCTAAAAATTGTATTTTTTGTATGGGAGCCCCCTTAATTATTAAATTTACTTAAATTTTATTATTAATTATTATTAAAGTACAAATACAGTTAAGTATTTTGTGAACATTTCAATTGCCTATGTAATACCGTTATTGATTAAGAGCAAAAAATATCAAAAAAATCACGTATGTTGTACCCCCTTAAATACGTAATTTATTTTGTTTTTAGTATTTGTTGTTATAGCGACAACAGATATACACAATCTGTGAAAATTTCAGAAAACTAGCTATAGCGGTTCTTGAGTTACAGCCTGGTGACAGACAGACGGACAGACATCTAAGTCTTAGTAATAGGATTCCGTTTTTACCCTTTGGGTACGGAACCCTAAAAAAAGAATGCACTTAAAAGCACAGAACAGCTGTTACCAACATTGTTTGAGCGGAAAAGTTACAACGGTTCATTATTTTCTTTTAGTAAGTATCAAAGGATTTATTAGCATCTAAAAATAAAGTAGAATAAACTTTGAAGTCCTTCGCTTAGACGTAATATTGGGTCAATTATGAAATGGTGCTTGCGTCACGGAGGCTCGAGTCCTGACGTCACTCGACCCTCGTATTAATTCTGATATTTGATTAACGTTTTAGTCGTAATACCTCGATCGTGGGAATTGCAGACACAATAGATATTCAATAATTGTTACGCGTGCAATTAAGTTAATGGGTTAATTGCTTATCGCCTAAGTGTTGGTTATATTTTTGGATACTTTTTAGGTTATAGCCATTTTAGCTGCTATTTATGTTTGTTTCGAGCAATAAATCAGAAATGACGTCAGGAACCAATGGTTATATTAGTACTGCGTGCAGCGGCATCATTTTTTGTGATTCTCTATTCACTATTTTTGTTGTCTGCCTTCCTAGACCAGAGAGGTATTATGTACTCTGACCTAGACTGTATTAACGTCATCGGTAATTTAGGTAATTCTTAAGTTTTTCCTAAAACTACGTAAAGTTATTGACGCTTTAAACTTGTGTTTGAAAAGGCCAACTTTTTCTAAACTATCCTGAATTATTTATCATAGTTTAAGCAAAGTCTGCCTACCTAGACTGTTCAAACGTCAGCGGTTATTTATTTCTAGTTTTTCTTAAAACTACGTATTAACTTATTGACGCTTTAAACTAGAGTTTGAAAAGGCCAACTTTTTCTAAACGATCCTGAATTATTTATCGTAGTTTAAGCAAAGCAAAAAGTTAGCACAAAGCATTAAAATAATTGTTTGTGATTCTAGAAGCTAGCATATTTAGAAAAAGTTAAGACCGGTTATTGTATAACATGCACGTAGATTGTAGAGTTAACAGAGCTATTGTCATTAAAATAATCTAAGCGATGATGATATAGTTATTGTCGTTGATAAAAAGATATTTTCCTTTATTTTTGGTGATCTATCAACGCACAGCCCAAACCAGTGGACCGATCGGGCTGAAATTTGGCATGCAGGTAGATGATATGACCTAGGCATCCGCTAAGAAAGGATTTTGATCAATTCTACCTCCAAGGGGTTAAAATAGGGGACGAAAGTTTGTATATAATAATGCTTCGTAACGCGTGCGATGCCGCAGGCAAAAGCTCGATCTAAAATAAGATTACTTACTAATAATATTGAGAGAAACAATTATTATACTTAAGAATACCAGCTCAAACCTCAATATGATAATATTTTAATATCAGAAACAAGAATAAATGAATAATAAAATAAAAATATGATCAAAATCTCAAAATTGCAACGAGACTTGAGAGAGAATCGGAGGGAACATTGAATTGTATGAATAACAGATTTCTCTTATTGAATTTTTCAGGGTGCATAATGCATATTTCCATCCATACTAATATTATAAAGGCGAAAGTTTGTCTGTCTGTATAGAGTTTACTGAGAAAAATTCAAATACATATCTTTTTTGCCGGAATGTTGTTGATATAAAGGTTAAAGGGTATTAACTACTTATAGTTCAAACATTCTGGCATTTACACAGGTGCTCACCGGGCACGGGTGCTTCGGTGAGTACCTGTGTAGGGTCGCCAGGAGAGAGCCAACGCCAGCCTGCCATGAATGTGGCGCTGCGGAGGACACGGCCCAGCATACCCTTGAGGTGTGCGATCGTTGGGCCGTGCAGCGCCACGATCTCGTGGCAGTGCTAGGTGGAGACCTGTCACTCCTGAGCATGGTACGCTGCATGCTCGAGAGTGATGAGGCCTGGCAGGCGGCGGTCTCTTTCTGTGAAACCGTCCTTTCACAGAAAGAGGCCGCGGAGCGAGACAGAGAGGACGATCCCACCTCTCTGCCGCTCCGCCGGCGTAGGACGGGAGTGCGGAGGCGTCGCTACGCGAACCTCCAATCTCTCGTCTAACGGGGCTCCGGGTCAGGATGGGAACCTGCCCGGCTTTGTCAGTCCCGGGGGCGCGGGGAACGCTTTAGTTCGCCTAAGCGTTCCCTTACTTTGGTGGAAGTCCGGTCCGAGGTAGACCGGCCAGTCGTGGAGGGGGTCCTGTGTTAGACAGATCCGGGATTTCCCTCCGTTATACGGCTGAAGGCGAACCGCAGGTGGTTTTAGTGAGTAAACATTCTGGCATAACAATGGCGTGCAATTCAATTGAATTCATATAAAATGAATTATTAGCTTATTATTATCAGCTTTTTGGTTAAATCAGACCGCAACGTAACGCGTAGAATATGCATTTCTAAATGTGTATGGATTTGACAGATTTGCAAGACGTCTCACGCATCTGGAAATGCATCTACGCGTCACGTTGCGGTCTGAACTGACCCTTAGAATTCTTGAAATTGATGTGAAACCGTACATTCATCCGCACCGTACGCGCCGCATTTCATGTACTATGCGGTGCGTTCGACGCGTAGGTAGGTGCGATCATCTTTAGTTCAACCAACCTGCTACCTGCTGGAACGCCTCCTTGCCGTGCTCATCGCGCTTCAGCCAGCAGAACGCCCAGCGGAACCGGCGCGACCACAGCCCCGTCACCTTCCGATGGTGGCGCACCTGGTTGGGCGTGTCCTGCATGTCCCCGTAGTCCACCGAGCCCAGGGGGTCGAACACCATGAAGAGACCGAACACCGTGAGGCCCAGTTGCACCCAGTTGAACAGTACTATGCCTGGAACAAGTGGAATGTTTAAAGGAATGCCACGTTTACTATGTACCATCGAGGAAATTGATTCCTATGCTTGTGATAGTTCAACGTTATTTGGTAGAATATGTCAATTTAATGTTAATTGTGAACTGGGTTTGACGTAACGCAACCAAACTACGTAGGTCCCCGATCTGCATAGGAATCAACTTCTCTGATAGTACAAGCCAAAACGTTTTTACGATAAAAAAAAATTAAACTCCTAGATTTTCTACCCACATAACTAATTATTATCTATGTGACGAAATATTAAATGACGTTACGAAGGACGTAGATACAAAAACACGATATACGCAGCACCTAGAGTAGAGAATAGGGTTTCTATCTAGGAAATAATAGACAGTAACATATTGAAATAATAAATGTTATTTTCCCTCTAATATCCGTTAAGGTCGGTACTTCTATTCTTTCATATTTCTAATGCCGCCTTGGTAATGCGTCTTGGGGACAATTATTATTAACGTCAGTTAAAATGTTTTACTCATAGTCCAGGGGCTTAGCTACCGCCGTATCTACCATACCAATCATACGTCGGGGCCTCGGGGGCATGGTCTGCCTGCTATGCCTCAACGTGCGTGTGTATGCAATGATAAAACTTTCTTAATATTATATTTTTTAACTCAATGATAAAGGTAATAAGGTAATAACATAAACCGCGTGATATGGCAACAGCCTATACGTTTTTTTGTGAGAAATTTTAACTTTCCTAAAGGCCTCCAAAATTTTTTTATCCGGGGCCGCGAAGGTACGCTACGCTTCGCAGTCATATCTCATATATTCTAATACTCTCGAATCCAGTGTCACTCGATTTTGCAACAACAACACTTAGACACTGTTAATGAAAGCAAAAAAATTAATGGCACATAGCATTAGCGTCAATTTGTACGAACCTTGTATGTCCTGCCATAACTTTACGACTGAGAAATGATAAAAAATATAATTTATATTTTTATAATGGCCAAACGTGTTATGATGTTTACTTACAAAAAGTTGGGAATCCCCAACACGTTTATTTACTGTATTTTATCTAAATTCGAATAGCTTATAACGTCATGTACCTTCTAAATATATTTTTTAGTTATTAACTTATTAGTTATAACGTCAGAGAAATGACATTACACCACATCACAGATATAAGTGAATGAAGCGGGTAAGTAACAATTTGAAAACTGACGTTTTTTGCATTAATGGATGATATATTAATTATTAGCCATCTGGCTAATAAATGGATGATGATGTAGTAAGGTAACGATAGTAGATGAAGTAGTAAGGTGACAATGTTTGATGAAATTAAAAGGAAAAACACGAGTAATTGCTCTTATTTTGTAAAATATTAGTTACCCGGTTCATCCATTCGTCTTCGAATATCGGCGCGGTTGATTGAATTAGTTTCATTAAATTTATGATGTTTGCCCAATATCGGTTAATATGATGAAGCTTCCTCTTTATTGCGTATAGTCAATAGTGCTCGAGCCTCCAACATCAGCGTCGACGAACGATCCAAAACATTGAGAAGGTCGTATAACCTATCTTAATTCTGATTAATGATTATTATTTATTATCATTTATCAGACTAGATTTTATCAGCAGATTAATGTTATAAATTTTTTCCTAGGTCGAATGTTTATTTTTGTAGTCAAGAAATCTAATAATAATTTATTTAAGTAGTGCTGGAAACTCAATTTTTGTGCTCCTACAATTGGGCCGCTTTTTATTCGGTTACCGGATTTTTTACATGTTTGCTTTTAAGTAGCTTTGTTGATTAGTTAATTTTTCGGCGTTAGCCAATCAGAAGCGCTATTGAATAAATAAACCCCTGTCAAAAAATCCCCAAGATGCGTTTCTAAATTTGTACTGAATTGACATATTTGACTGTCGTCTCACGTAATTGAAATCTGTCAAATCCATACAAATTCAGAAATGCATCTACGCGTCGCGTTCCGGTCAGAATGGGCATTGTCCAAAAAAAATGACATGTACTTTTTATATTTTTTTTCTTTAAAATAGGGTATTTTAAGAATATAAATTAAATAATTTTGAAATTCATTGGCTAGTTCTTTCTCAATAAATTTTTAAAGTTTCGCTCTGACGTCATCATCGGCGGCCAATTGACCTCTGCAGTATGTTTTTTTTCCTTTCAATCTTATTTATAATGGCTGGTTCGTCAAATGCAAGTTATCATTATGTGAAAGCTGATACAAGAAGCTTACCAAAAGTTCGAAACGTAATGTTGGTTGAATTTATAGCTAATTTAACGCCATTGAAGGTCAAACTAAGGTTAAACATATTTGTTCAAAAATATAAGTAACTAATGGGTATTTTTTTCGTTTATATACAGAAAAACGATCACTGACCTTATTCCTCGAAATGTTTTTGTAATGAGCAAAATTAAAAAAAAATGGACAATCCCCATTGAGCCTTATTCGTAAAATAGCCGAAAAGCGCGCGCGAATGGAACAACCAATCAAGAAACATTCGAATTTCAAAACACAAGAACAGACTCCAGCCAGGGCTAGTGAACTTACTCTGTATAACAATACTGGAGAACTTGTCCATGACGGTACATTGTATGACCTCGCAGAACATCCACATGGTGCCCATCACGTTCAGCCCCACCTCCGGCAGCACCAGGAACACCCTGGAACGTGTCATGAGTTAGTGTCTAAACACACTAGGCTGAATTACGCCGGCGTATTTTTCCGTGACCAAAATTACGTTCCGCCGCATCCGTCTGATACGACGCACTATAAATTACGCGAAGAGCCGAAATTACGCGGCGGAATATTAGTATTAGCGGCGGAATTTAGAATATTAGTAGGATCAAAAGTTTGTGGAAGTTGATATCAGATCTGATGGCAAAATGTAGTCATCATGACATTTCGGCGACAATCGAACCGAACTTCCGTCGCGTATAATATGTTGCTATAAAAACATTACCGCTGAATCGCTGCCGAACTTTACGCTCGACTCGGCTCGACAGAAGATCGGCTCGCGACGGAATTACGGCATAGTGCAGTGTCGTCCGTCGCGTTCGCGCGTAAACGCGGCGGAATTTACGCCGGCGTAATTCGGCCTAGTGTGTTTAGACACTTAGACTGGTCTGACGGACCGCAAGTTGCAGTCGGGTGCTCTAGAGCGGTCGCGTTGGCACCGACCGCTCAAGAACTGCTCGAGCGGTCCGTGTATTGCGGATATGAATTTAGTATGAAAACTGCAGATTGCCGTGCGGCAACCGCATTTTGCAGTCGGTTTCGACTGCAAGATGCGGTCAGTCTATGGCCTTCGATAACCTCAATTCTACTATTTATGTCACATTGATTCGTTCACAATCGAACCGCTTCTTTTTTCCGATTCATGGATGTATTTGATCTGGTGCTTTTTGCCATCAAACTACAATTAATATGGTATATTGATTCAACAAAGATAATTCTCCGCGCGCTACGACGTACGCTACGACGCTACGACGTCATAGCGCACGGAAACCCACAGGCTTAGATTAGTGATTAATATCCGTGCGCTCGCCCTGATAATATTCTTTGCTTAGATTGTAAGCAAAGAATATTATCAGGGCGAGCGAAGCCAGCCCTATAATATCCCACAATAGCACTTTTGTGGTACACTTTACGGAAAAACTATCACTCCTGTTAATTTGTGCTTTAACATAATAATTTTTATTTACATTATGTAGATGTGTTATCATCAGTCAGTCAAGGTTTGTTTACTATTAAAATATAAAAAAAAGGTCTAAAAGGTTTAATTACCACGCAGAAAAACGTCGCGAGACCTCACAAAGCTCCTCTTTTAGCTGGTATTATGTAACTATATTGTATTTATAATATTATGTTGGTAAATGTTTAATTTGAGCGTTAAACCATCATGGATTTTCACCTCGAGAAGAGAAGGACACTAAAGTTGTCCTTAAAACGTTACTTGATTTTCGGTCACAAAAACAAAACATTAATTCTAATTCCCTTTGTGTAGATTTCTGTTAGGTACGGTACTTAGTTTCCATTAAACCCAAGTAAAATTTTGTCAAGCTTACGCGAAGTACAGCTGTAAGTTGTAATTTGGGAAATAAAGAATTAGGTTATCCATCAGAAGTTCTTGAAAATGGTAGTTATAACGAATAATAGTAGTAACAGTACTATTGACAAAAAAGTAAAGTAAAAAAGACGGTTGGAGAGTAGTGTTTTATGTCGAACTCGAACTCGACTCGAACTCGGTTGTCTGTAAAGTCGGTTTACTGACGATAGTTGAACGTGACAACGTCATAGCCTTAAATGGAACGCCTCAGAGCGAGGTAACGCCGCATGTTGCGTCATGTTTATTCGTGCGCGCATATCGAATTATAAGACGTTGTCACGTCAATAAAGGAACACATTTCATTAAGTATAGCACAAAAGTTTTATCCGACAATATTAAGAAGACCTTCAGAGCAAGTTACCTGCTAATTTCACGGCGGGGATGAAACCCCGGTGTCGAGGGGCCGCTCAGAAGTTATAATGACGTTGGCGACGTTAACCTTTCCCCGGCACGTGTTATCGCTAATCTTACAGGATTTAGGTATACCTATTACCTACCTATTATCAGCACGTATTATGTTGACATTCTATTGATATTTTGCGCGGTTGTTTGGCGGAAAAAGCTGCTTATTATCTAAATAGCACTAGGAAAATACTGTCAACTACTTCTCAAAATGTCGGTTTCGTGAAAAAAAGTAAGTAAACGTGTCTTGTTACTCCTGGCTGATTTCGGTAAGTAAGCTTCTAAGTGTCTAAACACACTAGGCTGAAGTTACGCGGCGTAAATTACGTCCGCAATGTCAAACGCATACAAAATACGGACGTAACGCGACGGAATAGTGTGTCGTCGGCAATTTAAAATACATTGCGGGCGTAATCATGCGGAATTTACGCCGCGTAACTTCGGCCTAGTGTGTTTAGACCCTAAGTGCATCTGGGTGCCTTTTCCCCCACAGTGTGAAACCGAAGTGTCACCAACTTTAGCTACAATTATCATTATTAGAGCCAAAGCCAGGGGGTGCTTAAGTTTCAGAGCATATTAGCTCTTGTAGACAAGTCAACAAGAGCTATTATAGAAAACCATCCTACGGCAGTATTTTAAATGTTAAAAAAATACAAAATATCTGAAAAGTGCCAGTAAAATCAAGCTAGCTCTGACGCCAAAAATGCTCAAATCAATACCGACGTTCATCTGCATTTAGATTGACATAAATCGGGTTTCGAGCATCAATGTATACGACCTAGTGCGGTAAAACCTGGCCTAGGCACGAAAAAAAAATGGTTGCCTGTAAAGTCGGTTTTACGGGCGAAGATTTTACGTGACAACGTGTGGGAGAGAGACGCAAGGCATTCGGCGGGCCTCTCTCTCGTTCGGTGACTCATCGTAACGTTACCGAGCGTTACACTTTTTCATAAGTGACTCCCAGCCGCAACCTAATTTAAGACGTTGTCACGTCAATAACAGTATTCATTCGTAACCAAGCTTACGCTTAGGAATAAAAAATAGAGCAATGAAGAAACATAAAAACCGACGGGAGCTTTACGATGCCAACTATTTCACGAGTAAAAGTTTTCTTCATGTCACGGCCACAGTTCCAGAGTTTACACCGAAACTAGACAACACAAGCCATAATGGGCATTGTCCAAAAAAAATCACATGTACTTTTTATATTTTTTTTCGTTAAAATAGGGTATTTTAAGAATATAAATTAAATAATTTTGAAATTCATAGGCTAGTTTTTTCTCAATAAATTTTTAAAGTTTCGCTCTGACGTCATCATCGGCGGCCAATTGACCTCTGCAGTATGTTTTTTTTTCCTTTCAATCTTATTTATAATGGCTGGTTCGTCGAATGCAAGTTCTCATTATGTGAAAGCTGATACGAGAAGCTTATCAAAAGTTCGAAACGTAATGTTGGTCGAATTTATTACTAATTTAACGCCATTGAAGGTCAAACTAAGGTTAAACATATTTGTTCAAAAATATAAGTAACTAATGGGTATTTTTTTCGTTTATATACAGAAAAACGATCACTGACCTTATTCCTCGAAATGTTTTTGTAATGAGCAAAATTTAAAAAAAAATGGACAATCCCCATTGCTGGTGATGTATGAAAATTAAGAAGACGTCGTTTAAATTTTGTATCTCTATGTGCTGAATTATAGTTACGGAGTGGCTACCGAAAGGTCGGCGAAACAGGGGCAGACCCAAGAAAAGGTGGCGCGACGAACTTTACGCTTTTGATAAAGAGTGGCCAAACACAGCAGAGGATAGAGACGTGTGGAAGGAAAGAGGGGAGGCCTTTGCCCAGCAGTGGGACACAAACGGCTAACAATAATAATAATAATAAATGTGCTGGATCAAGCCTAGTCTCGTTTCGGTGTAAACCGATTCTGAAGGTGCGTTTTCATCGGAACTGCATTGCAAGGAATGTGTTCCAATACTCCCAATAGAATCGCTTCATTTGCCCGACTTGGAAGCGATTCTATTAGATCTTTAAATCACGTTCCTTGCAACGCAGCTCTGGTGGTAACGCAGCCTACCTACCCTACGTAATTTGGTCGGACTACGTCAAGCTCAACCAACCGATGACGGCTAGCATTGACTTGATATAACCCGACCAATTTAGGAAGGTTTACGATATGCCTACGAATTAATATCCCTGATATCCATGATATTTTAAATGTACCATCGAGAAAATTGATTCCTATGCAGTTGATAGACCAACGTCATTTGGTCGGATCATAGTGGATTCAATGTTAATTGTGATCTGTCGGCTGGGTTTGACGAAACTGAAACGCGACCAAACTACGTAAGTCCCCCATCTGCCTAGGAATCAAGTTCTCTGATGGTACAAAGTAAAAAAATTATGAAACTCACTTAAGTAGTAACAAAGGTGCGACGAATTTCCTCGCCTCTGTCTCTGAGATGGTGCCCCTGGCGGACTGCTGCGCCAGGGCTGCCAGAAGCAGCATGAGGCACGCCTGCAGAGAGAGCGTGCCGCACAGGTAGAGGCGCACGAACTCCCCGCCGTGCCAGCCCTCGCTCTGGCACTGCCATGTCACCGGGTAGAGCACTTCTACCACTAGGGCGATCAGGATCAACCTGTAAAGAGATCATTTTTGAACATCCTGTAGATAGGAAAGGGAATACCGAATAGCAAAAAATTATTAAAACCGACATAATAGTCGTTTTATTGCAATTTGCAAGAATGATGCAGATGCTAAAGGAAGTCCATCTTAATATTTTAGGTATTGCAATTAAACTTGTCTAGTAAATAAAGTTCAATTTTGAATAGCTATCCAAAAAATGCTGACGCGACGTCCGCGTCACCCTAATGGCCTGAATTCACTTTGATTAGTGATAAGTGCAGGTGATTAGTAATCAGGAGATGTATGGACAGCGACTGATTAGTGCAAATCCTTTAATTTCTCCTAATCACTAATCACCTGCACTCGCACTAATCAAAGTGAATACAGGCCCTTAATTTATCTCAAATGTCAAACGCTAAAAATGCCGGGACCGGGAGTAACTACATTTTTTGCTTCCAAATATAATTGTCAGGTTTTAATTTAATAGACGTTTTTAAATATTTAATAGCCAGTTACAAAAACTACCTTTTATGTTTTTCGTTAACTAGCAATATATGTATACTTAATACCTTTATTTTTGTGGTCGAAAGCGCTTTGAGCGGAAGCGACAACCTTCATGTTGAAACAAACAACATAATAACACGTTTTTTACTCAATGGCGCTCAGAGAAACTTATGGCTTTGTGAAACTTATCTTTCAATGGTTCTATTGAAAAGGTGTTATGTCGTATAACAATATGCTTTAAGATAAAAAAAAAATCAAGGTCTTTTCTTGAAAACAAAATACACAAAATTCTATTTGAATAGGTATAAACAGACAGCACTTTCACATTTATAATGTGAGTATGAATGGAATCAGCCAATAAAAACATGCTCACTTCTAGCCGCCTTTGAAACATCCTGTTAAATGAACCAAAAATGATGGAAATTCTTTTATATTTTAAGACGAAAAGCCGTAAAAGCCGCGCGAATCCGCAATTTATTTTAACAAATTGTCTTTGAAAATAAAGAAGACTGGCAAAAGTAAATAATGATGAAGAAAATTATGTTATAAATAGATTTATAGCTACCGATTGTATTTGGAAAGTAATAGATTTTACAAAGTAAGGACGAGCTACATTTGACCACAAACGATTACAATTACATGTAGAGGAGTTCATTCGTTAATGGGTGCCCATTATTAACGTTATCTAGTATAAACAGCTTTGCAATCATTGTGGCAATCATGGTCATAGCATCATTGCCCAACGTAGACCTTTCAAAGGCAGGTAGCAAAGCAAAAAGGATAGCAAAAATGCTCGACAAAATAGAAAATATTTCAAATGTAAATTACCCAAAGGGATAGACCCTTTAGAACTTCAAAGGTGTCTATGGTTCATACTTGAACTTGACAGAACTTTTCATGACTCATGAGTTCATGACTGAATACTCGGGCATAGTTACGCAACTGAATTTACGCCGCATAATTTCGGTTCTTATCGTGTGTCATATCAGCCAAATGCGTCGGAACGTAAAATCGGCCACGGAAGTTCAGTCGCGTATTTTCCGCCTAGTGTGTTTAGGGCAATATAACTGGTGACACTTTATACCTCAAAATGCCCATCTATACTAGGTATAATCTATTCCATACTGTATCTTTTCGCATTGTGTGTACACTACTCAATACTCATATTGTTTGTTCTCTGTTCAAACAACCGCTGTTGATAAGCGCCCCTCGTCCCATGATAGATGAGTTTCAGTCTAGAACATTATATTCGGATATCGTTGAAACAATTCCAAATATGCCACCGTATGTTTCCATGTCATGCATTGTTATTTCGGCTGGGAATTGGAACTGTCACAACTCACAATGAATATTGCAAAGTTTTAACTGTTTTAACTATGTTTGTAGTACAAATCATGCATTTTTAGGTTTCCGTACCCAAAGGGTACCTAAGACTTCGTTGTCTGTCCGTCTGTCTATCAGTCTCCAGGCTGTAACTCAAGAACGGTAATGGCTAGGCAGTCAGTGGTTCCCAACCTTTTTAGAGCTGTTACCCATATTATGGCCTGTTAGAGAAACTGATTTTACACCCCCCCAATTAAAAACAAATTTACAAATTTGTATTGATATTTGGTAGGTACATTCGCAAGTTTTTTAATACTTCTACTACGAATTCTTACACGTAACGCGCATCTCATATCATGCTCCACGTTCAGACGGTTTCTTGCCTTTTTTTTTATGTTACCAGAGTTGAGAGGCCGCTCTCGCATCTACAAGTGGTAGGCCTGGTAGCTAACGGTACCAACATTTTCAGATCTCTGTCGCAATGATAGGGTATTCTGTAGCTGTTTTTCTCCAAAATGTACAGAGTTTATAATTTTTTTCTGCCAATTCATATATTTTAGGTACCCCCGCGGGGGTAATTACCACCAGGTTGGCAACCGCTGGTAGAGAGTAGAATTTTTTACAGATTATGCATATTTGTTGGCGCTATAACAACAAATATGAACAAAATAAAATTAATATTTTAGGTGGGCTCCCATACAACAAACGTGATTTTTTGGCCGTTTTTGCTCTATATCAATAATGGCAACAGGTAGGTACTTGAATTTTTCTCATAGTCCTTAGTTATATGTCTACTTTAATATTTAATAATAATATTAAATTAAAATAAAAAATAAAGGGGGGCTCCCATACAAAAACACAATTTTTGGGCTAATTTTGCTGTATAATGGTATGGAACCCTTAGTGCGCGAGTCCGACTCGTACTTGGCCGATTTTTTACATTAGAAAATGTTTTACGCGTTTCCGGCGGATTGGGGACATCGGCGGAGTATACTTCCAAGTAGGATTTACCCACAACCTCATGGTGCTGCCACCCCTCGCTTCAGAGTTCAGGCAGAGTTGCGCGTACGATAACACCTTTTTTTACATGGGAAAATGCTTTACGCGTCTCCGGCGGATTGGGAATATTGGCTGGGGTATGTGGGAATCCTAAGTATCTACCCACTAAAACCCCATGGTGCTCCACTCCCCGCTTGAGGCAGAGTTGCGGGTACGATAGAACCTACCGCAACACTACCAGTTAACTTCACGTGTAACTTTAAGATCGACAAGAACGAAAGAGGAAGCGCAGTGTTTGATTTTTAAATTTAAGGGGAACTAGTTCAAGAAACGGACGATTTTCAAGATTTAAACGGGACAGGAGACATAAAAGTATAGTAATTAAAATTCTGAAAATAATATATGTGTTAGATCCTTAAATAACACATATAAAAAAATATATGTGTTAGATCCTAAACTAATAGCTTAATAAAT
This sequence comes from Polyommatus icarus, assembly GCA_937595015.1. Taxonomy (NCBI): domain Eukaryota; kingdom Metazoa; phylum Arthropoda; class Insecta; order Lepidoptera; family Lycaenidae; genus Polyommatus; species Polyommatus icarus. The sequence goes on along the minus strand of OW569332.1, from coordinate 12,861,142 downwards.
CCTTAAATAATAAATTTTAAAGCGATACGGGTCGGGCAATTACGCGGGGTCACGTTATTAGCAAGTTATTGGTAGATCAGTCATGGTCATAATTAGCAGATTGCGATCACATGATGACACGTCATTGGCAGTCATTTAACGCCTTTTGCCGAATAATCTCAAAGTTATGGGTCCTTTCTCTCTGTACAAAGAAGATAATTCTACACTATCCTTTAAAAGCTTTCAGTTTGTAGAATAAATAAAATTCGAGCAAAAACCACATTCTGGTGTTGTGGCCGGGAACAAAAGGACCATACAATTCAAACACAACACTTAATTTGCTCAGGGGTAGGGGGACCTAACACAATAAACGAGTGAATTCAAAGTACTAGAAGACCAGAGTATAAACACAAGCAACTACAAAGAAACCGCATCAAAGATACTTTGTACTTTGTGTCGTCTACATACTAATATTAGCATGGATTTTAAAATGCGTAAGTGTATCTGTCTGTCTGTCTTCCATACACGTTAATATCCATACTTATATAATAGATGCGAAGTGCGAACGTGTGTATCTGTCTGTCACTTCTTTACGCTCAAACCGCTGAACCGATTACTTTAAGGGGAAGGGACATCGGATACTTTTGATCCCGAAATTTGGAACGAATTTTGTACGAATTTTGGCGCAAATGGCGTTGTTAGTTTCTTTAGTAAATATATTGTGCAAATGAAAGAGCACAGTAAATGTTTAAATAGTTCTATCTGGGCGGTTTAATTTTGTGTTAAATGAAATTCTTCGTATCCACAAATTATAATCAACCCACATCTCCGAGTTCTGACTAACTGTAGTGTATTGATAAATAAAGATGGCCGCTCTACCTATGGGGAGTGGGGGCTTGGAGAATTGACATGAGAGCTGTCGTCCATTTCTTACGGAGCCACCGCCGGGACTAGAGCGTTCAGAGATACAGTATTCTGTGTTTAATTTACTCCTTCAACGATAATGTACCAATGGTACACTAACAATTTCAGGCCCTCTCGTAAACTTAAACATTTTACTTTGTCATTTGTCTGGAAAGTGATTTAGTCTACTACCCCCGATAATCCGACAAACATTTTGCATGACCAAAGTGCGTAAATCAACCAACAATAGGCAATAGGCATGTCGGATTACAAGGGGCGCCGGACTAGCCAGGGGCCGGATTAACGAGGGACGAGGGTCTACTAGACCATTACCGCTCTATTTAGTGCCAGAAATGGAGCGGTTATCGTCCTTTTTATTTTCCAAAATTCATCAAAATCGAACTATTATTATTGGATCCTATCGATGCAAACAAAATGTTCACTTACAAACAATAAAAACAGTTGGCCCGAATTCTAGATTTGCCAATTAAACTGTTCTTATTGCATGCCATCAAATTGTTAACCGCACAATGAAGGCAATGTCGCAGCAATTTAAAATCCATTATGAAGCAATCAGACCAACGTCAAAGGTCGGCAGCTCGGGGGTCTGCGTACGCTGGTCGAGAAAGCTCGCGATACTAGGGTTGCCAGACATCCGGATAAAACCGGTCACTGTCGGGCTTTTTGATGGCGTATCCAGCCAAATTTATAGGGAGTCCTTTTGTAAAACTTTTCTGCTGTGTTGCCAAGTCCACAATAACAAACCGCCCTTTTTATACAAAATATATCCGGCTAAGGTGGATGGTTTTTTTTATACATATAATAAGGGGGCAAACGTTCAAATGGGCCATCTGATGGAAAGCAATAACCGTCACCCATGGACACTCACAACATTGCGAGTGTCCAAGAGCTGCAGGTGCGTTGCCAGTTTGTTCGGTTTTTCAGTTTGGCGACATGGCAATTGGCAACCCTACGCGCAACAAGTAGGATCTTTGATACAAAAGGATCCGAATTACACCTACAAAGTAACGTTTAATGACTTAAATGAAGGTTGAACTTTATTACGTTTCGTCAAATTGAAGAACCGAAGTATTTTTATGTTTATTAATTATATTAATGACTTTACTAATAGGAATGGCTTTTAATTGAATTTTAGCTTGGAAAATAAAATGATCTTTCAACCAGTGTTTAGGAGTAAGGGCCTTGGCCGTTATTTTATTCATCTCAAACAATTTAGAACGAGTGGCTTTAACCTGGTGGTAGCACAAATGGCTTTGAGTTGGAATTCCTAAATGCCACTAAATGGTCAGTTCACATCATTATTTTTAACAAAAAATTAAAACCGACTTCCAAGGTAAAAACAATAATATCATCCTTTTAATATGAACTAAAAAGTTTTAAATAATTTTTCCTATCTAATATACGCCTGGAGATAGTGACACAAAATTCTTGGTGATTTGTACCAGTATGGCGGTTTTACAGGGGTATAATTACGTAAAGGCAAAAAGGAAAATGATGGTCATAGCGCTCGCACTGGCAGCCCAAACGCGTGGGCGTTGATCGAACGTGTCGGATAAATAACGAGTGTCGAACGATTTGTTCCACAAAAATGCTTGTATTTTCAGATAGTCGAAAAAAAATAAGTAGGCGAAAGCGTAATGCCATACTTGTCGGGTGCGGCTTACAGCCCGCCATACCGACGCGAATACGTTAATTTTAATAAAAAATTTAACCATTTGTACAAGGCTAATTTTTGCATAGCTAATCATCGTCGAGTAGCCATTCACGAAAATCACCTTGCCATACTTTTCCGACAGCGCCCAATGGCCGCCATACCACTGCAAAGGTGTAAGTTTTTTTTTCGCCAAACGATTTGTGAAACTTTTTTAACAGTTCCCTGTATGATCATAAATAGGAGTCTGATAATGTGAATAATATTTTTTTCAAAATCCTAAGATTTCATACGTAATTCAAACGATTTTTTATGTATGGCGCCACTTTTTCCGTCTATTACAAGTATGGTAAATATAATAATGGTCACATTGTATCGTATAATTTCCAAAAATCCAAATGCCATACTGGTACAAATCGTCCAATTTTTATCATTTTAGTCCGATAGTCATCCCGCCCCATGGTTACAATATGTAACAATTTTTTTTGGTACAATTGTCAAATGACGAGACTACAATGATGCCATGATGTAAAAAATGATTTTACGTATCTTATAGTCGTATTTTTAAAACGTGTCAAATAAATAAGTATTTCAAGTATGGCAGCACTTTTTCCGCCTACTAGAAGTATGGAAAAAATAATAACGGTCATATTTTGTCAAATACTTTCCAAAAATTTAAATGCCATACTGGCACAAATCGATTGGCGAAAAAAAAAATCTTACACCTTTGCAGTGGTATGGCGGCCATTGGGGGCTGTCGGAAAAGTATGGCAAGGTGATTTTCGTGAATGGGTTCAATTTTTTTATTAAAATTAACGTATTCGCGTCGGTATGGCGGGCTGTAAGCCGCACCCGACATGTATGGCATTAAGCTTTCGCCTACTTATTTTTTTCGACTATCTGAAAATACAAGCATTTTTGTGGAACAAATCGTTCGACACTCGTTATTTATCCGACACGTTCGATCAACGCCCACGCGTTTGGGCTGCCAGTGCGAGCGCTATGACCATCATTTTCCTTTTTGCCTTTACGTAATTATTCCCCTGTAAAACCGCCATACTGGTACAAATCACCAAGAATTTTGTGTCACTATCTCCAGGCCTAATAGTGCCTTTTCCGAGTTCGGCTAAACCTCAACTATTTCTGTACTCAATCTTCATCATTTTGAAGTCGGTACCAGATAGCTGAATCTTCAGTTCTCGGAAAGAATATTTGAAACTTTTGGAACTGGCACCGACTTCAAAATTATGAAGATTGAGTACAGAAACCTTTCCTCCTTTTTGGAAGTCGGTTAAAAATAATTTGCGATGCATAAAAATGGCCAAAATGTGACGCTGCTCACTCACCGTGTCGTCCTACGTCTCGCTTCGTTCCGGTATAACCGACCCTTATTAACCGACTTCCAAAAAGGAGGAGGTTATATGTTTTGTTATCAAGTAAGATATACGTACCACACAAAGCGGAACAGTAGCTCGAATATACTCGGGAACACGAGGTCGTCCGAGGCTGCCAGCCATTTTCGCCCCAGCAGTCGGAGCGCTGGCATTCTGCAACAAAAAAAAACGATTGTTATGATTTGTAAATCTATAAAGATTGGGATCTATAAGAATCTATAATTAGCATGAATAATCCTAATGCATAGGTAAGTATTAGATTTATTGATACTTATATTATAAATACGAAAGTGTGTGTCTATCTGTTACCTCTTCACGCCCAAATCGCTGAACCGATTTTGCTGAAATTTGGTATGGTACTTTGAGTCCGAACTCGGAGGAAACAACATGGGATACTTTTTATACCGAAAAATGTACGGTTCGGTTGCGGGCGTCATCTAGTAAATAGGTACATAACTTCATGTACTTTTTGTACGATACACAATATGTAGTCAAATTTACAACCTCCTGGGCACTTGCCCAGGAGGTTGTAAATTTAGGTTGTAAATTTATATTTCTACCTGAATATTATCTTTGCGTAAGCACTTGCTTACGCAAAGATAATATTCAGGTAGAAATATAACTATTATATCTCATTGGAATAAAAATCTTTTCATCTAAAAAATATTTTACCATTCCTCTCTGTTTTAATTTTGATAGCAGTACCAATTTTGATGATAATATTTACAACTTAAAATTGTTCGTTCTAAAATATGTTATTACTCAAACTAAAAGCTAAACCCACGTTTGTTATTTTATTACGTTTGTAATGTCATTAACTCTAATTAATAGCGTTGGTGCTAAAGCTTAGAATACTTAGGAATTATTTATTCGAGCTTGATCTAGAACTTACGACTTATATTGAGCCTTTAATCGTAGGGAGTAGGGACTAACAAATGTTCACTTAACAAAATTCCTTTGAAACTTGTAATATTTGTTATTTTAATCCTTCGATTCAAATTCTTTGCGAAATCTGATAAACCGCAAGGCAAAAGGCATCTGATAAAGGCATCATGTAGACTTTCAGAAAATATTTGCAAAAATTTATTCTGAATAAAAAAAATTGAGTTTGAGTTTGAGTTTATTATGCCAATATGGAATGCAACAAAATTCTTAAGGTACAAAATTACAATGGACATTCACCATAATATTATAGACGTGTAAAAGTCGCCTAACTAACCTTTTTCATTTTTTTCATTTCATGAAGTAGTTAATAGTTAGGTTGTTTAAACTCTCAATTTTCTACGTCTTCCTTCTACGATATGCTGCTGCTATCAGGAGCAGTTGTGTGTAATGCTTAGCACAAACCTACGCGACCACGCGACTGCGAAGCGGCAGCGTCAATACAAAACACACATTTGACAACTTGTCAAAAGTTGTTTGTGCTAAGCATTAATCCACCATTTTTTTGTGGACTTAATATGATAATGCAATATTGTTCTAAACGACCTAAAGAACATAACTGCCAATTAATTCATAACTCAATACGTCATTTTTGTGTGATGCTACACAAATGCTTAACAGCGTTCATATGTGTGTATTCCAATCAGGTCCTTTCAATTTCCTATACTGACGAAACAACACAAGCACACAGATTATAGTTAGCAGAAGTCGGAAATTCCGCGTAAGTTGAGCAACCCGCACCGGAGCAGTTTGCGTAAGGCTGTATCGCAATGCCCGCGTACTGAGTGGCCTTTGATTCAGCCCGATATACTGTTTTATTACCTCCCCAAAAGGAGGTTATAGATGTTTGACCAGAGAATTTTTCTCATCTGAATGTTTTTTAAGCGCAAAAAAACCTGTCAGCCGCCGAAACGTTATGCATAATAATTGTATTTCCATACGTATACTCACTTTTTCGTTCACATCTAACCCGACAATACGTTATTACTAGAGACCGGATTATATGCATTTGCATATCTGCATATGCATTTGCATATTTTAGCCATTCTCAGCGGTAATAGCATATTTTACCTAAGATCTACTTATGATGCATGTTTTCGGTACATTTACAACATTTTTCACTAACCCTGCGCTACGAAATGCTACCAAATTTAATAAAAATAACAGTTAACAATAATAACAAAAACATAATATGGGCTATTGAGTAATATTTGCGACTTTTACTGCATTTCGAATGCAGTCAGTAGCCGTGCGTCTTTTGTTTTGACAGTTACGATAGTAAAATGAAAGAGCCAGAGGCAGAAGAACGTCGCGCTTGTCAACTACAAATTAATGGGATGGCAGAACTTTTTCCAGAAACTGTACCTAAGTGTTAACAAAGCACCCATGTTCAAATTCTGCCCAGTTTCCTCAGTGAATGTGGAGCGAACCTTTTCTATTTACATAAATATTCTAAATGATCGTAAACACAATCTTAGCACTGAAAATTTTGAAAAATATAATATGATTGCTTACGTTTATAATTTTCTTTAAATAATTTTAATGTCATAATATTATGATGTTACTAAACCAATTATCGCCTATCAAAAAATAATAATTTACTAATTATTGTATGCAGATTTTGAATTTGCATATTGTCATTTATTTATGCATATTCTGCCAATTTTCGTGCATATTTCAGGCATTTTTCATGCATATTTGCATGCATATAACAAGCTTTTTATGTTGCATATAATCCAGTCTCTAGTTATTACGCTAGGCGTAGGCGCGGACATTAGATACCGTTTATTTCCACGTTCACATTGGGGCTCACAGTGAGCTTGCTCACATTCAACTCAACTCAAACTCAAACTCAATTTTTTTTATTCAGAATAAATTTTTGCAAATATTTTCTGAAAGTCTACATAATGCCTACCACCGGTTCGGGAACTAACCCGGCGAGAAGAATCGGCATAAGAAACTCGCACAATTCGGCAGCTCACAGTCGGTTTGGTTTGAACACGGCTGTCCTCAGACATAAATAGGTGAAAAGTTAGACTCGCGTCAGGAATCAGGATGCCTGACCTGATCAAAAATTCGTAAGATAGTAGACTTCCGGCGCGGCATAAGAGAGGAGGAACTCTTAGCGCATACCCATTAGGCCAGTATTTCCCAAAGTGTGGGTCGCGAGTAGATTTTGGGTGGGCCCTGAAACTAAAGGACGATTGTCGTACTCGTTCGATTGTCATATTTTTACTCGTTCGTTCGTCTTCGTGGGTGCGTGCGGGACGGGGGCAGGGTAAATTAAAACGCAAACGTAATTGTAAGTAAGGCTGACGATGATGATATGGTGGTGAACTAAGAATTAACAGGTAAATGCTGCGGCAGCCACTGCTTTTTTGTTTTCGTGCCACAAGGTGGGCCGCGAACTTTAAACTTTCTTGTAGAAGGGTCGTGGTCCCGAGAAGTTTGGGAAACACTGCATTAGGCCATTACCCAGCGATTACTAGGTTTATAATATTTGAGGTTTCCTTACTTACCGTTTCCTTTGCGGCTTTGAAATGGACACAGGACAGGGTTTCTATTTTACAATTTTATAATATATGGTTCGCTCAAAGACCGAAATCGCTCAGTGAGCGAAAAAATAGCTCACAACGCGTTATGGTTACAGTGAAACAGCCACGACGCGAAATTCGCGTTGTGGCTCTAATGAAAACGGCCACGACGCGTTCTAGCAATCACAAAAAGACCATAACGCGAAATTCGTGTCGTGGCTGATATGCTATTCGTTTTTCTTGATTTGTTCCTGATTGATTAATGGTCCATAAGTATGGAAGATTATATTTGAATTGCCATGCGTACTACAAAATATTTTTTCTTTTACTAAATCACTGCATAACGTGTTTATCATTAGGTATTATAAAATATCCATAGTTCCATACTATCCATAGTATTATTATTACTGTCTGTCTGTCTGTCACAACGTGTTGTTGTTTTTTTTTTTAATATAAAGTAATCTGACCTCAATAAATAATAAAAATATAGTTTTATTTTAATTTATATAATTTAAACATACTTAATACTACTAGTTGATGCCCGCAACTTCGTTGCGCCAGCCAGATTGACAATAATAATATTTGTACGGATAGTTATAATATGGAACTATGGATATTTCATAAACAATAATGATAATTTACACATTATGCAGTGATTTAGTAAAAGAAAAAATATTTTGTAGTACGCGTGGTAATTCAAATACCTACATTATATTATAATCAATAATCAATCAAGAACAAATCAAGAAAAACGAATAGTATTTCAGCCACGACACGAATTTCGCGTTATGGTCTTTTTGTGATTGCCAGAACGCGTCGTGGCCGTTTTCATTAGAGCCACAACGCGAATTTCGCGTCGTGGCAGTTTCACTGTGACCACAACGCGTTGTGAGCTATTTTTTCGCACACTGAGCGATTTCGGTCTTTGAGCGTAACATATACTTACAATGTATATGTATGTATACAGTTGGGTAAAAAAACTAAGTGACAATACTTAAGGGTGTGTATGAGTCCCCTGCATTGAATTCACTGTGAAAGTAGCAGTGCTGAAAAAGTACCTAACATTTTTTAAACTTTTGTATGGAAAAATTCCTGACGCGGACGCTTGCCCATACAAATCCCAAAAAATTGTTCTTTTTTGGGATTTGTATGGGCCACTACTATAACGGTGCCATTTTCATAGTGAATTGTATATATAAGAGACACATACACACCCTAAAGTATTATCACGTCTTACTTTTCTGTCACCCTATAGAACTTTATTACGGATCTGTGTGTTGGGTATAAAAAACAATATTTCCATTGATGCACAAGGTTACGCCGTCAGTTTCCATCAATCAAACTATAATCAAGGAAGTCGTAATTATAGGATCATCACCAGGTTTATGATCATCTTGAACTATTACAATCAGCAAGTGCTCAACACTATACAGTTTAGAACATAAACTAACTAGGTAATATACATCTAAATTACTTGATGAAACTCCGTTGCGCCAAAATTCGTTTATCGCGCGGGAACCGTAATTTTTCCGTGATATCCTATGTCCTGTCTCGGGGATCAAAGTATACCTATAGGCTATTATACCAAACAGCAAAATCGGTTCAGCGGTTTGGGCGTGAAGAGGTAAAAGATAAACTGACACACTTAAATAGTATACATATTATATCACGAAAAGGGCTAACTTTTCGGCGAATCAATAATATCTTCTTATATATAAAATTCTCGTGTCACAATTTTAATCCACGAACTCCTCCGAAACGGCTTTACTGATTTTTACCAAATTTTATATGCATATTCAGTAGGTCTGAGAATCGGCTACTGGGTACTTTATATTATATGTATTGATAAGTGCATTTGTTATAATAGTAAATTATTACAACTCGAGACTGAGGGCGACCATTGTTTGTGCGACGGGATAGCGATAGACGTTGCTATGGTAACATACTTATTTAGTCACTTCAAAAAAATAATATGGGCGAAAATGGGTAAGTACCTACTTACTTTATATTATGGCAAAGCAACATTTGCCGGGACAGCTAGTAAATATATTAATAGTGATTAGATGCGAGTAGCAGGAGATCGGTCATCTTGGCGTTCATTGAGAGATGCCTATGTCCAGTAGCAGACGAATATAGGCTGATATGATGATGATGAATAGTGTGTATCAAACTGAATGAAATCAGAGGTACATAGTACATATTATTTTTAACAAAAAAATTAAAACCGACTTCCAAGTCTATTCCAATATTAAAAACTAAAAAGTATTAAATAACTCTTACTCTTGAATAGTGCCTTTTTCAGAATTCATCTAAATCTCAACTATTTCTGTGCATACTACAGTCTTCATTATTTTGAAGTCGGTACCAGCTAATTTAATCGTGAGTTCAGTAATGTCAGAATATCTGAAACTTTTGGGACTGGTACCGTGGGATTTAATCAAAAAAAATTATATAACAACTTTTGCTTATAATTTGTGTGCCTTTTGATTCCTGGGTTTATTTTTATTAAAAAAAAAATCACCCCCCGAGAAGGGTTGGCGTCCACCCCAGGGCAAAAGCGCAAGTTGACACTATGTCACTTTTGTTTCTTAGGGTATCCCCCACACTAATCCGCCGCCCATTGCACGAGCTCGACCGGCTGAAGAGCGTCCGGTGCCTCGGACTGCTCTCCCGGAGGCAGCGACAGCTGTCGTAGACAGGCAGTCGCACGGTGGATGTTGCTGTGAAGCAAACGCCGCTAACTGGGCCGCTGCAGTTTCGCCCCTGGTGGGTCCGGCGGCCCAGCAACATGCGGAGGAGGAGGCACCGGTGGGTAAAAAGGGTATCCCCCACACTACTTACCAATTTTCATGAAAATCGATGGAGGTTCAACGAAATCGGAGGTGAAAACTTTCAATGCCTCCACTAAATTGTTTTGTGATTTGTATGAGCATACGCCCGAGCGTCAGGAGTTTTCCCCTACAAAAGTTAAAATAATATACTTTTTCAGCGCTGCAACTTTTACAGTAATCATTGAGACCACACGCCATAATGTATCACTTAGTTTTGTACTTAGTTTGGACGTTAGAATTTAGATCATGCAGCATAGCATGCGACGTGCTGTCACGCATGATCGTTAATTGTATTGATTGATTGATATTTGATGCGAATGACATGCAAACTACGTGCTGTACATTGATTGACCAATTGTTTAATTTTTCGTCCTGCAATATGTGCATGACGTATGATCGTCAACACGATGTCATGCAACAATTAATACTGTCAAGTAAATGCAAGTCATGCTGAATTAACGTCTAGGGAGCGCTTTACACCCAGTATTATGTACATTATGTATTCAGAAAAGTATGACCCCAGAATGAGAAAGATCACATGAATATTCACAAGTACGACGACCTTGGGAATGGGTAACGAAGACCATCCAGAGGTGTTCGCAAATTGAAATTTACTTATTCACTACAATTTACTGTACTGAATTTTATACGTGTTCATAATCATCAGTTTGTTATTTAGAATGTCACATGATCTACTTCAGTTTTTGCAAAAGTATTGTAATTTGTAATGAATATTGATAGTACAATACTTTTGTAACACACCGAGAAATTGCACAATAAAAATTCTCAAAATTTTGTTCCTTATGATTAGTGATTCCCAAAGCTGGTCCAGATGGACCCCCAGGGGTCCACGGGAGATTCGACAGGGGTCTACATAGTGCGTGACAAAAACTCGGGGTCCACAATCGTAAGATGCATGCATGAAAATGTAATTTTGTTTCGAATTATAGGCGATAAGAGTTACGACATTGTTATTTAGTTATTTGTTTTTTGTAATCAGCAATATTTTGTTTCATTTGTAATACAGATTACAAATTATTAAATAAGTAAACTTCATAAGTAGAATAAAATCTCAACAATGTAAAGAAAATGCAGCAATTTGAGTTGGCATGCAAGTACTCTTGTATGGCAATTAAACATGTTAATTACTATTTGTGTATTAACCAAGCCACAAATTATAGACAAACCATCGTGATAAACAAGAAAAGTTGCAATGTATGCTCAATTTATCGCTTCACCGTATTGTTAATTTTTTAAAATTATACAGTACGGGGTTCTTAGTAAGTCAGGCTTGGAAAAAGTAATAATATAGACAGAGTGAGGCCGGTTTTTCATTCATGTGTGAGTCACACCATACTGCTGCGGCCGCGGCCGCGCGGCCAGCCTATCACGTTTGTACGCTAACATGATGTAGCGTAGTTTGATGCATACGTGTGCGTAAGCGCGTGTAAATGAAACAGCGTCATTAATTACGGTAAGTACTTGGTTTTTTGTTTGATTTCAGGAAAACATAATATAACAACCACCTACTCCTACAGTTGCCTGTAGTAAGATTATTACAAGACATGGAGATAAACGAGACACTGTAGTAGCAATAAGTATCCGACATAATTTGCTCATGTAACACAATAAAATTACGTACAGCTATGTTATTTTGAGCTATCTATACCCCTAAAAGGAAGATACTGGAACAGTCACTTTGAGTCAGCTCTGACGCTAAAAATGAAATAAGCGAATGGACATAATATTAATATTTTTGAAGTTTATTACAATGTACATTCTATACTTATTAAAAAACAAAGTCGCTTTTTTCCCTCATGTCCCTTTGTTCCCTTTAATCTTTAAAACTACGTAACGGATTTTGACGATTCTTTCAGTGTTAGATAGCCCATTTATCGAGAAAGGCTATCACGATCACGCTAAGACTAATAAGAGCGAAGAAATAGAGGAAAATGTGGAAAAAACGGGGAAAATTATTTGAAAGGGCTAACTTGAATGCGCTAATCTCAGGAACTACTGGTCCGATTTGAAAAATTCTTTCAGTTTTAGATAGCGCATTCATTGAGGAAGGCTATAGGCATAATTTTTTCAGTGGCTATATATTTTATACCCGTGCGACGCCGGGGCGGGTAATAAACTTCTAAAATATTAACATAATATTCACGAAATATAATGTTGGATCCAAGTTGGAATTGGCAAGTTTTTTGCCGAAAATAAGTAAGAAATAAAACCAGCAAAAAAGTATGCATACTAATGTTGGAGAAGGAACGCATATTATATTTCGAAGGTGACATATTATTGGTATAAAATATAAATTACTAGACGTGTGCGAAGGGTCCCACACACTTTATGAACGTAGTATACAAGCAGAAATACATATTATATGAGAGAGGTAGCATAAATTCAAATTTCAGGAATATGCTAGGTGTGAAGTATATTTTACTAGCTAAAAGCCGAGCTTTGTGAGGGCTTGCATCGTCACACCTTGACTGGCTGATGATAACACATCTACATAATATACATAAAAATTACTATGTTAAGGCTGCTCTCTCGAAAAAAGCGTGCAGATGAAACAACTTTTCATCGGCATTAACAGAGAAATTATATCTGAAAAAATAATTAGTAATCTACATGATATGATACGCAATTTGGTTTTGCCATATTTTTTCTATCGGTATCACATAATAAAGAAATAAAAAACCAAATCACCTCCAAATCGTTGAATGAAACCACTTTACTCCATTATTTATCAAAAGAATATATAAAAAATATCTACTGCTTTGCAATACATAAGTTAATAATTTGCTTTGTTTACTTTTTTTAAATATGTATTATATTAAGCCTTAAAAAGGTTTTTTCATCGTCGTAACCGCCACCGTACAAGGCGCGCTGTTATGAATGTTATTTTAATGTCATTTACGTCGATATTCGCACTGACAGACAATCGACCTGCTAATTTAGGAAGAGAGGGCCCTTAAAGCACAAATCAATAGGCGTGATAGTTTTTCCGTAAATTGGGTTGTGGATTGTGGACTATACTAAAAAATGGGTTGTGGTCTGTGGATACAAGCACGTACACAGTACACACCTAAACACTAAAAAGTAAAAATGATATTATTTCACACATTAGGTACCAAATCTTTTAACTTTCTTCATAACTTTCTAATCAGTGGAATCGGTAACATCTCAAATTCTTCACTACGATTTGCGAAAGACTTGATAAATGATTAGTGATTATTGATTACCTACTTAATAGTTATTAATTAACTATAGTCGTGTCGACTATATTACTACAATTTATTAAAAACAATGTTTTCTAAAATTATTTACACAATATTATTTATAATGTGTAAAAAATTGTTAAACACATATTTATTTACATCTTCTCTATTACATATTATTATATTAAAACAAAGTCGCTTTTTTTCCCTCATGTCCCTTTGTTCCCTTTAATCTTTAAAACACAACGGATTTTGATGATTCTTTCAGTGTTAGATAGCCCATTTAATATTTATCGAGGAAGGCTATAAGCTATATTTTATCACGCTAAGACTAATAGGAGCGAAGAAATAGATGAAAATGTGGAAAAAACGGGGAACATTATTTGAAAGAGCTAACTTGAACGCGCTTATCTCAGGAACTACTGGTAGGATTTGAAAAATTATTTCAGTGTTAGATAGCACATTTATTGAGGAAGGCTATAGGCTTTATTTTATCACGCTAACACTAATAGAAGAATGTGGAAAAAACGGGGGAAATTAGTTGAAAGGGCTTATCTCGCGAACTACTGGAGCAATTTTTATGTTATTTGACACAGATAAGAAGTAAACCAGGTGAAGGATCATAGGCTATCGATTTTAATCATTTTTTTCAGTGGCTATATATTTTATACCCGTGCGACGCCGGGGCGAGTTGCTAGTACGTAATACATTTTAGTTAGATTAGAATGTACTGTATTTGAAACTTAGCGATTTTGAGCGAAACTGAGGCGCGCAGCGATTAATTCTCACTTGGTTTCTTGGCCTTACTTCACCTAAGTCCTAATCTAAGTGTGACGTCACATGAATCTAGATTCTAGAATATCTTGCATCGCGTCTGACTCACAACTTACAACTAACCCTGAGGTTAATATAGTTTACTCTGTGTGTGAGCATTCATAAAATTAGCACTAATAAGAATAACTACTTACTAAACAAAAACCTGTAGCTGCAACTGATCACAAAAAAGTTTTAGCGCGAATATGCCAGCTCGATCGAGTCCATACCAATTACCACGTACTCTAACAAAACTGGCGTTAAACAACGCCATATGTTGTGTTTTACTGATTGATAAGCTCCAGGCCTAAGGTCAGGACTAAGGGTCAAGCCCCAAAACTGCGTTACGTTGCCGCACGGTAAAATAGTCTAGTGAACTCTAGTGTGATGTTTTTTTTTTGCGACACGACGCTGCAACTCTGTGTTGTTATGCCTTAATCCTTAAGGGATTGTAAGGATAAGGAAGCAGCACTCATTGCAATTGTCTATGGCCGACACTACAGGCTTGTAAATGAAAAATTCATTTGATAACTTGGTCACTTTTAAGAGTTTTAAGTTACATCATATTCATTATAATTTATATTACAGGATTGGTTGTATATTATAATTTTTATGTTTAAATGCAATTAATATTATGAATATCTACTTATTATCAGTGTCAACATTAAGCTGTCACTAATTTATGTCTTGACCCAACGAAATAATATATGGGCAGCTAGAATACCATACTAATGGCCCAAGATGGAATGCATGATATTTATCAAAACATAAAAGATTTAATTTCGTAGATATTATGTACTTAGTTGCGAAATATCTTAAATATTTGTAATATAACGAGAACTCGTTATTAACATTATGTCTGCTCGTACACGAGATATTGCGATATTTAATAAACAACCAGCAGTAATAATACAATATTGCTGGAATTCTTGTAATTTCATCCCTTCGTTACATTATCCGCGTATAATTAGTATTGGAATGTGATCAGTTGATCACTGATCAGTCTAAAGAGAAATTATTTAAAATAAGAAACTTTTTTAATAATAATAATAATATCTATGGACGCTTTACACCACGTCAGTCCGGCCCCGTGCTAAGTACCTAAAGGACTTGTGTTACAGGTACCAGACAACGGAAATATATTTAATACTTTTATACTATACATATATTTAAGATTTTTAATATATAATACACATATTTAATACACATCCAGACCCGGGAACATTGGAAAACTTTTTGTTCCGTCGGCGGGATTCGAACCCGCGACCCCCGGCTTGAGCTACCAACGCGCTCACCACTGAGCCACAGAGGTCGTCATAAATATGTATTACTTAAGGAACTTCTAACATCCGTTGTACGGTGTACAACACAGAAAACCGGCGTGAAACAGCGCTTGCGCTGTGTTTCGCCGAGTGAGTGAGTTTACCGGAGGCCCAATCCCCTACCCTTTTCCCTTACCTACTCTTCCCTATTTCCTTCCCCACCCTCCCCTATTACCCCTTAAAAAGCCGGCATCGCACCTGCAGCTCTTCTGATGCTGCGAGTGTCCATGGGCGACGGAAGTTGCTTTCCATCAGGTGACCCGTTTGCTCGTTTGCATAAAAAAAAACCACCTTCAGGGTACTGGGTAGAGTTTAGTCAATGTGTCAGTACTCTGTGCTACTGCTAGGCTTGGAAACTACTTGCAAAATTACAAAATAGGAATTATATTATCTGAAATTTCATGATACCAGTAAACGTCGAGCGATATTTACGCTTTCTTTCTAGATTGTATAAAAGTATTAAGATACTACAGATACTGCGATAATTATAAAAATTCTAGAATGACAAGTATTAAGATAAGTTGATAAAAGGGGTGGACAAGACTTTTTTTAAATATATTTTGATAACACTAGGTTATGTCTAGGACATAACCCTATTAGGATTTAGGATGTTATTTTCTGTAAGTATATAGCCTACAGTTGAAGTTGCTACATTAGCTCTATTCGTTTGTGGTGGCTACACATACAATAGTGATACTATAGCTCTCTGAAGCACTAATGTGTATTCTGTCAATTGTCATCTATGTCTGAACTCTGAAGTAGCGTTAATTCTGAAACTAACGCTATTTCAGAGAGCATAATAAAGTGTCACTTCGGAGACAGAAACCACTTTTTAGGGTTCCGTACCCAAAGGGTAAAAACGGGACCCTATTACTAAGACTTCGTTGTCTGTCCGTCTGTCTGTCTGTCTGTTCATCTGTCTGTCTGTCTGTCTGTCTGTCTGTCTGTCTGTCTGTCTGTCCGTCTGTCTGTCTCCAGGCTGTAACTCAAGAACGGTAAGCTATTACCGTTCTTGAGTTACAGCCTGGACTCTGGAGAGAGATGAAATTTTCACAGATTATGTATTTCTGTTGCCGCTATAACAACAAAACAAAAGAAATTAAATAATATATTTGGGGGTCTCCCATACAACAAACTTGATTTTTTGCCATTCTTTGCTCGATATAAATGATGGCAATACATAGGCACCTGAAATATTCACAAAATACTCAATTGTATTTATATTTTTATAATTTACTAGCTGTCCCGGCAAACGTTTCTTTGCCATATATTTTTTTAATTCGATCACAGCGCTAACTGTCGGGACAGACTAAAATTAAAATTCGAATTCGAATATTATTTAAAATTTGACACTGCGATGGTAGCGCCGTCTGTCGGATCCAATGTAAAACATTCCAAAATCAACAACTACTAATAAATTAAAAATTAATTAAAAAAACATTGTCCAGCGGACAAAATTGTAAATCTAAACCATTCCCAGATCCCCTTGAACACACACAAAAAATTTCATCAAAATTGGTCCAGTCGTTTAAGAGGAGTTCAGTCACATACACACGCACACAAGAAATATATATATTAAGATAATGATATTTAATTAAATAAATAATTAAGGGGGGCTCCCATACAAAAAACACATTTTTTTCCTACGAGTATTTTGTTCTATGGTACGGAACCCTTCGTGCGCGAGTCCAACTCGCTCTTGGCCGATTATTTTCAATATGACCCAAGTATTTATTGCATGTGGCCGAAATAAAAACTCAAAGAGTCTTTTGATCCTTTGTCCCCATGTAAAAATCATGCAACAATATTCTTGTAAGTATAGACTTATTTATGTTATAAACTGGAATAAACTGGAATTATGGACAGCCATAATTCCATACTAATATCATAAACGTGGAAGTGTGTCTGTCTGTCTGTTACCTCTTCACGAACTGATTTTGCTGAAATTTGGTATAATACTTTTTATCTCAAAAACATGTGCGGTTTCCACGCGATAAACGAATTTTGACGCAACGGAGTTGCGGGAAACATCTAGTAACATAATATTGTAACACAGTTTCAATTGCAACGTATTTAAATGCTAATACTTGTATTTGAATTTGAAAAAATAATAAATTATGCCAATACTTTTTCCGTTATCAAAATATTATAATCAGTGAACTGTGTACTCGCACGATAAGATTTATTGCATGCAGTCTTTTGAAGATTATGACATGGATACGTGAATCGTGATTGAAAACATTACTGTACTGTGCACTAAAAATATTTGTTTTTGGGCACTTCTGCTTTTCCGCTACAGAGAGAATTGGAATATACATAAGAAGATGTGTATTTACTAACAAAACAATTTTTATCGGTAAAAAATGAAATTCCAATAATTAAGAACGTTTTCGAGCAATATCATCTGAGGGACGCGATGTTTTTCCCACATTCTTAAATAAAAATAGCATAAAATTCAAATTAATGTTTGGTTGTGGTATAGTTATACAGCAATACGCTGAAATCTTTTATATAAATTACACTATTCAACCGTTTTTAGCGATTTAGACGATTAATTTTGTCAGGCCAATAAACAACTGAAAATAAAAAAAAAACTACAATTTGGTGCAGTTTTATTACAAATTACTAGTATAATTATATATTCCATAATATCGAAAATTTTAAAATTTGTTAGAGAATTACGATTCAATTCACCTTTAAGAGATTTGAAAATTTTGATGTTGCACCCGCGATCGTAGAAATGGTTAATAATTTCTAGTACATATTACTACAATTACTTTTATCTTGTTACATAGTTTCTTTGTTTTATGCTCTTTTGAAATATAGACAAGTTTTTTGTAAAAGTTTCGCAATAACCAGTACTCACATATGAACTCATCACAGTTCTTAATGGAGGTTCAAATTAGTTGCACCCGAGATGGCACTTCAGACATGTTTGTGGCCCTTCATGCATTTGATGAAGGTTTTCATTTATAAATCATTGTTAAACTAGTTAAAATGTATTCCTTCACGGGATATTTGATTAATTAATATGCTTCATTTTGCCTGTAGGAAGCTTTAAGTGTGTCAAACTGTTGCACCCGCGATAATGGAATCGCCCTTTTGTGATTTATGAAAATACATAGATGGATTATACAGACCTAGACAGTACAAAAGTTTTAATTTTCAATGAGAATTTAAAATCTTGTCTAGTTTGTTTTTTTTTTATTAAGTTCGGGCGCAAACGAGCAAACGGGTCACCTGATGGTAAGCAACTACCGTCGCCCATGGACACTCGCAACATCAGAAGAGCTGCAGGTGCGTTGCCGGCCTTTTAAGAGGGAATACGCTCTTTTCTTGAAGGTTGTAAGTTTGTAATATGATTAAATTTAAAAAATTATACATAGTTGTCAAAAATGTTTATACTTTTGCACGTCATAATGTTCCTAAGTTCTTCAAAGGTTGCCTGGAAGATATTGCTTTAAAGTTTAAAGTAATAAGGCCGCCTTTGTGTTCAGTTCAATTATTTTGTACTAGCTGTCCCGGCAAACGTTGTTTTGCCATTTAAAGTATTTCTACTTCATCAGTTGATACAAAATCTTACCCCCTCTTTTGTCCCCTAATATGGGTAGGGGAAAAATTTTATACACCAGATGTTAGGTTGAAAAACACAGCTAATAATATGAAGTAAGTCCATTAAAGAAAAAAGTTTGATACAATATCTGACCCCCTCTTTCGTCCCCTTAGAGCGGTGGGGGGAAACATTTTTATACAAGAAGACAAATATATCTGCGAAAATCGCATTCAAATCGGATCAGTAGTTTTCGTGTGATGCTGGAACAAACATACAGACAGACAGACACGACAGACAGACAGACAGACAATGTACAGAATTTTCATTTCTACAGTTTTATTATATGTATAGATTTTATTTGTAACTAGCTGATCCGACAGACGTTGTCCTGTGTTAACGATTTAATTCGAATTTGTATTATAATTAAGAAAACAATAGATTAACATTAGTATCTTCATGCCAAATTTCATCAAATGCGAAAATCATAAAAGTTTATTGTGCAGGAACCGTACATTTTCCAGGACAAAAAGTATCCCTTGTCCTTTCCCGAGACTCAAAGTATATCCGTACTGAATTTTATAAAAATAGACTGAATAGTTTAGGCGAAAATCATAAAAGTTTATTGTGCGGGAACCGTACATTTTCTGAGACTCAAAATATCTCCATACTTTTTGTCCTTTCCCGAGACTCAAAGTATCTCCATACCAAAATTCATCAAAATAGATTGAATAGTAAACTATTCAATCTATTTTGATGAACGTACGTAACGTAAACGCGCAAATCATAAAAGCATATTGTGCAGTAACTGTACATTTTTCCGGGACAAAATGTATCCTATGTCCTTTTCCTGGTTCTAAGCTACCTCTCCACCAATTTTCAGCCAAATCGGTTCATCCGTTCTTGAGATAAAAGTTTATTGTGCGGGAACCGTACATTTTCCGGGACAAAAAGTATCCCTTGTCCTTTCCCGAGACTCAAAGTATCTCCATACCAAAATTCATCAAAATCGATTGAATAGTTTACGTGCAAATCATAAAAGTATATTGTGCAGTAACCGTACATTTTTCCTGGACAAAATGTATCCTGTGTCCTATTCCTGGTTCTAAGCTACCTCTCCACCAATTTTCAGCCAAATCGGTTCATCCGTTCTTGAGTTATAAGTGGCGTAACTAACACAACTTTCTTTTATATATATAGATGTTATGTTATCAGTGAGACATCGGATTATATGCACGATCAAAGTGCCGAAATATGCATGCAAGTATGCACGAATAAATG
The DNA here is from genome assembly GCA_937595015.1 of Polyommatus icarus. NCBI lineage: Eukaryota > Metazoa > Arthropoda > Insecta > Lepidoptera > Lycaenidae > Polyommatus > Polyommatus icarus. The sequence goes on along the minus strand of OW569332.1, from coordinate 12,840,700 downwards.
CTATGCTAATATGTGCTATTTAAACGATAAGTTGTACCTTCATAAACGGCATCTTCATAAATCATAATATAATGTAATACAAGGAAGGCTAGATTTTGACGCCTCTTTGGTCCAGTGGTTTAGAGGGGCTCTTTTAGCTCGGAGTTCGTGGGATCGATTCCCGCGTAGGAAACGTGTTATTATCATGTTTGATTAGGATGGTTATCGGTACCACTCTGGTTTATTTTTAATCTAGGCTAGACTCTAGAGAGAAAATTCTCATTTTCTACTTTATGTAGATACATACATATTACATATTCATCTATTTTCAGCAGGGATTCGTGTTCCAGTTATGAATTGTGTAATCAAAGGAATCTGAGATTGCATGCATTGACGTCAGCCGCGGGGTCAATACCCGCCGGTTCGCATCGTGGTAAAGCACTGACCAACTTTCGTTGACTCGACTGTCAATAGCGAAATTAAAGACGTCGTCGATTTACCGTAGATTCTTATAAGATTATACTCTTTGTATGATTGCGATATTTTAAAGTCCGGTTGCGATAAATTTTATACTGCGATATTAACACTACTCTAGCCTCGTTTTAACCCAGAAAAATGTATGCATGCATTAATCCACATAAATGCATTTGGGCGGCCAGAGGTGCAACCAAAAACTTACGGTCTTACTACAAAATATTTAAACAAAGTTGAACAGTTGATTAGAAAAAAATTCAGTACATAATGGTCTCAAAACAACTGTCAAATAGATGTTTAATCTTTTGTAGTAAGACCGTTAACATTTAACTTTTTATATATTTAAGTATTAACTCAATTTTTACACAGTATACCTACTTAAAGGAACAGCGCGGCTGCCCATAACAATATTTCAAACTAATTTTTATTTCGTGATAAAATAAAATTTATCGGCGTGTATAAATTAGAGAACTGGCCTCCGAATTGTTATGTCTCCGAGACTTAACTTAATGCCCCCATTCATTATTACAAAACATTAAATTAAATAATAAATTATCGCTTAAAATCAAGAGAATGGAGCTCTTATTACCGAATCTTGCAATGCCTAAGTATACATATATCTGTAATCTGTAACTAGTTAGTTTGTCTTCAAAAACGAACTAGATTTAGTTTGAATTTTAGTCAAGTCTTAACTTTGACTACTTTGACTTCCGGAAAAGAAATAGGTCTGCCAGCAGCAGTCTCTGGGCAGGGGCGCCAAAATACCAACTGCTCCCTCTGGATCGTATCCAACGAAGGGCCGCTCGAATTGTTGACTGTCATAGTGTTTCAAACAGCTTGGACCCCTTGGAATTACGCCGAGATGTAGCTTCACTCTGCATCCTCTATCGGTTGTATCACGGGGAGTGCTCTGAGGAATTGTTCGGAATCATACCACCTGCAACTTTTCGCCATCGTCCCACGCGAAAAACATACCATCCTCATCACCTTGAATCTTGATGAGTGGCGGTCTTCCACAGTGCGTTTTTCGCGTGGCTTTCTGCCGCGCACTGTAAAACTCTGGAACGAACAGCTGTCACCAGCAGTATTTCCGGACCTATACGACCTGCAAACCTTCAAGAAAAGAGTACGCTCTTTTCTTGAAGGTTTGCAGGTCGTATAGGTCCGGAAATACTGCTTCTGTATTCCCTCTTAAAAGGCCGGCAACGCACCTGCAGCTCTTTTGATGTTGCGAGTGTCCATGGGCGACGGTAGTTGCTTACCATCAGGTGACCCGTTTGCTCGTTTGCCCCCTTATTTAATAATAATAAAAAAAAACAGAATCTGATGGCAAAAAGTGAGAAAAGAAATTGGCTTTAGCAATAACTGGGTAATTGGAATAAAACATTTTGATCCTTTTTTTCCTTCTAGCGGCGGATTCTGTGTGAAACATGCAAAATATATAATTTATCCAAAGATCAAACAGTAGCGGTAACATAATAATTGTATAGTGTTCCCGTCTGTCCGTCTGTAACCTCTTTAGGCCTAAACCGCTTAACCGATTTTGATGAAATCTGGTATGCAGATACTTTGGCTCCCGAGAAAAAAGGATAGTTTTTGTTGCGGAAAAGTTCCCGCGCGATAAACTTTCGGCACAACGGAATTGCGGGTCTCAACTAGTAACTTACTAGTCATCGTCACAGAGACTGTAGAATTTACTGTACTCGGCGAAACATGGCGGTAGCGGTCATTGACTCCCTGTCAAAAACTTATTATTTTCTATAAAAAGCCGCTACAGCCATGTTTCGCCGAGTAGGTACAGTATTTTAAACAAGATTTTGGGCAAGATAGAAATGGCACGATTACAACATGAACAAAACTCATGCGAAGCACTCCGCATCGAGGTTAGACAAATTTTATAGCGCGGAACGTCAACTTAGTAGCCGCTAGCTAGTTACGAGTGGTCATTGGAAAGTAGTCAATACCAACAACTGTAATAGTTACTACTTACTAGTAGGGAATGCAAACTCGTTCTCGCGAGATCTCGGCCTTTTTTAGCGAGATTGATTTCGGACGAAAAAAGGCGAGATCTCGCGAGTTTGGCGAGATTGCACTTGAGCATAAAAACGTCTTATTGAAAGCGCGGACTGACACGGACGGAGTTGCGATCACGGAGTAAAAACAAAGAGGAGCTGGCCTAAGCAACTGTGCACTGTGATTCTCAACTAGGTCCCGAATTTTGACTTCTCGTTGTTTTGTTAGTTATAAAAGAACTATTTTATTACTAAAAGATTTGTGTTTGATAGTGCGCTTTTATAATTCTGGACGTCACGTTATCGTGGTCGTCGGCTTCCACGATAAAACGTTGGGTGTACGATAAATGCCCTTCTGATTTTACGCACCGCGGACGTTTTGCGCGGTTCAGAAGTGTAAACGTCGCGATGCCCTCTAACGTGCACGTTAAAAAGTTATCGTCGACGGAAATTTAATCCTTCGATCGGGGATTCTTGGGAATGCTATTGTATTCTATTGTTGTCGCGGTCTCCGGTGCTCGTATAGGACTTGATAAGTTAAAAGCGTCTCCATAATATATTTCCATACATTTTACTTCCCTATGTTTTACGTTTCGTCTTTTTACCGCGGACGTCCACGATATTACCGCCACGTCCAAAATTACGAAAGCGTTGTTTCCTTCATTTGTTATTTGATAGATAGTAGATACGTATGTCAAAGTTTACTACTTAAAAATTACAGAAGATACATCAAACAATGTTTGATGCGTAAAATTATATTGAAAAAAATCGTAAAAATTAATTTTATCTTATAATACTTATAATATTTATTACTTTGTTTTCATAATTTATTCAAATATTGTGATTATCTGCAAAAAAAAGCCACCAAACTACTAATCTCGCGGTATTGTATTCATAAACTCGCGGGATCTCGCTTGAGCCCCAGTCTCGCGAGATTTGCATTCCCTACTTACTAGTGAGTAAGAACTAGCGACACCCAGACTTTCATCATTTTACAAAAGCTGAAAATTTTACTAGTCATATAATATGGCCCTTACGCCTTGCATACAGGAGGAACGACCAGCGGGGCTAAAATGGTCGCTTTGAAGAATCATGATATGAATCATAATATGATTAATTTTTCTAAAATGGCAAAATGCAACTCTGCTTGCAAATCATTTCTGTATTTTGTACTGATTTGACATTTATCAGTTTGACAGTTTTGACAATTCATTTGCTGAATTGATTGAGAGGAATTGCTAAATGTGACCATTTTAGCCCCGCAGCAACTATGCCAACCTTCGGGATTTCCAGTTCTGAAGGTCTACCTAACCTTTGATAAAGTTTAAAACTCGATTTTCGATCTTATTTTCTTTAGGACGACCCTAGGAATCTCGTCTCACACTGCCGAACATATTCGACAATTATTGCTTTCCACTACCAGACACCCCTAAGAGACTTTGAGATGGTTTTTCTTACTTCTTTAAAAGTCATGTACAGAAAAACTTTAAGTTTTAAATTATATGAAGAGGATTTTTACGGGCTTTGGCTCACAAGCCACCACACATTCCTACTACTCTATCTCCGGTATCGCCAGGATCGACAGCGGTATCCAACCACGATAACCCTTTGATATGATCTCACGGAGCTTGAGGGACATGCTAAAGCTGTCTTAAGGCTCCTCTCGCGAAAAAAGCGTGCAGATGAAACAACTTTTCATCGGCATTAACAGAGAAATTATATCTGAAAAAATAATTAGTAATCTACATGATATGATACGTAACGTGGTTTTGCCATATTTTTTCTATCGGTATCACATAATAAAGAAATAAAAAACCAAATCACCTCCAAATCGTTGAATGAAACCACTTTACTCCTTCATTATTTATCAAAAGAATATATGAAAAATATCTACTGCTTTGCAATACATAAGTTGATAATTCGGTTTTTTTACTTTTTTGAAATATGTATTATATTAAGATTTAAAAAGGTTTTTTCTCCTATTTCGCCCTATCATGGACGCGGCGAGCGTCGTAACCGCCACCGTGCAAGGCGCGCTGTTATGAATGTTATTTTAATGTCATTTACGTCGATATTCGCACTGACAGACAATGATCAAGGTCATTGGCGGATATAGAGGTCTTAAAAATAAAATGAGGAAAGCTTGGGCTCGTGTGCCATAGTGTTGTGGACTGTACTGTGCACAGGCCACAGTACACGACAATACACGACAAAATGAAAATAACCTACAGAGACTCCGAAGCCTACTTCTGCTAGTCTAGGTTATAGTCTTTAAATAGGAAATAACAAAGACTAAGTGGTATAATTAAAATAATTATTTATTATAAAAATACATAGTTTGATATAACAATAATGAGGGTAGAACTGCTACAACAAGTCTTATAATTCTTGAAGGTTGAATCACTTATCACAATAATAATTAGCTCAATACCTAATTAATGATCTGGATAAAGAAATAAATATCCTCTTATAGTTTATGTATTTGTAGTAAACCTAATGTCTAAGTATAGGCTAGACAGAAGTAGGTTTTAAAGGTACATTTTAAAGGTTTTTACTTTTTGGCAGAAGTTAACCTATTCACTAGTGTTTTTTATTGGTTAGCATCGAAAAGTTTACCAATAAAAGCGCTAATTTATAAGACAACTCTCAAAAACCCTTTAGGTTATAATATAACTTATAAGACAGGCAGGATAACCTATCAAGAAGGTTTAGAAAAATCGACCAGTTTACTGTCAAGTTATATTTGGGAATATTACGCAAAGCTCTGAGCAGAGGGCGCTGCTAGCATATACAGTAAATCATCCGACCAACATCGGACATGACGTTGCGTCATACTGCATACATAATATCATCAGAATATTGACAGAAAAGTTGTCAAACGTCGAACAAATCTTTTTGGTTACTGTCTATGCTGTAAAGTATAATTTACACAGAGCAAGTACTGGCTGCCAATAACACTGGCAGCCAGTATTGGCTTGGCATATGCCGCGTGTGAACAGTTTGGCCTGGCTTGAAAAACTGTTCACACGCGGCATATTATGCCAAGCCAAGCTGTGTAAATTATACTTTACTTTTAAAATAATTAATAATAATTTTCTTCCAAATTCTTATGTCACAGCACAACAAAATTCTACAGAGCGTGAAATACTTTCGTTTTATTTTTCATCTTACACACAGCAAATGAACGAAATTCCAAAGTACTTGTAACCTTGTGCTGGTTAAGTATTATAATTAGTAATAATTGTACATTGGCCTTCACGGCGATTTCATTCAGTTATCCTGTTTATACTAGATATTGGAAATATACTTCTAATAAAATACAATTTAAATTACTTGTTCCCGTGTTCATCTACTGGCTGAAAAAAAAAACTCACACCAAGTTTATTTCATCGTAAAACAATAGATACTAGCATCATTTTAAATCACGAATGTTTTTAATGAAAAAAAAAAAACAATATGTAGAGTTAAAACCAAAGAATCACATAGTAATAACTAATAACTATGTACATACAGTATAACAAAATAAACGACCTACGTTTATATTTATTTAAAAGTCCTACGATTAACCACAGATCGTAGGACTATTAATGTACTTTAAAATTCAATTAAAATAATTTAATAATTTAAAAAGCAATAACAGTCATTGTATCAAATTACTTAAGGGGCCGGGTACCCTTGGAATTTCTCATACAAACGTAATACCAAAATCATTTTCTCATACGAAAATATTTAACATGTTTGAATTATTTTTCAGTTTAAGATAGTTTAGTTTAATTACCTAGGTTCCTACACAAAAATTTACTTCAAAATATTTAAAGAAAAAAAATTTTTTTTTTTGTTTAAAATTTTTTTTTAGTAAATTTACTACTAAATATTGAAACACTAAAAAATAGAGTAAAACACTAAAAAATATATAAATAAATAGTAAATTTACTACAAAATATTTAATTTCTAAAAAATATTTTTTAGTATTTAAATATTTAGTAGTAAATTTACTATTTATTTATATATTTTTTTGTTTTTTACTCTATTTTTTAGTGTTTCAATATTGAGTAGTAAATTTACTAAAAAAAAATTTTTAACAAAAAAAATTTTTTTTCTGTTTAAATATTTTGAAGTAAGTTTTTGTGCAGGAACCTAGGTAATTACTATTCTAAACTGAAAAATAACTCAAACATGTTAAATATTTTCGTATGAGAAAATGATTTTGGTATTACGTTTGTATGAAAAATTCCAAGGGTACCCGGCCTCTTAATGTGCTGTTGTATTTACGTGGATAATGATATTTTATTTGTAGCCTTATAGTCGGCTTTACTGGCTTTTTTCCTTTTCTTACTTGACTTTACCTTACTTTTCTTTTACAATCAGATCAAAATGAATAAAAACTAGATATAGTAACAGATGCAAGTGCACTACTACTCTAGTGCAAAACAACGCTAACAGTTATAATATTTCATGCGCTGAACTATGAGGTCACGCCTTCAAATCCGGCCAAGGACGAACTTTGGTGACTACTGTTTTAACGCGAATATTGCTAAGAGGTTAGTTTTGTTTGTGAACTGTACTTTACTACACATTAATTCACAAGGCACCTTGTTTCATAGTGTTTTCTTATAATTAATTGCCTGATTAACTTCTGCGTGTTATAATAGATTTCATACTAGCTTAACTGAGCTAAACAACTAAAAACTAAAAGTTAGTAATATTTTTATCAAATTAATCCTTCGATCGCGGATTCTTGAAAATCTATTGTTAATCTATAATCTATTGTTGTCGCTGTCGCCGGTGTCCTTATGGGGGTTCATAGGTTAAATCGATATTTAAATGAATGCGAGGACTCTACTTTTTTCTGTGTACCCACAAGTATAAATGATAGGTCTGCAACGTCTTCTTACATAATAAGTTCATTAAAACTAAAACCATTTCTAAACAGGATTTTTAATGGGTCAGTTAACTAAACGAGACGTGAAAAGAGGAGACACATGTATTGCTTTCCAGTCAAGCCCATCGTCTTGTCTCGTATAAACTGACCCCAAAAAATTTCACCCCCCGCAAAAACCGCGGGCAAAAGCGTAATAAGCTTATTACACAATCATTACACAGCATTACGAAAATAAACACAACCGTAAAACTATTAGCCGTAATCTGCTTTTCTCGTATATTGCTTACGTAATTGAATAAAGCCTGCAACTTGTTACGTACAATATCGCGTTATTAGATTCCACCCCACGTCTTAGGCCGTGTTTCCACAGACGAGGAGCGGAGCGGAGAGGAGCTTAGCGGTGCCGAATTGACCAATCACCATGCTCGAAATCTTCGCTCCGCTTCGCTGTCATTCCGCTGTATTCCAGCGGAATGACAGCGAAGCGAAGCACGATTAGTCAATTCGGGCACCGCTAAGCTCGTCTCCGCTCCGCCGCCGCCGACAACGGGACGTCACCGACAAAAATTCAAATAAAATGCCACTTTGTGACCTAGAGCCTAGGCTATAGGTTTCATTTTGCTCTACGCCACTACAAAGCAACGGCTCGGCGGCATGGGTCGCCAGGTCGCCACACCATACTATGGCGCCTTTAGCCTAGGCCCTAGGCACAGACATAGTACATCAAGATAGAAACCGAATATCGCTCCATTTGTATGAAAACGAGCGTGTCACTTTTTTCCTACCACTGTGAGTTATGACGTACCGATGATAAGAATCGTGTCCATTACCTAGTTCTAGGCCAACGTTTCTATTCGAATTTCTACAGCTCAATACGGCACTTTTAGTCATTTAGGCATTTTAAAATTCCTATTGACGTCCTATTCTGATAGCAGACTAAAGAACAGACTTTCGAAAGACGAGCATTGCTCTTCGTTTGGGAACGCGATATGGCACGCGAAGTACAATACACATGTGGTACCTATCGTCTGTGGTAGGTATTAACGTGGCATTTTATTTGAATTTATTCGGTGACGCGACGTCCCGCTGAAAGCGGCTGTGGACAAACGTCCTTAGGGGAAACCCCATATTGTATACATTATGGACAAATTTCATGCATGTATTCTATTAACGCAGAAAACATTTTCAGAAAGAAATTCAGAGATTTTAACCGAAATTGTACAAGTAGAATGTATTGTACAAGTAGAATGTATTAACTCCCAGAGGAAGGTAATTTATTTTTTTAGACTTTAGAGTCTTTGGGGAGCCTTCCTTTTACAACTTACTAGCGACCCGCCCCGGCTTCGCACGGGTTACTTATAAACCTTCCTCACTCGGTGCGGTCGGATCGGATGCGGTTTTCTTTAATAGATAAGTAATAATTAAAGAAAACCGCATCAAAATCCGTTGCGTAGTTTCAAAGATTAAAGGGAATAAAAGGACATGAGGACAGAAAACGCGACTTTTGTTTTATACTATGTAGTGAATAGTGACGTACTAATATTATTTATTCATTTCAACAAATAAATAGTAACCTTTTTTATTTTATTTGTGTTCTAGTATGAGTCAGTACTCTGTCGGGCTCTACAATAGTATACCGACATAACTCTATTACTAAGTGTAAGTACTACATTTTGTTTTGAGATTTGTGTTGTTTATTAACATTTTAAATGAGTTACTCCATCTCGAAAATTGTGAAATGTACTTACTTCAAAAATAACTATTGCGTTTTGTTCTAAAAATAAAAAATTAACAGGCCATAAACGTTACGTTATTATCTTGGTTGTTTGAAAGGAACTAATGATTGCTTTAATAATGATCCGAATATGAATTTTGATGTGTTGCTCAATCCAGGAAGGCAATAATAGGAACGCGTATAATTATTGTTTTGTCGAAAGTAGAGCCAAAGGTAATCGCCAATCGATGTTTTAAATAACTAATTAGTTTTAACTTCGGTACGACTTTGCTTTGTTTTTTTTTCTATATCTATATAGTCTTTTTCTCTATATAATCTAGCCTATCTAAGCGGGTCCCTAGACCCTAGACCTACAATAATATTGGACAATATTTTATTGAGCAATTTATTTGGCATTATGATATAAAGGCGGGCGTTTAATATTAACCCTAGACGGTCAATAAAATTATATAATACGTGATATTGCGCAATAAAATTAAACGTCTAGTGTCTAGACTCTAAAGGTCCGCTAAAGAAGAATAACCAATTCATAATTTTACGTTAAGTAGAGTTTGGAACTGCTAAGTAGAGTTCTTGCTCTTTGCCTTTGCTCAGAGTGAAAAAAAAGTTTACATTAGAGCACGCACTTGACGAAAATTTTAACTACCTATCTTAAGAAACCTTTCTCTGTCTTATTTTATTTTAAAAGTATTTAAAAGTAAGTCTTTGCTTCTTTAGAAGATAATAAAGCAGCAAGCTAGAAATTAAAGACATACTGATATTTTTTGGGTTATTACAAAAATGCCCCTGTTGCAACGTGCAATGTGGTTATATATATATATGAATCAGCAGATTTTAGCGGTTTCATATTTCGCAAGTTGTTAGTCGTAACAGAATAATTCGTGGAACTCATTATTAAAATCTCACTTTTAGTTTGAGTGGTAAATTTTAAAATATGATTTGGGTCATTCTATGACAAACGATACCGAGGGTAAAATAAATAATATGTGCTTTTTGCATTTATTCTGATGAATTTAGAAAGAAGACATCCCAAATTGTATTATGCGACAAAAAAATTAGAAAAAAACCCGTAATTTTTAAGTTAATTGGTCTTCAAAATCTCCAGTAAACAGAACTGGCTTAGTGACTATTATGCCATTGACTATATTGGAAATTCAAAAAATGAAAGATCTATCAATGTGACAACCGTTTTGCCACGTTGAATACATTAAAATTCCGAAAAAAGTTATAAATATCAAGCAAAAGGCGTGTTTTCTTGCTACATTGGCACGGTAACGCCCGAAACGAAAAATCGGGTAATTGTTTTATTATTGTAACTAACAGATTGATTAGTTTAATAATATTTAGTAAAAGAAAGGTTATGATGGTAATGAATTCAAATACTAACCAATGATATTCAACTAAATACAGATCTGTTACGTTCATACTATTTTCCGGCTTAAATTGCTTCTGAACAATTTTCAAATTCAATTGTCAAATTTGACAGATAAGTGAAACAAAAGATACGAAATGACATTTACATAAAAGAGACAGACTATACAAAAGACGGGACAATTGGCCCGTATTTAATGGCTTCACAACGCGCGCGGTAGTAACATATCTGCTTTGAGTTTTTTTTATATAATATCATTGATACTAACTAATAATTTAACAAGAGACAAATTTGATACCTTTTTTTCATGATTGAAAACTGTAACGCCTGAAACGTTTTGGTTGTTACAACTTTTTCATACATCATATTTCATCGTATCTTCATTGCATGGTGTGTGGGTGCATGAGGTGATGATTTTTAAGGTTCCAAAGTCAACAAAGAAGGGTTCCTTTTTAACTACGGAACCCTAAATGCCTTTAGTTTCAGTCTGTCCGTCCGTTTGTTTGCTGTTGCGGTTTTGCTCAGAGATTAAATAATAATACCCACGCCGATTTCGGTGTCGGTGGCTGGTTTAATTGAAACCAGGCCAGTTATGCAGGATTAATTTTATAGTGCCCTATACTATTTTATAGTGTGTGCGCAGTACACAAGAGCACGCTCTATTCCTTTTACTCTCATAACCCAGTGGGACGGAAGACCGAGACGGCTTGTAACGTTGCAATTTCTTTGCATTATTTTTTTTTACTTGTATCGTGTTTTTTTTTTCTCTATGGCAAACGAACACGACACACTTTGTTTGTCATTGCCTTGCTAAAATATGAAAAAAAACATGTCATTTCCTGTCATTACGTCAATGTCATGAGGACATTGACATTTGCCGTTAGAGGAGTTGTCAGTCATCTCTCCAGAGGATCATTTTTGGAGCTGGCTTTCGAGAGTTTATCTGAGTTTGGCTGTTTTCCAATCTGGAGAAATCAGCGTCTATTTTATAGATCTCATGCAATGATATTCTACTAAATACAGATCTGTTACGTTCATACTATCTTCCAGCTTAAATTGCTTCCAAACAATTTTCAAATTCAAATACGTACTTACCTCTGTCATATCTAAAGGTTACCATAGTTACAACAATGAATGCGACAGATAATACGTAATGAATGGTATAGAATAGAATAACTATATGTTTTGAGATGGTTTTGAATTGCACTTGACAGGCGCATCGGCGCGCATGCGCGACAAAGATTAAGAGAATATTGTTATTGTTGAACAGAAGAGACATTGAATAAAACTAATTGTTTGTTAGATTATTTTTTATTAAACTTTGTGCTATATTCTATACATATTATAATAAAGTCGTAGGAAAACAAAAGTACACATTGAATATTTTTAAAAATATTAGTACTTGGGGTATATAACGTGTAAATTTTTGTTTCTTTGTATTTACATAATATTTTTTTAGAGTAATTACTTTAGGATCGGTCGTATGCCCGGGCTAAATATGTATATTATATTAATTAGTAGGTTTTTTTTTTAATTAAATAAGAGGGCAAACGAGCAAACGGGTCACCTGATGGTAAGCAACTACCATCGCCCATGGACACTCGCAACATCAGAAGAGTTGCAGGTGCGTTGCCAGCTTTATAATAAGGTAAGAAATGAAAGAACATATGTAAGAGTTACTTTTACATTAATTGAAAATTTTAACACCAAAATATTTAAGTAATTATAAATATCTATATCTATACATATTATTATAAAATAAGGTCGCTTTTTTCCCTCATATCCCTTTGCTCCCTTTAGTCTTTAAAACTACGCAACGGATTTTAATGATTCTTTCAGTATTAGAAAGCCTATTTATTGAGGAAGGCTATAGGCTATATTTTATTACGCTAGGACTAATAGGAGCGAAGAAATAGAGGAAAATGAGGAAAAAAACGTCGAAAATTATTTGAAAGGGCTAACTTGAACGCGCTAACTACTGGTCCGATTTGAAAAATTCTCTCAGTGTTAGATATTATAGCCCCTTTATTGAGGAAGGCTATAGGCAATATTTTATCATGCTAAGACTAATAGGAGAATGTGAAAAAATGAGGGAAATTATTTGAAAGGGCTTATCTCGCGAACTGCTGGAGCAATTTTTATGTTATTTGGCACAGGTTCAGGTAAGAAGTAGACCACGTGAAGGATCGAGGCTATCGATTTTAATCATTTTTAACTACATAAAATACATATTTTATGTACCTTCAAAAAGATTTAATTTATTTCTTTTCTCTTTGAAATTTTTTGTATTTCCGGATTATTTTTATGTGCCAAATGGAGACGAATATTTGTGTATTTATCAATTACTAGATGAAGCCCGCAACTCCGTTGCACCAAAATTTGTTTATCGCGCGGGAACCGTACATTTTTCCAGGATAAAAACTATCATATTGTGTCCTTTCCCGGGACTCAAGGTATCTCCATGCCAAATTTCAGCAAAATCGGTTTAGCGGTTTGGGCGTGAAGAGGTAACAGACAGACAGACAGACAGACACACTTTCGCATTTATAATATTAGTATGAGATGAGCTCTATGATTAAAAATAGGGATCTGTTATTTTGAATATTCTAAGGGGGGTATTAGATTATCATTTATATTGGATCCTAGATCATTGGGTCATTTATATTGGATAATGTAATATAGATAAATGATTAATTTCTTCCTTCATCATAGATTTTTAACATTTGCTGAGAGATTGGATCCAATACGGTCATAGAAATTGGTGTTGCCAGTTATTTAATATAAAAAAAGAGTTTTTAATTTCTTGTTCGTTAGTATGTTTCAAATAATGTAATGTAATTCTTTTTCTAATTATATACTTGAATAATTTTGCTGAAATAACAAAAAACAAGCCATATTAAAAATGACGATGTCTTTTGACAAATCGAATTCTCTGAGATCTAGTAACACTGATGTCAATACCTGTCAGCGTTAGCGCTCCCCATTAGCTATTGAAACAACATATGACGTAAAATAGGATTAATGTTATATTATGATAATGTAATATGCAGATATGATCAAATGATAATTTTTATTGGATCCTATATAATATGATCCTGTAAATGATCCAATATAAATGATAATGTAATACCCCCCTAAGAGCGAGTCAAAAACATTGGAATTCAAAAATGATTTTAAAATGCGATACTTCAATTGTTTTGCTTCATCATTGGTAGCAAAATGTACTCCTCATTCATTTTACATATTTTGCTACTTTTTGTTGGAATCCAGTCTGATTCGCTTCTTTGTTGACGAACAATTGCTATCCAATCTTGTAGTTTTACTTGATCACAAGGAAACCTAAAAAAACAGTACAGTACAGTTGCATAAGACATCGCATAGCGTATAAAAATAGAATACAAATAAACTGCAATTGTAGGCACTTAAGTCACCATCTAACAGTCATGTGGCGAGTCTGCACTAACTACTCTATGGCTGCAGCAGAGCAACCATCCTTATCGTTCTTGCGTCAAAACCATATCGCTGTCACTTTCTTCGCCTGAGCCATGGCGGAAATTCGATTTTTTCAGATTGTTCGAAAAAATAATTGAAAATATAATCAATCGAGGTATTTATTGCATTCTTATAAGTGGTAAGAGATTCCATGTGTTTTGTTTACTTTGGAGCCATAGTTCGTACAATTTCTAAATACACACGACGGCATTTTCAATTTATTTTGGTACTTGACAAGACGCGGTACGTTCGTGAAGTGCGTTCGATGGTTCGATGCAGACTAAATAAAGGAGGGGCCAATTGACCGGTATTTGAAGCTTCACAACGCGCGCGGTAGTAACATATCTGCTTTGAGTTATTATTTATTATATCATTGATCTCATGACTTGTAGGCCAAAAATAATTAACAGCGGTAAATGTCTTATAATGCTGATATCATATTTTTCCAAATCTTTAGCTTTAGGGCTTAGCACATGGTCTGATAACATTCGTTGTCCACAGGCAGAGGAGGGAGTATCACGCTGGCAATGGTTTCGTCTTTGATAACTCAAATAATTATGTTGTAGCAGCCGTCGTGGTATGTAAAACCCATAATTTCCATTTATTCGTATTTATTGTAGTTGTTAGATGTGTTTCTCATATAAGTATGTCTTGTCTTTTCAGATGGGTCGTAAATTATTACATCTTACCACATTCCTTTTTTTCTACTTTTGAACATATAATAGCAACAGGAATCAAGCAGTTTCCTAATGAAGAAGCGTCTTTGACTATTTTAGAAGTCACAGTTTTGTGCAAGGAAACTCATACCGAGGTCCGGGCAAATGTTGTATAGAAGTATATAAGGTAGATGAATTATTACAATAAACACTAGGACTTGTTGTAAATAGATTATTATAGTCATCTCGGATTGTTTAAAACTAAATATTCAAAATTTCTTGAAACAATAAAATATGGGTATAGTAAATTTGATCAAGACACGCGAACTGATAACGCGACCTGAGAGAATAATCCTTTGTTTGTCTCTAATGAGAATTATTTAAGTTAAAAACCAATTATATAGTCTAAATCTTAACTTTAGTTGTAGCTATTATATAACTTATTTTAGGTTAATCTTTTGGAAAGGAGCATGAGAATATAATATATTGTTGTGAGATCACATATGCTTTTCATTCCATTCCCTTAATTGTAAAGTTGGAAAAATATTAGTTTTCAGACTGGCGAGAGATCAGGCGCAGGAACAACTTTTTACATCCCCATCCCACGCATGGATCATACTTACTTGACAGAGAATCAGGTGATCAGCGTGCATTGTCCTAACCAAAATGGAAATAACATGCCGGTCGGCCCGGCCTCTCATAGAAAACAAACAATGGAACAGCAAATAATGGTAAGGGCGTAAGCGACAAAATGGTTTTTGTCGCGTAATTTAAAAACCATAAATATAGTTCATATAAGCTATGGCCAAATTAAAGTGTATGCTTGAACCAATCTATGTACAAATTTTGGAAGCTTAAATCACTCTCCTGTGTTGGCAAAAAAGGAATCCCTTTTTTTACAGAGGTATTTTTGATTGATTATTCTGTGTTATAAAAGTTGACCAATTGTGTTGTTGAACTCGGCCCAAACAGAAATTTTCCTTCAACAAGCAATATTTTGAATTAAATACTTATTCACAGTTTTTGTTAAAGTTTTCCACGTTCCGAGTTGTTTATCGATCGAATTCGATTGGCCTATGAAGATTTATTGCTATTGGCTCATAAAGCGGAGTGATCGTTTAACAGTAAACGTTGGCGAAATATTTATGTCCTATCAGGTGCGAATATAATATTCATCCAATTTGAGGTCTGAATTGTGATATTAATAAAGCGACTTATTAGAGACTTGGACGAGACTTTAATATGACGCCCGCAACTCCGTTGCGTTAAAATTCGTTTTATCACGCGGCCACCGTACGCTTTCCCGGGATAAAATGTATCCTATGTCCTTTCTCGGGACTCAAACCATCTCCGTACCCTACCGCAAAGTCGGTTAAGCGGTTTGGACGTGACGAGGTAACAGACAGGCATACTCTAGCATTTATAATGTTAGTATATGGATAAAGGTTGAATATCAATCCGTATTTATTATGATATTCTGATTTCTGAATCTTTAATGCAGAAGACTGAGTGAAACTTAAGAAATTAGTACATTTAAAGTAAAACTTAAACCTATCAACCCCCATAAGGACACTGGCGACCGCGACAACAACAGAATAACAATAGATTTCCAAGAATCCGCGATTGGAGGATATTACGCCTGCTAATAACTATAGAGAAGAATGGTTCTTGGTTTGGTTACAGCTTAGGGACCATCCATAAAGTTCGTCACACGATTTTCATGATTTTTACTTTTTAGCCCCCTCCCCCCACAATGTCACACTCCGTCGATCACCCTCTTTAGGTGTACTTTATGTATGGCCTAATTATGACAATGATGATTGATGATGCCTGCCGCATGCGTCGTGCGTCGTCGGCGTCAGTTGGGTAACCTTCTATTTTAAAGACTGACGAGAGATCAGTCTCTTGCCTGGCTTACGAAAGCTTGGGAAGGAATACTGCGCAGTGCGCTGTACCGCCCAAATCGCAATAAATAAGGCCGTGTTCAAACTAAACTGACTGTAAGCCGCCGAATGAGCCCCAGTGTGAACGTGAAAATAAACAGTATTTTTGGTTACAAGCTGACTATAAGCTATAGCTGACAGTCTACGGAGCCAATCAGCGTCCGCGGAGTGTAGTGACGTGCTATATTAATCGGCTGCCGAATGTCAGCGCCTACGCATAGCGTAATAAGTAATAACGTATTTTCCGCTAGATCTGAACGAAAAAGTGAATATGCATGGAAATACAATAAACTGCGTAACGTTCGTTCACATTCGCCGGCTGACAGTCAGTTTGGTTTGAGCACGGCCTAAATTTCAATTCCACGCAAAACCAGACAGTTTAATCCAGCTAAGCTAGCTGGATTAAACTGTCTGGTTTTGGTACACAAACACACAGTACAACAAATACAGGGTCCCAAACGTGTCAGCTGACACGTTTGGGACCCTGTATTTGTTTACCCAGTGGATTACACATTGTCATAATATGACGAGCGACCCACGCGGTTTTAAATCATCGATTTTGTTTATTTAACTACATTTGTACCGCGTGGGTGGCGGCGCGGCGCCTCAAAACTCCAGTTTTACGTTTGAACACGACGATAGTATAAACAAATGGCTCGCGAAAACCACTCGACTGATGTCTGATAATGATGATTGATTGTGCAAATCGTCCGAGCTCAGAGAATATTAATATTATACAGCTTTGAAAATATTTAACTGTAGATTTTAGTTGTTGACAGCTTCGTGTCATAAATTTTAAACTACTGATCGGCTGGATTAATATGCGTCCGCTTGAACGCGCGGTTAGGGTCAATTCAGACCGCAACGCAACGCGACGAGGCGCGGCGCGGCATTTTGTATGAATTTGACAGATTGCAATTGCGTGAGACGTCTTGCGAATCTTTTTTTTTTATTAAATAAGTGGCTAACGAGCAAACGGGTCACCTGATGGTAAGCAACTACCGTCGCCCATGGACACTCGCAACATCAGAAGAACTGCAGGTGCGTTGCCGGCCTTTTATGAGGGAATACGCTCTTTTCTTGAAGGTTTGCAGGTCGTATAGGTCCGGAAATACTGCTGGTGACAGTTCGTTCCAGAGTTTTACAGTGCGCGGCAGAAAGTTACGCGAAAAACGCACTGTGGAAGACTGCCACTCGTCAAGGGGATGGTATGTTTTTCGCGTGGGACGAGTGCGGAAAGTTGCAGGTGGTATGGTTCCGAATAATTCCTCAGAGCACTCCCCGTGATACAACCGATAGAGGATGCAGAGTGAAGCTACATCTCGGCGTAATTCCAAGGGGTCCAAGCTATTTGAAACACTATGTTGAAACACTATGGCAGTCAACAATTCGAACGGCCCTTCGTTGGATACGATCCAGAGGGAGCAGTTGGTATTTTGGCGCCCCTGCCCAGAGATAAGAACAATATTCCATATGAGGCCGAACCTGCGCCTTGTAGAGTTGTAGGCATTGGTCCGGACTGAAGTACTGTCTCGCTCTGTTAAGAACACCAAGCTTCTTCGAGGCTAATTTGGCCTTACCCTCTAGAATCTAGATGATATCGGAACTGGACTTCGCTCGATATGTTGACGCCAAGTATCTCAATGCTAGGGGAGATGGTTTTTTTTTTTCTTTATTTAGAAGCTTTGTCAAACATGACGATGTCGCTTCATTGGACTAATCACTAATCTATAGATATTACAAAAATGTCCACTACAAAAACTGATATTAAAAATTAACTATAAATATAACATATAATTATGTATTATAACATTACAGAGAACATCCCCGTCGTCGTATGCCAACTTCAACTAATCGGTAAAAAGCTATGGATAATTCCGACAAAGGGTAAGACAAAATCGTATTAATGGTGCCAGTGCATTTCAAATCAGATAATACACTCAAAAGATGTGCCCTCGAAACGAGGATATACGACCATTGGTGACTTTTTAGTGGTGAACGCGCAGACTTGTGTCTTGGCGGGGTTGAATTGGACCAAGTTACGTCTACCCCATTCAGAGACCTTCTCCAAATCTGCCAAATCCATATTTTAGAAAATAGAAATACATCTACGCGTCGCGTTGCAGTCTGAATCAACCCTTAGGCGACTACACCGCGAGGTCACAAGCAAGTAGCAACTGTATGAAATGACAGTGGGATGGCGCCGCTAATTAAATAATACGTTACATTCATTTTCTTTTAAAAACAAATTATAGTTTGGCGCGAAATTCCGACCGACTTTTTATTTGACCATCACCCGTCCAAGAGGGTAGATCAGGGGTTCCCAAACTGTGCGCCGCGGCGCCCTGGCGCGCCGCGGAAAGGCAAGAGGGGCGCCGCGCCGTGAGTCGATCCTCCACCATCATTATCCATAATATCCACAAATATTATAAAATAAAATTATAATATGAATTAAACAAAGCAGGCAGATGATTTAATATTTAGTTTATTAATTAATATTATTTACTTGCTTAACCTTCTTTTATTAATGATTAAAGGTGTTTATTTATGTATATTTTTGTAATAGCTAGGTAAAGTAGGACGCCGTGACAAAATATTGGACTTGTAAGTGCGCCGCAGGCTGAAAAAGATTGGGAACCCCTGGGGTAGATTACGAGAACGAATAGAGTGCTCATTGTGTTACTCGCAATAATAGAGCACTATAAAAATATAACTCCTGCGTAATGACATGACCTTTTCAATGAAACCTGCCAACATCACAAAAACCAGTAACCAGTAAGAGGCATTACGTATAGTTTAAAATTATTATACCACCTACTCTACCTAGTATCTTACAAAAAGTAACAAAAATCGTGCGCGAGCGCATGGAATAGTAATTTGTTGTGATGGACATGGAACACGTGACCTATTTTCAGAAATAAATCTACAGTTTTTAAAAATAAATATGTTATACACAATTTTACACAGGAATAAGTTCTAAGGCCGGCCGCATACATACGTTTTCCGTATGCGATTTCCGAATTCGTCGTCCGTATTCGGAAATACGAAATACGAATGCATGGAATCAGTAGAAAATATTATATTATTAACTGCACACTTTCGTTTTTCTCCATACGCGTACGGAACACTTTCCACACATATTATGTATTAAGCCTTAAGAGTAAGCCAGCGGATTTGCGCGAAAAAAACGAACGTTTGCGCTAGTCTCACGGAATTCCCAACACGGAAAACGAATTCGGAAATCGAATACGGAAAACGCGTTTGCGGCCAGCCTAAAGTGTGCAAATACGTTTTAAAGTGTGTAAAACCTTAAGTACGAATTTCCGTTCAACAATTTCGCAAAATCGATTTGCTGATTGGACCGCATATTGGCGAATATCACCGAATAATTCGGTAGCGCTTGTACACTCGCAGTTTCAAAGGAATCGAGAGCTGGATGTAATTAACCCTAATCGATCGGCGAGGAAGGTTACCAGCTGAACAAATTATTGTTGTGTATGTTTTAATGTAAGTGGTTAACGATATTTCAATGTTGTTTTGGTTCTATAAAATAAGTTTGTTGTTGTTTTGGTTCTACTCGCATTTAAATTAAGTTTTTATTTATTGTTAAAGTTTATGAAGATGAGAAGTACTGAACTTGTAGCGTAAACAATATTGTAATTTGTAGCCTGTACAAACGGCTTATTATTCAATGTTTATAACTACGAATAATAAAACCTAAGGAAACGTAACTCCCATACTAATCATAAAGTTAATATACCTATCGGAATAGAGAAACAAAGGCCTGAGCAAGCGAGATGTCACTATCAGTAACACTGCGTGGTAGAAAGAGAAGCGTGATTTGAGGTTGCATAGCTTTTTTTTCATCTGTTTGACAGTCTGTCTGCCCCTGGGCCGATAGTTGTCAATTTGGGCTCTCAGAAAAATTGTGATTTTAAGTTAAATAATGAATAATTTTAAGAAATACTGCTCTAGAAACATGGTTAAGTGTTTGTGGAATGATTCTGGATCCACACATCGAAAAAACCCGGACAAATATTCATTTCACAGGTGAATTATTCTACATCGACAGGACCTAGTTTTAAGTTTATTTTTGCCAATTCCCTACGAGTTATTGGTATTTTTACGTCCGTGTTCGCTTCTGTATATGTTTAATTATATGGAAAACATAACTTGACTAGCCATGGTGCACAATTTAAAGATATTTTGTGTAAACAATTTTCATCTATTTTACACTAGGGCTGCATCAAGTTATCGATAAGTTGTGTCGATATGAAAATATTTTTAGTTAAGTATACTAATTATCTAGGAATGTTGAAATGATAACATACTCATCCGTAGTTTATAATTAGTTTATATACTATCATGCATAATTTATCATTTTTAAGGTTCCGCACCCAAAGGGTAAAAATTAAGTCCTAGTAGTGAGGTCCCGCAGCCCGCTTTACTACTAAGACTTCGTTGCCTGTCCGTCTGTCCATCTGAAAGTAATAGACTTCTGAAATTTCCACAGATGTAATGTCATTCTACATCCAATACGGCTGCTCATCCAAGATAGGGAAATAGTTGAAAGCACTTCTGCAAGATGGGCATCAAATAAAAGGGCTCAGTAGGCTCATTGAGAGTGAATTGAAAATTAATAGGGTCTAGTGAAGTCGTGTCGTATCGTGTAGGTACTGATGTCACGTGACGTAACCTGTCGTGTCGAATCGTGTCATGACATGTCGTGTCGTATCGTACCGGGTTTTAGAAAATGCCCGGTTGAAACCGGTCACCCTTCATGCGCGAGTCCGACTTACTTTTTCCCAATTTTTCAGATTTCCTGCTGACCTGGATACCAGAAATTCATGACTTAAAATAATTAACCGTCCAAACTGGACTCCGAAGAAAAAACCATGCATACGAGTACTTAATTATGCAGCAAGCGTTTTGAAGAAAAGTCACATTTTACTTCAAAATTACAATTTTATTATATTATATACATGCAGTTTTATTTTATCCCATTTTATAATGCCCGCTGTACACTCTCGCCGAGAGCTCTCGGGCAAGTCTCGTGCGAGAGCCCCTTGCCCGAGTGCGATCATGTTCATTATTGCTTAGTTCAATCGCAGATAAGAACTCAGAGAAGATGGAGGAAAAGGACCATTCACCATTCACCATGCATCGAAAGATATCATTGTAATCCAAAGATTTATAATCATATTTAATTTTATTTCTCATATATTATGACTAATAATGACGTTTATTATTGTTATTTTTCTGTTCTACACTGTCCATCAACGGCGGGACTAGTAGTGAAAGACGCGAGAGTGTACAGTAGTGCGCTCGTTTTCCTCGAGAGACCCTTTGTCTCGGGCGCAAAATACCGACAACGGACCGAGAGGGTCCGAGACAGGCGAGACGAGGCGAGCGCACCCATTTACACTCTCGCACTCGGGCCGCCTCGCTGTGTCTCGGCGAGAATGTACAGCCGGCATTATGTTTACAATCTTACAATTATTATTCCATGATCGATATTTTGTCGAATTACAAGATGTTTGTACATCACTGACACGCACACGTAAACATAATTGTATACACAGATGTAAATCAAATTTTGGTTAAGCTTGACAGCTCGGGATTGTTTCTCTATTCCGATAGGTATATTACCTTTATGATACTAATACAGTTTTAAATTTGGTTCCATTCGAACTGTCATGTAACGTCAGCCTTTATACCGCTCAAGGTCACCAAATGTATGAAAAGTGAACCTAAGGTACACTTTTTTGACAAGTATTTTGGAGCATGTTTTTTGACGGAGTTACTTTTCCTTAGTTTTTATTATTCGTAGGTTTATAATTTCAAATTACTCCATTTTCGGAGTAAAAGCTTTTTCAGCGGCTTTATGCATTTTTTGGGATGGGTATAATAAAATGAATAACGAGACGTGTGGACACGTGATCTGATCAAAAATTCGTATGGCTTTGTCCACATCTGTATCATTTTCGCGATCAGATCTTCGTCGCGTAGCATCGAAGCGTATCATGACAACGATCGCGATCATCGGGGCGTATCATGATACGAAGTGTATCATGAACATTTTTGTACGCTTCGATGCTACGCGACGGAGATCTGATCGCAAAAATGATACAGATGTGGACAAAGCCTAAGACGGAGGGAGAGTAGACCGCAGACATGGTGAAGAAGAGAAAGTAATTTCCTTCTTTTTCTACCGCGCGGTTTAAACATGCGGTGAAGCCAAACGAGCGTAATTAATTGTAAGTTGTGAGTCGCAGAATTTCGACTGGAAGAAATTCTGCTGCATTCAGTTTCATACAAAAGTCCCGTTTGATTAACACGAGCGTAATTTTGTGAGTCATGATTTGTATGAAAAGAATAAAAATATTTACGCGACTGAAATTCTGCGACTCGCGAATCACAAAATTACGCTCGTTTGGCCTTACCCTTATGAGGTATGCTGAATGCTCCTGTTGGTTCGTACTTCGTTTTCACTTCAGAGCTCTGTCACTCGCAGACAAATCCATTGTATTTTTAATTTAGAGTTTAGACTAGATGACGCCCGCAACTCCGTTGTGCCAAAATTCGTTTATCGCGCGCGAACAGTACAATCGCGTTATTTTTAAACGTTCCAATTCAGGTTCACATCTGCTTTGGTTGTGGTTCAGTTACGGTTCGGTTCCGCTGCGTCTGAGCAAATTTCAGTATCGTGCTAACGTTCCAACCGTAACTCAACCTTAGATGGAACTCGAACGAAGCGCAACGTTTGACCTTTAGATAGATATTGCAGCGGATCAATCAGCGCCCTTCTGATTAAGTTTTGATTGGCTTAATTAATATGAACAATTTTTTTCCGATGCGTTAATTGGTCAATTGACAAATTATTTATTTTCATAATATTATGGATGGTGATGACACGAGTGAAGTTGTTTTGGCAGAACATATGAATGTGAATGATTGTTACTTGGAGTTTTTAATTTACATATTTGAATTTATAACATTCTTATTGTTTTACTATATTTTACAAACGCCATAAGTGTTTTATAGTGACTTGTGAGTTGTGACTTGTTACAAAAGTAGAAAAAATTTACGTAAAGAAGTGTTGTCAAAATTCAATTCACTTTTTAACAAACTAAAATAGTCCTTAGTGTTATTTTACAGCTTTGAAGTAAAACATAAGCTAATATTATAATTTGATTATAGTTTATGTTATATTTTTCCATCGATTTTCGTCAATTTAACACACCAAAGTAAGAAACGTTTCAGAAACGTGCGAGTATAAGTTGCATTGTATCAACTTTTTGTTTTGACAGCGTTTGTGCTTGGGCTGAGGTTCGGTAACGTCTCAACTGGCTGTCAAAACGTTAGCGCGATTCCGAATCGTTCCAAAAGTCGATCAACGTCCGAGTTTCATTTGCGGTTCAGTTGAATAAATTTAGCCAATCGCGCTAAGTTTACCGTGATAAAAAGTGTCCTTTCCCGGGACTCAAAGTATCTCCATGCCAAATTTCAGCAAAATCGGTTCAGCGGTTTGGGCGTGAAAAGGTAACGCCAGACAGACAGGCTTACAGATAGACAGAAAGGCACATTTTCGCATTTAATAGTATGGATTTAGATTTTTATGCGAATGAAGTCGCAGTCAGAGTTATACCAGCTACGCAGAAGCGTACTTTATCTGAGGCAATTTTAATTGTTCAAAAACACAAAAAGGCTTGACATTTAATTAAAAATGTTTGTTTTAAACCTCGCCTTTGTTATTCGAACAGCTGTGTCCAGTTTCTATTCAAATTATTTCTATTTTCTTTGTGAGCTTCGCCCTTGCCCTTGTGCTGACACCAGCACCAGCTTATTATGTAAAAATAAACGGTAGAGAGTAGAGACTTTGCTCTGTGAATGAATAAAATTGTACTTTTTGTTCGTTTATTTAACGCATCAAAGGCCCTTAAAAGTTAAAACACCAATGGGGCTTGTATTTTTGTTCTGTTCTAAGGACTGTTTAGGCGGAATGATCGTTCACGTCTTTTAGGGCCTTTTAAAAGGGCTTTTATGATGTAAAATTCATTTTTCGTATATCAATATTTACAATGTAAATATTGATGTTAACCCGATGTACCTAAATAATATTAAATATAATGAAAACAATAACACCCTCTACCGCAGCGGTCGTGCGGTTTTCGTGTTTTTTGTGTAATTTTAGGTCACTATTTTCAGACAATTAGGTGGCTATAATTGGATCTGTTATAGATTAGCCAGCAGCCACGAAACGCATTAGCAGCTAAGCTCGGGGCTAGGCAGCCACCCACGCAGCCCTGGCGAACCTCCCACGGACTATTTCGATGGAAATTGGATACTAGAACCATTAAAGAGGTTTATTAATAAACTTGCTGGATTACACTTCAATTAAGTAAAGGTTGTTTTCTCAAACTCACAGACAAACAAAAATTTTAAAGTTGTTGTTCGTTCGAGCTGATAAGATTTGCCTATCTACAAATTACAATTTCTATCTAGACACTGTATTGCTGTTGGTACTGAAACCAACTCGGTATCAACTATTACTAATCTTTTTGTTTATTTTGAGGTTCTTCTTTGACAACCCTGTAGATTTTTACAAGCTGAAGAACATTGCCTATCCTACAATACTAAGGGCCTGTTTCACCACTTTCTGATAAAGTGCCGAACAGGCTATTCACAACTTTTTTGTAAGATTCTCCATGCTTGATCTGTCAAGTTAAGTGGTGAATAGCCTAGTCGGCACTTATCAGGAAGTGGTGAAACAAGCCCTAAGTATTTGATCACTGCGTACTTCATTAACCGACTTCCAACAAGCAGGAGATTCTTCTGGCCGTGGATGTCTTAAAACATTATATCACCATATTAATAAGCCACCTGTTACGTGGTATCACGTAACAGCCTATCCGATGAAATTCTATTTTTAACTTAAGCCAATTACGGAGATCCTGGGTCACGGCCAGGGATGACGCTTCTGTACTGTTATGATCTTACACATAACTTTCTTTACACGACTATGCCAGGATGGTTTTGTTTTTCGAGAGTATAAGTTTGTTTAACCTAACTCCTAAGGTCTACAACCCGAATGGCTTGCCGTATTTTAGCTTGAGAACTGTCATTAAATCCATATTTACTGTGTTTACATATCAAAATGCAGTGCAGTGAAGGATTTTATTTAAAGATTCCGTGCCTAATGAGTAATGGGGAACCTCAAATAAAAACGGGACCCTATTAACTATTAAGACTTTGCTGCCTGTCTGTCTCTCCTTCTGTCACCAAGCTGTATCTCAAGATTCATGATAGCTAAAGAGTATTGTTTTAATTACCGTTTTTACTTGTGCTAAGGAAATTTCGGGCGAGTGGCAGCCCTGGCGGAACTTTCTCGGTCCCACGCTCAAGTACGACCTGTCTGAAGTTGCTGACGGCTGTCAAATAGCAACAGGTTATCCCCTGAAGCCCGTCACAGACTTAGCTATAATATATATTAATATATTTATAGCAAGGCATATTAATCTATACTAAATCCACATGTCACAGAAATATAATATATATTTCTGAGTTGAGTGTGTGGTCACGCGAAAAAAAAAAGAAAAACGCCTAGCTATAAACATATTAATGTAATATATTATAGCTAGGTCTGTGACGGGCTTGACAGTTGCTGTAATCGTTTTCGTGTTTGTCGATCTCGCGAACGATGGATCACATCTTAGCACAAATTGTGACAGAGAATGCAGTAGAATTGCAGGTTAAGTAAATAACAGAAAAAGAATTTCGGCTAAGCAGCACCAGTCATAAGCACTTTCGTTGAGCACGTTCCTTGGAGCCCTGTAACTTTATGTTCTTATTTATGTTTCTTAACCATAGCTGATGCTAGGTGCATAGCAGGTGTGACAATGAAAATGTATTAGGAGTAAGGAAAGACGCATTAGGAGTAAGGAACGATCTATGTAGATCGAAGAGAAATCCAGGCATTTTTTAGTTTTTCCAATTTTTTTTTTATTTTTATTATTCGAGCAAAGCTAGGCTTTCCATTGTTTCGTAGTGCAATATGTATCTCCATATTATATAGGCAACAAAAAGACTCATGTCCAACGAAAAATATTACAGCTTAAAAAATAGAGCTAATAAATAGGAGTCATCAAACTAGCCTTCATATCTAATGTTAGTTAAATTGTTAAAACGAACTTAACCTTTGACCTTAGCTCTTGACCTTTTAACATTGGCTTCCAGCGATGTTACATCTTAATCTCGATCTCCAGTTCAACGTGAGATAACTCAAAAGATGAGTTAGTTAACTGTTAAAGACTAATTCAAATATAGAATATAAAAAACATTTAAAAATCGGCCAAGTGCGAGTCTAACTCGCGCACGAAGGGTTCCGTACCGTTATAGAGCAAAAATAGGCCAAAAATTGTGCTTTTTGTATGGGAGCCCCCCTTAATTTTTTATTTTATTTAAATATTATTATTAATTATTAAAGAACACATATAATTAAGGGTTTTGTGAAAATTTCAAGTGCGTACCTGTTGTCATGATTGATACCGAGCAAAAAATATTCGAAAAATCACGTTTGTTGTATGGGAGCCCCCCTTAAATATTTAATTTATTTTGTTTTTAGTACTTGTTGTTATAGCGGCAACAGAAATACTCGTACATAATCTATGAAAATTTCAACTCTCTAGCTATTACCGTTCTTGAGTTACAACCTGGAGACAGACGGACAGACATCGAAGTCTCAGTAATAGGGTCTCGTTTTTACTCTTTGGGTACGGAACCCTAAAAATGGCACAGCTTCCATAGAGTTCCCTCAGAACGTCGAGGTACCTATTCAAATAGGATTGGAATGCTATGTATGGCAAAAGCACTTTATTTAAATAAAGATAAAAAAAAACCATTTTAGTAATTTGTGTCTTTTAATCTGAGTTAATGTTATTAAAATTGAGCGCTTCGTCATAAAAATTCTAGTGTTTTTTTCAAATTTCATTTTGTGATTTCCCGCGGGCTCTAAACTAATTTAATCTCGCTAAGCTGGAGCTCCAAATGCAACGAGAATAGCCTCTACAGCAGAATTGCATTAGCTTAATACAACTGATTCCGATGCCAGCTGACAGCTGCCTTTTATAATAAACAGAGAATAAAGATCTAAGGTCAAGTTTTAAACGAAAATAATATAAATAACATACTAATTTTCTCTTTGCCGGCGAGGCGCTAAAATAGAATTTTATTTCGAGAATTTTTGGAAAACCAACGTTAATCTCTTTTTAGTCCCTTATGGAAGGAGTTCCGGATACCATTTCTTGGTAGATTATATATAGATATAGAGCGTTATAAGAGGAACACGTCTACGAAATTTTTCAAAATTTCTAAAGCTTGGCGGCGGACCTAGTGAGTCTGCTTTACATTTTATGTGTCTGTCATTCTATGATCTGTCTGTCTGTTATCTCTTCACGCCCAAACCGCTAAACAGATTTAGCTGAAATTTGGTATGATACTTCGAGTCCCAGGAAAGGACATACGATAATTTTTATCGCCAAAAAGTTTATCGTACGATCAACAATAATTCTAGCGCGATAAACAATCATATTTTATAGTGTGAAAAACGAAAGCTTGTGACACACAGCTACAAGGCTGTTCGTGAATTCATAAATAATAATTAGCTTGTAAACTATAAATATCAACAGTACGATGCGGTTGTATGCCACGTTGATTTTATCTGCAAACCGCGGTGCGCCCGCGCATGACTCACATCTGGAAAATACACAATCGCCATCGCCACGGATGTTTGTTTGTTATACGTCAGTGGATATCGACTCGTTTTCTTTTAGGTCGCTAGTCAAAGCATTTCGCAAATGAGTATTAGTGTACATGTAGAAAAATATGAGAACTAGTAAGCCATTTCACGGACATGGACATTTACAAATTACTTGATGCTTAGATTCAACATTTAGTATAATCAGTGTGGCAAAGCGCGCCTACCCGGCAAGTGCGCCATAATATTACATATTATAGCTATTATTATTCCATACTGCTGATTGGAAATGGCAAAGCGCGCCTACCCGGCAAGTGCGCCATAATATTACATATAGCTATTATTATTCCATACTGCTGATTGGAAATGGCAAAGCGCGCCTACCCGGCAAGTGCGCCGCCGCGCCGCCATATACGTAGCTATTATTCCATACTGCTGTTTGGAAATCTCCAATCAGATTTGGAGATTTCCAAACGGCAGTATGGAATACGAGTAATAGCTATAAATTAGCGCGATTTGCCACACTCACTATAACATGAAGTTCATTTTAGTGCCAATGAATCAGTCCAAGTCCAAGAAAATAGCTAAGCTAGACATAAAATAAGTAGTTTTTTTCCAAATACTTAAATATATATTTCTTTTCAAAAGGCCTTATAATGTTCATCGTTCCTGTCTAGCAACGAAAAAAATACATTAAGTAGAGGCGTTTTTCGCTTAAGGCTGCTCTCTCGAAAAAAGCGTGCAGATGAAACAACTTTTTATCGGCATTAACAGAGAAATTATATCTGAAAAAAATTATTAGTAATCTACATGATATGATACGTAATTTGGTTTTGCCATATTTTTTCTATCGGTATCACATAATAAAGAAATAAAAAACCAAATCACCTCCAAATCGTTGAATGAAATCACTTTACTCCTTCATTATTTATCAAAAGAATATATAAAAAATATCTACTGCTTTGCAATACATAAGTTAATAATTTGATTTGGTTACTTTTTTAAATATGTATTAGAAATATAAATATTAAGCCTTAAAAAGGTTTTTTCTCCTATTTCGCCCTATCATGGACGCGGCGAGCGTCGTAACCGCCACCGTACAAAGCGCGCTGTTATGAATGTTATTTTAATGTCATTTACGTCGATATTCGCACTGACAGACAATCGACCTGCTCATATAGGGAGAGAGGGCCCTTAATCCTAGTCCTATTTATAGAAAGAACGTTTCTCTCTATGAAAATATTGGAAATAAAGCACTTAGCACCCTGTAGGGTCGCCCACGTGAGTAAACTGAGCTATACATCTATATTTGGTTCAAGAAAAATACGATAATGGCACAAAAGTAGGAGAAAAAGCGATATATTAAAGATAAAAACAGGCTAGAGCAAAATAGATTATGGTTTTATTTATAAAATTCATAGGCTTCTATCGAATAAATACTAAGAGTTTATAAATTTTCAGGATATTGGTAACCAACCAGTGACTGCCTTATCAGTTATCAGTTGTCATACGCTCACCATTAGATTTTAGACCTCCAGCCTGCCTAGCAATACGCCAACGAGATATCTCACTCTCGAGGTAATTAAAAACTACTCGTCTCATAATGTCAAAATCTCGACATTTAATCTCGACAAAACTCTATAAAAATGTGTTATTTCGATGATAGATCTACGCGAGAAAAAATGTTGTCATGCTAGGGTCAATTCAATAGAGATGAAGATACATTTAAAACTTTGCCTTTAACTAAAATTATTATAACCATGATTGGAACAAAAATATCCCAGACTTCATCGTACCGAAATTTCTAGGCTTTGGTCTAGTTTCGATATGGAATATTTTCTAGGTAGACTTTTTATTTCATTCCCATTACCATATCGAAATTTCTAGACTGTCCGAGAATCGACGCGATACTGAAACGTCTCGCTTCATGATCCGATATGGTATAATCACGTTAATACCCGGTGTTCGGTTTCACAATGTATTATGTTCGGTCACGGTGACCTTTACGTTATGTATTTAGAGGTTATGTCACAACTCAGGTGAACCACAACCAGAATAGCAGGTTTGAGTCAGCTCATAAACGTAGGAGAGGGAAGAAGACTTGGAAGCGCTACCAAAGAGACTCAAGACCTTGGCGAGTTAGATCTGGAGAATCTAATCTAACAACTAGCTTCTAAAGTCTAATGATCTATAAGATCATTAAGCTGAGTAATACTAGGTTGTCATCTCAATGGTCCATCGCCTTTAATAGAAGATTACCTACCAAAATAAGGGTCTTTTTTCTACTTTTCAGTGATAAAAACAGTTTCTATTAAATTAGAAAGAAACACGGGTCAAAAGATCTCCTTGAGGAATTCGGGTATACACTTTGCCAGTCTTTAGTAAACTCATGGAAAGTATTGAGGTCAGATAAGTGTGATAACGTCGACGATCACGAACCCGTCTTCAAGTAGCATTTATATGCCAATAGCTCGTAGTGATAACGAAACAATGAATAAAATGTTATCGACAGTTGTCGAACGATTCTGTTATTGCCAGTTTTTTATGAATGGGGTATAAATTAAACGCTGGATGAATTCCATAGGTTCTATTTCAACGCTTTTTAATACAGTGAGTATTGACAACGTCTTGATTACACAAACCACACTGTATCATACTCTTACAACCTTAATATATCGACGGGTGAAAGCGGAAGTGGCGTAACTTGAAAAACCCAACTTTACAGTAGAGCCAAAAAACTTTTTAAAAAATTCATAACTTCTATATTTATCAAGATACAACGTTGAAAATTGGAACGTATTTATATTATTCTAAGGTCCATACGATGAGTTTGTTCAATCTGTTCTAAAGTTGATATTTCATTGATTTTTAACAAGTTACGACAAAAAAAAATTCTGTTTTAGGCAGCAGAAATGTTGTATCTTTGAGAGGAAATGTATGGATAACTTAAAAAGGGATATTTTTTTGGGCGGCGGATTTGTCGTATCTTCAATATAACACGCCATAACACATTTCATTTCGCCGTATCTTGTTTACTTAACAAAATTGCATTACAACTTTTGGTTCAAGTGCATAATCGGCGACAGACGTTGTGAAAATGAAATGCTGTATCTTAAACTAAATGAATTGTTTGTTTTAAAAGAATGTCACTATAACAAATTAAAAGAAATAATACGACTATTTACTGTTATTTGTTTATAACATAAGAAAATAAAGGAATGGAAATTTGTTTTATTAATCAACATTAAAATATAAAATTATTATAATAAAATGAAAATCAATGTAATAAAACATTTATTTCTATTGTTTTTTCTACTTTGTAAAGGTTTAGGCCCTAATATATTATTCATGCTCATGAATTTAAAGTTATTCTTTTTATTTTATAAGATATGGGGGCAAATGAGCACACGGGTCACCTGATTGAAAGTAACTACCGTTGCCCATGGACACTAGCAACATGAGAAGAGCTGCTGGTGCATTGCCGGCCTTACCCGGTACTAATATGCTATCTTTTTGAAGGTTTTCAGGTCGTATAGGTTTGAAAATACTGCTGGTGACAGTTCTGTGTTCAGTGGAAGACTGCCACTCATCAAAGTGATGAGGATGGTATATTTTTCGCGTGGAACGATGGCGAAAAATTGCAGGAGGTATGATTCCGAACAATCCCTCAGGGCACTCCCCGTGATACATCACGAAGCCGATAGAGGATGCAGAGTGAAGCTACATCTCGGCGTATTTCCAAGGAGTCCAGCCTGTTTGAAACACTATGGCAGTCAACAATGCGAACGGCCCTTCATTGTATACGATCCAAAGGGAGTAGTTAGTATTTGGCGACTCTTTCGGAACCCGTACTGTTTGTCCCTGGCCACCCAAGTATCGAAAGAGCTGGGTATTGATAATGGATTCCATAATCTTCGAGAAGACGGAGGTTATAGCGATTGGTCTGTAGCTGGAAGGATTTGAGCGGTCACCTATTTAAACCAAGGCTGTCTTCCAAGAAGCCGGGACAATGCCAGAAGAGTAGGAGAACCGAAAAAGACTACTAGTTGGAAGGATTTGAGCGATCACCTTTTTTGGGGATCTGGTGCACCAAGGCTGGATCCAGGAAGCCGGGACGATGCCAGTGGAATAGGAGAGCCGAAAAAGACGCGTCAAGACCGGAGCCAACTCTGGCGCACACTTTTTCAACACATTAGAAGGGATTCCGTCAGGCCAACTCTGCTTTTGGATATCAAGGGAAGGCTCCTGCCTTCCCTGACTGAGCGCTGATGAAACTCCGACATGATGCTACTGTATCGTGGTATGGTCGGCGTTTTCTATCCCCCGTCATCTAGGGTCGAGCTTGACGCAAAGAGCTTGCCCAAAAGATCGGTTTTGTATTTTGCATCGTGGGCCAGTGATTCATTTTCTACTTGTAGGGATGGTAGGGATGGCTTGCAGAAATTGCCTTCAATAGCTTTTGCCAGAGACCATGTACGGGTTCCCGGAGGGAGTCTCGAGTCTCTCACAGACAGAGACATCTCTCTCTCTTGAAGGACCTAGAGGCAAGGTTGTACTCTATTTTATATTATGTGTTTGTCCACGCATAGACGCGAAGGAGCTCAATATCTATTAAGAACAACAATTATAGCTCAACAATATTTTTCATTGAACCATCAACAAAAAAAATATTAGCAAATTTACATTTTATACCATGCACTAATAAAGTCGAATACGACTTTATTAGTGCATGGTATAAAATATCGACTCATTTTTTATATATTATATACGGGCTTTTATCTTTACTAACATGTAAAATCAACAAAATATGTATACAAGAATAAGTGTGTAGATGTCCAGAGCAATGCTCAGAGGAAAAAAATATACGTGGACACATACGTGGACAAAAATTGTGAACTATAAATAATAATTATAATAAGATCGTTGTAACCAATTTCTTGGAAATAAAGACTTATTTACTTACTTACGTGCCACATTTCACTATACGTCTTTAAGCTTCATTTAAGAATAAGCGTGTTCAGTTCCATTCAGAATAAACGT
The DNA here is from genome assembly GCA_937595015.1 of Polyommatus icarus. Lineage (NCBI taxonomy): Eukaryota > Metazoa > Arthropoda > Insecta > Lepidoptera > Lycaenidae > Polyommatus > Polyommatus icarus. The sequence goes on along the minus strand of OW569332.1, from coordinate 12,807,360 downwards.
GCATTGATACACACAAACACGTTTTCTCAAATCGACGCTAACAACCAACTAAAAGGCGTTAAGAACGGCGTATATGGTGCGGCGGCGAAGGTATCATACAGGGGTGGGAGGGAGATGAAATGGCGTTACTTATCTCTGTACTCATTACTTAAGTATATTTATTGGTTGTAAGTATAGGTTTAAGAATAAAATTATGTGTTTGAAATGTAATAACTTTCTCATACCTATAAAATTTGTATGAAAAAAATTGTCGTATCCTTGTGAATGTTGTATTTTAGGCGACGAAAATGTCGTAACTCATTCAAATCAAACTAGAGAGTTAAAAAATCTGTGTCGTATCTTTTTCTAATTTTTCACGCATTGTCGTATCTATCTTTTATCCAAAAATTGCAGTTTTTCGGCTAGTTACGACAATTTTTTTTAAGGTCTGTGCTAAAAGATGATCAAAATCCATGGTCGTATCTTTACTAGAATTTATCGTAGAAAGACGAGATATAGACCATTCGACGCAGAATTTTTTTTTATACAACAATCAATTAAAAAGTGATTTTGGCCAAAATTCAAGTTACGCCACTTCCGCTTTCACCCGTCGATATGAAACTTTAACTATTAATGGGTTATTTTTTTATTAAAATGTGTTTGTGATTCAAACCAGAAGAATATAGGCATCACGCTGCGACTAATAAGATCGAGCAACCAGAGGAAAATGTAGAAAAATTGAGAAAATTAATTTATGTTTTCATTCATCATTGATGGGGGCTTCCGTTATTTGTTTGAACATGCAGATCTCAGGAACTGCTAAAATCTAAATCGAATCTTGAAATTATTTTTGTGTTGGATAGTCCATTTGTCGAGGAAAGATTTTTAAAGCTACATAAACATTACTCTGCGAGCAAGAGGAGCAAAGCATAGCTGTGACAAATTGCAAAGCCGCGGAAAATTGTGCATTAATATTTTAGAATACTAGTACTGTATTACTAAATACTAATACTATTTAAGAATACATTATTTAAAAAATAACTTTAAATATAAACAATAATTATTAGCACAGACGAATTCACTACATACAACAACTAGTCAGGACAACATCTAGTTAAATTATAAAGTTGATCATCATGGAACACAAATTAATTATTGTTCGCAAACGAAGATTCACTTACGTATCACTTTCATAAGAAACTATATTTCTTCGTAACAACTAGAGCATGATACTAATAAAAAGCATTAGCTTTCAATATACAGCTAATCTAGATCATAACGAACTAGAAACATGAAAACCGGCTTAATCAGACACAGTATCTGATTATTTAGGCTTGAGAAACTTGATTATAATGTATTCCTTGCCTTGAGACTAAAATGCTAAGAAGTTAGTGTTAAAGATTGGGCCAACTACACACTAGAAACTCGTTAGCCTTCCAGTCTTGTTGAAATAATACAAAGAATAATTATTCTTCCTCAAAATCTTAAGACTACTAAAGGCGCTGCGATAAAAAATCTAAAGATACGTTTTATTATGATGCGAAACGTTTGTTACTTGAAGCAAGTTATGAGTTTGTTTACTAATATGTGATTAATAAGAAACGGGCACGTAAACTTATCCGAGTAATATTTCAAATAAAATGTAGAGACAAGTACAATATTCTGCGGTAGCAAATATTACGGTAACAAATCATCATCAAAAACGCCATAATATAATATCATAACAACTAACAAAAAACTGTGTGTTATTGATGAACCTATCTTCTTTTTGTCACATAAAAAGTCTCGCAAAACTATGTTTTTACATTAGATGACTAATACATAGAATTTAAACACTCATGATCGATTATGCGTCCGCACGACTCTTGTGTTTATGTTCAGGACCTTCCATTTAATCAATACAGGATCTCAGTAGATAATAATAATTTATAACATAGTTTTTCGTTTGTCAGTAGAGCGGAAAGATATATTTTAATGTAGATGGAAGTTAGAGAACCGTGCATTCTGTCTTCAAATGCTTCATATTAATTATTGCAGACGTTCCACTATACTGTAGAGTGGACAGATATTATCTAACTAGAAAAGTAAAACTAAGCAAGTATTAGAATAAGCAAAATCAAGAAATTACGAGTATTCTTTTTCTAATACTTCGTCTGGTAAGTAAAAAATACGAGTTAAATTAATACCACTTGGTAGATGAGTAAAAGAAAGTATTTAATAAAACCATCCGGGGTCGTGAACGGAATCGTCAAAAAGATATTATTCTCGCAATATCGGCTGAATATTATTTTATGACACTGCGTACTAAAGTTTAGAGGTCATGAAATATTAGTTTTATCTACTGGCTGAAACGAGACAACAATTTTAAGGCCATCCCTCAGCAAACGACCTTGACCATATCCATACATTTGCCGCGTTGTTGCCGAGATCGCACCAAAATCCTATTTTGTTTATATACGATATTGTATGTACTGTCACTTCTTGGTGGAAATTCATGTTCAGATAAATAATTTGACACTGTCCTTGCACTTATTCCACTTTATTTTAGTAGATTTATTACAAATTTAATAAATACACGACCGGTTTCGAAAAAATCATCATCAGGTGTAATAAATCTACTAAAATAAAGTGGAATAAGTGCAAGGACAGTGTCAAATTATTTATCTACCTATTTTTTTACTTATCTTACTAAGTTCAAAATTGACCTAAAAAAATTCAAACGGCGAATATGTAGTTAATGAAATTGTCTATCTATTGGCGTGTGTTTCAAATAAACGTAATTTGTAAATACTAGGGAGATACTGAATGTATGCTTGAATTTAAATAAATTAGTATTACTTCGGAAGCTGATATCATGAGTATAATAAACAAAAATAGGAAAATAATAACGGTAAAAGGAATGTTCATATATATGTCGCAGGGAAAAGAGGATATCAGGGATTTCACGATATCCCTAGGGATATCACGAACTCGCGGAAGATGCCGAATATTCTTGTTTGTTACGTCTTCTTGCTAAAAATATGTAGTGATATGTCATTTCACTAAACTAAATCTAGTGAAATGTCAAAAAACGCGGATACCGCCGAATAAAAATCGAGCCACTCATTTCTCTCGCTCGCTCTAGTTCCCACACGTGACACGGGCACTAGTGGGAGTGAAACAAATGCGTCGCTTGAGCTCGCGCGGCTCGTCTAGCCTGGAGACAGACAGACAGACTAACCCTTTGGGTACGGAATCGTAAAAACTAGGATAACCGAAGAGCTGGAGTACCTATAGTACCTGTGCCTGTACAAGAGCCTAACCAAACTAGAGATCGAATTTTACAAAAAATATTCAACTTGGTCGGCCGCTTCATTTGACGTCAAAAATCAAAGGTCTGAAGTATCTGATGAAGAACCCTCAGCTAGTTTCAACTGTATGATATAGAGATATGGTGATGCCCCCTCAGATCTGCTATAGTTGTATTACACGTCGTGTAATAATAATAATAACGCCCACTCTGGTTTTGGTGACGGTGGCCGGTTTCATTGAAACCAGGCCAAGAGTAATTTTATAGTGCCCAAGTGTATGCGCAGTACACAAGAGCAATCTCTATATTCCTTTACTCGCATAACCCGGTGGAACGGAAGACTGACACGACCGGCGAGAAATCAGGCGTAGGACCAACTTTTTACATGCCCATCCGACGCATGGATCATCTAACATCTAACTTGTCAGATTCAGATGTTAGATGATCCTATCAAAGTACCCGTGTGTATACTAGAGCAAGCGAGAGAAATGCGTGGCTTGATTTTTATTCGGCGATGTCTGCTTTTCTGACGTTTCACTAGATTTAGTTTAGTGAAATGACATATCACTAGATATTTTTAGTAAGAAGACGTAACAAACAAGAATATTCGGCATCTTCCGGGAGTTCGTGATATCCCTAGGGATATCGTAAAATCCCTGATATCCTCTTTTCCCTGCGACATATACATGCTGAAGATTATTGCTGTATTTTTATTATAATTTTGTAGCTTTCAAATTATGAGTTAAATAAGACTCTAAAAACGGTGAATTGCGGCATCTCCGTAGTGGGAGGGCCTTAAGTCAGGCAATTGATTTTATTGCTTTTAGTGTGAATTATGGACGAGTTTCCTCTTCGATTATGATTTATCAGCATTTAATTTAAGACCTAGCTTTCTCATCTTCTATCTTTCTGGCTTTGATTAATCCTTTGATCGCGGATTCTAGGAAATGCTATTGTATTCTTTTGGTGTCACGATCACCGATGCTCATATGGGGCTTGAAGGATTAAAATACCTTAAGTATAATTTACACAGAGCCAGTACTGGCTGGCAATAAGACTGGCAGCCAGTATTGGCTTGCTATATGCCGCGTGTGAACAGTTTTTCAAGCCAGGCCAAACTGTTCACACGCGGCATATGCCAAGCCAATACTCGCTGCCAGTCTTATTGGCAGCCAGTACTGGCTCTGTGTAAATTATACTTTACGGCTTACACTATCAAATGTATCTTTAGTAGTTACACAATCTTAGAACACAGGTGCATCATTAGATTTATCTCATATCTCAATTCAAATGTAATTTTATATGACGTCTCATCCTTATTATATCTACGAGTTACGACCTACGTTATATTACAAGCCTTATTATAAGTTACAATTAAGTTAATTACAAATACTATTGGCGTTGTTCGGACGTTTCACGTTAGGTCAGTGATCTTGCATCGTTTTTCACATCAAAAGCTCTAAAGCTTTAGCTTATCTTTTTTCTACTTCTTGATAAAGATTCTCAGTTCTCAGTTTAATAATACGGGAATGCGTCAAAGTACCTCGACTTTGACGCATTCCCGTTTTATTAAACTCCTTTTTTATTTAATAGAATTCAAGCAAAAGAACGTTCGATTCCATCGTACTATTACATTTGCGATTAGAGGACGAATTTTCTACAATTGTCGAGTTTGGCACAGGCCAATCCGAGTGTCACATTCGAACGGTTATAAAATATATTATAATATCGTAACTGATCAGTGATCACATATTTACATATTAATAATAATATTGTTAACCTTGTCTCGCTCGCATGTTGAATGATTTTCACGCACGAAATTTTTACGTACGTCGTCTCACGGTCCCAATTTCGGTAGATTTTGTAATTTAAAACATATTACGAAAGGATTTCACATGCCCGAGAGGTGTGGTGACGATTAATGAAGTAACGATCCACCCACGAAGATTTTCCTTCTTTAAAATTAAAGAAACTTTTTCGCTTTTAAAAGAGAATGGGGAGACGACAGATTTATGAAAAGTTATTTTGACTTTCTTCGAGGTGAAGGAACTTATTTTAATTTGTGTAATGTCTTGAGCTGTTAAAGCATAGTAAGTTTTAAAAGGATAGACTATGATATTTTCAGATTGTTAAATCGATAGATCTAATTGGCAGGGTGCGTTGGAGCAGACAGAATTGGACTTCGTTAAAATAATATGTCATTGCTTCAGTTTGGTCACAATAGACATAACTACCAGTAGTTCGACTGCAAAGAAATGGACAGGTTTCAATACGAGTACCTGTCAAATTCTTCGGGTTTCAATACACCTATAAGTTAAAGGCTGGCGCGCTGGCTGGTATAATTTATTTTTAAAAATACGATTTTGAAATTGAGTTCTGACAGTTTTCTTTGCATGTGCCAAAATATAAACAACAACTAAATTTGTAGGTAACGACTCTAGCGACGACTTTTGTCATAATACGTCAAACTTTAAATTTTTTTACATCAGTTCTAAGTCGGCATACTCTTATCATTCTGTTTACTCTGGTTTGGTATTGGTACTACTAATATAATATTATGTATATTCTGTGCTTTAGTGTAAAATGTAAATATTATGAAAACAGTCGAAAATTGCCAACCTTTTCTGTCGATTTTCTTTTTTTCCTTATTTGCATTTTTAGCAGATATCTTGTTGGGTACGGTGGGTACCCATTACCCAAGTACCTATCTATCATAATGATTATTATCTATCAAAGAGTATTTAAAGTTTAAAGTTTTAAACACAAAACGAAATAGCACAATATATGTATTACATAATTTATCTTTTCATCATCATCCAAATAGTAAGGTCAGAAAAAACATAAAATTTATAGTTTGTAATTGTAACAAAGGCGTTATTATAAACTTGACTGTAATGTTCTTGTAAAAAAAAATAATTTATGCTTTGTTTTTGTACAGTAGCAAGCAGCACTACAAGTATAAATCCTGCATAACTACATACCTACTTAAGCAAGTATATTTATAAGTACATAATCTATTATATTATAATAAAAAGCGGCGTATCGGTGCAATAGTCAAAAAGTAGTCACTAATGAACAAGGCACTCTAAGCGACGAAATCTACAATAAAGAACAAAGCATACTGAAACGAAGCAAGCAACAAGTAGTAGAATTAATTAATAATAATACTCACATGAAGTTAACATTCAACACCTCAGGGAGAAATCTCCGATGTTAGTCGGAAAGCATGATCGAACGATTCACTGTCACTTAAAATGTCATTTAAAACTTGATTCCATAACAAGCTGGATGTTCTAGACACAGTAACACAGTTGAACGAGACACACAATTGCACAAACTCGTGTTTAAGCTCCTTTCACTTAGCACAGCACACCAAAATACACGTACTCTGTCACAAATGCAATTTCACAAAACACTGCCACCGGCCGACTAGTTTTAGGCACTCACAAACAATAACACACTTCAGTATCGTGTGTCGGTTATCGTATATTTAATTTTCAGTTACAAATGAATGAGTTTATGTCAAATGATTTGTTTACGGATTGAGAAACGACGGAGCTGGCGTCCGACACGTGCGCTCGGGCGACCGGCAGCCCGCGGAATGAACGCGAGTCGCGAGCGTCGGCCGTCGGCCGTCGCGTCACACGCCGCTGGCCGCGTCGGTACGGACGCGACGGCGCGCCGCACCGCACAAGTTACGACCTTTCGATACCTACTCCACGTTTTCTAAAAACGGTCTCACATCGACTTTGACAAATTGGCAGCCAATAGACTATAGAGTTCTTCGAAGTGGTTAATTGCTTACCCTTGTAGGGTCTGTGTTTTCTAAGCCTAACCCTTCACTTCGATAAGATATTATTGCTTTAAATTTAAGTGTACACGTTTATTGCTTTAGAACCAACTTTATTAGATTTTGAAACATAATAATTAATAAATAACAAATTGGGGACTATAAAAAGCATAAAGTTGAGACATATTTCCCGCGTCCCTCCTTGAATGTTTGACGTTGGGGCCCGGGGGCCTCGGGCCCCGAGTCCCGACTAGCCCAGACTAAAACATAAGACAACATACTTAGGTACCATTCTAATTTCTACTACCTTTAAATGCCACAGTATGCCCTGTCAGTAAATAAATTGATAAATTATTGCTCTCGTTTAACGGATATTTTTCAAACAACTCTCAATGGCCAATTCCCAATCCTATTAGACTGGTGACGCAGCACTTTTATGATGATACAAATCCACCAACAATTTAGTTTCAGTTGGCTGTAACTTGTAAGGTAAATTGTTTAATTTTTTTTGCAAGCTGTACACTTCAATAGCGCCAGCGTCATTTTGACAGCACCTTGATAGACAAAATCATAAAGTGCTCAAATCGAATCAAAGTATAGACCGAGTTCTACAGACTTCTACTACCGTACTATTCTGTCTTGCGTCTCTCTTGCAGCTGTACAGCAGCAAAACCGAGTGCCGACCAATAACGCACTTAGCAGTTGACAGTGGCGTAACTATAACATTCGGGGCCCATGGCAAATTGATGGGGCACTATCAGTACAAATATAAAACAATTATATAAAAAAACTTTTTAACCTCACGGCTTCTTGGGCCCTTTCGGGTCGGGGGCCCGTGGCATTTTGCCAGCCCTGCCACCCTAAGGTTACGCCACTGGCAGTTGAGGCAATTTAGCGTAGTTTGATGCATTATGAACGCGTGCGTGTAAATAGGTAGAGTCGTCTAGGTAAAAACGCAGCCACTATTTTATATTTTACTGAGTAAAGTGGTATAAGTATCCCCCGGTAGCTAACGAGCTTGTCAAAGAAAAGCCAAGACACCATATTATTATTATGCTCCATCGAGCGTAACTGTACCAAATATACATGAAACGAGTACTAAATTTACAGTCGCCAAGCTCCGTGTATCTTTGAGCCTTATTGTCATAAGAATAAGGTCGAAAGTACGCCGGGTTTGTCGCACATAGTTACTGCAGAAAGGCCTGAATGTTTCCAAGTAAAACCATTTAAATCATAACTGTCTATTTACACGTGTACTATTAAGTTTATAATGTATTTAATTTATATTATGTAATAACATAACATACTGATCGTTTCTTAGATATTTCTGATTGTTACCATACAAACACACTGTTATATAATAGGTATATACTTACGTCTTACAGTCATAATGAATTTAATTATTGTTGACTGAAAAATAGTTTTAACAGAACGTCCCATATATTATGATATAGATGTAGAGACAGGGTAAGTTCACATTGCAAGGCGACGAGGCGATGAGATGAATTAATGTTTGTGATCTAAGTGATCCAATCAAAAATTTATTTCATACACTATAGATAATATTATGCACTATCAGAGAAGTTGATTCCTATGCATTTCGGGGACCTACGTAGTTTGGTTGCGTTACGTCAAACCCAGCTGACAGATCACAATTATCATTGAACTAGCTGTTGCCCGCAACTTCGTCCGCGTTAACATAGTATAATAACAAAGATGGATAGTTTTCCTTTTTTTGTGGTTCCTTATACAAAGTATAAAAACGGGACCCTATTTAAGCAAACGTCAAACGCAAGCGTCAATAAACTTTCATGTTTCTAACTCAAGAATTGACGAACCTTCATTGAAACTTTCTACCCCAATTTCACCCCCTTGGGGGTAGAATTACCAGAAATGCTTAAATCTATTCATTTTTAATCAGCAGTCCAAAAAAAATTTTCGTGTTTATAACTTAAGAAATGGCGGACTTTCATTTAAACTTTCAACTCCTATTTCACCCCCTTGTGGGTAGAATTTCCAAAAACGCTTAAACACGAATCCAGTCATTTTTAATCAGTAGCCCAAACATAAAATTTCATGTTTCTAACTCAAGAAATAACGGACTTTCATTCAAACATTCAACCCCTATTTCACCCCCTTGTGGGTAGAATTTCCAAAAACGCTTAAACACGTATCCATTCATTTTTAATCAGTAACCCAAAAATAAAGTTTCATGTTTCTAACTCAAGAAATGACGGACTTTCATTCAAACTTTCAACCCCTATTTCACCCCCTTCGGGGTAAAATTTTCAAAATTCCTTCCTTAGTGGGTGTCTAAACAACCCTACTCACCAAATTTCGTGGCTGTAACTTTAACAGTTTTTGCTCAGCGATGATGAATCAGTCAGTCAGTCAGGACATGTAATTTTATAAGTATAGATTGACATATTCGACCAAATAACGTTGGTCTATCAACTGCATAGGAATCAATTTCCTCGATGGTACAAGTAGATATACACACTAAATTGGTACTAGTAGATACTGTATACTAAATTGAAAGACTCGTTGAGCTACCCGTTCAAATTTTAAAAGACACATCGCGTTACCTACCTTGTGAGTTGTCTCTTAGATTGGACCTTCTGTCCGACTATATTTTGTACTTATTTCATTACCTTGTAAATTGTCATAAAATATGTAAGTATATTTCAAATAAAAAGTCGACTTATTATAATTTTGAATAAGACCTAAAAACTCGGCTACTTTACATGAGTGTGAGAAAAATAAAAGGTATTTTCTTTGAGAAAGCTTTTTAAAAGTCTGCGTTGGAAGTGCCAGTACTCACAAAGTAAACCTTGAAGTTTAAAAAGCGAACAGTATTTTTCAGGTTTTGATGTTCCTTGATTGTGTTTAATAGAAGTTATTTTAAAAGCTTATAGAAGGTGCAGATTCAAACTCAATATTATAGATTAAAAAAAGTTTCAAAACTCAAAATACAAGGTGCAACGTATTTTTGTTAAAGAATCTTCATACAAAAAATTTCAAGTGATAACAATAAGCTCATCTTAAATAAATAAATAAATAATTCTTAATACAGACGATAAGTTGGTTATATTCGGAAAGGATATCCTAGTGACCTAGTCTTTCTAGATATTTACTGAGATAGACATGCCCTAACCTAAATGATAGATTTCAAAATAAAACGTCCTTAGGACTTAGACACTACCACCCCAACACTACATTAAATTCCAAATGCGTAGAGCCGATGAAGTATGAATAATGGAATTGATAAAACCATCATCCAGCATCCTTTTATCAGCTACGCTTTTCCTTCCCTTTATTGCTTTAGCACATACATTGTCCTATGACAAGTCCTGTCAATAGTTCCAATAGGATGCCTTCAAACTTCAACAGCAGCCATTGATATGTTATCAGTTTCGTTCGAACAGTCACCGAGGCCATTGTTTTACGTATACAATGGTCCCAAAACAGATAGACACGTCAAACTTCCCTTTTGCAGTTTTTGTCAGGGGTTACAAATAATAATAACAAAAATCGGGTTTAGTCTCGAAGTTTAGTCACAACTCACAAGTCACAAAGTTAGATAGGTGGGTGACGCGGAAAACACCGCATTAAACTTTATTCCTATTTAGTCGAATTTTAAAGCTCGAAATAATGGTCAAATCGACCCAGCCAGCTGTACTTTTTATAATTTTTTTTCTCAGTGTCTAAAGTTCTAAACACACCAAGCCGAAGTTCGGCATGATTACGTCAGCAATGCCAAACGCATACAATATAACGCGACGTAATTTCGGCTAGTGTGTCATATCGGTAATTTAAAACAAATTGCAGGCGGAAAACGCCGAACTTTCTCCGCGGAACTTCTGCATGGTAAAACCTCACATAGGCTTCACCTATTTTCTTGATCATCAGCAGACTCCAAAAAAAATATGTTATGTACCTACCTATATTTTGCGTTAGGTACTTGCATAAAACCATGTTTTGTCTAATCTTAATATTCAAATATTCTTTCCAGTTTCCACTTATAATACAAGACGGTGTTGTTATTATGTTCTCCATAAAATGAATTTTACAATGCACATGATGTGAAACAACGGCTGGGGTAGATTGTCACTCGTGTGAGTTGTGAGTTGTGACGTGTCAACAATTTTCCTATTATGTGTTGTGGGACTTTGCACGTGGAACGTTATGATGCAACGCGCAACGTTTTCTTGATAAAAGCTTCGCTAATACCCTGATGGAAATGTGAGCTCGGACACGAGGCAAAAGGTATTAAAAAGCAAGGTGAATTCTAATAAGGGCATGATATGAAGACAGGATCTCAAAGTGTGCTCCGTGGAGCCCTAGGGTTCTGAGGCTCCGCAAAGGCTTTGTAGGGGCTACGCAAGAGACACATAATTAATTGGTTTTAAAAATTTCATTCAAAAGCCATTAAATAAGTTTGAAAAGCGCTGCTATAAGATATCTGAAATTAGAAAATGCTGAAGAGTAGCGTATGCTAGATTTCCTTTGAGACCCGGGGGAGGACATAGGATACTTTTGATCGCGGAAAAATGTACGGTTACCACGCGATAAACGAATTTCGGCGTATTAAGGCTGCTCTCTCGAAAAAAGCGTGCAGATGAAATCACTTTTCATCGGCATTAACAGAGAAATTATATCTGAAAAAAATAATCCCACCAAAAACATACCTGTTAAAATGGGGCCAAGTTCCTATCAGCAAATTTTTGGTCTATAAAAAGAGTTGAAATCCAATCCAATGCCAAGTTTAGATGCACTTCATCGATTGTTATAATTTTCATCAACAGCCTGATCCATAATACTTCTAATTTGAACGTGGCAGGTTAATTTAATTATATTATCTTATTTTACAATTAATCCAGAGTTACGTAAAGCACGAAAACCTGCCAAGTTCAAATTTAGAAGTATTATGGATCAGGCTGTTGATGAAAATTATAACAATCGATGAAGTGCATCTAAACTTGGCATTGGATTGGATTTCAACTCTTTTTATAGACCAAAAATTTGCTGATAGGAACTTGGCCCCATTTTAACAGGTATGTTTTTGGTGGGATTTCAGTCCTTTTTTTCAAGAAATTATACCTATTTTTTTCTTTTTGTGCCACACCCGACTTAAACAATACCTTCGATATATGGCGCTAGTTATAAACTATCAATAGAAGCGAAATTTTCAAGTAAACAGTATTTATTTAACCTAAGTATATCAACTCCCAAGCGGTCGAATTCGACCGCGTAAACAATAGATTTCCAAGAATCCGCAATCGAAGTATTAATAAGCTATACGGTATGCATTATACATGGTGACAATATTTTAAACGTATATTTTGGCGTATAAGAATTTTTACCTATAGTTCGTAGAGGAGCCGATTCACGCTTGACCGATTTCTTCTTAATTTTTTTATTAATCTACATATTATAACACATGACCTGAGTGTCAAATTTCATTACGTTAGGAAAATTGGAAGTGGTATCTAAAATTCGTAGATGAACCGATTCACGCTTGACCGATTTCTCAAATTTCTCAATTTTTTTTAATCTACTTATAACACACGACCTGTGTGCCAAATTTCATAACGCTAGGACAATCGGAAGTGGCCTCTCAGGTTTGTAGGTGAACCGACTCACGCTTGACCGATTTCTTAAATTTCTCAATTTTTTGTTAATCTACATATAACACACGACCTGTGTGCCAAATTTCATAGCGCTAGGACAATTGGAAGTGGCCTAGAGGTTTTGATTACCGGTCAGTGAGTGAGTGAGTGAATAAGTGAGTCAGTGCCAAAATTAGCTATTTTCACAGGGAGATATTTCAGGATCTACCGAAGCTATATCTATGAAATTTGGTATACTGCGTAAGTACTAGTATATAATTACGTAGGTATAATTTTATCTTTGTACTCGCAATAGGCACTGAGCTACAGGGGGGTCAAAAGTGCGTCGAAACGGTTCGTGTAAATAGTGCACGGCATGTGCGCGGCCTGCTGGAACTTGGCCGCGCACTCCGTGCGCTTTGATTAGTAATCTACATGATATGATACGTAATTTAGTTTTGCCATATTTTTTCTATTGGTATAACTATACTAAATTAAATGACTCAAACTGTGTCCTTATAAAATTTTTAAATAAAAATGCATTTATTAATATTTATCGCTCTCCCTCCCAAAGAGATATCAACCCCTTTTTAGAATCCCTCGATAACTTGCTAGGGAGCTTATCACAATATAAATCTGTTGCACTTATTGGTGACTTGAATATTAATATAGCTGCGGATAGTACAGACCCCAATAAAGATAGTTATCTTAACATGACAGCCTCGCACGGTATGCTCTCTGCTCATAATTTTCCTACTAGATCGTCAAGCTGTCTCGACCATGTTATTCTACGTTCTCCAACTGTTACTACCACTATTGTGCTTGACTCACTTATCACGGATCACACGCCTACTGTCATCTTCTGTGCTCTGCAAACGATACCCAAACGTTCCTGTTCCAAAACTACTAAAATGGATATATCAGATGTTGTGAATTCAATAAACAATACTGATTTGAATGACATATTAAAGATAAAAGACGCAAATGAAGCTGCAGAGTGTCTTGTATCAATATTTTCAACAGCGGTCAAAAAGCACTCACGTATAATAACGATTCCTAGTAGTAAGCGTATAATTAAGCCTTGGATTACACCAGGACTTTTGCGATGCATAAGGCACAGAGATAAATTATATCATGCGTACAAGGACGACCCTGAAAATGCAGATAAAAAAGTTGTATTTACCCGTTACCGAAATTTTTGCAACAATCTCCTTAAAAAAGTCAAGTGTGACTATGAGCGCCTTGAATTTCAGAAGGTAAAAGGTAATACTAAGGATATGTGGCAATTAATTAAACAAGTTGCAAACTTAAACCAGGTTAAACAATCGCCTTCGGTGCTGTTGAACTGTTGTAAAGACCCATCCCAATCAGTTAATTCAATAAACGAGTATTTTGCAAATATAGGCGGTAAATTGGCATCTAATATAAAAGAATCAGAATTATATAGTCACCTTCAAAATCGTAACAAATCGAACTACCCAAGAAGCTCTACTCTTTACTCCATGGCTTTGCACGAAGTAAATAATGCTGAGGTTGATATTATTATTAGTAATCTTAAAAACAAATGCTCTTCTGGATTTGATGCTATTAGTTCCTCATTAGTTAAAGCAACTAGACCCATCATAGTTCCACTTCTTGTTCATATTTTCAATTTATGCTTTTCGCAAGGAGTCTTTCCTGACGTTTTCAAGACTGCTGTCGTCCATCCTATTTTCAAGTCAGGTGATCGAGGTAGTGTTGAAAACTATAGACCTATATCTATATTATCAACTTTTTCCAAAATTTTCGAAAAGGTTATTAATAATAGACTTAGTAAATACTTAACTAAATTCAAAATCCTATCCAATAATCAATTTGGCTTTAGACATGGAACATCCACCGAAGATGCTGTCCTTAAATTAACAGATACAATAAATCATAATCTAAATAGTAAACTTAAAACAATTGGCATTTTTCTAGATTTATCTAAGGCTTTTGACACTATCTCGATTCCTGCACTGTTAATAAAATTAGAACATATTGGTGTTCGTGGCTTGGCTCTACAACTATTTAAAAGCTACTTAACCAACCGTAAGCAGCTAGTTAAAATAGGCATGCACATAAGCAAACAATATGCTGTTAGCGTCGGTGTCCCTCAGGGTAGTGTACTGGGTCCAACTCTCTTTCTAATATACGTAAATGAGCTGTGTCAACTACCACTGTCTCATTGTAAAATTGTTTCCTATGCGGATGATACAGCTCTTATAGTGGACGGAGAAGATTGGGACAGTACTCGTCGCAATGCTGAGACAGCATTAAAACTTGTCATGCATTGGTTGGTCGAAAACACTCTAACATTGAATGCAAGCAAAACTAAATTTATCACCTTTTCCTATACCAAAGCCAATCAACCAAAAATCCCTATTGATATCTACGCCCATAATTGCTACAGTTCGATTCCAGCCTCAAACTGTAACTGTGCTGCACTCGAACGTACTGAGTCCATCAAATATCTGGGAGTAATCATTGATAATAACCTGCGTTGGAAGCCCCACATCAACTCTGTCGCCGCACGTCTAAGGAAATTAACATACGTTTTTAGGAAACTTAGAAATGTCATTGATTTTCAAACCCTAATCAAGATTTATCTAGCATTAGGGCAGTCTCATATAGGATACTGTATTTTAGTTTGGGGTGCCGTACACAAGACTACAATGCTTAGAGTTGAGCGTGGACAAAGGGCAGTTCTGAAGGTTCTTGCTAAAAAGCCGCTGTTCTTCCCAACTGTAGATCTTTTTAGGATGTGCCAAGTATTATCAGCGAGACAGTTGTATATTCTTCGTACTATACAAAAGAAACACAAACTTCTCATATACGACCCAAACTCTTACAAAAATAAACGCCGTTTCTATAAAGTCTGTGAGGTGCTGCCTTGTAATACAGATGCAGCCAGAAGACATTTTAAATACATCAGCTCTATACTCTATAATAAAGTAAATAAAATACTAAATATATTTTCCTTATCAAGATACAAACTAAAAAAGTGTTTAAATAAATGGCTAAAAGAATTAAATTACGAAGAAACAGAAAAACTCGTTACCATCTAATGAATCTAAAATATTCAAGCCCATCCTAGTACACAATCCCCCAACCCCTAAACACATACATAGCATCTCAATAATACGGCAATCACATGTCATATTTATCATATTTTGTAAGTCGTAATTAGCCTAGCCTTGTTATTGTAATTATAATACATTATATTATTTTAAGATACTGTTTTTGTAACAACTGTAAGAGGCATTGGTAGCTGCGCTGCAGTTTAACACTTTTGTAGCTACCGATGACTTATTGTAATTAAGCCATAATATTTGTAATGCATGTTATTTTGTATGTAAATTTGTTTTGTTTAAGTAAATAAATAAATAAAAAAAAAAAAAAATAACATAATAAAGAAATAAAAAACCCAAATCACCTCCAAATCGTTGAATGAAACCACTTTACTCCTTCATTATTTATCAAAAGAATATATAAAAAATATCTACTGCTTTGCAATACATAAGTTAATAATTTGGTTTTGTTACTTTTTTGAAATATGTATATTAAGCCTTAAAAAGGTTTTTTCTCCTATTTCGCCCTATCATGAACGCGGCGAGCGTCGTTACTGCCACCGTACAAGGCGCGCTGTTATGAATGTTATTTTAATGTCGTTTACGTCGATATTCGCACTGACAGACAATCGACCTGCTAATTTAGGGAGAGAGGGCCCTTAAACAATATAACCTGATCACCGAGGTAAGTTTACGGTTGCCTGGAAGAGAATGCTTCTAGCAGTAAGGCCGCCAATTCAAACTGTTTTTTTTTTCTCTTTCTTTGTAACCCATGTTTCATTATTGATTTGAATAAAGAGTTTTTATTATTATTATTATGTTTGTGTAAGGTATTCCTTGCTCACGGGCAATTAAATCCCGGACCTTTGGAAGGCATGCGTGGGGCCGAAGCGTAGACGTAGAGGCCCGTTACACAGTTGTGTGACACTGGCCGGCGACTCTCCCTGTCAGCACTATGAGAGTACGACCAAGGAGAGCCAGCGGCCAGTGGAGGACTATAACAGGGAATGGATGTTAGAAATGATACCGGGCTATGGGGGTGAGGTGCTAGTAGACTGGGTCCAGTTACCCAGTCCACTAGCACCTCACCTTGGGACTATGGAAGGACCATGGCGTCTGCCGATACAATGTTGTAACATGTATAAAGTTGGCAGACGGTGACTCGCCAACTATTATTAAGTATTAAGTATATTTTAGCTGCAGCACTGCAGTTTGCAGGAGACTGGAGATGTTGTTGGGGAGGAAATTGGCTAACAAAAGGCAACCTGCGTAGGAAGATGCCTTTATTGCTATGTCCGGTCGCCGTTTAGATCGACGAGAACTATACTTAGGCTGCGTCCCCATCAGACACGGCACGGCGCCGTCACCGTGTTACGGCACGACGCCGCCACCGTGACACGGTACGGCGCCGTACCGTAACACGGTGCCGCGTACGGTGCACCGCGCGCCCCTATTCCGGGTGAAACTTCCGAACAAAAATTTTGTTCAAACTTAAACGAGGCACTTATTTGAAACTCATAAAAATCGGCCAAGTGCGACTTAGGTTCGCGCACGAAGGGTTCCGTACCATTATTATAGAGAAAAATAACCAAAAAATAATGTTTTTTTTGTCTGGAAGCCCCCTTAATTATTCAGTTTGTAAGTAATTTGTAATACGAATTTACCCAAAATTTCCTCTGTTTTTGTTTCTTTTTCAATCTTCGTTTTAGTAACAACAAGAGAATAATTCTTTCGCGATCCATATGCAGACAAGCAATCTCGTTCGAGCACAAATATCGACTGAATAGGGACGCACCGTACGCGGCACCGTGTTACGGTACGGAGACGGTGACGGCACCGTGCCGTGTCTGATGGGGACGCATCACTCAGCCTTAGAGCTAGAGTTGTCTTGCAAATCAAGAATAGGTAATGAGAACAAATTCTTTGTTCCTTCTTTCGTTCTTTTTTTACAAACCACGAAAACCACTAATTGTTTCTTTACTTAGGTATTTAGGTATATAAAGTTACTAGATGACGTCCGCCACTCCGTTGCGCCAAAATTCGTTTATCGCGTGGGAACCGTACATTTTTCCGGGATAAAAAGTATCCTATGTCCTTTCTCGGGTCTCAAAGTATCCCCATACCAAATTTCAGCAAAATCGGTTCAGCGGTTTGAGCGTGAAGAGGTAACAGACAGACAGACAGACAGACAGACACACTTTCGCATACACACGCCGCGTATAACTAATATTAATTATTAACGGTTGGTTGTGTTCTGTTGTGTTTCTGATATCTATGGTTGTGTTACTCGTACACACATCTGCCATGTGATTTTTATAATACTAGACCTAGACAAAGACAAACAGATATTTCATGTCAAACCTTATATTATGTACTTACATATATTTTAGTAGTAGGGTTTTGTTTTGATAATATATAAGGTAAATGACTAGTAGATTGGACAGTACCAGTCATTGGAAAAATCACAAAAACACCATGTTTATTAAAGTTGCTTTAAAAATTTCCTGTTTTTAAAGTAAAAGAACGCCTGTTTTTAAAGAAAAATAATACCTAATTGCAAAGTAAATTATTTTTAACAAAAAAATAAAACCGACTTCCAAGGTAAAAACAATAATAACATTAATATGAACTAAAAAGTATTAAATAATATTTACTATCTAATAATAGTGCCTTTTTCCGAATTCGGCTAAACCTCAACTATTTCTGTACTCAATCTTCATAATTTTGAAGTCGGTGCCAGTTCCAAAAGTTTCAAATATTCTGTCAGAGGACTGAAGATTCAGCTATCTGGTACCGACTTCAAAATAATGAAGATTGAGTACAGAAATAGTTGAGGTTTAGCCGAATTTTTTATTTTTACTATCTAATAAGATAGTAAAAATTATTTAATACTTTTTAGTTCATATTAATGTTATTATTGTTTTTACCTGGGAAGTCGGTTTTAATTAATTTTTTGTTAAAAATAATAATAATTTCACTCTTTTTAGTTATACTAGTAGGTAAACCTTCGCGTATATTTTACGTATTTACAATTTGTTAAAAGTCACAATTCACACTCACAAAATAATATATTATCAGTGAAGTGAACATATTGTGCTAAGTAATTTAACAATTTTAATGCTTCAAGAATCAAGCCCCAAGCGGTCACCGGCGATTGCGATAACAATAGAAAGGCTATTGTGTCTCGTTTTTCCACGATCGAAGGATCTATCAGATAAAAAATTGTATAAACTTGCATAGGATGTAGCGTAGCTAGGTACTCATAATATATAATATTATCATAATTACTCGTATTGACAGCTGCTCTTGTAATCAAGAATTCAATTTCAAATTGATACTTAGTGCGCCATCTATCGATTAATAAGTATAACTAAATAAAAAGACACTTAATGACTTTGTTTTGTTTAAATGCTCTTTTTAAAATAACTTTTTTTAATTCTATTTGTCTATTAAAATTTGATAAAGTAGTTAGTAAAGCATTCGATCTGCATATTTAAAAGTAGTAAAGTATTCGATCTGTCGTCTGCCGCCACGCGCCGCGCGGCGGTGCGGCGATGCCGTCGCCTCCGCGGCGCTGACCGCCGTGTATTAAACAAACAGGTGTTGTTATGTACAGTATATAATTATTATTATTATTAGTATATCTATACCTATGCCTTGTACTATTATCTATTCTGCGCCATGAGACATTGGTGACCTTAACACGACGTGGTAATGATGATGATGATGATGATGATTATAATGATGAATATGAATTGCATAGTAGCATATGCTTTCTGATCTTAAAACAACGCCGAAACTCCCAAACGTGTATCTATAAGGAGTCAGGACTCAGGAGTTCTCTCAGCATCTTCGAAACCATGGTATACCTTGACCCAATATTTAACTTTTTGGTAGCATATTCTTAGTACACTTCACATAAAACCAAAATCACCATATGTTTCCAAATAAATTTCGAGGAGTTCCCTCGATTACTCCTGGATCCCATCATCAGGTAACCACTTTTGTGAACATGGTACCAAATTGGAATGAAACTAAATACAACAAAACAAAAATTTCGAAAATCGGTTCACAAACGGCGGAGTAATCGTTGAACATACAAAAAAATATATATATCCACAGCCGAACATATTATAACCTCCTCGTTTTTTGGAAGTCGGTTAAAAAAACATTCCTATACAGACTCTATACAAATCTATCAATATTATCTCTAGGACATAAAGATTCGCATATGCAAATCGATGATATAATAATTTTATCGGCACCGTATCCAAATCAGCAATATTATACATTTTAACCTAGATTTAAGATTATACCTGCTATTCGAAATTTAAACTTTTAAAATATTCGTTCAAAAATTGTCACCGGCTGACGAATGCGGTTATTGACCTCATTTCTTGCTTACAATAATTCTCAAGTCAAGCGTTACGTTGATTTGTTCGAAGTTTAAGTAGGGCCATATAGGGCCGCGTAGGGACGCGTAGGGCTAGGGTCAACAGGGTCCGGGTAGATACGAGCCCTGTGTCACACCAGACTGGTGATAAACTGTATCCGGATTCACCCTTATCGCATTTCGACAGACATGTCCACGATAATAGCATTCTTAGAACACGTATTTATTTTATTAAATGCTTTTTTTTATTTAACCAAAGTTGATGAATAAATTACCGCAAAGCTAAATATTGTATTAAGAATAAAGTAAATTAGTTAAGTATGTTAAGAATTATTAAGATCGATAATAAAAGGATTTAAAATTTCTCAAAGAGGTCAAAATGTGGAGGTTACATACTTAATAATTATAATCTACTCATCTTATAAGAATTTACTCGTGCAGAGTGCAACCGCACCTCATTTAGAAATTACTATAAATTTTTGACAGCAGATTTAAAAAAAATATCCTTGATCATTAGATTTATTTTTATATTTGCATGTTTAACACGCAGAATCAGCCCCTATTTAGAAAAAAAAAGGTTCAAAATGTTTTACATATTTATATTCCAATTACCCCGGTATAGCTAGAGTCAATTTAATTTCTCACTTTTTGCCATCAGATTCTGGTAGACCATTAGCGACCCCGGCTTCGCATCGGGTATAAAATATAATAGCCACTGAAAAAATATATTACTTACATATTTATTATATTTTTGCCAAAGTCTTTTAATATTATTTTTTATTATTTAACAGTTATAAAGATGTATATTATTACATAATAATATGTAAGTAAGTATTATACTTAATAGTGAAAAATACTTCTAGATTTTCCTTATAGAAACTTAACCCTAGTTTAATTTGTGTACAAAGTATCATTACTCATTAGTTATTAGTCATTACTTCATTAGTCATCACATCAAGTATTATTTTCAAAAACTGATATAAGTAGATAAAGTCTGCCACGGCAACGGTCAACAATATCGTTTACACTTTCGCACAGATTTTTACTGTGTGGTTTGACCCGGATGAACAAAAATTCAGGCTAGAAAACCTTCGAGCTTTGAAAAGCAATAAAAGTACACAATATTTGTAAACATGGCCGCGCGCCCGACTCGGCCGCGAGCCAACGAAAAGTTCGCAAGCCGTAATAAAGGGAATTGCTTTTCAAATAAATAACTAGCGGTTTCTAACATCAAAGATAATATGTTAAAACTTAAAACGTAGGTGGTCTTCGCCTGGAAAGTAACTGTTAGCTCTCTAGTCTGTACCTGCGTTTATTAGAACACACGACGTTTTAGTTTCATTTTTAACCCCAGACCAAAAAGAGGGGTGTTATAAGTTTGACGTGTCTGTCTGTCTGTCTGTCTGTGTGTCTGTCTGTGGCATCGTAGCATCCAAACGGGTGGACCGATTTTGATCTAGTTTTTTTTGTTTGAAAGCTGACATGACCGAGAGTGTTCTTAGCTATAGTTCATCATCATCAGCCTGCTCATTGCTGAAATATCACGGTTTATCTGGTTCCTGATAGGACGATTAGCAACTTGCAGTCGTTTGATGGGTTTTATATTTTGCATTCTGGTTCGTGACACTTATGAATAGGTACATTATTGGAAAGTTGATCTGGTGCTGCAGCATCACCTGGTATCAATAAATTGGGCTCATATTGACGGCCTCATCCAAGATGACATATTTTATATAGATGGTATTCATTGGGATATGATCCAGTTGATAGAATTTATTCTGCACAAGTTTAAGGCATAAAATAAAATTAAATTAAGAAATTTAAAAAAACCCCCGCCAAAAAACTTTAAAAAGTAATGAAATAATATTTACTGACTTAAAGTTTTAATAATTTCTAAGAGTAAAGTAATATTTTAGTCCATAAATGTTGTCAAGGTGTGTCGGGGGACCGCTAATGTAGATATTTGATTTCACATAACATTATAGTTTAAGGGTCAGTTCACAGCGACCCGAATCGAGAGAATCAGCGACTGTTATGGCGATAAAAAATGCAAAAGTCGCTGTTGTGGTAGTTTACTTGGCGGTCCCCCGACACACCTTGACAACATTTATGGACTAAAATATTACTTTAATCTTAGAAATTATTTAAACTTTAAGTCAGTAAATATTATTTCATTACTTTTTAAAAATTTTTGGCGGGGTTTTTTTTTTTAATTTCTTAATTTAATTTTATTACATGTATCGTAGGTGTAAAAATATGTTCAAAAATGTACGTGCGTCCATTTGGATAGAAGCCGACTATGTTTGTATTGTATAAGGCTGTCTTGTTGATGACCGTACCGTCAATGCACCCTAAACGTATAAACTTCTGTTTAGACTGCATTTTAACCGGCTTCCAAAAAAGAACGATTTTGTTCAGCGTGGAATATTATTTAAATTACAGTGTGTTTGTGTTAACACCGTTATCCTTGAAACCATCAAGTGAGCCCATCAAAATGAACAACTTTTTCTATGAGAACAATACTGGGAACCCAAAAAAAATGCCGTCTTCATACCCAAACGGATGCCCGGATCGGCAATTTGTATGGGTATGAAGTAGAGATGAAACGGATAGTAGTTTGGCCGGATACCAGATACCGGATATTCGGCCAACTGCCTGGCCGGATAGCCTGATATCCGGCCACCGAATATCCGGCGGAACTTAGCCGTTTGGTGCAAAGCACACATACTTTGAACTTTCAGCACCTTGTAGCAGTGTGTAACTGACAGCGAAAGACTTTTTCTGAAGGTGGCCTTATTTATGAAGAGAAGCGAAACCGCTGCTACCTCGCAATGCAGAAAAGTTGTTTTTTATTCACCATTATTTGGCCTTAGTGCAATATGAGTAATTCATTTTCTACTATACTACATATATTTCTTAAGACTAACTGAATAAAGTGAATAATTACTTTAAAATATTTTTGACGTGACAACGTCTTATAATTCGATATGGGCTGCGCGCACGATAAAACATGACGCAATATGCGGCGTTACCTCGCTCTGAGGCGTTCCATTTAAGGCTATGACGTTGTCACGTTCAACTATCGTCAGTAAACCGACTTTACAGACAACCGAGTTCGAGTCGAGTTCGAGTTGAGTTCGAGTCGAGTTCGAGTCGAGTTCGAGTCGAGTTCGAGTCGAGTTCGAGTCGAGTTCGAGTCGAGTTCGAGTCGAGTTCGAGTCGAGTTCGAGTCGAGTTCGAGTCGAGTTCGAGTCGAGTTCGAGTCGAGTTCGAGTCGAGTTCGAGTCGAGTTCGAGTCGAGTTCGAGTCGAGTTCGAGTGAGTTCGAGTCGAGTTCGAGTCGAATGCAAATCTCGCGAGATAGGGGCTCAAGCGAGATCTCGCTAGTTTATGAATACAATACCGCGAGATCTCGCCAATTTCGAGATCTCGCGAGATTAGTAGTTTGGTGGGGTTTTTTTTGCAAATAATCACAATATTTGAATAAATTACGAAAAAAGTAATAAATATTATACTATTAATATTCATTTTCACGATTTTTTTCAATAGAATTTTATGCATCAAACGTTGTTTGATGTATTTATCTATAATTTTCAAGTAGTAAACTTTGACATACGTATCTACTATCAGCTATTAAATAAGTAAGTAAGTAACAAATGAAAGAAACAACCAGTCTTCTCTTCTAATGCGCTTTTATAATTTTGGACGTGGCGGTAATATCGTGGACGTCCGCGGTAAACGATAACATAGGGAAGTAAAATGTATGGAAATATATTATGAAGACGCTTTTAAATTTCCGTCGACGATAACTTTTTAACGCGCACCGCGCACGTTAGAGGACATCACAAAGTTTACATTTCTGAAACGCACAAAACGTCGGCGGTGCGTAAAATCAAAAGGGCATTTAGCGCACACCCAACGTTTTATCGTGGAAGTCGGCGTCCATGATAATGTGACGTCCAGAAATAAAGCGCACTATCAAACACAAATCTTTTAGTAATAAAATAGTTCTTTTATAACTTACAAAACAACGAGAAGTCAAAATTTAGGACCTAGTTGAGAATCACTCTCAACTAGGTCCTGAATTTTGACTTCTGTGGACGCTCAGTTGCTTAGGCCAGCTACTCTTTGTTTTTACTCCGTGATCGCAACACCGTCCGTGTCAGTCCGCGCTTCAAATAAGGCGTTTTATGCTTAAGTGCAATCTCGTCAAACTCGCGAGATCTCGCCCTTTTTTCGTCCGAGATTAATCTCGCTAAAAAAGGCCGAGATCTCGCGAGAACGAGATTGCATTCCCTAGTCCCTACGTATAAGTTTTGTTCCTTTGTTTACTTTTTTCTGCCGGATGTTAGTTTCATGTGTTGTATTAGTTATTACCTCTCTAGTCTCTACCGTCTGCATTCTCAGCAAACACAAATTGAAGATGTACAGAGCAAAATAAATAATAATGTATTGTTTTCTCAATTAAATGAGTGTCTTATCATTACGACGAGACAAAATAATATGTTAGTTATTTTAAGACTAAACCGCGCAATAAGGTATACAAGTTCTCTTCTCTACTTATCATTTTGTTATCCTTCAAACGTTGTCTATAATAATATTCAAGAAACTTTCAGCGGCTTAGACTTGGAAAGTGGAAACTTTGCAGACATATATCATCTGCAAGAATACCAAACTTTGTATAAAAATCGGCCAAATAGTGCGAGTTGGACTCGCGCACGAAGGGTTCCGTACCACAATAGAGCAGAAATATGCTGAAAATCACGTTTGTTGTATGTGAGCCCACCTTGAATATTAAATTTATTTTGTTTTCAGTATTTGTTGTTATAGCGGCAAGTGACAACATATATACACAATCAAATTCCAGAAGTCTAGCTTGAGAGACACACAGACAGCCAGACAGAGAGACGGACAGACATCGAAGACTTGTACCTTAGTAATTATAGGGTCTCGTTTTTACCCTTTGGGTACGGAACCCTAAAAAGTATTTGATTTTCTTGTCGATACAGAGTAGTGTATTAAACAATGATTTTTATCATATTTTTATCTATTTTCGTAACAATATTATGTTATATGAGCATCGCAATGTGAAGGTCGGTCGAGACTCGAGAGGAACATATATCATCCTTAATGATTTAGGTAATCTTGTAAAACTGGTCACGCATGTACAATGTACCATCGAGGAAATTGATTCCTAGGCAGTTGACAGACCAACGTCATTTGGTCGGTTCGAGAAGATTCAATGTAATTTTGTGATCTGTCGGCTGGGTTTGACGTAACGCGACCAAACTACGTAGGTCTCCCATCTGCCTACGAATCATCTTCTCTGATAGTACCTACATTCCTAAATTATATGACTTCTAAATCTTTGTTTTAACTCAATATTGTTTTAGTGAAATAAACAAACATTAAGCGATATTTAATGACCATTTAATTTAAAAAACTACGGTCTTTAGAAAGTAGCTCTAACTATATTTGCTGATAGCGCCTATAAACAATGAATTTGTATCAGTCAGATCAAAGAAGATATTTTTATTATTTTTAAGCTTTTTTTCATAATTTTGTTTACTATTCGAAAAACCCGAAAATCCAGATTTCCAAAAATAAATATCCGTATTTTTCGGATTTGAAAGTATCTGTAGTCAGACAGACGTAGACGGACAGACAGACATTAAAGTCTCAGTAATAGCCAATAGGGTCTTTCCTACCCTACAATATTGATACTCTTGTACAACCCAGATAATAACCTTAATTTATTGTTTATGTAGTATTGTAATGCCTAGAGTATGAAATGACTTTAAGATATCATGTAATACACAACCTACTTGAAGCTGTTTGAAAGGCAGCCTCCATTTTTGTTCTGTACTAAAATTTTTGATTTTATAAAATATTTGTACGAGAGTCATGAATTGAGTGATATTATTTTTTAAATTATGGTTATAAATAAATACTCTTGCTTCGCTAAGTAGTGGTTTATTATTAAAATATGACCTAAAATCTACTGAGCATTTTGGTACCCAGTAATTATACCAGCTGTATAACATTATTACCGACAAATATATTATAAAAGTACTATTTTCTAGGTAGAAAATTTAATTTAAAAATGATTTACTTAGATCCTTTTATGGGCTCCTACAAGACCAAGGGACAAGAAATTGCAGTTTTAGTGTATGCTGGTCGTGTAGAAACCTCGGCCTGTGGCGAAACCCACTATGGGCCCCACAGACATGACAAATCTGCCATTTTGCATGCCACTGGTGAGGGGTAAGAGATTATAATTTATAATCTATTTAACTATAATACATGTAAGTAAATCAGACACACGACGATTTTACCTTGCTGTAGGTATACGAGTACTTTCAACTGGCCAAAATTTTACTTATATTCAAAATCTTTCTTTTCAGAAGAACAGCTGTAATTATCAACGCTAGCCAGCAGCATCTAACTATTGATGACATGACAGATGCAGCCGAATCTGCAGGTAAGATTTTAATAACACTAGTTTAAAGACACTGAATGCAAGGTCCAATTTTTTATAAATTACTTGATGTACCATCGAGGAAGTTGATTCCTATGCAGTTGAGAGACCAACGTCATTTGGTCGATTATGTCAATTCAATATTAATTGTGATCTGTCGGCTGAGTTTGACGTAATGCGACCAAACTACGTAGATCCCCCATTTGCATAGGAATTAACTTCCCCGAGTGTACAATAAAATATGTAGCATACTTACTTACTGATGTACAATAAAATATGTAGCATACTTACTTACTGATGTACAATAAAATATGTAGCATACTTACTTACTGATGTACAATAAAATATGTAGCATACTTACTTACTGATGTACATTCAAATATGTAGCATACTTACTTACTGATGTACAATAAAATATGTAGCATACTTACTTACTGATGTACAATAAAATATGTCGCATACTTACTTACTGATGTACAATAAAATATGTAGCATACTTACTTACTGATGTACAATAAAATATGTAGCATACTTACTTACTGATGTACAATAAAATATGTAGCATACTTACTTACTGATGTACAATAAAATATGTAGCATACTTACTTACTGATGTACAATAAAATATGTAGCATACTTACTTACTGATGTACAATAAAATATGTAGCATACTTACTTACTGATGTACAATAAAATATGTAGCATACTTACTTACTGATGTACAATAAAATATGTAGCATACTTACTTACTGATGTACAATAAAATATGTAGCATACTTACTTACTGATGTACAATAAAATATGTAGCATACTTACTTACTGATGTACAATAAAATATGTAGCATACTTACTTACTGATGTACATTCAAATATGTAGCATACTTACTTACTGATGTACAATAAAATATGTAGCATACTTACTTACTGATGTACAATAAAATATGTAGCATACTTACTTACTGATGTACAATAAAATATGTAGCATACTTACTTACCAATAATATTCGGTGCAGCTTGTATTTGAACTTCTATACTAAATAGTAAATAGCTATTTTTTTTTCTCACCCCCCTAACATTATTAGGGCTTCTTATTTAACTTTTATTTATTTCTTCTTTCTTTTCTTTCTATTACATAGCTATTACATAATATTAAGTCATATTTTCTTGATTCTTGTCATTCGTATACAATTTCCAGTTTTCTATTTCGTATTACAATTTTCCATATTTTAATTTACATTTTTCAATATTATACAGCAACAATGTCAAAGATAAAACAACGGCACAATGAATGTAAAACTATCCTAATATCACAGCTGACCAATCTAAAACCTAACTATTATTACACAGAATATCACAGTTTTTCTTACATACTGCACCCACAATCTTCCTGCAAAAGGCCAGGAATATGTCCCGCTTTTTTCCCCCCAGGATGGATGGCAGATTCTCATCCGTTATCGATGTGCCCAATTTCTGTTCAATATCATATCTATTGCTAGCAAAAATTGGGCAGTCGAGTAACAGGTGAGGAACCGTCTCCTCCACTCCTGGCTGACATAGGCACGACGAATCCTCCTTCAACTTGAATCTATGCAAGTAGAAGGCGAATCCACCGTGTCCAGTCAGAATCTGTGTGGTGTAGTGTGTGATGTCTATCTTTTTGACTATCTTGACTATCTTCAGCAGCGCTTGGGAAGAAGAGCTTCGTGACTCCGGCCGTCCCTCCCACTTCGTATCTCCTGTCCTATTCCTCAATCGTATCCTCTCTTCAGATACGCTTGACGAATGAAACAGGACACAGATCGTAGTCGGGTTTCCTCCTCAATTCCAGCGTGGCCTCCTTGGCTAATTCGTCAACTCTCTCATTCCCAACCCTGCGTGCGCCTTGATCCAAAACAAGGAGACCTCCCGCCTCTGCGATGCAGCTTTTCGGAGGGCCGCCCTTGTTTGCATTGCCAGGGGATGAGGAGAACTAACAGTGACAGCCTGGAGGGCCGATCTGGAATCGCTGAGGATTCCGACCTTCGCCAGTCCACTCTTGCAGGCTATAGTTACTGCTCTTTGGAGCGCTAGGAGTTCGGCTTGGTAGACAGTGCAATACGGCGGCAGTGCAAACTTGACGGCCTTTGTCTCGGCCTCACCCTTCCATACGGAGAGTGCGGCTCCAACTCGACCTCAATCTTGCTGCCATCCGTATAGATCGGCGTGGCTGTGGCTGTTTACCACGTCTGCATATGAGTCCTCGTCTACCAACCCGAACCTCAGCTCTACCTGCTCTGCCGGATGTGGGTCCTCAATCGCAGGAGCCATTCGCTCCACCTCCCTGTCTCTTGGTGCCGGGTGTGGTACTCCCTTCTTGGCCTCATAAAGCCTCGACGCTTCGAGTATTCTGAGGTCAAGAGGGAGTATCCCAGCCAACCAACCAAGTTCAGGGAGGCGGTTCGATATGCTCTGCAGATCTTCAGGGCAAAACCCCGTTGAACGGAGTTGAGCCTTTTTTGGACCCCCATCTTTTCCACGGTGGGTGCCCACGCTGCTGATGCATACAGAATAGTCGGTTCTATGACCGCAGTATAAATAATTCTGACTATTTGGGGGCTAAGCCCCCAGCTTTCTCGAACGGCTTTGGCTAGCTGCTTGTATCTGGCGATAGCTTTTTAGCAAACGTTGCCGACATGTTCATTGAAGGCTAGTCCGCTGTCGATGGTAAGCCCTAAAACCTTAATTGAATTAAAATATTTTATATCCACACCCCCCATCGTGAGTCTAGGTGTATCAAATTTCAGCTTCCTAGATCATAGCGCATGTTTTGTGTGGTGCAAAATTAAGCTTATTTACCTTACCCCATTCTTTTATTTTCTCTAACACCCTATTGGCTTTCTGCGCTATCTCTAAAGCGGTCTTTCCCTCAAATACTATCACAATATCGTCGGAAAAAGCTTGATTAAAGACCTCCATCTCCTCTAACAAAATTAGCAAGGGGTCCAACAAGAGGTTCCACAGGAAGTAAATAGCTATTACTGAATATTTTGTTTAGTTTAGTTAGGGCTTCTGTTATTTGTTTACATAATGCTGATCTTAGGAGCTGCTAGATCGAATTGCAAAATTATGTTTTTGTGTTCAGTGTTTGTGTTGGATAATTCTTCGAGTAATGCATTACGCTACGTAACATTACGTTGCGATGCCAATAGGCAACAGGAGTCAGGAGCAAAGCATATTATTCAATAAAAAAATATACAAAGACAAAAAAATAATGTTATATTATTGTTTTAAAACCTTTTTAATCGCAATCATAATACATATCAGACGAAGTTTTGGGAAACAGCTTATTCATTTACAAAATGTGAAATGTGAATGTGTGTACCTACTTATAGGTACAGTATAGAGTTAACTGAAGAAGTAGCAGCGCTGAAAACGTGTAACTTTTGGATTTTTATAATATTAAGTTTCTATGAGAAACGCCCCGCCGTCATACACACCCTAAAATATTATTACTTAGTTTTGTCACACCCCATGTATACAGAGTTAAAGAGCCAACAGAACACCTGATAACAAAATTGTGTTGCCTATAATGGGCACCAGCAAGTTGCCAGTTTACGAGTTTCTTCATTTTAGGAGGTTCTTGTATATCGTATAGATCCAGAAAATCTCTATGGTTCATTCCAAAGATAGAAAACTTTGGGTAGAGGGCACACTTAAACTGCCAGTTGGCAACCTTGTTCTCTAAAAATCTCTGTGCACATCTAAAAATGTTTTAGGCTACTCTAGAGATGATGAAGCCAGTTTTGTGTGAGCACATAGCTCAGTATTTACATAGCGGATCAAAAACTCACTTGTATGCTCAGGTTCAGCTTACATAAGCTGGTGTGGGCACGCTCGCCGGTCTTGTAAACCAGATTTCGACACTTTAACACTTTTTTCGCAACAAGCCATAAGAAAACACCGAGTCGCCGCACCCGAAAAACCGCTTTCGCCTCCACAAACACTACACACCGGAGCGCGCTGCGTGCGCGCGTTATACGTGCTGAGATGACACTGACGAACCGTTAAGATTACCTTTCAGTTTCCTTAATAATGATGCTTATAAGGTCGCCATAAAGGTGGTAGCGCAGGTAGAATAAAATCGAATATGTACCTCTGCGCCCGCGCGGCCGTCGACCGCGGATGACCATTGGCCGGCCGCCAGCACTTTCGCTGTCATGTGCTCTATTTCCATAAGAAAATTTCCCCCCTCGTCGTGACATCTCGCGTTATTTCAATATAACTCGCGCAGTTTTAATTCTATATAATATAAGTAATATTATATTTTGCACAATCCATACTAATATTATAAATGCGATAGTGTGTCTATCTGTTACTTCTTCACGCCCAAACCGCTGAACCGATTTTACTGAAAGCATGGAGATACTTTGAGTCCCGGGAAAGGACATAGCAAAATGTACAGCTCCCGCGCGATAAACTAATTTTGCCGCAACGGAGTTGCGCTGGTAACTAGTTATAGTAGAGGAGGGGAGGGTGCTATTTATGTAGTCACTCGAGCCTCATGGAGACCTAGTAGGTTTTGTACGTTAGGTAAAACTGATAAAAAATAATACGAGCGTTTTTTTTATTTTAGCGGTGGGTTCAGAAACTGCCATTATAAAGTTTCGAAAAAGAAAATATATTCAAAAAATTGCTTATTTAGGTGTATTATATAAATATATTTTAGACAACAAGGACTAAATCATTTAGTTTAGAGCAAAATAAAATATATGCGAAGCTTAGTTAAGAAAATATGAAGCTTTATTTTTTAAACGACTTCCAAAAAGGAGGAGGTTTCTCAATTCGACCTTATAAAACACTAGCGACCCGCCCGGGCTTCGCACGGGTGTAAAATATATTTAAACCACAGAAAAAATGATTAAAATCGATTCAGCAGTTTTGATTTATATAATATATTCATTATTAGTTATTACCTACTACCCGTGACCCGCATTGGTCGGTACCGCCGCAAAAGCTACGTCTCACACTCACAGGAAATTGGAGCCTCTTGCAGGGTATAGGCAAATCAGTAGGGAATGATCCCTTCAAGAATCAAGAATGATCTTGGTAATAATATATGAGCAATTCACCAGCTGCAGGGCCGGTCATAATCTTCGCTACTGCGCACCCCCCGCCTTGGTAGCGCCCACTTCGAAACGGGCATAAATCGCAATTTTTAATTTCACCATAACTTCTAAACCAAACGTCCAATTTTAATCATTCAAACAACAAATATTATCTACACAAACTGTACTTAGTAATGAAATAATTTATTTTGATAAGGATTATCAGCATGAGTAAAATTAATGCGTTTAAATTCATATACTTAGACCAAAAAAAAAATCAAGATTTTTAAATAAAAAAATGGTTGTTATGCCTCACTTGACATATATAGGTATAGTGTGTCGCGGAAATTTTTGTAGATATTTATAAGATCTACATTTACTTAGAACACTGTATGGTTCTATCTTTTATAATTTAGGCAGCGTACGCAAAATAAGTAACTTTTCTGGTTGATTTTTTTCACCTTGTGTCATAAAAACCCTAATATCTTACGGAACCCTATATTTTACAAAATAAAAAGTAGCCTATGTTACTCGTAAATAATGTAGCTTTCGAATGGTGAAAGAATTTTTTAAATCGGTCAAGTAGTTTTTGAGCCTATTCATTACAATTAAACAAACAAACAAACAAAGTTTACCTCTTTATAATATTAGTATAGACGTACGCTCGAGCTACTGCCGAAATCCACTCTTCCCCTCCCCAACTATTAAAATATAATGCGGCCACTTGCTTCGGTGACTCGCGCCTACAGTCTCGGTAAGTGTTATTATTAATTAATAATTATTATTTACAAAAAAAGCTTGTAATCAATTTTACTATCCAAAAAGTAAATATTTACTAAACATCAATTTATGTCAATTCTTTACTAGGCGCTAAGCGTCCTGTCCAGCCAGGCAGCCAATAAAGACATTCCCAAAAGATATTTTACAATATTATAATTATTAGGATAAGCTAGAAAATGGATTTATTGCTTATTATTTAAATTATTCTCGTTTTTCTAATAAATATTTGTCTGTCATTGAAGCGTATTAAAATCAGTGACGGATTAACCCTTAATCAAATTAAGCAATTATTGCCTAGGGCACCACGTCTGAGGGGGCACCAGAAGAAGGACAAAAAACATCCGTCCTTAGGGAATCATGTCTCACTCTCACGTCACCAAAAACCACACCAAAAAAGTGTGGGGGGGGGGTTTACACAGGCATGGATTGCTTAGGGCATCAAGTAGTCTTAATCCGTCACTGATTGAAATACATACTTGGAAATCAGTTAAGGAGATATTGTCGCAATGTTTAAATAGCTAGGTGGCGTTAATTACGCGATAAACAAATAATAATTGTTAATACGTCAACAGGATCTTGGTGTGTAGCTGGGGAAGTCCCGCTATCACGTTTTAACACCTCATCAGCTTCAAGCTTTACAGATAATTAAATAATAATTAACTATTATTAACTTAAAGCCGATTTAACAAAGTGGCACTGTTAGGGCCACTTTTACGAAACGGTTAAATATGTTTAAAATGTTATTTAAGCACAAAATTCTGTTTAACTGCACAAGTTAAACATGATTATTGATCTGCCAAATTTAAACAGCCAAATATCGTTGTTTAAGCTGCTAAACGTATTTAACAGTTGAATTTGAGGTTAGATTATTTGGTCGAGAATAATTTTCGAATAATTTGAGTGTGAAAAGAAGTCTGGAGATGTCAGGGTTATTGCGGTAAGATATTTGTTTGAAACCCTGACGGAGAAAAAGTTCTTTCAAAGATTTCGCCTATCCAAGGAGACGACCACGATTTTGCTAGAAATAATTAAATCTAGATTATTGTTTAAAACGGAAAAGTTCCGGGCCGGGCCTTTTTATATCACTCAATTATTTGTCGATTACTCTATTACTCTACTAACAGAGCACCTGCACGAGTCTGTACAACAACCTAAAGTATGTGAAACAAAACAACATACGATCATTGTGTACACTGTACAATAATACAAACATCTCAAATCTAAAACAAACCCTTGCGCGGGCCGCTGCCGGCCCCAGACTGACAAAGGGTCAAGACTCAAATACTGCCTGAGTTGCGGGCCGTGTCTGACCCATTGATAGAAAACTCGTTTTACGCAAAAAAAATACAACTGAATTTCGTCAAACAACCGTGAAATATCGTTATTTGTAACGACAGTGCTCAAATCGTGAAATGGAACGCACAAGACATAATGTAGCAGCACCACGCAACACTCCAAAATGCGTTTAGTTAATTTCAAGCTTCAACATCGTGGTGCAAGACAAACTTAAATAAGTTTAAATTAAGCGTGTTTACAAATAAAAACATATTTAACTAAATGTGTTTTAACTTATTTTAAATAAGATTTGGTAAAAGCCGCCCTTAGTTTTAAACTATTGTGTAATTTATCACTTACATTTTTTGTAGTATAAACAACAAAAGATATAAGTCGCTTTTTAACCAATGATTACCTTAAACAAGGGTTTGTGAACTTGGCACTCAACAATAGAATCGCTTTATTTTCCGGGTGTTATTTTCGACGGAAATATTTATGTTTATTTGTATTCGTACTGTATATTATTAAAAATAACCCACCATATTTGGACCCAACCCAAAGGATACTCACGGTTGAAGACAAATAGATAAACCGGGTAACTTGCGTTTTACAA
The DNA here is from genome assembly GCA_937595015.1 of Polyommatus icarus. Taxonomy (NCBI): domain Eukaryota; kingdom Metazoa; phylum Arthropoda; class Insecta; order Lepidoptera; family Lycaenidae; genus Polyommatus; species Polyommatus icarus. Next base: position 12,772,982 of record OW569332.1, on the reverse strand, counting down.
CATTTTTCATTATTGATTTTTAATTTTCCTTTATGATTTGAAAAAACCATGTAACTTACAAGTGGATTTCAACAACTTCCATTTTTATATAATTTTGGTGGAAATTTTTGTTCCAACCAAAATTAGAAATTAGGTGTTTACGAGAAACTGGTACGACAACCACCACCTAGACGAGTTAGCTTGTGACAGTTGTGACAGAATGAAGTGAATGGCGTATTTTTTTGCTTTAAGAATCAATGGTATTTTGTAAAAATAATGTTTTATACACCCTCTTACCCACCAAAATTTACCCACCAAAATTGGAATTTGCGAGAAAAATATATCATCGTTAAGACAGGACAACGTCTGTCGGGTCAGCTAGTAATATTATTTAAAAAAAAACTACGTGCACTAAAGTTATAACTTATAACACATTAGGTAACATAATAGGTATAAACAAGCCAAAACTCTACCGATATTCAAAATAACAACATGATATTATTGCCACAAGTGGGATTATTTAAGATACATACCAAAATATGCCAAAATTACAAAAATCAGGACTTTTGTGAAAAAACCGGCCAAGTGCGAGTCGGACTCGCGCACCGAGGGTTCCGTACAAACCTGCAAGGTTTACAAAGTTCGTTCATTACGACAATCGAGTCATAATAAAAAAATATATATTATGTGATGTAACTAAAAATTTATGGTTTTCGTAATTTTTTCTTTATCTATGCTATAAGACGTTGCTTCGTACCAAATTTCAAGATTCTGAGTTCACGGGAAGCACCCTGTAGGTTTTGATTCCCTTGCAAGTGTCGAAAATTTGCGGCATAAACGGCTGTATCTTTTGATTGCGTTGGCTTAGAAGTTTGATTTTTTCACAGCTTCAAGGGACAGTAGACCTGAGTAATTGATATAAATTTCAGCTTCATACCTCCACGCGTTCCTGAGAAAAAGGGTCTTGACAGACGGACAGACGGACAACAAAGTGATCCTATAAGGGTTCCGTTTTTTCCTTTTGAGGTACGGAACCATAAAAACGGTTTTCTTTCATTTCTGGCTGGAAACTGGTACGACCCAGCCCACAGTTACCTCCTAGAAACGGGTTAACGTGTGGCTGAATGAAGTAATTGGCGTATTTTGTAGAAACAATGTTTCGTAAATGACACCAAAATTGGTAAAATCTCCGCGACAGACCTAAACAGCTGTGTCATAACAACTCAACTACAGATTGAACTTAGTATAATAAAATTCAATTTTTTTTAAAGTTCACAAAACAAGATACAATTCACAATATATGTAGTTATAAATAATACAGTAAAAATGGCTAATACTAGGGAATATATCTCTCTAAGAAGTGAACACAACATGCACATATAATAACAAAACGAAAGAGTTGTGTCAACTAACTACAAAATTAAATATTACAATAATAATTACAAAAAGAATAGAAAAAAAAGTCTACTACTAACTATTAAATTAAATACAAGCTAACTACAAAATTAAATACAATTACAAAAAAAAACAAAAATAAAAACAGTATTTACCCTAACCGAAGATCTCCTTAAGAATCTTTTTAGAAGAGAAAAGAGAACCAGAGAAATATTATCAAGAGTCAATTATATTAAACGACTAAGTACATAGGAAAAGATAAAAGTCCAATCCAGTATCAAGTTTTTTGTAAGTCGGTCTAGATATTGAGTAAAATAGATCAACGACAAGCCACCAAAATTGGAAATCACCTATTTATGTTTATTATCTTGGAAAATAATTATTAATTTAAAAAAATAACGGTGGTGCCAAATTAAAAGCATTAGGTATGTTTTACTTTTAAAATCAAAAATGAAAACCTTATCTTAAAAATAGGATAGTTTTCAGCCTTGTCGCGCAAAAAAGCGGTTTGGGAAATCAAGTCCATCAAAACCTACTTCATCATCTGACATCTAGCTAATATAATTAGCTATACGTAAAATCCACAATTATTTTATTTATTTCAAATAATTTTCCCGGTCCTATATAAAGCATCTATTTATGCAAATTGTTATTTACCCGCTTCATCCACACACTTTATGAGACCACAAACGAAGACTTTTGTGCTCTAATTATAAAAAATCGGCCAAGTGCGAGTTGGACTCGCGCACGAAGGGTTCAGAGCAAAAATAGGAAAAATATGTGTTTTTTTTATTGTAATATGGTATTAAATTTAATAAATAATAAATCCCTTATCATTAATTTAATTTAGATTTTATTATTAATTATTAAAATAAATAAAACATAGTATTTTGTGAGCATACCGGGAAAAAATGTAAAAAAACACGTTTGTTGTATGGGAGCCCCCTTAAATATTTAGTTTGTTTTGTTTTTAGTATTTGTTGTGAAAGCGGAAACAGAAATACATACCTAATCTGTGAAAATTTCAACGCTCTAGGACGGTAATACCTCAAGAAAGAACGCTCAAGAACGGTAATACCTAGAGTCTAGGTATTACCGTTCTTGAGTTACAGCCTGGAGCCTTACGGACAGACAACGAAGTCTTAGTAATAGGGTCCCGTTTTTACCCTTTTTGAGTACGGAACCCTAAATTCTAAAAACACCTACAACCATTGCAGCAGCATTCGAACAGGCTGCTGACCTTATGCTGACGTCAATGGTTTTTACACCAAGCCCGGCAGAAACTTGCCATACATTAGTTTTGTGGAAATGTACTGTTAGAGAGGTTTCTCATTCGCCTTCAACGGTATCTTTACTGTTTGGCATTGAAGTAATTAAAGAAAATATTTTGATTCTTTGCGAGTCGAGTCCCACTAAGTCGGTCAAATGGGTGTGCCACGACGTGTATTACCGTAATGTCCTTAGACAGTATTAAGACAAAAATATTATTACTTATTAGTTTTTTGTTTGCAGTGAAAATTAATGTATTTATTCCGCGTCGAGACTTAAGAGAAAAAAGTCACCCTGTATGCTTGTATTTATTATGATGTATTATAGTACCTTAGTTAGATTTACTTAAAAATACTCCGACTCTATTTGACTGATAGAGCCCACTTTAAAAATCTTCAACGAATTGTCATGTTGCACTAAATCTGTCGGACTGTGGGTAGGTTTCTTTATAAAATTTATAGCGTCGTACATTGCATTTCGACGTCAACAGTCAACACTTAATAAATATTCAATTTACAGCGAAAAATCGATTCCATTTGCTAGCTAAGGTCACGGTGCATTTATTATATCTAGCCTCTAGGTAATGATATTGTTTATCAATTTCATCATTATCGTCGTGCCCTGCAAGGGACACATACACACCCTAAAGTATTATCAGCTTTACCACTTAGTTTTGTTACACCCGGCCTTTATATATATATATATATATATATATAAAGGCCGGCAATATATTATAGTGCTCTGGATGCTAAGCTTGCTGCAATTGTGTTTTGTCATATTTTGTGGTACTTACCTAGTTAATTTGGAAGTATTCTAGATGCTATTTTGTGTGAGTGAGTGGAGTCTCACATACCCCCGGGGTGCTTCATCTTACTGAGGCACATACCCAACCCGGGGGACCCATGATGGGTTTCCCCTGTGCAAAAAAAAGGACTTAGGACCTGCTCGGTTAGAGCGAACTTCCAACTATCGGCAACCGTTTTTACTAGTTCATAACTGATTAAATAGTAGGCATGTTTATCGCTATTTTTGGAATATTAATAAAAAGAACGTATTATTCGCCTCGATGACAATGCTACTTGCTACGAATAATAATGTCGCAGCCAGCTGGTTTAAATAGCCGTTCAATCAAACAGCTAGCCCTTTGACTGAACAACGCCATTCAATCTCACGGCTAGCTTTTTAATTGAATACAACATACAACAACTCTTATTGGTATTATAATACTGAGTATTATAATACAACTTTAGCATGTCCCTCGGGCTCCCTGAGACCATATCAAAGGGTTTTCGTGGTTGGATACCGCTGTCGATCCTGGCGACACAGGAGATACAGTGGTGGGAATGTGTGGTGGGCCAAAGCCCGTTTAAAAATGACCCGGCAAACGTTGCTTTGCCATATAAATTATTTTAGTATCAATATAAAAATGTATAAAAACCTATTCTCAGGCCTGACGAATGTACACACAAAATTTCATTAAAATAATTGATTGAGCCGTTTTGAAGGAGTTCGCGCAAATACTGTGACACGAGAATTTTATATAAAACTAGCTGACCCGGCAAAGTTGTTTTGCCATATAAATAATTTTTGGTATGAAAAATAGATGTTGGCCGATTCTCAGACCTACTCAATATGCCCACAAAATTTCATGAGAATCGGTCAAGCCGTTTCTGAGGAGTACGGGAACGAACATTGCGACACGAGAATTTTATATATAAGACTAGCTGTCCCAGTAAACTTCGTGTCACTTTAAAACCTTCCCTGGACTTCTACGAATATTTTAACACTAAAATCAGCCCAATCCGTTCAGCCGTTTTCGAGTTTTAGTGCGACTAACACATTTGATAATCCATTTTTATATATAAGAAGATTAAATTTCTCAAATATAAACAATAGTCAAATTAATCGAAGTTACCAGCTGACAGCTGTGCTACTATGTAATATTCCCTTAGGCTAAATCGTTTACTCGACAATGGCGGCTGAAATTTTCCGTGTAGTTCTCGTAAACTCGCGTTAGACATGCGAGACCTTGCCCTCCGAGATAAGTGCTACATGACACGACTGGTGTCGAGACTCGAGAGCTGGAAAATATAAATTATTGTCGCATATTTTTTCCCTTTTTCGTGGTTGTTTCAACTTTTCATTCCGAGGGTCAGAGAAAAAATAAAAAGTTGAGTTAGGATGGCCGCCCTTTTGCGTATCATTGCATCGTGTCGAACTTTATCCATTGCAAATAAACTGTATGAACTAGTATCTATTTTTATCTAACAAACAAAATGTATGAGTTTAGTTCAAGTTTACGAAAATATTATTTTATGTCATATATAATTATACCGTTTTTCAAAATTCTGAGAAAATATTTACTTACTTAACAAAAATCTAAGACTGGGTTGCACCAACTAACTTTTATTTTAACTGTAACTTTAACTTTTACAACAATGCAAAATGTCAAATCTTTAGTTAAAGTTAAATATGGCGTCCAAACACCCCATATGCTCATACGACATCTGTCAATTATTTTAAAGTTACGGTTAAAGTTTTTTTTAACTTTAACCATAACTTTAACTTTCACCACGCCTCTGGTGCAACCAACCCTAAGTGTCGAAACACACTAGACCGAATTACGCCGGCATAAATTCCGCCGCAAATGTCAAACGCATATAAAATACGGACGGAACGCGAAGGAATAGTGTGTTCCGTCACAGAATATATATATTATTAGTTGTACCAAGTTCCGTCTCGCGTTCCTCCGTATTTTGTATGCGTTGAAACGCGGCGTAAACGCGGCGGAATTTACGCCGGCGTAATTCGGCCTAGTGTTTCGACACTAGGCCGAATTACGCCGGCCTTTTCCTTATTACTTTATTAGATTCTGAGAAAATATTTACTTAACGAAAAGCTTAGATGTTTCCTTATTAGTCACAACTCAGTACTCACAACCAGTTGTCAGCACCTACATAAAAGCACAAATAAAAGGAAGCCTCTAGCTACTTTTGTCAAGAAACAGGGTCGCAAAATCGCGTCACTGGGGATTTCTAAAAACATCTGACTTGACTGATGACAGAACGATAACAATTTCACAGTGTGTGGTTTCGTTGAAAGGAAAAATACACCACTTACTGCAGGAAAAAACCACACTGATGGTATAAATTAAATTATTATTATGATTTCCAAGGTAGAAAATAATACAATCGAATACATAATACTTTTTATTTATTTAGGTACAGATGGCCGATCAATATGATTGCAATTCGCAACGTAACTAAACATTATACAAATTAATTGCTATTTACACTTTTGTCAAAATGTTAACAATCGCATTTAAAAAATATTTCTAGCATTTGTTCAATAAACATTCTAGATGTCAAAACACGCACTCGACAGGGTAGAGGCTACATACATTAATTTAACAAGACTTCTGTCGTAGTCAATCCCATTCTTCAAGTAAGCGCGTGCTGGTCAAAATATCTTGAGACTGGCGACTAATGACGTCATCACATCGAGTCTCAAGATTTTTAGACCAGGTTGTACATTTAAGATACTTTAGATCATTTAGATATTACTACAGCTATTATTTACAACAACTTACTACTACCAACGGCCATTGGCCCTATATGCCTCGACGTATCACACAAGTGAAACTTGCATTCTAGTACATTATAGTTGAATTCTAGACGAACATAATCAGTCCTTACAACGTGTCTAACGCTACACTAACTTGTATAATAATACAATTTAAAGCTTTCTTTTATGGACTTATAGTTAAATTACGATGCTTATTACTGGTGTTAACAAATTACAATATAATATTATGAAGTTCACACGATTCGTCGCATCTCGGTGTGAACTGACCTTTCAGTGTTCAACTCGTGAGTCTGAAACGGCCACTTTCGGCAATTCATTAAAATGAAACGCACATTCTGTCTTTTGAATAAATAATATTAAGTATTATGTTTCATATTATGAATTAAACGTGTATTGCGAAAGCGGCCATTTTAAACCTGCAGATTTTCAACCCTCATCCATAAAACGTCGGACGGGGGTTGAAAATGTCGGAGTTAACACTCGCCGCTACACTTCAAGCAGAAACTACTGACATTGACGAATGTCCATTATAAAATGTAACGAGCAGCAACATTTTAAACTGCACTTCATATAATATTTTATTTTAAAAATTTTGTAATATAATTCAATTTTATTACAAGACAATCAACATTTTTTGAAAATATGTGTAACAACTAACATAGTTTAATAAAATATATATTTTTTAGTTATGAGAATACATATTATTGAAAATGAGAACAATAAACATTAGTCATTAAACACATTATTTTAACTAAATTAACATAGACCACTATCCGTACTCAGAGACATTGATGATGATTAAACTTCAATTTAGTGAAGAGTTTGACAGATAATGTGTGAAGCTTAGGTTATTATTATTATTATTATTATTATGTCAAAATCTTCATTCAATTACAGTTAAGTAATTAATATTCGTCATATGTCGGCACTACAAATAGGCGAACGCGTTAGCCAACGCATTGGCCAACGCGTCGGCCAACGCGTTCGCCTATATGTAGTGCCGACAAAACGCGTCGGCCAACGTCTAAATACCAACCGCCAACGCGCGAGTCGCCTGTTCTACACATTGGGCCGACACGTTGGCGAACGCGTTGGCCAACGCGTTCGCCTATATGTAGTGCCGACATGAGGCGCAGTATGCTAGCGTAAGTGTCTAAACACACCATACGGCATGCCGAAGTTCCGCGGCGGAAGTTCGGCATGATTCCGCCTGCAATGTATTTTAAATTACCGATGACACACAATGCCGAAATTACGTCGCGTTATATTGTCTGCGTTTGACATTGCGGACGTAATCATGCCGAACTTCAGCATGGTGTGTTTAGACACTTAAGTGTTCCGAGTTTCTGCGATGGAAGATGACAAACTACGCTATAGTTTACTTCGAGCTTGTACAACGGAAAGCTTTTAGGTCATGGGAAATATACAAGCGCAAACTATGTATTACTAAACATTGATAAATAGGACTCTCAAACGATGTTTTAACCAATCTTATGAAATAATTAATTTATGAATAGGAGATCGCATTTAATATAATGTAGAGTATGATTTACACTATGCATCAGAGTACATAGTTAATATTATACTAATTTATCTAAGATCTAGTAAGTTTGAAGTTATGTTTTTCTAGCATGCCCTAGAAGCTTTAACGTTTTTACAAAATTAAAACGTTTTATCCGAATACAATAACAAATATTTCTACAAATGTTAAGGTTTTAAAACAGCCTAAATATTCTAAATATAGATGCGAATGTAAATATTGGAATGTTCTGTAATAAAAAATCTCTTGTTGGAAAACGAATTGTGAATATCTTTCACAGAGTGAGTTGAAATAAAAATGGGACGGATAAAAAGTAAAAACTGAAATGTGTGAAATCTATCAGGTTAACAAAACAAATGGCTAAATAAACTAATACTTATTAAACTTTGTTAATACAAGCAGAACTTAAAATATTTAAAAGGGACCTGAAGATAAGTAGATAATTTGAAACTCACGTTTTAAATTAAACTGTATTGTCGGCTCCTGGCAAAATCCTTTAATTTCTATGATAAATAGACTAATATCTTATTAAGGATATGCATGTATACAGATAACCAGTTACACTACAAAGTAACAATTCTAAAGGCCGAAACACATAATCAGTAATTAGACAAGAATAGAGATCAACTACGATAACATGGCGCGCCCCTCCAAAATTCAAAACGTTTGAAGTGCGTTGTCTTGCGTGGTAGGCTAGTTATGATTAGTTAACCAACAAATCTTGGTAATACACAACATTAGTGAAATATTACGTGTACTGTGATTGGTTGTATACTTAATACATACAAACTCTTTCATGAGGATGTGACTACACACATTGAAACAGTCATTTGGAGGGGCGCGCCATGTTATCGTAGTTGATCTCTACTATACGATACGTTGAATGTACCATATCCTTCAAACACTTAACCTCAGCGTAGTGTCAAGAGCTGTGATTTTATTTGCACGATATACACATAAAAATATAGCATCTATATTGTAGGTATATCAAACGATATAACAAACTACAAGGTAACAACTTGACCAGTTGCGAAATGTGATGTACAACTTTTTTTTTTGTTTCACGAGTTTGGTTTTCATAAAAAGTAGTAGGTACCTCGGAGATGAAGCTTTAAGAAAGAGTTAGTCGTATCTATAGTTACATACTTTCATTGATAAATTTGCAGTCGTTGCTGAAAAGGGCTAAGAGCCCTATTATATACGTAAGCCCCTTTTAGCAGCATATCATTGATTCTGTGTAGTTCAAAACCCTAATTTAGAAGAATGCCACGTGACACCAAAAATAAAACTAAATGCATTGTATAAGAATTTTAACGTCCTCGAAATATTAGTGACAAAATTAAACCTACTGCAACTAATTTTATCAATTTAGGACGCGATTGGGATTTGGGGCTAAATTTATATTAAAGTTGCTCTCCGTTTTAACAAGGTTAAGCCAATAAATAGCTTGTTTAATCACATACTAATTGCTATCCAAGCTTTATAGGGGGTGAATGAAATATTTAATATTCGGGACAGGAATGCTTGCACGTTACAACTATGAGGGTATGGCTCGCCGTCCGCCGACTATTTCAGCTATGGAGCCAGGCCGAGAATTTTTATTGTGGTTTTAGGAGATATTGCGCTAAGGGCGAACTTTTGTTATTGTTCTCAAGATTCTTCACTCTAGTGACAAAAGTAGCTAATAAGATGCTATACAAATTGTAGTTAACTTAATGACAATTGACAAGTTATAAAAAATATTACAACTCAGCAAGCCGATTGATCTGCGCAGATTATAAAACTAAGTAAATAATGTTGAAATTTCAAAAGCCGTGCCAACCTTCATTAATTCCAAGAAATGGACATGTAGGTAAACCCTTTTTTGCGAAAATAACTTAATTTAAATTTTAATTCACATCCTATGTAACTACCTTTTTTTAATAAGTATGTTTAATTACGATTTTATCCTCATACGATTAGTTCGGTATGTGCGTTAAAAATAAAAAGTTATACTCGACTTAATTATCTACCGTAGTACCTACTAAGTACTAACTTTATAATTTAACATGTAATAAATAACTCAGAAATGAGATAAGTTAATAGTTACCAACATGATCATAGCTATTTTAATTGTGTGCAACAGCGGAACATACCTAATATAGCTTTAATTGTAATAATTTTAATTGTTCAAATGAAATTAACTTATCAAGTTGCACTAATATGAAGCAATTATACAGGTAGTAGGTAACAAATCTAAGTGACAATATTTTAGGGTGTGTACGTGTTTCTTGTAGAGAGTTCACTGTGAAAGTGGCAGTATTTTTTGTTTCACTTTTGTATGGGCAAGCGCCCCTGTGTCATGAGTTTTCAGCATAAGATTAATTTTTACTTAATTTCAAGTTTAACCAGGCAGGTTTTTATTCAACGAACCATTTTAGTTTAAATGAAATGGTATTATTCTCCACCTCTGTGTTTTTAACTTGGAAAACTACCCTATTTTTCAAACTAAAGCTAGCAGTCCTGGCAGCATTTCCAACATATTCCTTTATAATATCTGATGTAATTTTAATGATATCTTTGTCATACATTAATTAAGCTTCATATAATATAACAGATCAGTATGTCGGTGCTTCACGGCCACAATATAGCTTCAGTTAGTTAGTACAATGTACAAGTTCATACATTGTAGTGAAGTTTCAATAATAGTTTGTTATGCCAGTCGAGTTCCTAGTTCCACACTGTATGTTATAATTTATAAACAATGTTGGTTCTAATACAACTTGTACGTTATAATACCCTACTTACTTATTAACACATTGGTTATTTTATAGAATTTTGTGTCATTCATAGAATTATATGTCTGATACATAGAAAATTCACTTGATAGAAAGGTGAAAACATATTGTTGTTGTATCCAGTGTGCAAACTTTATTTGTATGGAACCGTTCTTCCGAAATTATATAAAAAACTTATTTTAAAGACATTGAAAACTTTGTAAGCCATAGTAGGTAAATATGGGTATAGTATAATAAGGATATGACTTAAGGCTGCGTTGCACCAAAGGCGTGGTTAAAGTTAAAGTTAAGGTTAAAGTTAAATATGCCGTCCTTAACTTTAACTTTAACCTTAACCGGAGAAATTGACAGATGACAGCTGGTCCAACAAGGTTATAAATGAAGGTGGGTAGGGGCGCTGCTGGTAAAGGATAACTGTCAAAAATCGGCCAAGTGCGAGTCGGACTCGCGCACGAAGGGTTCCGTACCATTATAGAGCAAAATTAGGCCAAAAATTGTGTTTTTTGTATGGGAGCCCCCCTCAATTTTTTTATTTTATTTTAATATTATTATTAAATATTAAAGTACACATATAACTAAGGATTGTGTGGAAAATTCAAGTACCTACCTGTTTCCATTATTGATATAGAGCAAAAAAGGCCAAAACAATCACGTTACTTGTATGGGAGCCCCCCTTAAATATTAATTTTAATTTGTTTTTAGTATTTGTTGTTATAGCGGCAACAAATATACACATTCTGTGAAAATTTTGACTCTCTAGCTATTACCGTTCTCGAGTTACAGCCTGGTGACAGACAGACGGACAGAGAACGAAGTCTTAGTAATGGGGTCCCGTTTTTACCCTTTGGGTACGGAATCCTAAAAATGGCGTTTTTGTATGATGACAGCGTTAGTTTCTTTTTTCGCCACCTGCATTTAAAACTTTGTCGAGCTCTATGGTTATGGTTAAATATGGCGTCTTGATGGCGTCCAAAGATTTGACATTTTGCATTGGGGTAAAAGTTAAAGTTAAAGGTAAAGTTAAAGTCAAAGTTAGTTCGTGCAACCCACTCTAAGTGCAATAAAAAGTGGCACATCGGAACTTATATTCAACCATGTAATACAGTCACTAAACGAAACAAAAATATGACCAAAAAGCTATAAAATGCGAGGTTCGGTTAGGAAACTGTTGCCATTCTCTATTGTGAGTTGTGACACACTAATTAATTCTGTTGGGTAACAATTGTAATAAATCATTTAAATTCTAGGATCTATGATCTAGGATCTAGATAAACCCAGGAAGTGCACCGGCCAGTCACGAACTGGAGCAAAACAAAGCTTAGACTACATTATTGTTATCTCGGAGCATTATTGTTCAGTTTAATAGCATAATGCCTGCAGAATTATTGTGTATTTTATCTCTAACTTTATGCCCAACCCAAAAATTTATATTTTTCATTTAAAACATTCTTGTAATTAAAACAATAACGTAAAGTTCATAAACTTATTATTCATTGTTCAATAATATTTAAGAAACGTTTGTTTTTTAGAAACATACTTAGGTCACAGGTAATATAAATAATTAAAGTCATATAAGCGGCATACGAGTAATAAAAGCTGTACAATACATCAGTTATACGAGTACAGTACTTACTGAATATGTTTTTAATGTTTATCCGCTTTAGAATTTCAAATTAGCTTGACGTTCGGAACGCTAGATACGTTCAAACAATGCGAATATGATACATATTTATTAACGATTCTGTTAATTTATTAGTTATATTACATTAATCCTTCGATCACGGATTCTTGGAAATCTATTGTTATTCTATTGTTTTCGCGATCACCGGTGATCTTCTGCGGCTTGATAGGTTAATAATATATTTTAATAATTGCAGTGTAATGAAACAAATTGTTGAATCTAATGAACAATTATAGCTGTCCTTAATTTACAATTATAATGTTGTTGTTAACAATGCTAGCCTGAGGATCTAGAAATTAACTACTGCCTCACTTACTAGATTTGACCAGCTCAATATAAGCTAGAATTTTATAAGCTGATATAATCTACCTATAGTGTAGTTTTTATTACATTCCTACTTATTTTAATAAATAAAATAATATAATTACTCGTCTTTTCTACGAAATTGTTAGTCTAACTGTCTAAACACACTTATAGGCTGAAGTTACGCGGCGTAAATACCGCATGATTACGTCCGCAATGTCAAACGCATACAAAATACGGACGGAACGCGACGGAATAGTGTGTCATTGGTAATTTAAAATACATTGAAGGCGGAATCGTGCGGAATTTACGCCGCGTAAATTCGCCCTAGTTTGTTTAGACACTTAAGTGCATTAATGGCTTAATCTCACTTCGGGGACTTTTTAAAAGTCATTTTATAACTTAACCGATCAGTTAAGTAGAGTAGATTTTATTCATTCTGAACTTTCTTCAGGAACTTCATTACAAATCTCTTTTTAAATTTTTGAAATCACAACGATTCTGAACTCACTAATAGAACCATAGTCTATTGAATATTGGAATTCAGAAACCAAAAATTCATTAAGTTTTAGAAACAGCGACAAAATGATAGCAATTTATTTTCCGATCACTTTCTGAACATACAGTCACATAACCTGTTCCTGAACAGTCAGTAATAACCAATAGTGCAAGAGCCTGCTTATTTTTCAATCACTCTCTGAACATACAGTAACATAAATTATTCCTGAACTATAGAGCAAGAGCCTGCTTATTTTTCAATCACTTTCTGAACATACAGTAACATAAATTGTTCCTGAACTATAGAGCAAGAGCCTGCTTATTTTTCAATCACTTTCTGAACATACAGTAACATAAATTGTTCCTGAACTATAGAGCAAGAGCCTGCTTATTTTTCAATCACTTTCTGAAAACAGTCACAATCCTTGTTTGTTACTAATCTGTCAGTGGATTCGGATTTCGATAGCTTGGGTTCTTGAACTGTTAGAGCATGTCCAGATGAGGCGTCATACGCGCGAGTGAGCGATTCGCGCGTTTTCGCGCGTGCCCGAGACACATTAAATATCGCGCCCAGATGCCTACGCGCGTTAATCTAAATAAATCGTAAAACGCGGTATCTGGATGCAATAGAAATTGAAACGTGCGTATTGACTTCGCGCGTAAAACGCCTCATCTAGACATGCACTTAGTTCTAATGTAAGAGTCTGCTTCTTACCAATTATTTCCTGAACATGCACAATGCACATAACCTGTTACTGAACAGTGATAGACGGTAGTGCAAGAGCCTGCTTCTTTCTGATAACTTTCTGAACATACATATCTTGTTTATCAGTGGTAGTGCGAGAGCTTGCCGGGTCGTCGCGGCGGCGCAGTGTCGTAGTCGTAGTAGTTAGACTGCGTGCGGGCGTCCCTACACGACCGCTGTGAATGATAGCCCGAACCGGTTCGACGGCTGCTGAGGACAAAAACAATATTAGAAAAGTGTTAGGGTTCTTACTAAGAACTACTAGGAAGACTAGGCTGTCTAGGGTTGAAATATCGGTGAAGGATTCCTGTGTTAGACAGATCCAGGATATCCCTCCGTATACGGCTGAAGGCAAACCGCAGGTGGTTTTAGTGGGTAAACCCGGAGTCGGGAGTCCCACATACCCCCGGGGTGCTTCAGCTTAACTGAGGCACTTCCCCAACCCGGGGCACCCATAAAGGGTTTCCCCTGCACATCAAAAAAAAAAAGGTTGAAATATCGATACTTGTCCCTTTCTAATAAAAAGGATATTTTTATCTTTACTCCGAATAATGAATATAGACGACACAGACGTTCATAGTCTGTATACACAGTGTCGACCTTTTTATTAGTTAGAGGGATTGTATGCAGGTATGCAATGATATTATGTACATACAGGGTGTAAGAAAATTAAGTGATAAATGATAATACTTAAAGTGTGTTTATGGGTTACTTTTGTAGGGAAAAATACATGATGCTACAGCTGGGGCGCTCGCCCATACAAATCACAAAAAATGCTACTTTCACAGTGAACTCTATACAAGGGAGTAGGGTCAGATAGACACCCTAAAGTATTACATATTACTTTTGGTACATCCTGTTTATGGTGATAATAATGGGCATTTACTTTATGTAGGAAAATAATGATTTCGATGGAGGTCAATCACCGTTATGTCAGGCAGATCTTAAGATTCCAGCCATGCCCTATGTAGGTTTGCTATACGTCATTCTGTAATATTTTGACTGTCGGAGAATAGACAAAGTTCGCAGAAATAGTTTATGCCCGACTGTCAGATAACTTTATCTAGGAACTATTTGTACTCGTAGACGTGCAAAAACGACTAGGTACCAAACCATTAGACAAAACTATAGTTCTTGCAATCTACGAGTGCGCGTCGCCCTAAGTTGTGTGAGTGACCATAATATCTCGCTCGCTACTGACTGCTCCGTCGGGTACGAACACTAACGAAAATGTCTATTCACATTTCCAACTACAAATAAAGGCGACGCGCACTCGTAGATTGCAAAAACTATATTACGTAATATAATATAATTTTGCAATATTAGCAAAAACTATAATATCTATTTTGAAACATGAATCTTCTTATAAATTATTTGCATATTATAATGTGATTTTGATTTTGCAAAAAGTGTAATAATTTGAGTTTTTGTTTTTGGTTGAAAATTTTCTTAATCTGTTCTTAGTCTCTTCATCGTCTTTATGCTATCATTATGCAACTAATATTACGTTTTTTATTGCTAAATTTTTATTATACAATATACTCTAACAATTTTAAATGTTTATTTTTCCAAAAACTAACCTCGACAAAAAATAACTTAAAGACAGTACTTATTTCATACAGCGTAACAAGTATTTTTTATGTCACAATTAAAACATAAGTACCTATTAAGTACTTAACAAAAACAAGCTGCAAAACATACCTAATGTTATATCCTTTGTTATATCTTTATTATCATTACGAATGAAATTTTGTGATCTCATAATATTTAAAGCCACCTAGTCAATTTCTGCTATACTCGAGTTGCACAACTTAAATAAACATACTTATGACGCTGACAACTGCCAATGACCTTGATCTCGCATCACTCTCGAGTTCACACCACTGTCGATTTTCATGCCAGAGAGACAGAGATGTGAAATGTTCACGATAGATACATTTTTCGTTTGTTAGAGGAAAAAATAAATATGGGAAATCTAGATGCCAGAACCGAAAATTAAATCTGGCAATCTTTGGATTTTTGTAAAAGGTATCAAATAAACAATTTTTTAAAGCATAGATTGTATTATTACTTTAGTTAGAACTGTTTAAAGTTCCTGAAAGATGTGACTTTGGTATTTTTTTTTCATCCAGTAGGAGTATATTATTTTATTGTTTAAATTAGACAAGCTTTTCCAAATATAATCAAACATCACATATATTTTTTTGTGCCAATCAATGAAATACATACGTCTAGAAAACTGCACAAAGATGTCGAATTGGCAGCTGTCTTCGCCTTAAACTAATATGTAGTACCACTTACGGCATACTAGGCCATAAATGTTGCTAAATACTTGAAAATGTTGCTAGAGTTTATTATAATTAGCAAGTTATAACGGTGCAAATAACCCCTGTCGATCAAGGCGCAACTAGAGATGAAGCAAGGACGACAAGCAGCATTCAGAGTTCAGACTTATTCTATAGTCTCTCAAAAAAGTGAAGAAATTAAAAAGTGGCAACATCGTAGTGTCTGTCATCTCTTTCAAATCAATCAAGAAAACACTACGATGGTGCCATTTTTTTAATTTTTTCACTTTTTTAACAGACTATACCTCGGATTTTCTATAATAATAGTCTATTAAGACGTTAAAATATGATGCTGCGAGAGGTAATATAACTCTGAATAGATGAAAAGTTACCTACCAGACACGTGAGTCTTCACGCGACCAATTAGAAGCAGGAAACAAAACGTTAATAGTTTAATTATAAGTACATAAACAATAGTAATTATAAGGCGTAGCGTAAATGAGCTATAGAAATAGATGTTTGTATGATAGTGTTAAATAGGTACTTAATATATAAGAAGGAATTTTTATGGTATACATAGAAACTTAATTATAGGTACTAATTCATTCCTACTACCGCGCCGGTTCCAAAGACATTAACAGATTTTTAAATTATAGCAAAATCTTTATTAAAATAAAGTTACCTAATTAATTCTATTTTAATCTCTCTAAGTGCACATTTATTAAATAAGTACTTGTAAACTAAAGATTCGTGTGTGGGATAATAATAATTTTAATTTATATAATTATATATAATTCAAAAATTTTATCTATACATTTATTTAGCTTTATACTCTTATTTTAGTAATAATATTTAAGTAGTTTTATCGTTTGCAAGCAATATTTTGCAACCAATAATATTGCATAAACTGCATAAAGATGTTAGTTTTATTAAACGCTTGCCCGCAATTGCTCAGTAAAACAAACTAAACACAATATAAAGAACAATTTACTACACCATTAGTACGATAGCAGTGATTACTGCTTTATGATTGTATACTATGACTTATAAGTAGCGTTTAACTTTAACCTACTTAACCTTTCTGCTGTTTACGACTTAACTACCAGGGTTCCCTAGCACAACTGAAAATAAGTAAAATTGTTTTTTTTATTTCCGTTGTAATAAACTGTAAATTTTCTCTCATAATATTGAATGTTACCGTAAAATCCATTAATGTATTCAAATTTATTACTATGTGCACTCTGCTCGATAATACAACGAGACGGCTGACACTAAATTAATTTTCTCATTACGATGCTAATTTATTCCCTGCGGACAGGATAATTATTTCGCAGGGACATTTTGTTTTCAAGGATGGCAACACAGCGATTAACTGTAATTACTTTATTTATACAAACGGAGAATTTCTGTAATTGGATTTTTTATCGAAAAAATTTATTGTGTTTAATTGCAAACTTGTTGAAACTAGTTTTTAAATTGAAACTATTGATGTTTCTTTTATAAATACAATAATTGGATTAAGGAAAATCGCACACGTCTGGTTGCTTGACCGAATCACGAATGCGATCACTTTACTTGTAAAGCTGGCTTCTCACGGCGCGTAATATCACGAGTCGCGCCGCGCCAGCTCGCGCCTACGCGGCACGCGCCGTGCGCGAAGGTAGTGGCTCGAGGTGGCACGGGCTGGCGCGAGTTGGTAACTTCATAGGCGCGGCTCGAGCGGGCTCGTGAAGACTCGAGCTTACTCGGGGAGGCGCAGGGTGAAGCGAGTGAGTTTAGGGAAGTTTAATTATTGTTCCACCATTGGACGCGGCCGGGCCCAACAAGCGCCGCGCCAGGTCGCGCCGTGAGAGCGGGTAACGCGGTCTCGCCTGTTGGGTCGTGCTCGCTCATACAAATCGGCTCGGCGCAGCGCGACTCGTGATATTACGCGCCATGACATGCCAGCGCGTTTAAGCTTTAACAGGTAGATATTTTCAATGTAACCAGCCTCGAACCCAACATGTTAGGGTTTGGTAAATAAACTTATAACTAAACACTGTCCTATATTTTTTTTTCGACCTACTTACTTGTCTTTGGTTGCCCCGCGTTAAGGGCGCGAATCGCAATAGCTTTAATATTTATTAAAGCTGTATAGTGAAGTCCCAAGTAGACTTACAATTCAGACCGTAACGCAACGCGACGCGAAGAGATGCCTTTCTAAAGTGTAAATTTGACAGATTTGCTATACTGTACTCGGCGAAACATGGCGGTAGCAGTCATTGCTCCCTGTCAAAAACTTGTCATTTTCTATATAAAGCCCGATTGACAATGAAGTGTCAGATGTTCCTAGTCCATTGTCAATCGTGGTTTATAGAAAATGACAAGTTTTTTGACAGGGAGTCAATGACCGCTAATGCCATGTTTCGCCGAGTTCAGTATAGACGTCTCACGCTCACGAAATCTGTAAATTCAGTACAAATTTAGAAATGAATCTACGCGTCGCGTGTAGTTCGAATTGACCCTTAGGGTCAACCCACACGTACCACAACCACACGACAAAATGTCGTCAAGCAGTGGTTACGTGTGAATAGTGTCGCTGCAGCTTTTTGTAGTTGCGTTGTGGTACCGACAATATGTCGACGTGGTTGCGTTGTCGCCAGTAGTTGCGATGTGGTTAGGTACGAAAGTCAATAGCCGCGTACTGACCAAGCGAGCCGCCTCGCCGCGGCAGCCTCGCGTGCAGTTGCTCGGTCGGTCAGTACGTGTTAGTGCGCGGCAAACGCCCGAGGCGCCTTTGAGCATCGACAAAAACCGACAACTTTTGGCTCGGCCGCAGCACGCTCGGGCGAGGCAGCGAGGCTGCTCGCTTGGTCAGTACGCGACTAATGAAACGGAGGGGGAAGAGCTCGGGTGGTGTGCGCGCACGGTCGGCCATGGTTGCGATGTGGTCGGTATAACACAAGTGGTCGACAACGACTGTAAAATGTGGTACGTGTGAATAGAGTTCATTTACAATACGAAAGTCACGCCCGACCACGTGGTGTGGTTATGGTTGTCGTGTGCTTGTGGTACGTGTGGGTTGGCCCTTGCCACTTAGCAACCACACTATAGTGAAAGAGATAGACTATAAGTAATATTCACCTCTCCTCCTCAGCTTTGGCGCGCTGCGCGTCGACCTGCCGCCGCATCTG
This sequence comes from Polyommatus icarus, assembly GCA_937595015.1. Classification (NCBI taxonomy): domain Eukaryota; kingdom Metazoa; phylum Arthropoda; class Insecta; order Lepidoptera; family Lycaenidae; genus Polyommatus; species Polyommatus icarus. The sequence goes on along the minus strand of OW569332.1, from coordinate 12,753,752 downwards.
GCCGATCTGCACCTCGCTCAGCTTCTCCCGCCGCGCGCTGTAACCACTGACACATGTTTAATAACTGCATTCAGGAAGTATAATCGCTAGGGTGAGCATTGGTTGATATAAAGCATTATATAGCTTATAATGCTTTATATCAACCATTCACATATTATGTAACCGAGAGAAAAGCATTATAGAGATCAATATAGAGATACTATTTTCGCTGGGTAAATACGAAGCATGAGACAACATGATATTTAACGCAAAGTTGGCTTTAATCCAAATCAGCCTTAGACCTTTTTGAAGGGATCTAGGATGAAGTTGAACCTGAGTTGAATTAAGGGATCAGACAGTCACGCGTTCAAGCGGTCAGTCACACAGGAGCAATTCTGACGCGGTCAGAACGCCCCCTTAGGGTGTGTAATGTGTGTAAATAGAGTTCGCTGTAGTAGCAGCGCTGAAAGAAGAAAGAAGTTTTTTTTTCACTTTTATATGGGGAACTCGTGACATCGTACATTATACACCCTAAGCTCCAAAGTATTATCACTTATTTTTTTACACCCTGTAATACATGGTACACCTGTATTACGTTACATGCAGGGTCCCTGTATGTAACGCAAAACTGACCGCTTGAACGCTTGACCAAAAATATGACGTGAAGCTCTAAAAATACCTAATAATAGTTTTTATCTAATATATTGTATACTGTATAGTTATATGATCCAACCACGATAATATAACGACAAAAATAATTGGCAATTATACGAATGTAGCTCTAATGAGCTTCATTACAAACTATGATCATTCATTACAACACTTTCATTGCTATTGTTGCTATGTAATTATAGTTTGGAGTACCAAATACAGTTCGACATTCGACAAGGCTTTATATGAACGTGGCGAGAGAAGGAACTAAACGCTTCTATCGTACAAAAACGATGTTTTTGACAGTTCTCCTTTACTAGCAGCGCTCCCGTCGATGTCATCTACGTTCATTTAAAAAGCCTTGTCGAGCTGTTACAGCGAGCAGAGCAGAACACTCTTAGTGAGAACATTTGACTAGTACTCATTGACTAGTACTCCAATTCTATTACAGCAGCGCCGCTTTAGACCGACGGGGACTAACTTTAAACTTTCGGTGTTCGGAGTAGAGGCAAAATTTGTAAAAGCTGTACTTATTATTCTTTCTTTATGTTAGTGTTTTAATTTTTTTTTATAGTATGTTTTATTAATTAATATGTAGTCCTGATATAATAAAACCTGTTAATGTAATTGTATTTTTTAAAATTTTCTTTGACGTCAAAAAGTTTGTATTAAAATAGTTGTATCGTACACCGATCACTAATAAGCACTCCCTTTAGCGTAAGTAATTACTAATTAGTAACAGTATTCCCTGGAGTAGTTAGAGTAAGTAGTAGGGAGTAGTCCTTTCACTGACATTATTATACTCCGTTTACGATCCAATATAATCTACACGTGTGCCAACAGTACCCCGATTATTATATTTTAATTCCACACTAACACAGCTTCAATCTAGTCTGGATTCTAATAAACTATTATCAAACATCCAAATAGTATTCATATGCACGATGTAACAAAACTAATTGATAATATACTTTAGGGTGTGCATGAGTCCCGTGTATAGAGTTCACTGTAAAAGTAGCAGTGCTGAAAGAGCAATTTTTTTTTCACTTTTGTATGGGAAAACTCGTGACGACGTGCTTGCCCATACAAATCACAAAAAATTAGTCTTTCAGAGTTGCTACTTTCACAGTGAACTCTCTACAAGGTTCGTACATACACAGCCTTAAAGCATTATCATTTATCCACTTAGTTTTGTTACACCGTGCAATACGACAAACGATTTATCTCTGACCAATCAGAGCACCTTTAACTTAGGTGTAACATTTTATGAGAATACTATTTTGTAGTTTTTGAAACCAAATATGCATTGGAACCATAAGCGTTAATGATGAATTAATATAGCATAATCAGGGTATAAAATAATGTAATAATCCTTACAAATATTATAAATGACAAAGTGTGTTTGTCTGTTGCCTCTTCCCGCCCAAACCGCTGAACCGATTTTGCTAAAATTTGGCATGGACGTACTTTGAGTCCCGGGAAAGGACATGGATACTTTTTAGCCCGGAAAAATGTATGATTCCCGCGCGATAAACAAATTTTGGCGCAACGGTGTTGCGGGCGTCATCTTCTTAGTAATAAATAGGTACTCACTTGAGGTTGTGTTGTATCTCCTCGTAGTTGACATAGTGCCCGGTCGGCCCCCAGGCGCTGTCCAAGGCCTGAGTGATTGTTATTAATTAATTTCTTTTTTATTGGTAACTATATCTATTGTTTGTGTTGTCGCGTTCGATAAATAAGCAGGGAAAATGTACTTTGGATCAAATTCACGCTACACGTTTCCGTTTTTGTATTTCGATGTAAAGCAAATGTTTATGTCCTTATTACTTGTTTAACCTATCAATCCCCGTAGGGCCCAAGTGGGCCGCGATAACAAAAGATTTCCAAGAATTGGCGATCGAAGGATTCATTTTTTTTTTGTTTAATGTTGTTGTTGTAAAAACTGCAAAATAGTAGTTATTACCTATTACTGGCTATTACATAGTAGTAGCACAGTGTAAATAACTACAGTGGTCCAACGAACACGTCTAGACAGAGCAATCGTGCGGGGCGTGCGGGGTGCGAGAGGCGCGGTAGCGATACCGAACTGCCATACACTCGTTCGGTACACGTCAGCCGGGGTTGACGCTTTTTAATTTAATTGTTTTAAGTGGTTTGCGACCGACAGTGTTTCTTTTGAGTTGTATGTATGAAGTATGTACTTATTTAAATACATAATATAATATTGTATCCGATATTTTTGATTTTTTTTAAATTTTTGATATTTTCAAAATTACATACAAATTTCATACTCTGATATGTTTTTTTCGTAATAGTTGATTCGAAATAATTTGTATTAAATGTCTGATTAAAGTAAAATTAAACTCATTTATTTATTATTGATATTCAAAGTTTTCAAATAAAGTAAAAATCAACGATAGATACTTTTGAGGATAATATTTTTTTTTTAATGAAATAAGGGGGCAAAGGAGTAAACGGGTCACCTGATGGAAAGCAACTTCCGTCGTCCATGGACACTCGCAGAGCTGCAGGTGGGTTGCCGGCCTTTTAAGATGGAATAGGGTAATAGGGGAGGGTAGAGAAGGAAATAGGGAAAAGGATAGGGGATTGGGCCTCCGGTAAACTCACTCACTCGGCGAAACACAGCTTTTTTATACGCATTTGTATTTTTTATAATGAAACTCCTTACTTATAATACTTCTATATCTATTTTTTGTTATTCCTAGTACTCTACATACAAATACTACGAATACATAAAATGTAGAACAGATTATAATAAAACACATTATTGTGACAACCCTGAAGCAATGACGAATACCTACACAAAAGCGGCATTTCGCGCGACTTCAAAGGCGTTGCATCACTGTAGTTATTTACACTGTGGTAGTAGGAAAATAAAATTACATATTCGTCAACATTATTTTACGTCGAAATACAAATACTTATACGAAAAGGTAAATATTATAATAAAATGAAATCTATAAATCGTATATATAATATATTCGTATTCGAAACATGAATATTAGCTTAAGCCAATATATCCATTCCTTTATTGTAATAATGTTGTAATATTATGTTACCTGCGACGCGTGCGAGGGGGCGGTGCGTGCGCTGCGCCGCTCTGGCGGGCGCGTCATGCGTTCTGTACGCTCGCCGCGCTCGCTTCTTCTACTTTCCTCCCTAATAAATGATAATGATATTTTTTTATATTATGATTTATGTAATAAGTAATACAGATCTACGTTAATAATAAGGATAGTATGTAGTAGGACTTACAAGGCTTTTAGTATTGTTTGTATATTACTTAGTTTGCAAATAAAGTATTTGAATCTTGATAACTGTCAGTTTAAGATACTCGACAGCCGGCAGACAATGTTATGGGCCCTCAAAATCATACACGTAGGACTTTATAGTAACAAAATATTACATAGATTGCTAATGGAATGAAAAACAAAATAGTATTACCAATTAATCAAGTAATAAAAAGTAATATACCTTAAATTCTGTTCCCTTTCCGAGCTCTCTGCTAACCGCTCGTCTATCCTGCTATGTCTCTCTAGCGCCTCCCTCGATAACGATTTCTCCGAGGACCGCCCCGGCGTCGATCGTCCGTATATTTCTGTGTCAGTCTTTTTGTGGGGCTTGCCGATTCTAAAAGGAGAAGATATTTTATTTACATACATAATATTATAGTTTCATAAAACTGCAGAATATTTACGAAGTCCCAAGAATATCGCCAATGTAGATTGTAGAGCATGCGCTAAGTGTATCTACATACACGTTGTGTACCTTATCGAAAAAATGAAACAAAATTAAGAAGGCTACAACTTATCTCGTGTTGCAGATGAAATCTTGAAATGATTTTGAAATATACTGTCGTGATAATGAAATCCTGTTAAGTTTGTATGCAAGTTGCAACCAGCTCATTCAACAAATCTTTCTGAATTAGGGTCAATACAGACTGCAACGTGACGCATAAATTTGTATTGAATTGACAAATTTGCAAGGCGTCTCACGCAATTGAAATCTGTCAATTCAGTACAAATTTAGAAATGCATCTACCCCCACGTTCCATTAAGCGTTAAAAACGATCAAAACGCTCAAAGTGCCTCATATTTTGAGCGTTTTGATCGTTTTTAACGCTTAATGGAACGCGGGGAATGTGTCGCGTTGTGGTCTGACTTGACCCCTAAACGTACCTAAACATAGTGGAGAGCGATTTGAGCAACGAAGGCTTCTTGTGCGAGAGCGAGGACTGCTGCGGCGAGCCGCGCACGAGTGTGTCCGGCGCCGCGCTGTCGTCCGTCAGCCAGTGCTTCAGAGCTGCAAAGTATTCGGACAGTTAGTATCAGCATAGACTAAGGAATGGTATCAGATTGGGAGAGTTAAAAATAACCCTTGTACCATCGAGGAAATTGATTCCTATAAAAACAGGCAGTTGACGGACCTACTTCATGATGTGGTCGGGTTATGTCAATTCAATGAGCTGTGATCGGTCAGAGATGAGTTTGACGTATGGTAACGCAACCAAATTACTTAGGTCCGCCATCTGCTTAGGAAATAGGAATCAACTTCTCTGATAGTACAAAATTCTAAAGTATTGAGTTGTCTATTAGTAGTGGACCAAACAGCGCACTTTCCTTGATCAAGCTTCTGGAGTTTCTGCAAGACTTATACGACGTCTGAACGACGTCGCGATAGACGGCCAGGTGACGGCCGAAAAGGAAGGTCTTCTGACCTAGCGATATAGCATGCTCGATCAGGCCGAAGCCCACTGACGTCACTTCAGACGTTGTAAATAACTTGCCGTTCTTAGAAACTTCGATAGCGCGATGCAGAATTGTGATACCTAGGGCTTGTTTCACCACTTTTTGATAAAGTGCCGAATAGGCTATTCACAGTTTTTTGACAGATTCTCCATACTTCATCTGTCAAGTAAGTGATGGATAGTCTATTCGGCACTTATCAGTTATCAGGAAGTGGTAAAACAGGCCTTTATTGTTGGTACCGCCGCAGTACTAAGTACTTACTAACTTCACTGTCAATAACTATTGCATGAACTTACGTGGTAACTATGTATATAAATATTGCATGAACTTACGTGGATGAGCTCGTGCGTATATGGGTTCGTTGCGTGGGTTCCTCTGTTTCTCCTGTATGGCAGTCTGTAGAGATTCCAAGCTGGACGATTTCCGCATACCCAATGACGGACCAACTTGCAACGCTACAAATAAAACAAAACATAAATTTTTGAGTAATTTTTGGTGTAGTATAAGGGTCAATTCAGACCGCAACGCGAAGAGGCGAGCCGCGAGGCGCGGCACGGCATACATTTGTATGGATTTGACAGATTTCAATTGCGTGAGACGTCTTGCGAATCTGTCAAATCCATATAAATTTAGAAATGCATCTACGCGTCGCGTTGCGTCGCTTGCCGAAAGATTTTTTTAAACAACACAGTAAAGTTAGAAGTGTATAGTAGGCTCGTCACATAGCAAGCAATTGTATATATTTAAATAATGGCACGACCGCGCTGCTATTTACATTGCTTGTGATTTCGTTATATAATGGCCAAACCATAGACTTATAATATTGCATTATAGGTTTACGGACACATATAAATCGAGCTTTTCGTACCGTCGAGGAAATTGATTCCTAGGCAGTTGACGGACCTACGTCATGTGGTCGACTTATGGCAATTCAATTTTAGATGTGATCGGTCGGATGGGTTTGACTTAACGCGACCAAATTACTAAAGCCGGGTCCAGACGAGTGTAACGTGTAATGTAATTCAACGTGTAATGTAACACGAATTCTACGTGTAGACGGCACTACGAGCATTACATGTAATGCTCGGGGTTTATCCATCGGCTGTCGGTTTTCGCGCGAGCACAAAGGCTCGTTTGGACAATTCGCTTTGAGTTCGTGTGCCGTCCACACTGTTGACGCTAAAGCCTAAATTACACGTTACTCTCGTCTGGACCCGGCTTTAGGTCCGCCATCTGCCAAGGAATCAACTTCTTTGATAGTACATGCATCCGATACTATTATCTAATATGAAGATAGTTTATTATCAGTACACTCACCATGTTCAGCCTTCAGCTCCTTGATCTTCTTGTATGTGCCGGTGGCGCGCGCGTCGAGCGCCGCGTGCCGCTTCTCCGACATGGAGCGGCGGCCGACGGCGTCGCGGCTGAACCCGTGACCGCTCTCGCTGCCTGACTCGCCCGCGCTGCCTCTGTATACGATAGGTCACATGTTTTAGATAGATTAGGTGATATTGAGTTAAGGTGAGACCCTACTACGCGTATTCACTGTAGCAGAGCGACTTTACAAGTGTCATATCATTTCATGCTTCGTATGAAATACAAATATGGAAATTATGAAATTATATAAGACATAGTGCACTACGCGGCATGAGAACTGTGCGACACTTTACTTCAGTACTTGGGGGTGTGAAGTGTCGCGTCGCTCCGCTGCAATGTTATGCCTGCGTGAGCGGAATAACGCACTGTTTTCACGTTTATGGGCGTTAGGGTAACAAAAAATTAGGCGAATGGACCAGACCAAACAGCACATTAAACATTTTCATGTATGTACCATCGAGGAAGTTGATTCCTATGCAGTTGAGAGACCAACGTCATTTGGTCGATTATGTCAATTCAATATTAATTGTGATCTGTCGGCTGAGTTTGACGTAATGCGACCAAACTACGTAGATCCCCCATTTGCATAGGAATCAACTTCCCCGAGTGTACTTATAATACTTACATAATATTATGTAAGTACACACAGTAAGCATTATAGCTAAACTTATCTTATGCTCAAAATGGAATACCAACCGTGTGACGTAATCCTCCTCAATGATCACGTGATGGTGTGGGGGGGAGCGCGCGGCGCGGCGCTCGCTCGGCGCGAGCGGCACATGCGGCTGCGTCGCCATGTAATAGCTCTCGTTACGTAGCCCCGTCAGTCTGTCTATCACCGGATTCCACCCGTCCAGCCGACTCCACTCGAAACTGTCTCGTTTACTATCGTGGTTGGAATCGTCTCTCTCGAGGTATCCTTTGCAATCGTCCGACTGGTTTGACGCCCAACTGCCGTTGCCGTTGACGGTGACGACAGTCGCGTGCTTCTGTCGCTCGTCAATCTTCTCGTATTTTGGGTACTCGGGTTTGTTCTCTTTATCGCCGTTGTATATGATCGTGTTGAAGTTCTGCGAGTTGCTATTTTCGTTCGAATTTGTGGTGTCGTTCCCGTTTGGCGGCGTGTCGTCTTTCCACCTCGCTAAGTTGTCCATGCTGTCTGTAAACGATATAAATTATAATAATAGTGTGGTGAAGAAATTGTTGCATGACATCGAAACAGTGCTCCTAGTGACAAAACATGGTTTTCTATGATGAAAAACAAATTCTAACTCTTTTATAGTGAATCATGCCAAAAGTTCTGACTAAGCACACAAAATGAAAATATTATGTACTATCAGAGAAGTTGATTCCAATGCAAATGGGGGACCTACGTAGTTTGGTCGCATTACGTCAAACCCAGCCGACAGATCACAATTAACATTGAATTGACATGATCGACCAAATGACGTTGGTCTCTCAAATGCATAGAAATCAATTTCCTCGCGAGGAAGTTGATACCTATGCAGTTGATAGATCAACGTTATTTGGTCGAATATATTGTCAATTCAATGTAAAGTAGCCCGCAAATGATCAAACAACAAACCGTCAAACACGTCAAACACGTAGTTTGTTTGACAAACAGCAGCGCAGACGATCAAACGTGCATCAAACACGTTTGTCAAACAATTAGCTAGAATCGGTTTGAGATCATGAGATTTTGTTTGACAAACACAGCGGAACACGTTCAAACACGTTTGTCAAACGCTACGTACCTAATCCAAATTTTCGTCAAACACGTAGTTTGTCAAAAAAACTACGTGTTTGACGTGTTTGATCGTTTGCGGGCTACTTTAATTGTGATCCGGTTGGGTTTGACGTAACGCAACCAAACTACGTAGGTCCCCGATCTGCATATGAATCAACTTCTCTGATAGTACATAAGTCATATACCGTCAGGATGATAATGTATCTTGCGACGGCATAATCAACAGACATTTCACAGATATAGTAAGTACCTAGTACAATTATTATAATTGCCTGTCTCACTGCTGTCGCAAGATAATAATAATCATCGTGCATCTGTATTCCCCCACTGTTTGTTACCTGTCCTCCTGGCGACCGTGAGGGATATGCTCCCGTGCACGTTGGGTCGGGAGTGCAGCAGGGCTCGTCGCAGCGTTTCCATGGCTTCGGCGTTCGACTGACCCACTAGCGACACTCCGTTCACGCTCAGCAACTGGTCGTTAGTGTGCAATCTGTAATAAACAAAAGTTGAAAACTTAAACCCGTGAATGAATATAAATAAAATACTCTACTTTCTACGAATAATAAAACCTACGGAAACGTAACTCCCATACTAATACAGTTTTAAATTTTGGTTCCATTCGAACTGTCATGTAACGTCAGCCTTTATACTGCTCAAGGTCACCTAAATATTGCAAATGTATGAAAAGTGAACCTAGGTACACTTTTTTGACAAGTATTTTGGAGCATGTTTTTTGACGGAGTTACTCTTCCTCAGTTTTTATTATTCGTAGTCTACTTTACACAGTTTTCATCAAAATGTAAATCTCTACTATTACCCTTCCTGAGTCAGTACTCAGGATAAGCCAAAAGGACAACTATTGAAGACGTTAGTGGATGAAGCAGGTAAGTAACAGTTAAAAAATTGACGTTTTTTGCATAAATGGAGGCTTTGTGGCCAGGAAAATGATTTGAAAAAAAAAACAGTGAATTTTATGTTTAGCCAGATATCCAGGTGATAAAGAAGGTAAGTTACAAGGTTTGTTCAAATTATATAAGAAAAGAAATGAGTAGCTGACCTTATATTATAAAATATTAGTTATTTAGTTCTTCATAAACAAAATAATATAGAACAAGAACCTTATCCGGTTTTTTGTCAGTTAAAAAGCACACAAAAATCTTACCTTCCATCCCTCGAAGCGGCGCCACCGTGAAGGACCGACTTGATGAAGATGCCCAAATCATGAGGTTCGGGGCCGACGGTGACTTTACCCTTCACGCTGATGCCCAGCCCAGCCTTCTCCGAGTCATGGACGGGCACGTCTAGCCGGAGAATCTGGCGATTCCGTAGACTAAGTAGCTGCAAAATTAAATGTATAATCAATAACTTTATACAGGTATTAAATTGCAATTAATACATTGAAACGTAGCAAACATTTTAATTCATTAAAAATTACAGTACTGTAATTATGTATATGTCGCTAGCCCTTTGACTGTACAACGTCATCCAATCACACGGCTATATTATGTTTAAATCATCAAAAATTACAATCTGTTTAATTATTATAACTCTTGCACCATAATAAAATAAACAGTTATAGGGTCCCGTTTTTACCCTTCGGGTACGGAACCCTAATAAAACGAGAAATAGTCATAAGAAGATACGCATCGTCTATAACTGTGAAATGTATATATTTTTATAAAAGATTTTGTCCTTGTTTGTTAAGGAACTTTTCTAACATACCTAGCTATATACAATATCAATAACTCCTTGTGTGAACTTTAATCTCAGCCTAGATATTTTTATTTGTAAGTGGGTAAATAAGTAAGTACTTACAGATCTTGAAGACGAATTGAGCGCGTCGTTTGAGTTGGAATTCGAGTTGTTCAGGCTTTGGTCCTTCAAGAGATCGTCTTTTGAAGAACTCTTCGGTATCCGACCTCGCATGGAACAGTTCGCACTTTGGTTAATGGCGTTGACCATGTTCGAAACTCGGCCATTCTCAGTTTTGTTTTCCGCTTGAACTGGCACCTCAGATCCTATGGCTTTTTCATTATATTTCTTTGGACTAGGCTGTGGTTCCACTCTCTGTAATGAAAATAATTTGTTAAGTGCGTGCTGGGTTGCCCGATACCACGTAGATAATGTTAAGTACCTATTAATGAGATGTATTGCAAATCTGTCAGATCCATCATGCCAGTCTGTCTGAATTGACCCTAATACGTGCTTAACACCTCCATCATGGGTATCGCAGACACAATAGATTTTCAATTGTTATGCGGCAGCCGGCTGCCGCTTGGGGAGTGATCGGTTAATGTTTATCGGATAGCGTTGGTAAATATTTTCCTATTTGTACAGAAAAAAACAAAGATAACCACATTTCCAATAATTAATTATTGTCCTAGGCTTTCTCCTTGGAAATTACAAAATTGATTAAGATTGGGGTCGTTCTGTATACGAACTTATTATTATTGGCTATATCATGCTATACCTATTCATTCGTATGTACGTACCTGCGTACGCGTAGCGTTTTGCGGATGCGTAGCTAGTGGATGGGGGGCGGGGCGCTCGACGACGATGTCAACTGCGGCGCGAGGGGGCGTGTTCCGAAGTAACGCTACCACCTGCTGCTGCGCCAGACCCGCCACCGCCGCGCCGCCCACCGACACGAGACGGTCGCCGGCGCGTAGACGACCGTCCGTCACCGCTGCACCCTGGAATACGAATTATATTATTACAACATAGTAAAGGGTTAAAAATAATCAGCCAAGTGCGAGTTGGACTTGCGAACGAAGGGTTCCGTAGCGTTATAGAGAAAAATAGGCCAAAATTGTGTTTTTTTTTTGTATAGGAGTCCCCCTTAAACCTTTATTTTATTTTAATATTATTATGAATTATTAAATTAAATATTATATGACTGAGGGTTTTGTGAAAATTTCAAGTGTCTACCTGTTGCCGTTATTGATTACGAGCAAAAAAGGCCAAAAAAACACGTTTGTTGTATGGGAGCCTCTCTTAATATTAATTTTGTTTTATTTTTAGTATTTATTTATAGCGGCAACAGAAATACACAATCTGTGAAAATTTCAACTCTCTAGCTACCGTTCTAGAGTTACAGCCTGGAGACAGACAGACAGACGGATAGACATAAGTCTCGTTTTTTACCCTTTGGGTACGGAACCCTAAAAACGTATTCAAGACAGTAAAAATTATCCCCACCAGCGGTGTAACTGCACCAAAATTATTGCAAGTGCGTTATTATGCGTCTGGCGTCTAAATCATTTACAAACACCTATGTATCTTAAAAAATGCAGTTATGTTTCTTATTTTACTGGCCACTTCTACCGTATTTGCTTGCACACGATTCAACGAATAGAAGAAACTGAACAGTATTCAACGGTTGCTAACTGCTAAGTGTTTTCTATCAGGCTTCTGGCTTAGCATAGCCACAATAGGAAAGCAAAAAAAATAGAAACATTGTTAGATGTCTTGCTTAATATACGAGTATGTCTCTTCTGTAGACTGTAAGTCATCTACTCCATTGTAGAATTTTTTAAGTTGTTTGGCAAGCAGGTCTAACTACAACTTTGTACACACCTTGGGCAATATATTCTTGATGTATATAGGACAGTGTCCGCCGGTGGGGTTGTCGCGTGTGGTGATGGTGAAGCCCAGCCCCTTGTCGCCCTTCACCAGGGTGACGGAGACGGTCTGCGTGGCCGGCTTGCTGCTGGGACTGACTGGGATCTCCACCCCGGAAACCGCGCGCTCGCTGTTGCCGCCTGCATGTGGAAATTTAAAATATTATCATAGTTTAAGTTAATTTAGACCCAATTTCACCAACGACTGTTAAAGTTAATGTTCTAATTAGTATTACGTCCTCCTCTCGCTTTTCATAAGAATGAAAGAGAAGACATGATATTTTAACAAGCTGTTATGTTAACACTAACAGACATTGGTGAAATTGGGTCTAAATACATGATTGGGATAGAGAGTTTATTATTTTTACATTTTAACTTGAACATTATCAATTATTGAATCGCTCAAACAGTAAAGCAGTTTATTAGCGACTATGACGAGTTCTCACTCGCTATGACGATTATTATATTATTACTTTAACTCAATCTACAATCCGACTTACGAGATTTGAGCTAGTTTTTAACCGACTTCCAAAAAGGAGGAGGTTATATATTCGACTGTGGACATAATATATTTTTTTGAGTGTAGGATTTGAGTTTGTCGTCAAGAGTACGGCAAAGTCTAGTCAGGTGGTGTCCCAAATTAAATAAAAATATTTATTGAAGCAAAAATAAATTTTTATTTTTAACTAATAGTTAGGTTACTTTGTAGTAAAAACTGTCGATCTCATAACATTTTATTTGATATTTTGCAAGAAGTAAAATTATGGTAAAGTAATGGTACCTTCAGGTAGTAAGTCCAACGGCCGCTCCTGGACGGGATGTACGCTGGCCACGTTGTTAACTCCCGACACCCATCTTAGCATCTCCTCCACCCTGACAAATTGAACACAAATATTTAGTTCACAACTTGTCAGCCAATTTTCTAATAAAGCAGACAAGGACAAAAATTGTAAAACTACCTATGTCTAGACGTAGTTATACAGACGCGTCTGTAATCTAATATAATGTAGTGTTAATGTTTTTAATTTCTATTAATAACAGGGTAAGAGTTTGGTTCGAAAATACCAGAAAGCATTCCTCGTTTTTACGTGTTTCTACCTTGTGTAGTGTGTACAGCTTCTATAGTACACACTTCTAAGTTGAATTGGGTGGTTACGGGTAGAAGTAACATATTGGAGGATATTATAGCGGGCTTTGGCCCACCACACATTCCTACCACTGTATCTCCTATGTCGCCAGGATCGACAGCGGTATCCAACCACGAAAACCTGTTGATATGATCTCAGGGAGCCCGAGGGACATGCTAAAGTTGTCTTGGGACCCGCAACGAATTTAATCAAAAGAAGATAGGAGTAGGAAATATACAATTTCCTACTCCTCCTATCTCTTTGGAGGATAATTCGAGGTTATATTTTACAAGTCACCTGTGGTTTTGGTCGATGCTGGGGGGCGTGTCCTGTCCCAGAGGCTCCCTGCGAGCGTCCCGCGGGAGACTCTTGCTGCCGTAACTCTGTACACGTTCCGCTGCGTCCAGCCACACACCACTTCTGGAAATATATTCACTATTAATATTAACATAAATAACTATGTTAGATCTTAAATTGTAGTTGTTGCATATTTACGGTCTATAGTGGTGGATAAAAAATAAAATAGGTTATCCTAAAGGCAAAGTAGGTTTCATTTTCTACTGACATTGGTGAGATTGGTCTAGCGACAAAAGCTGTCATTGCTTTGTAGTGGCGTATTGCAAAATGAAACCTATGTCACAGGTTACATGATGGTCAAATTTTCATCAATCTGATCCATCAATCCGGTACAGATTGACGAGATCGTCTAACCCACGGATTGATAGATTGATCGTATTTTTATTATGAACTTTTTATAACCATCAATATTCCATCAATCTGATTGATGGATCAGATTGATGAAAATTTGACCGTGTAACCCAATGATATTCTATGTTATTTTGGTGTAACCTGTGACATGACTATAGATTATAATATTATAGTGGCATTTTAGTTATGTCGGATCGGAAAAGCTATCGGTCGCATTACGTCAAACCCAGCCGGCAGATCACAATAATTAACAATGAATTGACATGATCTGACCAAAAGACGTTGGTCTATCAACTGCCTAGGAATCAATTTCCTCGATGTTTCATTATGATTGGAATTATTTACCCTTGTCCGGAGAACTGCATGGACAGTCGGTTGGAGTGTCGCTGGAAGTGCGGGGCGGAGGCGGGGGCGGGGTCGGGGCGCGCGTCCGGCTTGTGCGGCGCGCGGTCCTCGCGGCACACCACCGCGGCCGACCACCGCTTTGTTTGCTCGGATGCCTGCAATTGGTTATAAATAGAGTGTTATAGACAGTATAGAGATAGAATTATACATAGACTAAGAACTTGTGGTAACATATTTTGGTTGAGTGTAAATGTGTGCTGAGGTTCAGGCACTCACATGTCTTTCCGGGCTAATTTCATCTCGCTCCCACATTCCCTCTCACACGTGTGCGAGACATTTCCCTCGCAATTTTTGTCACTTTCTAATATGAAGCGTATCTTCCCTCTCAATTTTTATCTCTTGAATATTGTGTGTTATTTCTTCCTTTTCAATTTTTGTCCACTTCCTTTTCAAAAACGTAGGATAAAGGGACAAATACCAAAAGGCTTTCGTATTTGTCCCTTTGTCCCTCTATCCGTTTTTGTAAATAAATTACACACTTCTCATCAGACAGTTGAGTATCATATAACCCTGCCGAAACTCCTACAAACTTTTTTTCTATTTGAACTTAGACATCTAAATTGGCCAAACTACTTCAGAGGGTTGAATGTAAATTGACGTTGACGCCAATAGAGAATATCACGCGAAGTACGGAGCAGTGGGCGTTACAAATTGTCGTGACTCGTGACGATATACTCCAAATATTTTATACTGTGTTTTGCTAGGTAATTTCGAACCTACGATTCTTATGACCGTCAAAACACGATCAGACACTAAAACGTTAATAATTAAACATGTAGGAAGCGACTCCCGTCCCACACACCATCAGGTGTATTGTTGAGTCACAAGTTCAAACAGTCAATAGTTCATTACCAAATTAGTATTCTTTCCTCTCTCTTACATCAGATAGCACTTTCAAGGTCATGTTTAATCTGTTGGTTCCGCTAGATGTTACGAAAACTCAGGTTGATTATTATGTATCTTGCACAGAAATGCAACAGTCAATCATCATCAGTTATAGAGCATCTGCTGTCAGTCAAAAATGTTTCTGATTTGAGAATTTTCTGAATGTTCATTGCTGTCGCAACTCGCATGATATATAATATAATCAGCCTACTTGAAGTCTACACACAGACAAAGATCAAGATAGATACCGCAGGTGTATGTTCCCAAACGACGAGCAACGTTCGTCTTTCGAAAGTCTGTTCTTTAGTCTGCTATCGGAATCGGACGTTGATCAGAATTCTAAAAATGCCTAAATGTGCCGTATTGAGCTGTAGAAATTCAAATAGAAACGTTGGCCTAGGACCTAGGTAATGAACACGTTTCTTATCATCGGTACGTCACAGTAGGTAGGAAAAAAGTGGCACGCTCGTTTTCATACAAATGGAGCGACATGCGGTTTCTATCTTGATCTATGTCTGTGGGTCTACGTATGGGCGCATTATAGACCTACGTCCTAACACTTTGAGGATTAAGGGCACTCCAGTTGCACTTACAAAACACTTATCTCTCTTAAGACTGGTAAGATTACCACTGTCCAGTGTCCAAGCCTGTACTAACTACTAAGATTAGATTCTCTTACGTCGTCATGCAGCGTCAGGGGCAGGTTGTCCTGATGCAGAGTGGGCTCGCTCCCGCGTCGCACCTGGAGCCCCCCTCCACCATCTGCGCCGGCGCCCACTTCTACGCACGAATCCGCCACTGTGCCCACGCCGCCACCGCCCTAGAACCAAAAGTCAGATATTTAACATTTCGATCTACGCGTGAAGGGATTTTAAACTCAATGAGGATACTCGTAGAATAGAGGTCCTATTTCAGTACAAATTAACGAGCTAAAATCGTTTTCATAAACAGTAAACCAACAGTATACTACCTAGCGATCTTGTCTAATGACTAGTTCTAGTTCCCAGCAAGCTTCATTATTTAAATTCCCACCTGCAGTAACTTATCAATTTATTGTATTACTTTTTAAACCGCACTTTATCGTGATTCGGTTATGGTTGTTTGTAACTGCGATTTGTCGATAGTCATTTTATACCGTTACTTAGCATAATATCGAAGGCTACAGATATTTACATTTTCCAGAGTACATACTTCTAATCTTTCCTGTTGGCTATTTTGCAGAAAAGCAAGCCACGAGGCCACAATGAGAGTTTACACTCTACGTATACTATCTATATTATGATAATTATAAAAAAATATCTAGATAATATTATATTAAACACATACGTTACGCTTTACGCCTAGCTGAGTATCTAGGCCTAAAATTAACTATATAATATGAATTATAAATGGAGACCTACTAAGTAAATAGTTTCAACTCGGAAGACGTTAATTATTAAATTATAGCAAAATAATATTGATTTCAGCTCGCAACTGCGTTATGCTGAAATACTTTTAGCGCGCAAGAATATTTTTCCGGGATAAAAACTATGCTAATCCTTTTTCGAGAATCAAAATTCCAAAGTTCATCAAAATTGATTCAGCAGTTAAAGCGTGAAGAGGTAACAGACAGACAAACAAACAGTAAACACTAAACATACTTACGCAAAGTAGGTGTGGATTGAGGTGACGATAGTAGAAGTGGTAGTTAAGTCACGTATTAAGTTAAGTATATTTTTGTAATAGCCAAGGACGATAACATAATATCCATAATCCTATTAGCCTCATATTACTTATTACAATAATAATTAAAACCCTACTTAGTGTCTACTTACGTATGAAGAAGTGTGTGGCACTGAGCAATGAAGAGGAAAAAAAGTTTCTTACTAGGTAAGTAATAATTAATATAATAAGTAATAATAATTAACCCATCAAGCACCGTAAGCTCACCGGTGGGCGGTGAGCGAGAAACAATAATAGAATGATAATAGATTTCCAAGAATCCACGATCGAAGGATTAATAAGAACTTAATGTTAAATATTTTTAAACCAAAGACCTATACTTACCTGTTTTAAACTAAAATATAAAACGGAATCATTCACGGAACCCTTAAAATGACAAAACAGCTGATTAGCTAAGTATAGTGCTTGCAATATTTTATTAAGTAGCTAAAGGCCAGTACCTAAAAAACTATACTTACCTACTTACTACCTACCAATTTTTCTATTTCTTTCTAATTCAAATTTTTTGTTATTTATGTATTATTTAGAAACTAACACAATATAGAACTTATTAAATCATATCCACATCATATCGAACCTTTTGCAACTGTCGAAAAGGCACAAAAATGATTTTAATTAGCAAAAAAAAAATTGTAATAATTATTGGTACGTACCGCTTTTATAAAACAAGAGATTCCAGCACAACACAATCCCATTTTCGGTTTAGATTTAATTGGAATAAACGCACGTTTATCACTTGAAAACATAACTTGAAATCAGTGGGTCGACACTTCCATATAAAGAGCCTGTCCCCCAAGCCAGTCACTGAAAACACGACTTTATTATTTTTGACATAAAGTCTATAATTGAATAACCGCAAGGTTTCAAGTTTGAGATGCGAATCATTACCAACATACAGAATCTTAACATTTTGTTATCTATGATTTTGTGATTACTCAAGATTGGCAGCCTTGGAAACATGGCGTTATAGCGTTATGTCACTTTTTGAAGTTGTTTGAAAATTGTATAAAACAAACATCTGAAAAATTTGATTTTTGCTTGAATATCAAGTGAATTGGCTATTAAATTTGTGCTTTTATGACTTGTTGCGTGTCACGGATTTCGTGTGTTTTAAACATTTTCACCGATTCCTTGAAAAGTGATACTTATTGTGAAAATATTTCAACTAACATGGAAAGCCGCATCTGCAAGAAGTGTACGATTTGTGGAGTACGTCGACTACCCAAATCGAACATATTTCTTGCAAAATTTCCTCTTGACCCTGATCGGTAAGTCTATCAATTTTTGTATCCTTGCATCATAATAATATGACAATTATTGATGTTGATGGTGATCACACTAAGGGTTTTGGCACTCATTGTGTTGCTTGTATCAGTACGAACCTATATCAAGAAAGTCTAAGTAGTCCATCCAATTATATATCCATACTTAATATTATAAATGCGAAAGTGTGTCTGTCTGTCTGTTACCTCTTCACGCTCAAACCGCTGAACCGATTTTGCTGAAATTTGGCATAGAGATACTTTGAGTCCCGGGAAAGGACATAGGATACTTTTTGTCCCGGAAAAATGTACGGTTCCTGCGCGATAAACGAGTTTTGACGCAACAGAGTTGTGGGCGTCATCTACTTATAACATAAAACTTGTAACTTGTACCTCTTATGCTATTTACTTTATATAGATTTATAGAGGAAAGATTTTATTGCTTTCGTCAAATAAGGCTCTTTAACTATAATCCGCGCGGAACTAGTTGGCCGCGCCTTAGGTAGGGATGGGGGTGAGGGGGTGGGTTGCTTGCTGCTCGCAACGCACATGAGATTAGACAGTGACGACCAATCCCGCAATATCGTGAACAATAATATTATTTAATTATTGGAAAGAATAAATTAAAGACATTAGACAATTGATCAGTTTTATATTCTAAACCCGCTATTCCCAACCCGCGGCCCGCCGGGACTTTATTTGTGACCCGCGTGATGTTAAACAATTTTGAAATTCACGCCCACCGGCAAAATAACGTAAAGTGTACGTGAAAGTCGTAAAATTTTTTCAATTTTAAATCTTTAATTTTGAAGAAAGTTATTTTTTAACCCTAAAAAATGTTTGTTGCGGCCCGCGAGTCGCGACACCAAGGCCAAAACATGTTTGTGGCCGGCATGAAAAAAAAGGTTGGGGACCACTGTTTAAAACTATTGACATCGGCTTTCCGTTTTTTTAAAAACGTATGCACTTTAAATATTATTTCCTTAGATTGTCTTTTTATCGGCGGACTCATCTTGCTATTGCAATCTCTTGTGCGAACCTCCCCTGCCTCTCCGTCGCACCGCTCACATACCTCAGGCGCGGCCAACTAGTTCCGCGCGGACTATATTGGATCAATTCCAAAACTCTTAGCATAAGAATGCTATATTATCCAGCAGTAACATAGGCTACTGTTTTGAATCCTGTGAGAACTAAGTCTGATGACTGCTTTGAATGACAACAAAAAAATTATTATACCTTTCAGATGTCGATTATGGGTGAAAGCATCGGGCATTGAAGATTTAGTTTATGTGCCAATTGAAAAGTTGCATCAGCTCAAGTTTATCTGTGGTGCCCACTTTGCCCGTCAATGCTTTAATGCAAAAGGGAACCGGTTGTTAGCCACTTCAGTGCCAACTGAAGGTCTCATGAGAACCCCTTTATCTGATGACCTTTTTACTGAATTTCCTTGCATATTAAATCATATTATGATAAAATTAATCCTGCTGGAAAACATACAGGTGAGTGAACATTGTAATTTTTTTAATTTTTAGGGTTCCGTACCCAAAGGGTAAAAGCGGGACCCTATTACTTTGACTTCGTTGTTGGTTTGTCAGTCTGTCTCTCTGTCTCCAGGCTGTATCTCAAGAACCGCTATCCATATCCATACTAATATTATAAATGCGAAAGTGTGTCTATCAGTCAGTCTGTCTGTCTGTCTGTTACCTCTTCACGCTCAAACCGCTGAACCGATTTTGCTGAAATTTGGCATAGAGATACTTTGAGTCCCGGGAAAGGACATAGGATACTTTTTATCCCGGAAAATGTACGGCTCCCGCGCGATAAACGAGTTTTGGCGCACCGGAGTTGCGGGCGTTATCTAGTACTCTATAGTCTATAGCAAGACTTCTGAAATTTTCACAGATTGTATATCTTTTGCCGCTGTAACAACAAATTCTAAAAACAAAATAAAATTAATATTAAAGAGGAGCTCCAACACAACAAACATGATTTTTGGCTATTTTGCTCTATATCAGTAAAGGCAACAGATAGGCACCTGAAATTTTCACTGAGGCCTGAATTATATGTGTACTTTAATTAAACCTTATGCATTTTTTCAGATAAACTTATGTCTACTACCAAAAAGATAAACGTCATGAATATGGCAGTTGAAACAAGCACTGAAATAAATGAGACAGAGGCACATATTTATCAAGGTAGACATTTCTTTTCTTAGTGTTCTGTACCCAAAGGGTAAAAACGTGACCCTATTACTACTGAGACTTCGATGTCTGTCTGTCTGTCTCTCCAGGCTGTATCTCAATAACTTCTGAAATTTTCACAGATTTTTATTTCTGTAATTGCCGCTATAATAACAAATACTAAAAATAAAATAAAATACATATTATTTAACGGGGGCGCCCATACAACAAACGTGATTTTCTTGGCCTTTTTTGCTCGATATCAATAATAGTAACATGTAGACACTTGAAATTTTCACAAAATCTTCAATAATAATTATATGTTTCCTACGACCTCCGAGTCAAGAGCCGAGCTCTGAACCACTGGACCACGGAGGCGAGTGTTAGGTACATAGCCCATTTATTGAGGAAGGCTAGGCTATATTTTATTACGCTATGACGCTAGTTTGTATACTCATCAAAATAAAAATAAAAAAAAACTCCTTAACTATATCATCCTAATAAATTTTTTATTAACATAATGAGATGTCTTCCACTATACTTACAATACTTTTAATAGTAATGTAATGGACAAATTTTACATTACTCATTCTTTGCATTTAATGGACAATGAAGGTCCGATAATGGCTCATTATTTTGTAAAATGGCAATGTAAGATACTCCATTACTATTTTTTTTTGTAATGGGGCTTCCATACAAAAAAAACTTATTTTTGGCCTATTTTTGCTCTATGACGCGACGGTACGGAACTCTTCGTGCGCGAGTCCGACTCGCACTTGGCCAATTTTATTTTTCTGTTCTATTATTATGGAATAGTTGTGGAAATTATCATAAGGTTAAGCTAAAATGATTTTAATTTTCAGGTGGACCAGTGCTTACTAATGTCCATAAAACATATGGTACTGATAATTTTGTACCAATACCTTCAACATCGAAAACTCCTACACACTTGACATACAAAAGAAAAAAAGGAGGTAAGAAATACTACTATTTATACTTCATTGCAGCCCATTCACCGTCAATGATGAAACATTGTCGTTTTTTTCGAATGCTTCTTTGTTGCTGCTGGTTTGTTTCTGTGTTTGCTTGCAATGTAACATTAAAATTAAAAATCTGATGTGCAGCACTTGGCGGTGAATGGGTTAACACCCATTGAAGGTAAAATTCTGTTTTTTGTTGCCCCACACTTTAATAATATAAGAAAATGTGTGAGAAAAGTACCTGTGGAATGGTCTGTCTGTTTTGCTAGGTACAGCAAGGGAATTTTGAATCCCTATCCTTATCCGCTATCCTTGTGGATTTGAAGAGGTGTAAAAAAATAAAACACCGAATGACATTATATTATAATGCTGGCGACGCCTGCAACAGTCATGAGCCGGACCCAGGGAACTAAAAAGAAAAAGATAGACAAACAGAAAAATTATATTATATTCTTACCTACTGGGTGTGACTCATAATGCTTAAACAATAAGCAATTATGTACCATATTAATAAAAAGTAACAGAAATACCACAACAATATTAGTTCTTCTAACAAAAGTTGTTGGAAGAGTTTTATTTTGTGGAACAGAAAAATGATTTATACAAGAATTAACAAAAATATTCCTATATTAACCTTTAACCTATAATTTCAGTAGAAATGTATCCTATGGCGAACGATGAAATTTCGGTTCAGAACATTGTATCACCGAAAAAATGCAAGACTGGTAAGTTTTGAATCTTTTGTTGAAAAAACATATTTCCCCATTGTATGCCATTTTAAACAAAACTGTTATTATAAAAATTATAACTACAAAGATTTTGTTTGAACGAATTCATGTACATTCCAGGAACCACAATGCAGATGGGGGGTGAAGAAATTCTGGTGCAAGGCTATAAAACATCAAGGAAAAGTCGAACAAATGGTATGTATCAAATTCAAATTAACATACTTATTACTTACAGGACAAACCTCTTTTTCATTACATATGCTAGGGGAAAGGAAAATGCATTATCCATCCATACTAATATTGTAAATGTAAAAGTGTGTCTGTCTGTTACCTCTTCACGCTGAAACGATTCGCTGAACCGATTTTGCTTTTTGGCATGAATATACTCTGAGTTCCGAGAAAGGACGTAGGATAGTTTTTATCCCGGAGAAATGTACGGTTCCCGCGCGATAATCTAATTTTGGCGCAACGGAGTTGCGGGCGTTATCTAGAGTTTCATGTACCTGATCTGTGAATGTGTATTTTTTGTTACAGATGAAATAACTTTAACAAAAAGAGAAAGGAGAATATTAAAACGTCTACAAGAATCAAAAATCACGATAAGGAGAATGGCAAAGTCCTTATTAAATTTAGATAAATTAGACTCTGATATCCTTAAATCAATTGTGGAAAATGCAGTCAAAAATTACAAAAAAGCCCCACACGGAAAACGATGGCAACCGCAAAACAAAACCTACGCTCTATCTATTTTCAAGCGTTCTCCTAAAGCATACCGGTATTTGCAAAAAATGTTACCACTCCCAAGCACACGATCACTTCAAAGGCTTTTAAAAGAAATCCCTATGGAACCTGGCATTCATTCTAAGATTATACAGATATTAAAAGAAAAATCTCAAGAAATGGAAGATGACGAAAAATACTGCGTTTTATTGTTCGATGAGATTGCCTTGAAGAAACGACTGATATATAATGAATCACTAGATAAGGTTGAGGGCTTTGTTGACCTGGGCACTGGTGAAAGTATGGGCAGAAACAACAAAAATTTAAACAACCGGTAGCGCTTTATTTTGTTGAAGGAACAATAGAAAGTGAAAAGTTAGCAGTATTGATAAAAAATATTGTGAGAGCCATACAAGAGGCTGGATTCAATGTTCTTTCGACTGTTTGTGACCAAGGCCCCACTAATATTGGTGCCATTAATTTATTAAGAAAATTTAATGGCCTGAGTACTGAAATAAACTATTTTCTTATTGAAGAACAAAAAGCATTTATAATTTTTGATATTCCACATCTTTTGAAATCGATAAGGAACAATTTTTTCCAAGCTGGTATTATGGAGTACAAAGGGAAAAGGGCGAAATGGTG
The DNA here is from genome assembly GCA_937595015.1 of Polyommatus icarus. Classification (NCBI taxonomy): domain Eukaryota; kingdom Metazoa; phylum Arthropoda; class Insecta; order Lepidoptera; family Lycaenidae; genus Polyommatus; species Polyommatus icarus. Next base: position 12,730,247 of record OW569332.1, on the reverse strand, counting down.
CTATTTGCAAGAAGCAGAAGAGAGGAATAGGAATTTTTTGAATTTCAAGAAAATTACTCCAACAGTTGTGAACCCTACATATAAGACTAAAATGCGTGTTAAATATGCAGCTCAAGCATTAAGCAACACGATGGCCGCGGTTTTGAAGATGATGGCATGGAGCGACCCACGGTCAGAAGAGATCAACGATACTGCCTACATTGTTGAAGAAATGGACAAACTTTTTGATTGCACAAATGGACCAGAATCGCCAGAAGATGTAAAAAAAGGGATCCGGGAAAATGTTTCAAAAAAAACAAAACACGAGGAATCTTGGAATTATTATTTAAAATATGTTCATACAATTAAATTTCTAAAGTCAGACTCTCAAATACGTTTGAGAAATGTGCGTTGCATCCAGGGTTTAGAAACTTCTTTAAAGTCATTAAAAGATATTTGGAATATTTTACATAGAAAAGCTAGTTTCAAGTATTTAAATTTACGCCAGCTTAACCAAGATTCCTTGGAAAATTTGTTTGGGAATATTAGACAGCACAGCATAACAAACAGAAATCCAACATGCAGTCATTTTAATGCTGCTTTAAAATCCAGTGTGATTTCTGGATTAACAGGGCCGCATAGTCGTGGCTCAAATTGTAAAATTGACTATAACAAACTGTTTATATCTCATGCAGAACTAACTAAAAAATCTGAGTCTGAATTAATGCTTGAAGCTACGTGTCTAAATGAGAATTCTGATAAAGAAGAGGCAGATGTTTGTTATCCTATGCTGTCGCTACCTGAAGAACCCGAGATTGAACATGTCGAAATTTCTTTTTGCAATTTTGAGGAACAACCAATTGTATATGTTAGTGGATACTTAGCTGCAAGAGTTCTTAAAAAATTTGATTGTGAAAGTTGCAAATATTTCCTAAAAGAAGAAAATCCAGATCTGAATGAGCCATTAAATTCCAAACGGACACGGGTTCGACCGGCGCGGACGCCCAACGCGGCTTATGGTCGAGGCGACCCGGTTGTGCTTGATGTCTGCTGACGTGGTGCGGAGGGGCGGGGAGTGTTGATGTTGATTGATGTCCAGAAGATGCGTGTTCTTGTCGGTGGTCACCAATTTAATGTTGTTCGTGGCGGCCGAAAAGGAAGATCTTCCGACCGAGCAAGGTGGTATGCCCGGTCAGGCCGAAGCCCACTGACGTCATTTCAGACGTTGTATATATCTTGCCGCTCGCCGAAACTTCGATAGCGCGATGTAGGATTGTTAGGCGAATTGTGGGTACCGCCACAATATCATTAAAAGAATGGTGGCAAGATAAGATTTCTCTTACTTATCCAAAAAAGGAACTATGCATTTTAGTGAGTGAAGCAAAAGATGTTTATGAAAGTAAAATTTTGCCTGAGCTACATCAGCTTCATATTGCCCAATATTGTACCTTGCAATTAAGTGTCCATTGCAATATGGAATGGTTTAAGTGTAGTGTTCACTCTAACTCTGTTCATGAATATTTATTGACATTTTTAAGCAAATTGTTTATAAGAAAATCTTGTAAAATATTTAATAATGAGTTCTCAAAATCCGAAATTGATGTCGCGGACAAAATTAAAAGAGCTCAACAACAAAATAAAGACCACTAAAGTATGTTGTGTATTTTTTTTATTATGTTACACGGGTAGATATATTTAAACATGGATTTTTGATTGTTTCTATTTGATTATCCATGTTTAAGTATTTTCTTTCTGTGTAACATTCACTTTTACCCAGAAAAAAATCCCCGAGGCCCCACCTACCCCTAGGATACTATCGATAGGAAGGCCCAACACTAGTATCGATAGTCGATAATAATTCATAACGAGGCCACATCACTAGAGCTGTCAAACTATGATCTGTCTGAAGGTTGGCAGTACTGTTTGTCGGTGATCAGAAATCTTTATGTTGGTACTAGTTGCAGCTCTCGTGACTCGTGAGCTCAACTGTTTCTATGGTAGTGCGGTCTCTTAAAACGTAGTGATTATATTCTCTTTGCTTGAAATGAAAGGCCTCAAAAAATTTCAAGGGATTTCAATTGTTTCGACTTGCACCTTCGCAAGTTTCGACAAGTTTGAATTTTGGAACCATTCGGAACGGCCGTGTTTTTTTTTCAATGTTTGCAATAGCCACTGGTTTATCTCTGGAGTGCTATCAGATTTTTGCAGACAATGAATTCTTAATAAAATATGATTGGCCTTTTTAATAATAATTATCATTATTAATAAATAACTTGAGTACTTGACTGGGTTCCGTACCCCGCTACTAATGGGTAGAAATGAAGCCCTAGAACAGGGGTTCCCAAACTTATTTTGTCTACTTTATGTTTTAATCCCCCCCCTAAGTTTCAATTTAAAATGCACCCAGATGAAATGAAATTACAAATCACCCCCCAAGCCTCTACACAACGCCCCCATTTCTTTTCTGGGTCCCACACCGCCCTTTAGACCTGCAGGCTGCAGCGACCACAAGCGGGCGTTATCGCCCACTTTGGGAAAGGCTACACTACAATCTTTGATTAGGTATATTATACTTAGGGTTACCAACTTTTTTTTCAAGAAATAAAGTATATTTAGGTTTACGAAGAAAATTAAACAGTATTTCAGACATATGAACAGTATTTTTATTTTTTATTTATTTTAAACATATATTTTTAGTACTCCTCGCACAGCTCAATAATTTATCATCATTTTTAAAAATATCATACGCTTCACCACAACTATAGCTTAAATTAAAGTAAATTTGTAGCTCATTAATAAATTAATCGATGCTCTATTTCTGTCCTCCCGCCACTTAGCATTCTTTACTGAAAAAACTCTTTCAGTAAATGCTGAGGTGGCAGGAACAGAAAGTAGATATGAGACAATTTTAGTTATGTTTTTAAATTCTTCTGAAGCGCTCACTAACAAATAGCTCCATTTTTGGCCAGTACTCATTTCAAGAAAATCTTTGTCTTCTGATATTTTTTCATAACGCATATTGAATCGCATGACAATGAGTGACAATCTTTTTTTTAAATAATTGTCCATTATACGGGAAAGGCAAAGGGATCTAAGCCCATGCTGCCAAGTCGTCTGTTTTGTAAAGGCGTTATATTACTAATGTGTTTGCATGTTGAATGTTGATGCTGAAAACAGTAAAGTAGTTAAAAGTATAATTGAGTGAAAAACAGTATAATACTGTTTAAAACAGTATAGTTGGTAACCCTAATTATACTACACACTAGATAGAATGTCTGTCTCTCTGTCTGCCACTAAGCTGTGCCTTGTAAGCCGTGATAGTTTTGCTTGGAGTCCAAATAAACAGGTAACATAAATTACGTCAAAATGCACATAATATTCCACCTTGATTTTCTCCCTTAATTTTCGCGTGGAAATGCAGCCGTTGTCGGAATACCTACGACAGATTATAATAATATTTGTAGGTATAGGTGTACGGGTACCACAATCTGATGGCAAAAAGTGAGAAAATAAATTGACTCTAGCAATACCGGGGTAATAGGAATAAAACATTTTCATCTTTTTTTATTCCTTTAGCGGCTTATTTTGTGTGTGAAACATGCAAATATAAGAATTTATCCAATGATCAAAGATATTTTTTGAAAATTTGCTGTCAAAAATTGCCATCAGATTCTGGTAGACCTATAATAATAGGTATAATACAAAATAAGAAATAGTAAACTCACTCGGAACATGTCGGGCGAGGCGGTGCCGGCGGAAGACCCGCTGGCGCCGTCAGCCTGCGCCGCTCGCGGCTGCGGCTGGTTGCTGCACTCCGCGGTGAGGGTCTCCCGGTCGTCGGCGACGTCGCACACGCGGTCGTCCGGGTCGAGGATGCCGCCGCCGCTGGCGCGCAACGCCCGGACGCCGATCCATGTCTCCGGACCCTGGAATTGAGGGAAACGGCGTTATAATTGCGTTAAAGTTTTTTTGTAAACAACGGCAAAAGTGAGTTGAGACTTGGGAGGTTATTACTTTTCGTCTTGAGTACTGTAACGACAATATCGAATGTTTAGTTTTCAAATTTTCAAATTTCGAATTGTTTGTACTAACCACAACTGCTTTCGATATTGTTTTACTTTAAAACTACAATATTATTATGTACTGAGAAGTGACAAGATTTAAGTTCAGTCTAATGGAAATGAACGACAGACATCTTTGGACGGTCGATCTACCCGCAAGTCGCAACAACAGAGGAAGCGTAAGTGCGTTTCCCGTCGCAGTTTATGGAACTTTTTTCAACTAAGTAATTAATTGACTAATGAACATGTTCTAGTGACATTAAGTTCATGCGAATCACAAAAACCTTGCATGGTTCATTGGAAATAGATTTTCCAGAAACAAACAATGCTAGAGCAACGTGCGAACCCTCCGATTGGCAGGTTCTACTCAAATGAAACTGGAACTCCAAGCCAGTACATTCCCACGTAAATATAGCCACAATATAATAAGATACAGTAGAATTAAACATAATGTTAGAACTTAGACATTATGTAATTTGATATTCAGATATTATGTAATTTGAAGTAGAAAAACAAAACTACGTCACAAAGCATGTTACACGAGTATTTGTGATTCTATGTTTACAGGGACACGACTGAGCAAAGGAATTGTAATTTGTAAGATATTATCAATGGGAGACCCAAAAAAAAGTTTCTTCCGACCGAGGGAGGTGCTATGCTTGATCAATAATTAATAGTTACTTCTAATGTGTCGATCAAACTTCGATAGCTGACTTGGACTGAATATTGTGCGCTGTTTGGTTCCCTATACTCTACTGTATGATATATTTACTGTGGTACGGTTTTCAGTCTATTCATGAGTTCGCCTTAGTACCTATTTTCTTTATCAGCCAAGCCTTTAGTCGTGCAGTAGATAAAAACCAGTTCGTTCAGTCTCGTTCATTACACACGATTGTTTAATTGTCGTCTATTCAGTGGTAAATGGAACGGATCATTATTCATACAAGTTCAATGGGTATTCTATGATTGAGTTAAACCAAATAACATGACAGGGAGATATTGCAAGGATTCCTTTCGTTATTATGGCATATTTTGATTTCCGAAACTTATATTTTCCTACTATAATTACTGTCGCATTATACTCGTAATTTATAATACGCAGAAGTTAACTGGGAAGTTTTTCAGATGTAAATTCAACATTAAAAAGTATCATCATAACAAGTATTTTTTTTCACTGAGATATACTTAAGGGAGAAGAGCTAATGGCAGACACTTTAAGGAAACATGCAACATTTGAATGTTATAAAATATTTATTTATGAAAATAAAGGATTGATAACTTCTTCCATGTCTTCAGTAACTCATACAAAATAAAACTATTATAATTATTCTCTGACAAATCAATTAAAAAATATATTATTGGTATTTTTGTAAACTTAGTCATAAGCAATTATTATTTATTATATCATTGGTCATAAGTAATAATAGATGACATCACAAAAAACGAACATCACTAATAGTAGACACCAATATGAACTAATAGTTGACATAGAACATTACATTACATTTTACATATTTTTTCCTAATAAATGGGGAATTTTCTTAGCTTTTTAATTTGATTGTCAAACAGCTTCCATTTTAGTAACTAGATGGGGTATGGGTAGACAACTATCGGTAATACCAGGTAATACCATCAATAATTGCTACAAAACTGGGCAAAAGAATGTAAAACTTGATACATTTCAATTTGAAAAAGACAAAATGATAATATTCCAATGAATAGGATAATAAAGTTATTATAACGATGTTTTAGTTAAAACTCACGGAAGAAATAGCCCTTATTATCGTCATTCACACCAAATGTCACAGGAATTATAAATTTTGGTTTTGACAACATCTTACCTGCAATTGTGCACGATAACGGATATTTAATGGCCAATATTTTACCAATAATGAACATCAAAAACCCATTAAAACACAATTTGGGAAAAAATAATAAAAAACACACCAACAATAAAAAGTAGAAGTTTCAAAGTAACATGGCCGCCACAATGCCGTAAAGTTGTCAGTTTTCAGTTTGACAAGTTTTTATTTTAACAGTGTTCCTAAACTATTACCAGTATACTGGCCTAATCGTTTAGGCCAATGATCGCTTAGGCGTATGCTCTTCGTGACTTGACAGTATGACACTGATATTTTTTGGAAACACAGACCATATGTAGTCAGTGATGCCAACCTGCAGATAATTTCAGATCGGTGGGGAACCAATAGAAAATCTACAAGTGTCTATCGTCGCGCCGTCTGGTGGAGATTAAAAATAAGAAAACCTCCCATTAGGTCTTTATTTGCCATTTTTCAAAAGATTTCATTTACTTCATCATAGTCACTACATGCATCAGAAATATTATCCACGTTGTCTCCAGATTCTATTCATTCTTCTTCCATGCTGAAACTATCTTTCCTTTTATTTTTATTTTTCATATTTTTGAAGTGAAAACTTGTTTAGCGGCGTTGAGCACTTTTGTGGGATGGGTAAAAACTGTGAAACTCGCGTCAGATTCTCGTGCTGATCGACAAACCTTGGAAAAACCGTAAAACGGTTGGAGAGTAGTGTTTTGTGTCGAACTCGAACTCGAATTCGAACTCGAATTGATTGTAAGGGTTTCGATTAATTAAAAAAAAACGATTTTTTAAAAATCGATTTTCATAAAAAATGGGTTAAAAATTTAATCGATTGTAAGGGTTTCGATTAATTTAAAAAATCGGTTTTTTAATAATCGATTATCATAAAAAATGGGTTAAAAATTTAATCGATTGTTGGTGGGTTTCGATTAATTTAAAAAATTGAATTTTTAATAATCGATTTTCATAAAAAATGGGTTAAACATTTAATCGATTGTAAGGGTTTCGATAAATTAAAAAAATCGATTTTTTTAAAATCGATTTTCATAAAAATTAGGTTAAAAATTTAATCGATTGTAAGGGTTTCGATTAATAAAAAAAATCGATCTTTTGAAAATCGATTTTATGAAAATCGATTTTTTTAAAATCGAATTTCATAAAAAATGGGTTAAAAATTTAATCGATTGTAAGGGTTTCGATTAATTAAAAAAAACGATTTTTTAATATTCGATTTTCATAAAAATGGGTTAAAAAATGCACAACGTTAATAATCAAGTTTTCACTTCTGCCGGCACTCCCGGAGTGCAACCCGTTTTTTTTTCCTAGCAAATTTATTTTCAGTCTTTAGTCTCCATGCTTCTTTTGCCTCTTCTTTTTTCTTCTTTCTTTTCTCAGCTCTCTTTTTTCTTTTTTTACTGCTAAAAAACTAAAGCAATCGATTTTTAGATCAGTACAAGGTCTAATATTAGACACCATGTCCATTTTTAGGTGCAGTAGCTCTAAGTTCTTAGATTGTTAATAGAATTATATTTTCAGAGAATAGTGATGATTTTTGCAGTAGAATAAACAACAAAATAACTTTAGTATGTATTGCAAATCTCAAAGATGAGATCCATGTCAACTATTAGGTTTTTTACATTTTCAAGAACTAATAGTAGACACCCTTTATATTGTTAGGGAAAATGGATAAAAAATCTTAAATAAACATTAATTAGTGTATACAACATGACCATTGATCCAATGAAATCAATAGAGATACCAAAAAAATCAAATAAATGTACTCAAAACTTACATGCAAAATTTCGCCTTCCTTAACCTATTTGCTAAGAAATTGCCGAGCGTGTGTTGACGCGGTCATCATATTATTTACGAAAACTGATCCCATTTTAAAATTTTGTTCCCGAAGGCGTCTCTAATATATTTTTTCAATTCAACAGATAGCTTGAGAAGCTTATAAAATTTACAGTGGTGAGAAATAATTGTAATTCTTATTTTTATGGTATTTTTGTCATAAGTGTCATCTATTAGTTCAGTGTCTACCATTAGGTCTCTTCCCTTACTTACTTAATGTTTTTTCTGTGTTTTTAAATGTTCTTTAAGCATTACAAAATAATAGTCTCATACCCAAGTAACCGATCTTCTGTCCCGTTCTTGAGCTGCTAGCTTGGCGCGCTTTTTGTGACGAGGAGGTGGAACTGGCCTATCAATGTCCATAGTCCATCACAGATTACACACTTTTCGATTGCATTTTAACTTCTTTTTATGTCAAAAGAAATAAAAGCCAAACAAAATATAGATAATTCCTAAACTAATGAAATGTGTTCCTAATTCCTATTTGTTGAGCCAAAGGCCAAAACTAAAAGTAATATAAGGTTTTAGAAAGTGTATGTTTACAAATGATTCATTAATTGCGTCATTATTTTCATCCTTATATTTCATCAATCCAACTTGATTATTTGCATTTTGAGATCAACGACCCAAAACATTTTTTACTTTTTTGATAATTCCTAGCCCATCGGAGTTTCTAAAGTCAGGATCAGGATTTAGGGATGCACCTAAATACTAAACTTAAGTCCTCAGTCAACGTAAAATTCGATAACTTCGGCAGCGAAATTAGAGTTTTTAAAATGTATGAAATTCGTCATATTATAATTTTAGCAACGCAAGCTATATCAAGGGAAAGGCGCTAATGCTAGACACTGAACTAATAGATGACACTTACGACAAAAATGCCATAAAAATAAGAATTATTCTAATTATTTCTCAACACTGTAAATTTTATAAGCTTCTTATGCTATCTGTTGATGTGAAAAAATATATTAGGTATGCCTTCGGGAACAAAATTTTAAAATGGGATCAGTTTTCGTAAATGATGTGACCGCGTCAACACGCACCCGGCAATTTCTTAGCAAATAGGTTAAGGAAGGCGAAATTTTGCATGTAAGCTTTGAATACATTTATTAGATTTTTTGTAATTTCTATTGACTTCATTGGATGAATGGTCATGTTGTTTACACTAATTAATGTTTATTTATGATCTTTTATCAATTTTCTCTAACAATATAAAGGGTGTCTACTATTAGTTCTAGAAAATGTAAAAAACCTAATAGATGACATGGATCTCATCTTTTAGTTTTTCAATACATACTAAAGTTATTTTGAACTTTATTCTACTGCAAATATCATCACTATTCTCTAAAAATATAATCCTTATTAACAAACTAAGAACTTAGAACTACTGTACCTAAAAATGGACATGGTGTATAATATTAGACCTTGTACTGATCTAAAAATCGATTGCTTTAGTTTTGTAGCAGTAAAAATAAGAAAAAGGAGAGCTGAGAACAGAAAGAAGAAAAAAGAAGAGGCAAAAGAAGCATGGAGACTATAGACTGAAAATAAATTTACTAGGAAAAAAATATGAAAAATAAAAAGAAAAGATAGTTTCAGCATGGAAGAAGAATGAATAGAATTTGGAGACAACGTGGATAATATTTCTGATGCATGTAGTTACTATGATGAAGTAAATGAAATCTTTTGAAAAATGGCAAATAAAGACCTAATAATAGGAAAAATGTAAAATGTAATTTAATGTTCTATGTCAACTATTAGTTCATATTGGTGTCTACTATTAGTGATGTTCGCTTATTGTGATGTCATCTATTAGTACTTATGACTAAGTTTACAAAAAGACCAATAATATATTTTTTTATTGATTTGTCAGAGAATAATTATAATAGTTTTATTTTGTAAGAGTTACTAAAGACATGGAAGAAGTTATCAATCCTTTATTTTCATAAATTATATATTTTATAACATTCGAATGTTTCATGTTTCCTTAAAGTGTCTGCCATTAGGTCTCTTCCCGTAATTGATTTAGTGACGTGTTATGTCAAATCCCATACATTTTATATAATACTAGCTGTCCCGGCAAACGTTGCTTTGCCATAAGTAATTATAAAGTATTTCGCCCATATTATTTTATTGAAGTGACTAAATAAGTATGTCGCCATGGCAACGTCGATCGCTATCCCGTCGCACAAACAATGGTCGCCGTCAGTCTCAGGTTGTAATAATTTACTATTATTTATTCAACAAATGCACTTATCAATATTATATAAAGTACCCAGTAGCCGATTCTCAGACCTACTGAATATTCATATAAGATTTGGCAAAAATCAGTAAAGCCGTTTCGGAAGAGTTCGTGGACTCACACTGTGACACGAGAATTTTATATATAAGATTATGTAAGTACTTCCAACTTCCCTGTCCAAGTTATCGAATGGAAGTTTACTCAGTTCTTTGATCCATTTTACAGGCAACAAACATTGGCTGTATACTATTATAGGTCACCGGATAAGGCCTTGGCCTTCACAACCAAACGTGGAACCAGATGGCACCATTAAGGATCTGATTCATTCACTTTTTCTCTCCGATCGCGATCATGTTATTGAACATGCAATCGTGCGATCAAGTGGTCAAGGTGAAGCGTTGTTGCAGCTACAACTATTATATTATCATGACATCAACATTATCTAAACATTGATTGATACTTATTAAGTACTTAATTATTACTTAGAAGTTAGACAGTGGTTCAAAATTTTGTTGCTGCATCACAAGTCTTAACAATTTGTTTTATTTGTTTAAAACTTAATGCACATAAAGGTACAAAGGTACATACATAAAGGTATAAAGGACTTAATGGATTATAGCATTATCTAACAGACAATCTTTGGGCGTTACGGGAACAACAATAGGTTACATTGAACAAACCAAAAAAAAAATGCAATTGAAAAAGAAATGAAAAAGAAGAATTCAAAATTAATAATAGTCTTTACTGTTCTTGATATACAAAAATAATTATTATAATATTGTATCTATGACGTAGAGTACATAAACGCAAGTTAACTTATTTTTAACCGTGTTAAATTATCTTTGAATTAACAAAATATGTAAAATGAACGCCGAATAGTTAATTTTTGTTACGTTTAGGTGATAATGTAATTATTATTCGTTTATCCATAATTCAGTAACTTTCGTTTATTCTTTGCATTAGCAACGATTAAGTCGTAACAGAATGTTTGCATTTAAATATGTTAAACATTTGGTCTGTTATCAACATGATATTATGTCGCTGTCCATATTCCGACGGATATGCGTCTGGTTTCAGTCACACAACTCATACAAGTCATACAACCGACGTCAAACTGTCATACACACTTCCCGAGCCATATTTTAAGTCTAATCAGAGCGCTTTTGGTTTAGTTCATCAGAATTCAGAACACAATCTAGCCTTGATTTTTAAAGAACCAAGGATTGAAGGATAAGATCTTGTGAAACTGTTGTGATCAAAATATTATGTCCTATGTCGTCTTAGTAAGGTTCTAACTTCTGATAGTACAGCTTTAATCATACAAAATTGTCTTGTGATTATGTATCACGATATATTTGATACTTTTTGCTCTAGTTCCTAGCTATTATTTACACATTATACTTGAAAACGTCTACGTATTAATAGTGATTTTGGCACGATGAGGAATGAGTGTCTAATCCTCATCCATACAAATTATATAAATCAGAAAGTTTGTCTGTCTGTTGCCTCTTCACGTCCAAAGCGCTGAACCAATTTTGCTGAAATTTTATATTGAGATAATTTAAATCCGACATCTTAGTACCGTACGTCCTACACTTAGGATAACACCTGTGACCTGAGCCTAGATAAGTAATATGTATAATAATTATTATCATCTTTGGAGGTTAGACCTTTTAAAAAACTACTTGTCTAGTACATTCAAGGTGGTTGCTTCATATGTAAATATTATTAGCATGCAAAACGCCTTTTACTGGTTCTTGCAAAAACAATACACGGCTACATAATATAACATAGACCGATACTCTTCAATGAGTTTACTTTTAAACGTTTCCAAGCATTTTCCAAGCAATTTTTTCAAAGTGCAGTGACCATGAAGAAAAAAAGTTTTTTTTTAAATTAGACCACTCTTAATAGCCATTTTTCGTTAATGGCAAAAGAAAATTCGATTAGATATTTAGATTTTAAATTCTAGAACAAGTTAACTTCGATTTTAATTAACGAGTTTAGAATTTGTGGGCGTATTTACGATTTTGCACTATTTTCACCAAGGTAAACGTGTATTTTATGTACTAAAACACTTCACTCCACGATTTCACTGGAACTTGTTACACGTAACGCACCGCGCCGCGCCAACGCGATAGCACAACTGAAGTCTGAAGTTAGAACACAATCAAATGCTCATCCAACGCATTTCGTACCTGTACTGCGATTCTGCTACGTTTATACAGCTTCGATATGGCTTCGATGCAGTCTCGGAAAAAACTACAAAATAGTATTTCATGATAATATCGAACGAATTCGAAAACTCCAAAAATTTATAGTCGGACGATTGTTTGGCGATAATGAGAAAAATCTCTCGCAATTATTATTATTTTTAACAAAAAATTAAAACCGACTTCCAAGGTAAAAACAATAATAACATTAATATGAACTAAAAAGTATTAAATAATTTTTACTATCTAATAGTGCCTTTTTCCGAATTCGGCTAAACCTCAACTATTTCTGTACTCAATCTTCATTATTTTGAAGTCGGTACCAGATAGCTGAATCTTCAGTCCTCTGACAGAATATTTGAAACTTTTGGAACTGGCACCGACTTCAAAATTATGAAGATTGAGTACAGAAATAGTTGAGGTTTAGCCGAATTCGGAAAAAGGCACTATTAGATAGTAAAAATTATTTAATACTTTTTAGTTCATATTAATGTTATTATTGTTTTTACCTTGGAAGTCGGTTTTAATTTTTTGTTAAAAATAATAATAATTTCACTCTTTTTAGTTACACTAGTACGTAAACCTTCGCGTATATTTTACGTAATTTATTACAAGTGTTGAGATTTGTAATTTTTTTATTTTCTAAGAAAATTTAGTTCCGCAATTCAACAACAGATGTCGTTGTTAAGCTTCTACATCGCGGTATCGCTTACTCGATAGCATTTGATATAACTAATTCGCTACAATAATTATTTTCTTCTCGCTCACACTCACTGGTTGTCATAATTGATATTACGCCAGAGGGATTAACGTCCCAGAACCATAAGACCAGTTTTAGGCGTAAGACGTAGACGTCTATTCTTTACATTAAGAGTCACAACTCACACTCACAAAATAATATATTATCAGTGAAGTGAACAGTAGTTAGTAAAGTATTCGATCTGTATAATATAAAGTACTAAAATATTCGATCTCTCGTTTGCCGCCACGCGCCGCCCGCGCGACACCGTCGCCTCTGTATCGCCGACCGCCGTGTATTAAACAAACAGGTGTTGTTATGTAACAATACATAATTATTATTACGAGTTAGTATATCCATACCTATGCCTTGCAGTACTACTATCTATTCTGTGCCATGAGACATTGGTGACCTTAACACGACGTGGTAATGATGATGATGACGATGATGATGATTATGATTATGATGATGAATATTAATTGCATAGTAGCATATGCTTTCTGTTCTTAAAACAACGCCGAAACTCCCAAACGTGTATCTATAAGGAGTCAGGAGTTCTCTCAGCATCTTCGAAACCATGGTATACCTTGACCCAATATTTGACTTTTTGGTAGCATATTCTTAGTACACTTCACATAAAACCAAAATCATCATATGTTTCCATATAAATTTCGAGGAGTTCCCTCGATTACTCCTGGATCCCATCATCAGGTCACCACTTTGTGAACATGGTACCAAATTGGAGTAAAACCAAATACAACAAAGCAAAAATTTCGAAAATCGGTTCACAAACGGCGGAGTAATCGTTGAACATACAAAAATAAAAAAAAAAAAAATAAAAAAAAAAAAAAAAAGAAAAAAAAAAATATCCACAGCCGAACATATAACCTCCTCGTTTTTTGGAAGTCGGTTAAAAACAAGCCACGAGCTTTGGCAACATGCGAGTTGCACAGACCACAGCTACAGTTATTTCCACTACAAACTGTGCAACAGCACAGAACACATGCAACAGTAGAATGAAAGGAATCTTTTTGTAGCTCTGTTGCCAATTTGCCACAGGCCACAGCTGTTCCTGCTGTGTGTTGTTTTCGGCATAGGGCAGCCACTTATTTCGCTCTTTGATACCCGTCTGGGTCGCAAGTTCGCTAGTCGCAGCTGTCTGTTGGATTGAAAATAGCAGAATCAGGGTGCTGTTTACAATATTATATGCATCATTATATTGGCGTTAGGATGGCGATTGACTTGCAGTTGCGGCATTATGTCACGATGTACAGTTTCGTGAAGGTTTGCGGTGAACGTTATGGCCTATGGCAAAGTTCATCTGGGACAAGTTGCTCAAGGCGTGGCCAATCTCCAATGTTATTTGCTCATTATTTAGCAACTTAGCCAATAGTAGTCAATACTCAATTTGTTATTTGAACAGACAGGCTAGTTTTGCATACAAAAATTCCAACCACTTTTGTACTGAGGAAAATTTCGAAAGTTTTAAAATTTACTAACATAATAATATAATTATAGTACACATTATAATCGTTTTTAGTTATGTTTCTAAATTAAAACTATTATAGATAACACTTTTAGTTAAAAAAAAAATACTTTGCTGTATACGGCGCTGGGTGTCCACAATGACAAAAAAATCGGAAATTTTCACGATATATTTTACCTGCTCCCATTAAAAAAGTCAAAGACATTTATATAAGATATTTATCGCAAATATATTTAAAAAAATCCTTAAATCCAACGGTTTAAGATAAGGCGTGAGAAAAAAGGTTATCAGATAAAGTGTTCACTAGACTTGAAATGTAAATATTGAAATCGGGTCATGCTGATTGATGCTGACAAGAGAGAATGTATTATTGCCAGTAGGAAAAAATTAAGAAAATGAAGCAGTTTTCAAATGTGAAGGCACAGTATAGCAATATCTGTGGTGAAGGTATGATTGAGTTTCTGCTATCTTCAGCGGTTCTCAAACATTTTTGGTGGCAGACCTGCACGGCAGAACCCTTTAAGAAGTGACAGTTACATTTGGAGGTAATTCATTCAAAGATGGAATGTTGTCTTTGAATTAATAATAATTATTATCTCCAAATTTGGGTGATATTATATGCACATGTCTGCCTCTGGGGCTGATGATCATAGTCATCCTGTAAACACAAAAAATCGTAGAGGCAGACATCCAAGGGCTCTGAGTTTTGTAGTTTTCAATTTTTTAAGTTTTTTTTTATGATTTAAAAAACTCTATATGAAGTGCACACTTGGCAGATTGAAATTGTTCGATTAATAACAATCAGAAGGACCACGGAAAAATAGTCTGCCAGCATGATGCCTCTACGTTCGCTATTGACAGCGTTTCAAAAATGTAAAAAATAAAAAGTGCTATATTATGCGCACATGTCTGCCTCTTGGATTGATGTTTGAATTTATCATGAAAACCAAGAAACTCGATGAGGCAGACGTTCAGGCCTCTGATTGCTTACCATGAGTTCATATACTGAAAGTATTTACATATGACATTGGCAGCTTTTACATTACAAACCAGAGTTTTTAAATATAGTCGCGTTTATAAGCATTATTCAGCAAGCTATTGTACTTGACCAGCAGGAAGTGCAACAATACAACACCGTACCGGTCGGCGGTCACCGCTCGCTATTAGGCTCTTGTATACGTGTTCATAGGCTTTAACCACCTTTAACACTATAAAACCTAACATTACAGCATGTAGAGATAAACTACGATAACATGGCGCGCCCCTCCAAATTACTGTTTCAATGTGTTTCAAATTCACATCCTTATGAAAGAGTTTGTATGTAGTTGTAAGTATTCAACCAATCAACCAGTACTCGTAATATTTCACTATAAGTCACTCATTACCAAGATTTGTTGGTCAACTAATCATAACTAGCCGACCGCGCAAGACAACGCACTTCAAACTTTTATCTCTACCTACCTAGATTTTGAAACCATCACTTCTTTTAGTCTTCACAGTACTAAGGACACTATGAAAACCTGACATAGCGAGTTCCTATAGTTATATTTGGAAACCTTAACTTTACAAAGAAATATTAAGGGGCCGGGTACCCTTGGAATTTCTCATACAAACGTATTACGTAATACCAAAATCATTTTCTCATACGAAAATATTTAACATGTTTGAATTATTTTTCAGTTTAAGATAGTAATTACCTAGGTTCCTACACAAAAATTTACTTCAAAATATTTAAACAAAAAAAATTTTTTTTTGTTTAAAATTTTTTTTAGTAAATTTACTACTAAATATTGAAACACTAAAAAATAGAGTAAAACACTAAAAATATATAAATAAATAGTAAATTTACTACAAATTATTTAATTTCTAAAAAATATTTTTTAGTATTTAAATATTTAGTAGTAAATTTACTGTTTATTTATATATTTTTTAGTGTTTTACTCTATTTTTTAGTGTTTCAATATTTAGTAGTAAATTTACTAAAAAAAATTTTTAAACAATTTTTTTTTTTTGTGTTTAAATATTTTGAAGTAAATTTTTGTGCAGGAACCTAGGTAATTACTATTCTAAACTGAAAAATAACTCAAACATGTTAAATATTTTCGTATGAGAAAATGATTTTGGTGTTACGTTTGTATGAGAAATTCCAAGGGTACCCGGCCCCTTAAGAAGAAAATATAAGCTTTATGTTCAACGTAGCCACAGCCATGACCACTGCAAAACAAATATTGGTCTGGTCACTGAAGCCGCATGGTAACTCAAATCAATTCCTGGTGGTACCATACGGATTCCGCAACTCCATTGCGCCAAAATTCGTTTATCGAGCGGGAACCGTACATATTTCCGGGAGAAAAGGTATTCTAATTCTTATTAGACTTGACTCGAAGTATATGGAGATACTTCGAGTCAAGTCTAATAAGCCCAGTAATATCGGGTCAGCGGTTTGGGCGTGAAAAGGTTTAAGGTTGTTACCTTTTGTGTGTTCGTCTGTCTGTTGACAGACAGACAGACAGACACACTTTCGCATTTATAATAATACTAGCTGTCCCGGCAAACGTTGCTTTGCCATAATATTATAAAGTATTTCGCTCATATTATTTTATTGAAGTGACTAAATAAATATGTCGCCATGGCAACGTCGATCACAAACAATGGCCACCGTCAGTCTCAGGTTGTAATAATTTACTAGTAGCCGATTCTCAGACCTACTGAATATGCATATAAAATTTGGTGAAAATCAGTAAAGCCGTTTCAGAGGAATTCGTGGACTAACATTGTGACACGAGAATTTTATATATAAGATTAGTATTTAGTATGGATAACTTTTGTTTTTTAATGTTGGTAGGTACATCGACTTCAGCTATCAGCTATTGTTTCATTAACATTTGTTGGCACTTGGCTACTCCATCCACAAGTATGTAAACCAATTTCGGAGTAATTTTGAACTTCCCAGTTCCCACCAATAAGTTACATGAGCCAAATAGACGAAATCGCTATCATCAGTTTATCGCCAGAATTAGTCAACAGAGTTATCGTGAAAGGAATGTTAGATTAGCGTCAACTCCAAGGTTGTACTCACTGGATGGTGGTTACTGTTAAACCGGCGTTATTATAATTAACCGACAGTTACACACCGTGACATGACTTTCTATCGCCAAGGCTGACTGAAATGGTAGGATTCTACAAATTGCATTCGACCAAACCACTCACCACTGTTTTTGTAGAAAATCTTGATTGTTGACTTGCTTATACAAAATTAAAATGCAAAACCTAGTTATCACATAATACAATGTAATTTGTCGCAATAAAAATAACGTGCTAATTCGACGAGCCTTAACTTTTACCATGCTTAATGTGTATGAAATGTGATGTCACGTTATGTAATAGTGTGATTAGGTATTGTGATTTAAAAACTCAATCACAATTATTGACACTTGAATACTGGACCTTGGTAACAATTTGCAATATAGCATTGTATCACGAAAGAGAATGCGAAAACAAATTACAAATCCTGCTGTTTCATAACTTCTGGACCTAAGCTACTAACAAATGCTAGGCTAAATAGCCTATGAACTTCGCTTGAACTTGAAGCCGTAGGGCCAGGGCAGTGCGTTGCCCTGGTTGCGTGCCGTAAGTTGTAACCATAACGTCATAATTGCTGCAACCATACCGATTTAATCAACCACTTTCTAATCTCCAACAATGGTCCCGAGAAAGTCAGATTACGATTACGATACTGCAATCTGTTTAAACCAATAAGTGATTTTTACTTTAAATGATGATAAATCGGGATTAGGTACTAAATAGTCTAACAGCAGCCATTCTCAATGTGTGCTCCGCGAAGCCTTGGGGTTTGAAGAGGCTGATATGCCAATAAGGAATATTGATATTTGATCCTCATTGTGTTCCACCTACTTTACCTTACGTATCAAAGGGGTTGTACGATGTAAGTAGGTACACATAATATGTTTACTTAAGTAAATTAATATCACAATAGAGTATTTATATTGTGGGTCTCGGCGTCCTGACCACATGCTGGCTGTACTCATTCCTGAGTCCTGAGCCCCTGACCCTTGACTCCTAACACAGTCCTGAAGACTGCCAACTATTACTTCTGATGTCTTCAGCTCTTCACGAACGATGTGTCATTCATGTTGGCGTTTAGTACTGATCAGTTAGCCCACTTAAACCACAGTTATACATGGCCTACGGTGGTACACATTACGGTCACACCACTACAAGTTTTTGCACTTATTCACGCTTAAGTTCTAAAGGTTTTTTTATGTGAGTTGGCCCACCAGTGGCCACTCAATTACGTTGGAACGTTTCGATCCGTTCTTTTTCTGTCGACTGTGCAGTGTGCACTCAGGTTCTTGTACAAATCAGAAACCTAATTGCCATTCTAAAAAACTCAAAAATAATAACTTACAATGTAGCCACAGCCCACAAGTAAGTATAAATTTTTGAAAGTTGACGTCCGCAACTCCGTTCGCCAGAATTCGTTTACCGCGCGGGAACCGTACGTATTTCCAGTATGAAAAGTATCCTATGTCCTTTCCCGGAACTCGAGAATTTCAAAAATATCGCGGTTCAGCGTTTTGGGCGTGAAGAGGTTACAGGCAGACACATAGACAGACACAATTTCGCATTTAAAATATTAGTATACCAATTACAATTCTGCTTGATACTGAATTGCGAGGGAACTTTTCTAAACGTGTTATGCATTTTGATCGTGGGACGTTCATGTAAGAGTTATTTAATCGCATTTGCCATCTAGGCATAAAAACAGTATTACCTACTTAGTTCCTAGCCTGCTATCAGACGGAAATTACCGATACCGTTAGATTCTTACTCGATATTATATAATATTTCGTGTCAGGTTTACCTTACGGTTAGTGTAGCTGTTAAATAATGGGATTTTAATGACTCGTAATTTAATACGCTGAATAAAGCAATTATGTCAATTGCAATGTGTACAAAACAGTAGGTAGCGATTTAAGAGTCCGTACTCTCTTTTCTACTCCTCTCTTCACACTCACGCCCGTCTTCCATATGCCAGGTGAAAAAGGACGATCGCCAAGTTAGCGGGCAGTTATAGGTATTCTGTTTTTTAAAGGGTTTTTTATATGAAAGTGGTAAAAAGTAATTCCAACATTGTATATAGGCGACTTTCTCAACAGTACATTGTATTTTTAGACCGACTTCCAAAAAGGAGGAGGCAAAACGTTCGGCTGTATGTATTTTTTTTTTATGTATGTTCAACAATTACGCAGCCGTTTGGGGTCCGAATTTCAAAATTATTTTTGTGTTGTATAGGGTTTGATTCGAATTTGGTACCATGTTCATAAAAGTGGTGATCTGATGATGGGATCCATGAGTAATCGAGGGGACTCCTTGAAATTTGTATGGAAACATATAGTGATTTCGATTTTTTCTGAAGTATTCGAGGTTAAGGCTACCAAAAAGTAAGACTTCGCACCAGGTTATACCCTGGATCCGAAGGTACCGAACAGAACTTTTAAATGCTTATAGGTACAGGTTCGGAGATTTCGGCGTTTTTAAACAACTGAAAGCATAAGCCAACACATCAATTTGATTAATCATCATCATCACAACTATAATTATACCATGGTCATCACACTATGACCCAATTCTTGGTACTTTTCGTGATATTTTGCATCGAAGCAGATGTTTTTGACGATGATTTGACTGTTTGTGGACCGATTTTCGAAATTTTCGTGTTGTTGTATAGGATATAATCTTAATTTTGTATAACAATTACGAAAGTGGTGAGCTGATGATGAGATGATGGGAGCAATCAAGGGAAATCCTTGAAATTTATCAAAACGCTCATAGTGGTTAAAATGTTGTTTCTAGTTACTTAAACATATAATATTACGAATAAGATAAATTTCATACAAAGGTGTCTCTTGGTCCAAAGGCACTGAACAGAACTCCTGAACCTTTAAATATAAAAGTTTGGAAATTGCAGCATCGCTTAGATAACTGCAAGCATTTGCCACAATTTTGCTTACACTAACATAATGTACTGAATAGTTAACATTCGTATTGGTTATTTACGCATAAAGCCTTATTTTGTAGACAACACTAAAAAGAGTGAAATTATTATTTTTAACAAAAAAATGAAAACCGACTTCCAATGTAAAAACAATCGTAATATGAACTAAAAAGTATTAAATAACTCTTAATCTTTAGGGCCGACCCACACGTACCACAACCACACGACATCACAACGACAAAATGTCGTCGAGCTGTGGTTACGTGTGAATGGTGTCGCTGCAGCATTTTGTGGTTGCGTTGTGGTACCGACAAAATGACGTTGCGATGTGGTTGCGACGTGGTTGCGATGTGGTTGCGACGTGGTTGCGATGTGGTTGCGACGTAGTTGCGTCGTGTGCAAGTCGAACTATTGTAGTTCGACTCCGGCTTTTATAGCGGAAACACGTCTTGCCCAAAGTCATGGATTTCGAAGAGGACACTTTATTGTTGCTATCCTTGCTATACGAGTATGTATTATTGATAAGAAGAAAACGACGGCGATGTCTGCGTAATCGTCGAAATAGAATTTATTGGGTACATCCTTTATTGTTAAACAAAAGTCAAAGCCAATTTCGTACTGATTATATTATACTGAGAAGATTCAAGATAAAGTTTCTTTAAAAATACTTATTGCCATTATGGATTATGAGCCATAAAGGCCAAAAAATCTCATTTGTTGTATGGGAACCCCTTAAATATTAACTTTATATTGTTTTAGTATTTGTTGTTATAGCGGCCACAGATATACACAATCTGTGAAAATTTCAGAAGTCTAGCTATAGCGAATCTTGAGATACAGCCTGGAGACAGACTGAACAGACGGACAGACATCGAAGTCTTAGTAATAGGGTCCCGTTTTTACCCTGTTGGTACGGAACCCTAAAAAACATAATAATATTTATATTATTATTATATTAAAAAAAAAATTAAATCTATACTTATTATAAAACAAAGTCGCTTTATTTTCCCTCATGTCCCTTTGTTCCCTTTAATCTTTAAAACTACGCAACGGATTTTGATGATTCTTTCAGTGCTTGATAGCCCATTTATCGAGGAAGGTTATAGGCTATATTTCATCACGCTAAGATTAATAGTAGCGAAGAAATAGAAAAAATGGGGAAAATTATTTGATAGGGTTAACTTGAACGCGATAATCTCAGGAACTACTGGTCCGATTTGAAAAATTCTTTTAATGTCAGATAGCTCAATTATTGAGGAAGGCTATAAGCTATATTTAATGGAAAAAACGGGGGAAATTATTTGAAAGGGCTTATCTCGCGAACTACTGAAGCAATTTTTATGTTATTTGGCACAGATAAGAAGTAGACCAAGTGAAGGATAATAGGCTATAATTTTAATAATTTTTTCAGTGGCTATATATTTTATACCCGTGCGACGCCGGGGTGGGTCACTAGTAAAAAAATATACGGCAACGAAAAATTCGTGAAACGCATTCGTGAATAACGTTTCGTACTAGATGGCATATACCCGTTACTCAGTACCAACTTTTGCTACAGCTCTAATGAATTATGAAAACACAATATCTACATAGTAAAAAACCCTTGACTGATGATACCACTACCACTTTCGAGATTTTTCGCAAATAAAAATGTTGTTCGTTTTATCAATATGACTCACAAAAAATTAGCTTGATGGTAATCAAATAAAAATTGTTCTAGGGCTCCCGGACTATATTATTTCCACGCCTCGTTTAAATTTCTAAACTTAAACAAGGCGTGGATTTTTTTCTTTCTTTCTCGTTAAAGTTTCGCTCCTTTCGTTCTTATAAAGGGCGGCGTGTCGTTGCATCGACGCAACGTTGTGGTTGCGATGTGGTTGCGACGTGGTTGCGACGTGGTTGCGATGTGGTCGGTATTTTACAAGTGGTCGACAACGACTGCAAAATGTGGTACGTGCGAATGGTCCAGTTCATTTACAATACGAAATATACGCCCGACCACGTCGTGTGTTTGTCGTGACTCGTGTGGTTGCGGTTGTCGTGTGGTTGTGGTACGTGTGGGTTGGCCCTTAATATTGCCTTTTTCAGAATTCGTCTAAATCTCAACTATTTCTGTACTGTATACTACAATCTTCATTACTTTGAAGTCGGTACCAGTCCCAAAAGTTTCAGATAATCTGACATTACTGAACTCACGATTAAATTAGCTGGTACCGACTTCAAAATAATGAAGATTGTAGTATACAGTACTGAAATAGTTGAGATTTAGACGAATTCTGAAAAAGGCAATATTAAAGAGTAAGAGTTATTTTATACTTTTTAGTTCATATTACGATTGTTTTTACATTGAAAGTCGGTTTTCATTTTTTTTTTTGTTAAAACATAATAATTCATACCGTTAAGACGTCAATACAATCCATAAAAAGGTGATATTCTAAACCTTTTACAGCAAAAATCACAAAACTGTCGCAGGTTTGAGTTGGATTATTTAAAGATACTTAAAAAAAAATTAAAAATCTAGCTCCAACATTAGATTATAATTGAAATGATCTTACATGTTATGCATTAAAACTTATAGAAATACTGTAAGTATTTTAACTGTTAAATCACGTCTGTTAAATGAGCGAAATCGGCAAAATTTCGTATACGGTTTTCGTAAATTTCTCTTAAAAGTGAAAATTAATTGGTTTTGGTATAGCTTACCAAGCTATTCCAAGTTGACAGTGCGAAGTAGGTACTAACATTATAATATTCTATGATACCACCTAATTCATCGATATTTAAAGGTTTTCTTAGTTGCCTCTTGTCAGAGAATGAGCAAAAGTTTTATATACTGATTTCGGCTAGATCCCCATCTAATTTGCATGACGCTGTAAATATGCAGGTATCTTAAATACCTTCGACAGTCGCAGATACAGGTATGAGGTAACACAAACAATACAATCTAGTAATTAAGCAATTCTATCAAAACAGTCCTTATATCAATTCAAAAATCCCATACATTTATAGCATCTAATTTCGCTGTAAAACTACCGGCAGCAATTTGTCTGTTTCCTCAAGAACTCACCGTTTCAGTGTACTTCTCATGTATACCCCTCTGCAGCTTCTGCACGGGATACGTCTGCCGCCATCCGAACAGCCTCACCAGCTTATCTGCCACGTCCTCGCACCGGGGAGTGTCTTTCATCCTCCACACGAGCACTCTCAATCACTCATGTTTCACTAAAACTGGCACAGTCCCACGATACGAAACAATTGACCGCGCGTCTGGCTGCCGTGGCGAAAATTTTCGTATTAACTTCGGCTTTGTTATCGTTATCTACGCCCCACCTCTATTTTAATTAATAGCTATCAGCTGAAACGTGTTTTGTGGAAATTCGGAGCGCTGACGCGATACGAATTCGACCAAACATTGAAAAAATCCTGCTGACTGCTGAGTCAATTCAAGATATTCGAATATCAACAAAATTCGGTTAATGTGGTAATCGTTTTTGTTTGAGAATTTATGTATTTTAGTTCACGCTTTATAGGCCCATTTTGGGTTAGCATCCTTTGGAACCACTAATAATTCAGCGTGCTGAATGAAGTATGAACTTTAAGATACTAAATATTAATTAAAAGGTTAATTATATACACAGGTTTGTTACACGGTGTTTTCAACCACACGTTAGAAAAGTTAGCACTAATGTAACCAGTAACACTCGTATTTTATTATGATAATAGAGTTACTATATTTTGGTCTCCCACGGCCTGAGTTATGTGATGGTACGGAAGTGTTTCGGTAGTTGTACGTAACTGAATCACCGGAAATTAAATCATCTACAACTCTTACTTTTAATTGCTCTAGTCTAAGAATAGAGCAGATCTACATTAAAGGTAACTTTGCTGCAAGGTCTTTGGTATAGAAAATATGTATGAGCTATATTTTGTTTAATGGAACCTGTTTTTATTGTTCTGTTAATGAAACGTATAGCTAGACTAAAACCGTTTAAATAGTTATTAACATACTTTGTTTTTTTTTTATATAATGTCCATGGCCACGAGTCTAGACGCTGACTTTTTGTGTCCCAACTCCCAAACAAAACTAATTCGTCTCTTTTCGAATATTCCAATAAGCATGCGCCAAAAAATCGGAAATAAAGCTATTACTATGCAAATATTGAATAACTAAAATATACCGTTCAATCCGTGAGCTAAAATTTGAGCAAAAACCACATCGGTATCGGATACGTTAGATCAGACAATTGACAATCGAGAGGTTGGAAACCATTGTTAGTTACGAGGTTAGCGGAATATGTCGGTGTAAAAAATTTTGGCATTGACGGGCTGTTGCAATAATTATAACTATAACAGTAACGATCAAATTAAAACAATTAAGTATTTCGTTGGAAAATTAACTAAAATAAAAATAGTTATTTTATTATGTACAGCGCGCTGCGCGGTAGTCTGTCTCTTCTTCGAAAGATCTAGCAGCTAGCTGAAGTGGCATCTGTGCCTGGTGTAATTCAATTATACTTTTTGCTTTAAATGGCACGTTCTCGACAAAATTAAAGTAGTTTTTCATTGCATTTAAGTCTTAAAGTTATTAATTATTTCTAAAAGCTTTTTGACAGGCGGTTATCTACTCAGTCTGACTCAGTATTCACTTACGTCAACAGTCTAATCAATGACAGTTTAGTTACATAAAGTCTAAACGGCGAATCGATTCATTTGAAATCAAGTGAAATATCAAAATTTGTATTGGTTTTCTGTGCCTCGTATCCTCATTTTGATCATGGAAACCATGAACCACTACAGCTTATCTTCGTATACTTACTTTTAGATAAAGAGGAAGTAAGTATACATAAACTCCAAGTTACTGCAAGTTAACTGAAGATAATGCTATAGGTTTCCCCTGATGCTATATCAGATCGGGGTATCTAGATCTGTGCCAGCCGAGGTAGCTAGCAGTTGAAAAACTAACTGACACTAATGATGTTAATATAACGGGCATCTCAAACAAAGACATAACAAGGTTATAAGAACACTCAATTACGTGAAGATGTGTGAATAGGAATAATAGGAGAACAAAATATGAGGACTATTAGGAGAAAAGTTACAGTGAAAGCAAGGTTTTTAGTACAGGAGCCCTAGAACATTTTTTTTATTACTATCAAGCTAATTTTTTGTGAGTAGCTTCATTTTGCTAAAACGAACAACATTTTTATCTGCGTAAAATCTTGAACGTTGTCCTAAAAATAAAACAGTCCATATTTTAGGACCATCAATGCAAAGTATGAAATCCTTTCTATCTCTATTAAGCTTTTCGAGATTTTTCGCAAATAAAAATGTTGTTCGTCTTATCAAAATGAAGATACTCACAAAAAATTAGCTTGATAAAAAATTGTTCTAGGGCTCCCGTCACAGAAATTTTAAGTTTACTTAACTTTAATATTATGACGAGTTTGACAGAAAATCTATGGTGCTTATCTCATAAAAATGTCAGTAAGTAAATCAAAGTTAAGTAATCATTCAAACTCTCGTGGGTTCTTATGGTAAGGTAAGATACAATAAGAATTTACTCGCTGATATAAGTACAGTAGAAACGTTGTTAGATAGTAAATCAATAAAATCATACTTATTAAGAATTGTTTGACTACAACAGCTAGTAACTACGTTCAGACACTAGACAGTAATATAGTGTTGAGGAAAAACAGTAAACCATAGCCTACAGTAATTTATTATGTGTTATGAGTTATGACAATAGAATGAATTTAATAAATATGCTTAGAAAGCGATGTAATGTCACAAAAGGAGTGAAAGTAAAAAAACAGATATTAGGTAGAAGTGTTAAAGTTAAAAGAAAAAGATGTTAAAGTTAAAATGGAATCTTCGGGTTTACATTATTTCAATCCAGTGACCCAATCCAGCGCTGGATTGTATAATCCAATAATACAATGTATAAACGAGCAGGTGAATGCACTGAAATGCAATTTAGCAAACTCAATGAAAACCGGCCATAAACTTAAAGTTATATATCGCTTTTGTCGAAACCTCTAACGAATCACGTCATGGCACGTTGAGCAGAATAATTTATATTTTCGACCATTGTAAAAACGAGATTACAACTTATAGATTTATTATACTTAAATCATTTTATTTAAATTTTAAGAATAATCCAATCGCAAGTTATTTTGTCTCAATTAAAAAATGACCAGAACTCTACTGTCTCTACCTATTAAGTAGAGTTTTAGTTATCACATTCTTAATGACTAGGCTGCAGCCTGCAGAGTAGATTAGTGAGTAGTTGAGTACATAGTACAGGCACAGAACTACAATACCACAGATTATTAAACAGTTACAAAGTTAATAATACATACTACAAAGTACAAATTACAATACGCTATCAATCGTGCTCTATGGTACACACTTTCATCTGAGCTCAGTAATTTGCATTGAAATGTAAGAAAATAGGATGAAAAAGCTGAAAAACTTCAGTTTAAATGTTCTGACTCCTAAATATTTAATCAAAGCTGGGTTCTCAACCTTGTACACTACTGACTACAAGAGCGCGACGGCAGACATTCGCACGGTAAATTGCCACACAGAATTCCAAATGGGGATTTATCACAGCACAAAACTCACTTTATAATCGAGATAAAGGCAGTCTGATAACAGATTGAGCAGTTCAATACACGATTTGGTTATCTTTGTAAACAAACGAGAGGCTACGCGGCGAACTGGCTAGGTTACTGCGCGGGCGCCGGTCGACGCGAGCGCGGGGGGCAGGGCGCGGCGAGAGGCGGCCCCCCGCGCTCCCGCCCCTCTGTCAACAATCACACCACCTGTACACACAGGTACAGCCTTATTACGATAAAGTTATGCTCACATTATAGTCAAATTAACGGATCATTAGGAAGACGTGAGTCATATTGGATGAGAGGATAAGAAAGAAAGAATGGGTTGAATCTTTTGAGGGCTTAGCCAGAAAAAATGCCAGTTCATCAACTACATGCGTTTTAAATTAATAACTACCTAATTCTAAAGAGTAGAACCACAGAATATATTATATTAGTTGGCATGCAACGATCAACTAAAAACTCGTGCGCGCGCGTCACCGCTCGCCTGTGAGTCCCTACTGAAGTGCCCCCCTAGAGGGGTACTTACAGTTCGATGCCTACAGGCGCGAGTGGGACAGGCCTGGTAGAACTAAGAAACTAAAGGATAAGAAACTAAATGCTAATCAAGAAAGGCTAGTTGACTTTAGAAAAAATAAGTTGAAACAAAAACAAAACATTGTTAATGAAGGCTGACGTCTACAGAATTTTGATAAGCGTACTTGAAGCAAGACCTTCAAGAGTATTTTTCAAGAGTATTTTTGTACCACAGAAATGAGTTACACAAAATTAAGATTTAAGATAACTCATGTAACTTGTAAGTCATGTTAAATGATTAGTACTAAAATAATATTGGATAATTTCTAGATAATTTCCATTCAGGTTTCTCGCTTTTTTTCTAAAATTTTAAAAGTTTTGTTGTCAGAAGACTCAGAAGTAAAAAATAACAATAATCAATAATATTTGGAGACGAGTAGGTACTCGGCAGAAGCTCAGCAAGCTCCTGCTAAGAAATCGTTTCTCTCTTATCATTATCTCTAGAGTCTAGACTGCACTCAAATCACTGGAATTCTGATCTGCTAGTAGAAGACCCACTTTTAATTACGTTCAGAAACACAATATTAAGGCATTATTTCACTTTTTTTTACAATTAGAAATGTTTTGCGCATCCTCGGCGCATTGGGGACATCACTCATCAGCCGGGGTATGTGGAGACTCCCCGGAGCATCTATCTACTCAAAACCCTTAATGCTTCAAGTTCAAACCCGTAAGCGGTCACCGGTGACCGCGGTAACAATAGAAAGGCTATTGTGTCTCGTTTTTCCACGATCGAAGGAATATTAATGCTCCACTCCCTGCTTAGGCACGGCCCACGGGCAAGGTCCCATTTACCTAGAAAATATATCTTGCATTTATGCCAGTGAACTTTAATTTGTTATTCGTTGATTTATGCACTAACTTTTTACTGGGTATCTGAGTAATGTTTTTGCACAAGACCTAAGGGCCTGTTTCACCACTTCCTCATAAAGTGCCGGATAGGCAACAACAACTAGGATTCACAACTTTTTTGACAGATTCTCCATACAGCATACTCTATCTGTTAAGTTATGTGGTGGATAGTATATCCAGTACTTATCAGGAAGGGGTGAACCAGTCCCTTAGTCTCTAAATAATTCCTATGTCGTTACCGCAAGATCCCTATCACCATAGATTAAGGAAATACTACTGTCACTCAGAGGTGCAACTCCGTAAGTCGTTAAAAGGGTGTGCAGGATCCGGCAAGGGTCATTGGCGTCGCGTCGGGTGGCGTCGGGCAGCGGAGCAGAACGTGTGCACCGCCGGAACACGACACCCGACCTGATCAAGGACATGAGCTACTTTCTAATGGGGACCATCCCGTGGAACGTTAACCAGTTTTTTGATTAATTGGACCGTATTTTTTTTTAACTGACTTCGAAAAAGGAGGTTATCAATAATTCGACCCGTATGTATGTAATATTTCCTGAACTGCTCAATTTTCGTTTATGATAGTCTATAACAGCTCCTGAACAAAAGTGCCTTTTAAAGTGTATTTCGAGATTTCGACTGAAGTTCCTTAGTACAGTTTGGCCTGATGAAAATGTTATAAACCTTAATGATAATTACTTTTAGGTACCACATAATACTAAATAATGAGATAAAGTATTAGAAAATATAATTAAGGTCAAGTAAGTTGATTAAGTTTGTTATTATTTCTGTGTTCATCACAATAAATTGTAAAAGATCACGTGTAGCGCCATCTACTCGAAACAGACTGAACTTCTTGCTATGTAGAGTTAACTAATGACGTATTCTGCGGTAGAGTAACGACAGTCAACACACAAGTTAGCAAACTGTGAGTCACCTTAGTTTGCTCGATAGATGTAGCTGTCAGCTAAAAACTTAAAACCTAGATTCAATAATGTCCCGACCCCGGGTCTTTTTAAAAATTTTGTAGAAAATTATATATATTATATGATTTAAGATTTATGTAAGAGTCCAAACTCCAAACTGAGGGATAATAATGTAAATAATTAATTAGACCAATTAGTTTTATAATATAATATAATATGTAATATCATACTAGGTATTACCCGATTAAATACAAAAAGGAGTGCTACAATAGGTAATTGATTCAAATCAGGAATCCTGTGAAGTGCTGGAACCTGGCTAGGTATCAACTATCATGCTACACGCTGCCCTACTATTTGATAATACGATAATAGAATTAAAACCGTGTCGAAGTTCAATACTCCTCTGTAACTGTTCAAATAACTAGACTGATGAAAGGTAATCCTAAGTCTTAAATCCTAAACAAAAATATTTATTTCAAGCATTCGCTAAATCTATACATATAATAAAACTGTAGAAATGACGATTCTGTACATTAAAGATATTCAAAAAATAATAAGCGGAGGGTGTCACTACATCGATATACAAGCCAAAAATGTGGTCAGTTTTTTGTCTGTCTGTCTGTATGTTTGTTCCACTATCACACGAAAACTACTGATCCGATTTGAATGCGGTTTTCGCAGATATATTTGTCTTCTTCCAACTTAACATCTGGTGTATAAAAAATTTTTCCCCCCACCCCTCTAAAGGGACAAAAGAGGGGGTCAGATTTTGTATAAGACTTTTGCTTTAACACGAAAACTACTGATCCGATTTGAATGCGGTTTTCGCAGATATATTTGTCTTCTTCCAACTTAACATCTGGTGTATAAAAAAATTTCCCCCACCCCTCTAAAGGGACGAAAGAGGGGGGTCAGCTTTTGTATAAGACTTTTGCTTTAACACGAAAACTACTGATCTGATTTGCATACGGTTTTCGCAGATAAGAGGGTCAGATTTTGTATTAAGTAAACTTTTTTCTTTAATGGACTTACTTTATATTATTAACTGTTTTTCCAACTTAACATCTGGTGTTACATAACATTTTTCCCCCCACCCCTCTTAGGGGACAAAAGAGGGGGTAAGATTTTGTATGCTGATGAAGTAGAAATACTTAAATGACAAAACAACGTTTGCCGGGACAGCTAGTCCATAATATGGCTATCATTATCTGTTCAATCATCAAAGGCTTTTACAAGCGTGTATTTCGTGCCGAATATTCGGCGCTTCGGGCGACAGCGTAGCCGAATATTCGGTATTCGGTATTCGGCAAATATTCGTGGCATCTCTACTATCAAGTACCTACTATGAATTATGATGATTTTTTAAATTACATTCTTTTTTCCTTTAGCTTTTCAACATTTAAAGTACATTAGCAAGTTTTATATTACAACTTGCAAGCAAAATATACTTTTATTAGGTACTTAATTGAGTAGGTGTTTAATGCAGAACATGTAAATTTTAGTACCCAGAAATGTTGACATTTAATCAAAGCTATTTCACGCTCGCTCATTTACATAAGCTTGAACTGGCTCCTGTATCTACTTGTAACGGTGAACGTAAATAAAACAGTTTTTGTCCTAAACCTTATTAGGAGGAGAAAAACTCGACAGTCTCACCTCCATCAAACAAGGCTTAGAGCTTAGTTTAGTACCGTAAGGTACTATTATGTATTCTGTGGTTTAGCTCCATATTAGGCAGAGTACTATAAATTCCACTTTTTTGTATGTGTATAAAACACAAGTCACTAAGATGTGTTTTTTGAAGTAAGAGAAATAATCGGCCAAGTGCGAGTCAGACTTGCGCACGAAGGGTTCCGTACAGTTATAGAGCAAAAGTAGGCTAAAAATTATGTTTTTTGTATGGGAGCCCCCTTAAATTTCTATTTTACTTAAATTTTATGAAGTGTTAATTATTAACTAGGTTCACATAATATATTTAAGGCCTTTGTGAAAATTTCAATTTTCAAGTGCCTACATGTTTCCATTACTGATATCAAGCCAAAAAGCCCAAAAAAATTACGTTTGTTGTATGGGGGGGGCTCCCCTTAATAAATAAAAAAATTCTATTTTCAGTATTTGTTGTTATATTACCTATATCTGAAAGTTGTAAGCATATTTTTATAGCTCTCTTATTTATAGATTTGAAATCGTATCGAATGTAGACTATGCATGTCAATTGTATAGACGTATCAACGCTTTGTTTTTTAATTACCTTGGAAAATATTTTCTCGTCACATAGAAACTGATTTTCTCAATACAACAATAGCGATTGCTCTCTATCAACCTAGAATATCGCTAACAAAAAGTAAAACATGTTTTTATGCATTAAACTTTCAAGAGCATAGTTTCATGGTCATTCGAATGATTTTACTTTCCCTTCGATTACGGTGCGGCCAGATCCGGCCGCGCTATCTAAACGCAGCTATTTTTGTCTATACCCACGCGGCCACATCCGGCCGCGCTCTTTCATTCGATTGAGATACGTATTTCGTCGACTTAGAGACTACTTTTGTATGAAGAAGTTTGGTTAGTTATGATCTATGGTAAATTTGACACATTCTGAATGCAAAATATTATACAATCTGTGGTCGACGAGTATTTTTCAGTCATTAGAAAATCGTGAATTTTTTCGTGTGTGTTTCGTCATTTTGTGTGTTTTTTGTGAAATAATTGATGGATTTAACGAATGTAAGTAGTAAAATAGTTTATTTTAGTAACAATAAGTAATTTTAGATACTCATTTGCAAGAAATACTTCGTAAAAATTTGTCAAAGTTCAGAAAAAAGTTGTGTGTGTTATAAGTATTTTGAACGTAATTTGCTTCATATATTGGTAAATTAATTACGTAAAACGCTTCAAGAAGTTATAACAAAAGGTCAACAAGATTTTGAATTACGATAGTATTTCTTACAATTCTAAAACAAAGAGTTCAAAGTCCGCAGGTAACGGCCATATTCTGCCGGCCACGGCCATTTTGAACTTTATTTGTAAAGCCATAATGACGAAGTTTGCTTGTGGGTAATACGAAACCCATTTTTTTGGGTTAGATTTATGACCTGTTTTTATAAACACCTCGAGTAGTAATGATAAACAATTCATGTAAGAGTTTAAAATCAGGGTTCCCTCGAGTAGAATAAAACAAAATATTAAGTTATTTCATGTGAAACAGTCAGAAAAAATATATTTCAAAATATATACTTCTGAAAAGAATATTAAATCAGACTAAATACTATATTATGATGGCTTGATTGATAGAAAATTTAACATATATTATAATATTTCTCACAGAAACATAAAATATAGTTAGTATGTAAAGTTATTACATTATTTGTACAAAAAGGGTAGGCCGGGCGCCATTTTTTTTTTTGCACATTACGTACATTACGTCTTTGCAAAAATTTTGGCACATACAGAAGGGTTAAATATTAACTCGGACATCTTTGAAAATATTTTTGCTAGCTGTTGCCCGCGACTTCGTCCGCGTGGACTTCAGTTTATAGCGCGCGATGTCAACAAAATTGGTGTCAAAAGCTTTTATAAAACAATCCTGGTACCCCTTAAATCAACACATCCAATTATTATTATTTTTAACAAAAAATTAAAACCGACTTCCAAGGTAAAAACAATAATAACATTAATATGAACTAAAAAGTATTAAATAATTTTTACTATCTAATAGTGCCTTTTTCCGAATTCGGCTAAACCTCAACTATTTCTGTACTCAATCTTCATTATTTTGAAGTCGGTACCAGATAGCTGAATCTTCAGTCCTCTGACAGAATATTTAAAATTTTTGGAACTGGCACCGACTTCAAAATTATGAAGATTGAGTACAGAAATAGTTGAGGTTTAGCCGAATTCGGAAAAAGGCACTATTAGATAGTAAAAATTATTTAATACTTTTTAGTTCATATTAATGTTATTATTGTTTTTACCTTGGAAGTCGGTTTTAATTTTTTGTTAAAAATAATAATAATTTCACTCTTTTTAGTTACACTAGTAGATAAATCTTTGCGTATATTTTTCGTATCTTATTACAATTTGTTAAGAGTCACAACTCACACTCACAAAATAATATAATATTATCAGTGAAGTGAACATATTGTGCTAAGTAATTTAACAATTTTAATAAGTACTTCAAGCCCGAAGCGGTCACCGGCGATTGCGATAACAATAGAAAGGCTATTGTGTCTCGTTTTTCCACGATCGAAGGATCTATCAGATAAAAAATTGTACAAACTTGCATAGGATGTAGCGTAGCATAATATTTAATATTATCATAATTATTGACAGCTGTTCTTGTTATCAAGAATTCAAATCGATAGGTACTTAGTGCACCATCTATCGATTAATAAGTATAACTAATTAGAAGACACTTAATGACTTTGTTTTGTTTAAATGCTCTTTTTAAAATAACTTTATTTTAATTCTATTTGTCTATTAAAATTTTATAAAGTAGTAAAGTATTCGATCTGTATGTAAAGTAGTTAGTAAAGTATTCGATATTCTGTCTACTGCCACCACGCGCCGCGCGGCGGCGCTGGGCGGCGACGCCGACCGCCGTGTATTAAAAACAAACAGGTGTTGTTAATTGTTATACAGTACATAATTATTATTATTAGTATATCCATACCTATGCCTTGTACTATTATCTATTCTGTGTCATGTGACATTGGTGGCCTTAACACGACGTGGTAATGATGATGATGACGATGATGATGATTATGATGATGAATATGAATTGCATAGTAGTTTATGCTTTCTGTTCTTAAAACAACGCCGAAACTCCCAAACGTGTATCTATAAGGAATCAGGAGTTCTCTCAGCATCATCGAAACCATGGTATACCTTGACCCAATATTTGACTTTTTGGTAGCGTATTCTTAGTACACTTCACATAAAACCAAAATCACCATATGTTTCCATATAAATTTCGAGGAGTTCCTTCGATTACTCATGGATCTCATCATCAGGTCACCACCTTTGTGAAAATGGGACCAAATTGGAGTGAAACCTAATACAACAAAACAAAAATTTCGAAAATCGGTTCACAAATGGCGGAGTAATCGTTGAACATACAAAAATAAAAATAAAAAAAAAAATATCCACAGCCGAACATATAACCCCTCGTTTTTTGGAAGTCGGTTAAAAATAGCTGTGCAGTGTGCACATAACTTATTTCATTTTTTTAATTAAACTTTATTTATGCCAAATTTTAATTTTTAAAGTATATTTACTATTTAGCCCCCCCAATGGGCATTGTCCAAAAAAAATCACATGTACTTTTTATATTTTTTTTCGTTAAAATAGGGTATTTTAAGAATATAAATTAAATAATTTTGAAATTCATTGGCTAGTTTTTTCTCAATACATTTATAAAGATTCGCTCTGACGTCATCATCGGCGGCCAATTGACCTCTGCAGTATGTTTTTTTTCCTTTCAATCTTATTTATAATGGCTGTTTCGTTAAATGCAAGTTATTATTATGTGAAAGCTGATACGAGAAGCTTACCAAAAGTTCGAAACGTAATGTTGGTCGAATTTATTGCCAATTTAACGCCATTGAAGGTCAAACTAAGGTTAAACATATTTGTTCAAAAATATAAGTAACTAATGGGTATTATTTTCGTTTATATACAGAAAAGCGATCACTGACCTTATTCCTCGAAATGTTTTTGTAATGAGCAAAATTAAAAAAAAATGGACAATCCCCATTACACAACTTTATCCATAAACTATTTGATAGCCCATAGGTTTAAGGTTGCGTCACTGCTTAAATAAAGTACTGAGTAATTTAATAACGTAAAAGAGTACATAATTATTAATAACAATCGGAAATCTATTAAAAGATGATACCACCTCTTATAGAAAGACGTTTGTGTAAGCAATAGCGCGATGTAAGAGCCGCACAGCGCCATCTATTATGAATTTTTGGAACTAACTTAATTTGAACAAATTTGCGAATTTTCACCCCCTTACAACCCTTTTGTCTAGTTAAAAAGTAGCCTATGTCCTTTCTCAGACTTTAGACTATCTGTACAAAATTTCATTACAATCGGTTCAGTAGTTTTGGCGTGAAAGCGAGACAGACAGACAGAGACACTTTCGCATTTATAATAATATTAGTATAAAAAAGTTAATATTCTTTTAGAACACTGCATAGTGATTTTGTTTAATTTAGCAATGATAATAAACAAATGCCACACATAAAACAAAAAACCGAAATAGCTTTTTGTTAAATTAACTGTAGTGTCATAATATTTTTGTACAAAAACATAACCGGAATTCATACAATGGCACATACCTAACAATATACAATGAAACTGGTCATTATAGTGACTAAAGCTCCAGGTCAATGAACTGAGCATAAATTCAACGCTAAGAACAATATCTAAATCAAGGTCATGTTATTTAATTGTTATGTTTAAAAGACCAGCTTGAGCTATTAAGTAGTGCAAGAAATCGTAACATAATTTTGAAATTACATACGGTACTTACGGCTACGGTTCATAACATTTCATTTTGACCCCTTCGTCCAGTCTTTAGTCCTTAACTCCCCCATGCTAACTCTAAAAAAACTCTGAGATATTTGTGACAACTGACAGCGCTTTTTGAGTTTTGGCGCCAGATACAGCCAAGAAGTACGGCAGTAGTTTAGGCTTTTGATTAACACATAGACTCTACTTTTTCCCGAAAAGTAATGTTCCTAGGGGCTATCTAAATAGCTTAGGACCATCGCTATAAGAAACTAGTTTCATATTATGTCGATGCTTAATTTCCATCAAAACCCCTTGGTTTGCGCAAGAGGCCGTTACGCGCATTCCTCCCTCGCGAACGGAAGCGCGCAGGAAAGCCAAAGTGAGTTATGTTCGGTTTTTTCAACGGGGAACCAACGGACAGTGACGACATTGGAAATCGAGAGTGTTTTCTATTCAATATAGCTACACACTATTGCAAATATACCTACAATATTTAAGTCGATTTGCTTATTTAAAA
Organism: Polyommatus icarus; assembly: GCA_937595015.1. Lineage (NCBI taxonomy): Eukaryota > Metazoa > Arthropoda > Insecta > Lepidoptera > Lycaenidae > Polyommatus > Polyommatus icarus. Next base: position 12,693,812 of record OW569332.1, on the reverse strand, counting down.
CGCTCTTACCAAAAACACCAGTGCAGCTTTCAGAACTTTTTGTCCTTCTCGTCAAGCGACTTTTCCAACATACAGGGACAAATCGCTGTGTAAACAGTAAGCATGTTAAATCATATTTTGATTAGTGAGCTTTATTAACGAATTTATGAATATCCACAAATTGCATCATCATTATCATATCAGCCTATATTCGTCCACTGCTGGACATAGGCCTCTCTCAATGAACGCCAAGATGACCGATCTCCTGCTACACAAATTGCATAGGTAGCATATAATAATTTTATTAATTATGTATTGTGCCGAACTTGAGTGTATACTGTTACGGATACGGACACGTGGTGCCATCTAGCGTCAGGCCAGCGAACCTACCATGGGAACACCAGCAACATAAATCCCCTACTCGCTACTAGATGACGCTAGGTGTATGTACCTACGAGTACTTTCTAGAAATATCTGATACTTGTTTACGCATATCGGGTTTATTCTGGGATGTTCCGGAATTTTCTGAGATTCGATCCGGCCCGTATAAATAGTCGCAGACAGTCCGGCCGGCAATTCAGTTTGATCTGAGCTATCTTCGAGGCGACTTCGGAGCGAAAACAAGTGATCAATAGTGAGTGATTGTGATTGTGATAGTGACTCGGCTACGACTTAGGACAGTGATAGTGCTCAGTGATTTGGATCTAGTGCTTAGTGTTTGGACTCAGTGATTAGTGTGAGCTAGTGTTTGTGAATAAAGTCTTCAAGAGAGTCACCAGGTCTTTCTATCCGAATCGAACGAACCCTAGCACGTAACAACTGGTGTCAGAAGTGGGATTTGGAGATGCCATTGACTCCAAGAGAGGACTTCAAGGGGAGTGTCAGGACAAGGGCGCAGCGAGCTGCTGCCATTGACTCCGAGAGAGGAGTTGGCGGTGGAGCTGCGGAGGCCACACCCACTGGGGACCAAGCTCCGCCCACTGCGGGGCAGGCCCTACCCGCTGGCCCCGCCCACCAGGCTCCGCCCACTGACCACGCCCCCCAGGCTCCACCCACTTCGGGTGAAGCCACGCCCACTGGCTCCGCCCACCGGGACCCGCCCACTGACCACGCCCCCCAGGCCCCGCCCACTCTGGACATGGCCACGCCCACTGGCTCCGCCCACCAGGCCACGCCCACTCAGGCCACGCCCACTGGCCCCGCCCACTGGGCCCCGCCTGCTCAGGCTCCGTCGACTAGCTCCATCCATCCTGCCACGCGCGTAGTTTCTACGGCCCCTCAAATGGCTCCTCAATTAGAAAGCATAATTGAGTTAATTCAGGCTTTGCAAGATGCCCAAGACCGCAAGCTCAGCGCTTTACAAGATTCTCAAAGGGCAATGATGGAGGCACAAGACCGCAAGCTCGGCGCTTTGCAAGAGGCACATGACCGCAAGCTCGGCGCTTTGCAAGAGTCACAAGACCGCAAGCTCGGCACTATGCAAGATTCTCAAAGGGCAATGATGGAGTCTCAAGAGCAACAAAAGGACCTCCAAGAAAAAGCGCTATTGGCCATAAAGGATGTTAGTGACACTGTGACTAAGCTTCGAAAAGAGGTCGACGTAATGAATGAACGAGTTACTGGGTTAGAATCGGTTGTGGAAAATTTGAAAACCGGATTCACTGAACTGCAGAAGAGAGTAGTGCGCCTTGAAACTATGGGAGTTACGGTGTCTAGTGGAGCCACTGGAGTGACGCAAGGGCCAAGAGTCAAGGTGCCGCCGTACGATGGCACTACTTCTTGGAACGCTTATCGTCGGCAATTTCAGACTGTTGCTACCGTAAACGGATGGACGGAAGAGCAATGCCTGACCGCTCTCATTGTGGCACTCAGAGGGCAAGCTTTGTCGGTCCTGGAGACACTGCCACATACGGGAAATGGGTTCCAAGACCTGATGGAGGCACTGGAATCCAGATACGGGGAGCGACACCTGGAGCACGTGTTCCGTGCCCAACTGCGTGATAGAGTCCAACGCTCAGAAGAAGGGCTTCAACAATGGGCGTTGGAAATTGAAAAACTCGTCAGGAAGGCGTACCCCGGAGCTGACACCAAGATGGTCGACACAAATATTGTTCAAGGATTTGTCGACGGGATCAAAGACCTGGAGGTCAGAGCTGCAGTAAGACTTGGTCACCATGCCTCGCTAAAGGAAGCATTGGCGCATGCTTTGGAGGTCGAGGCTGTTCGCCGTGACATACGACAGACCCATAAGATCCATGAGGTCTCTGAGAACGTTAAGGAGGTCAAGGCTCCCACAAAGAGAAGTTTTGGAGCCATGTGCTACAAGTGCGGTGAGAGGGGTCATCTTCAGCTCAACTGCCCGCAGAAGAAGACCCAGATGGCAAGGATGGAAAGGATCGAGGAGCTGAGGAAGCAAGCAGTTTCGTCCACTGACCGGGATAAGGAGAAACGAATAGAATCCAGGACTAGGTGGCGAGTATTGGACAATGTGGAGAGAGCCCCAATAACTGTTACTTCCCAGGCACGGAGCGGAAGAACAAAGACAAATACTTTGGGTCTCTTGGAAAATGATGCTATGAGGAAGGCTCAAGAAAGAGATGACGACCTTCAGCACATCATCACATGGAAGAAACGCGGTGACGTAAAACCAAACTGGAGTGAGGTTGCACCCACTGGCGCTGTCACTAAGGCGTACTGGGAGCAATGGGACAGTCTGATACTTCAAAACGGAATACTCTACCGGAAATGGGCTAGCGGTAGAGAGTTCCATCTTCAGATAGTTGTCCCAAGGACGAGAGTACCAGATGTTCTCCGTGAGATACATCAGGGTGTATCAGGGAGTCATCTAGGAGTCAAGAGGATGCTGAGGAAAGTGCGAGAACGATTTTTCTGGTTGCATTGGCGAGATGATGTGCAGAATTGGTGCCACGAATGTACTTCTTGCGCTGATGTGAAGGGACCGCAGACCAGGACAGCGTGCCATGGCAGTAACAACGATGCTCGGGACGAGCATCTCTAAGAGGGGAGTAGTGTTACGGATACGGACACGTGGTGCCATCTAGCGTCAGGCCAGCGAACCTACCATGGGAACACCAGCAACATAAATCCCCTACTCGCTACTAGATGACGCTAGGTGTATGTACCTACGAGTACTTTCTAGAAATATCTGATACTTGTTTACGCATATCGGGTTTATTCTGGGATGTTCCGGAATTTTCTGAGATTCGATCCGGCCCGTATAAATAGTCGCAGACAGTCCGGCCGGCAATTCAGTTTGATCTGAGCTATCTTCGAGGCGACTTCGGAGCGAAAACAAGTGATCAATAGTGAGTGATTGTGATTGTGATAGTGACTCGGCTACGACCTAGGACAGTGATAGTGCTCAGTGATTTGGATCTAGTGCTTAGTGTTTGGACTCAGTGATTAGTGTGAGCTAGTGTTTGTGAATAAAGTCTTCAAGAGAGTCACCAGGTCTTTCTATCCGAATCGAACGAACCCTAGCACGTAACAATACTGTATAGTGCATTAGTGCCTAACTTAACAATTTATTAACAAAATATAATTTATTAATTTTATTTTTTACTTAAATATATATAATAATTAATCTGAGTTTAAACCTTAACTAAACAAGCGAGATCTGACATAACCGAATCGGTTAGTTCGGCCACGTTTAACATTGGAATTCGCTTAACCTTAATTTTGCGCAACAAACGAGTTTCCTTTATCGGACAAAACTGGGTTACGCGTCTGATATCCACAATCAATAAGCGTGGTATTCATAATGTAAATAATATTTTTAATACATTGTAATCGTCATCATCATTATCACTTTGGAAGCCCGTCATTGAAGTAGGAATAAAGTATTTTATAATAATAACATGGGCCAAGTGCCAGTCGAACTCGCACGAAGTACCATTAAAGAGTAAAAAATAGGCAAACAATAATTGTGGGTTTGGTATTTCGATGAAAATTTCATAAATCGAGCTATAACGGTCCTTCAAATACAGCCTGGAGACAGGCAGACGGACAGTCAGCGAAGTATTGGGGATACAATGAGGATACACATAACCCAGCATTAGGGAAGGAAATCCTAAAAAGATTTTATGTTGTTTCGAAGTAACTCAAAATCTCTTGAAAATAAAAGAGATTTTGAGTTACCTACGTCGATGTTACTCAAAATCTCTTTGATAGGATTGTTACTCATGGAATTTCTCAATTTACGGTCGTGTAGTGGAAATGCCACAATCGAGTAATTTCTCGTAGATTATCTCGCTAATATGTCTATTGTGATCGTGATGGTGGCACACGAAGCGATAAGAGGAAAGCTCGCTACAATTAAGGTCTAATGAAAGCTGAACATGTGACCGGTAGCCTGTGGGTCAGAGCGCGAACAATGGGTCGTGGTTCAATCTTTAGGGTTGCCGGCTTGGCGAAAATTGAGATAAATAAAAAAATAACGGGCTATGTACTCGGGGAGTGCCCGGTAGGAAAGGAAAGAAAACTTTAGGTGCAGGCATACCTATCTGCAGAGCTGAAGATATAGAGGGGATATAAGTTGCTCTACTTTGCTGCTAGTGGTCTACTCTCCCTCGTTCTTTTTGTTCAAGCCCACCCCAAAAAGTGTTTTCACTTATCAAATGCAACTATACCTAATTCCTATATTACAGTAAATACTCATTCCTGGGTCAAATTAAAAAATATATATCTAAGATTATTTTATTGCTTTTAACGAGTTTCCTTAGATATTAATTTTAATGAGCCTAATAAATGTGCTATCAAATACATAACACTAAATCGAAACATGATCCAAATTGCCGCGTTTCCGGCAAACATTATGTAATACTAAACATAATATACTAAACATACTAAAACTGGGACAAGTCATTAAAATGATTGGATGCGACTTCTATCAACACCTCCGTATTCTTGCTGATTTTAGTGGTTACAGCTGTATTGTTGTCTCTAGATATAAGGGGTACAAATCAACCATAATATACTTTTTGTTACATTAAAAACTACTGATCACAACGTAATATAGAAACGTTTAGGGAGAAAATTATTAATTTTTTTACACTCGAAAAATCTTCCTTTAGCCTTGACCCTTGAGGTGATGGTAGTGTCAGGTAAGTAATTTTTATTTTAAGTACGACATTAATTATTTTTCTGCTTAAACGTTTTATATTATGTAAGCAAGTAAGTAGTAGTATATATGTACACCTAATATCTGTATTTATTTAATTTTTTACACCCTACTATAAACTTTTCAAGCTTTCCAAGGGAACGTTTATATAAAATTATGTAGATTGTAGAGCGTAGAGGTAACAATTTAGGGGACACCCCTATAGAATTTCGCAATATTTTCAAAGCCATTGTGGCAAGTCGTTTATGTGAAACATGGTGTTATTGTTGGACGTAGACTAAACACGCCGAAAAACTGCACATTTTCGTGTCACCTTATCTTTTATCTAAGTTTTTATCCAATCTTGAATCAATCTGGTTTATGCACTGTGATTTTTATTGTTGTACGTTTGATGGAGTGTAGTAATTTGATTATTTCCTCGTTTTTTGAGATAAGAAGACCTAAAAAAGGAAATAATATTTAAAGACAGTGGGCCCAGGATGTCTACATTTTTGTCCTTGACGCTTTAGTTTTAGACAACCGCTTATTGAATGGACCTGATGACTTTCGCCCGTTAAGTATGTCACCGGCTACGTCACCGGACACCCTTTAGGTTGTCGAAGGACAGACTGTGCTCCTGTGTAATTGCACCACACCGCGATTGACAATGAAGTGTCAGATAATGTCAATCGCGGCTTTGTATAGAAAATGACAAGTTTTTGACAGGGAGTCAATAACCGCTACCGCCATGTTTCGCCGAGTACAGTATAATTTCAATTAAACCGAGTACCAACCACCATCACCGAAATCAGTGTTTCCACATTAGAGAGGCATAAAGTTTCAAGTGCACTAAACTGCAGTAAGCTAGTAGTAATAGATAAATAATATGTATATTATAAATTATAATTAATTTAATACATAGACTGGCATTTATAAAACATGTCCATTCGCAATGATTTCAAAACGAGCAAAGTTTAATGAATGAATGATTCAGACGTTGCTCACTTAACAGTTAACACGTGACTCCGCAAACAAGTTTAATTTAATCCAAATTGGACCATGTTGCAGACATTTTTGCAACTAGTCTATGAAAACACACAAATATAGAGTAAATTCTAAATAATGCGTTTGGTGTTTTAGGCGTTATTGCGAAATACAGGTGAGACATGATGTAGCTGATGTACTATGTTGCAATGTTGTATTGCCAAAGTGCTGATATCCAGATCCATGATGGTCCAGTGAATCCAGTGATATTGTATCAAATCAGAACTTAATACTTGATTCGAAAATGTTGAAATGCGTTAAGTGTAACAGGAAATAATTTACAGTAAACACAAAGTTTAGTCATAAGACCTTATTGGATTGATAACGAGTGTCATCGACGATTTTACTTTTTAACCGACTTCCAAAAAACGAGGAGGTTATATGTTCGGCTGTGGATATTTTTTTTTTTTATTTTTTTTTATTTTTGTATGTTCAACGATTACTCCGCCGTTTGTGAACCGATTTTCGAAATTTTTGTTTTGTTGTATTAGGTTTCACTCCAATTTGGTCCCATTTTCACAAAGGTGGTGACCTGATGATGGGATCCATGAGTAATCGAGGGAACTCCTCGAAATTTATATGGAAACATATGGTGATTTTGGTTTTATGTGAAGTGTACTAAGAATACGCTACCAAAAAGTCAAATATTGGGTCAAGGTAAACCATAGTTTCGATGATGCTGAGAGAACTCCTGATTCCTTATAGATACACGTTTGGGAGTTTCGGCGTTGTTTTAAGAACAGAAAGCATAAACTACTATGCAATTCATATTCATCATCATAATCATCATCATCATCATCGTCATCATCATCATTACCACGTCGTGTTAAGGCCACGAATGTCTCATGGCACAGAATAGATAATAGTACAAGGCATAGGTATGGATATACTAATAATAATAATGATGTACTGTATAACAATTAACAACACCTGTTTGTTTTTAATACACGGCGGTCGGCGTCGGTCGCCGCCCAGCGCCGCCGCGCGAAGACAGAATATCGAATACTTTACTAACTACTTTATAATATACAGATCGAATACTTTACTACTTTATAAAATTTTAATAGACAAATAGAATTAAAATAAAGTTATTTTAAAAAGAGCATTTAAACAAAACAAAGTCATTAAGTGTCTTTTTAATTAGTTATACTTATTAATCGATAGATGGTGCACTAAGTACCTATCGATTTGAATTCTTGATAACAAGAACAGCTGTCAATAATTATGATAATATTAAATATTATGCTACGCTACATCCTAAGCAAGTTTGTACAATTTTTTATCTGATAGATCCTTCGATCGTGGAAAAACGAGACACAATAGCCTTTCTATTGTTATCGCAATCGCCGGTGACCGCTTCGGGCTTGAAATATTAAAATTGTTAAATTACTTAGCACAATATGTTCACTTCACTGATAATATTATATTATTTTGTGAGTGTGAGTTGTGACTCTTAACAAATTGTAATAAGATACGTAAAATATACGCGAAGATTTATCTACTAGTGTAACTAAAAAGAGTGAAATTATTATTATTTTTAACAAAAAATTAAAACCGACTTCCAAGGTAAAAACAATAATAACATTAATGTGAACTAAAAAGTATTAAATAATTTTTACTATCTAATAGTGCCTTTTTCCGAATTCGGCTAAACCTCAACTATTTCTGTACTTAATCTTCATAATTTTGAAGTCGGTGCCAGTTACAAAAATTTTAAATATACTGTCAGAGGACTGAAGATTCAGCTATCTGGTACCGACTTCAAAATAATGAAGATTGAGTACAGAAATAGTTGAGGTTTAGCCGAATTCGGAAAAAGGCACTATTAGATAGTAAAAATTATTTAATACTTTTTAGTTCACATTAATGTTATTATTGTTTTTACCTTGGAAGTCGGTTTTAATTTTTTGTTAAAAATAATAATAATCATGTATGATAAGCCACCTAACTCAACGGTTCATGAGTTTAATAAACAACAAAGGTATTAAAAATGGCAAAACAAGCAAAATAACAACGACTAACAAACTTACAAACATTTTCTTTGTATAGTCAGGAAAATGTAGTCTTATATTTTGCATACCTAATTGCTTCAATCAACTTTGTCTTAAGACCCGAGAGATTATTTTGTCATTCTAGTGACCTAGACTTGTAGTCTGAACTAATGATGCTGGACCTTTTGTAAAGCACTAAAGATTGAGAGTTCCGTACCCACAGGGTAAAAAGGGATTTACATTTAAAAAACAACAAAGAAAGTCGGTTACAAATCAGGATGGTAGTATGACAACGAAACAGCAGGTTCAGGATACAAAATATAAAGAGAAAGGGATGTTACTTCCTCTTTTACGTCGCGCCGACAGTCATTTCTCCGTCTTACGAATTTTCGATCAGGTCATGTGTCTTGGCGCGTTTAACATTTTTATCGTCAGTTTCTTCTTTTAAAAATACGTGTGACACTCGGGAACTGCCGCGGTAAATCTATTCCATAGCATTTTTTATCGTAATTCGTATACGTCTAGTCGCACGCACATAAACACCGTGCCGAAGTCTGCCGAACTCAAACGACGCGACGTTTGTCGATGCCGCACCGCTGTGCCGGTCGCAGTGGGGGTGTTAGGTTTATTTTCGTTACGGAATTTCTTGATTCCGTCGCCGCGTTCAAAACCCGCGATAGAAGCTATGCAATAGCTTAATTATTATTATTTTTAACAAAAAATTAAAACCGACTTCCAAGGTAAAACAATAATAACATGAATATGGACTAAAAAGTATTAAATAATTTTTACTATCTAATAGTGCCTTTTTCCGAATTCGGCTAAACCTCAACTATTTCTGTACTCAATCTTCATTATTTTGAAGTCGGTACCAGATAGCTGAATCTTCAGTCCTCTGACAGAATATTTAAAATTTTTGGTACTGGCACCGACTTCAAAATTATGAAGATTGAGTACAGAAATAGTTGAGGTTTAGCCGAATTCGGAAAAAGGCACTATTAGATAGTAAAAATTATTTAATACTTTTTAGTCCATATTCATGTTATTATTGTTTTTACCTTGGAAGTCGGTTTTAATTTTTTGTTAAAAATAATAATAATAATTAACCTACAGTTCTGTATAACACTGAGATATAAGTAGTACTTATATCTCAATTCAGTACAAGTTACAACAGCTTCTTTTATAGTCGCTTGGCAGAAATTTTTACTTTAAAAGTAATTAAAAGGGCATGGCTGTTCGTCTTCTCAACTTTTATAGGTCGCTAACACTGAGACTAATCATAAGAGGTCAGACCAGACATCTTGGTCAATTAGACCTAATAAAAGAGTTTCAAATTAAACCAAATTTTTATTAAGTGTCTCTAAAGTGGCTTGTTCTAATTAAACTAGATATATTTAGCAATACTCAAGTATTTTTAGAAAACTTATAATCAAAAACTTCGATGTGATGTCCATATCAAGTGCCAAAACTTGAATGGACATTAAAAATTGAAGTACATAGTTGCTTGTAAGTTGTTAATCTAACAATGTACAATTTTTAAGCTTGCTACTAGCAAGCTTAAAAATTGAACATTGCTAGCATTTCGCATCTGCTAGCAAGTTCAAAAATTGTATATTTCGTAAAAATGTACTACATACTTAGACCAAGACCAATAATTTTGAAAACAAAAAAAAATCACAGTAGGATGAAACCCATTACAAAAGGAGGAGAATATTATAAAAATTAAGGGAAAAATAATTTACGGGCGATCTGAGTTAGGGAAAAGTGGGGGGGCGGGGTTTAAGGGGGAAAATGGTTTATCTCGATTTTTGGCAAAACAAATATTCCTATGAAAAAAAGTCAAAAGGCAAAGTTGTAGGTAAAAAAAGATCTAAAACTTTTGTATTTACACTTTTTTTTCATAACCTCAAAATTTATGTGAAAATTTTAAAAAACCGTGTTTCTGGTTTTATATTTATATCTTTTACAAAAAAAAATTTTTTACGAAATTTGGTGCTAACTTACATTTTTAAGTCCCAAATACGCTGCCATTTATTTGATTAGAAATATTTATTTTTTCACCTTATTTTGAATTTAAATCGAAAAAATACCCTAATTTTCAATCGAAAATTTGACCGTCAAAATGGTGTGCTTTCTACTCGTTGACACTTCCCCCACACTTTTCCCTAACTCAGATCGCCCGTAAATTATTTTTCCTTTAATTTTTATAATATTCTCCTCCTTTTGTAATGGGTTTCATTCTACTGTGATTTCTTTTCACTTTTCAATTTGAAGGTATTGGAATAATACTTTTATTTTTGAAGGTATTGGTCCTGGTCTAACTATGATTATTCGCATAACGATCTACCCACACGCTCGTAATCATGACACTGGCATTTACAGCTGGCACACCTAGATTCCTTCGCCGAGAACAATGTAGCAAGTTTGACTCTAAGTACATAATACGTATATGCTATACCTCAAATTATTTATTCCAATCACAGCTTATTGAAAAGAAAGTAGAAACACAACAATAGTGAGGAAAAAGAGCGAAGCATTTTTTTTTTCATAATTACTTGTATACTATTGGATAAGGTATGTATTTGCAAAGAAACAAACCACGAGAGAGCTGTACCAACTACCAAGTAAAAAACAAAAAAAAAGTCAATCAAAAGCTTTTGTAAGTGAAGAAGACAAGCTCTACAAAGCTTATAATACGCCGTACGGAGCTCAAAACCTACCTGGCAGGTTTTTATTATTTTTAACCTGTATTATTATTAGAAGGGACACTAAGAAAGCAAGGTTTAAATAGGAACCAATACGTAGCTATCAGCAAAATTGTTGTAGCCAAAATCACAGTAACTATTTAGAAATGTCACCTAGTAAAAACGGTACATAATTTAATAAAAGCTTTTAAAGCTAAAATCTATATCAGCCGTTTATGTTTCAGAGCCCAAATAATTATACAAAGATACTCGATTGAAAGGAAGGGTGGCAAGGAGATTTATAAACATTACCCTCGATCTGGCGCAGTCGATTAAAAACATAATTTCGACCGGAAAACGAAAACACTGGACATCTTCCATCATAAATTCAAAACGCGTGCCGTTGACGAAGCATGATTCCTTTTCCGTGCTTTTGACATTTTTGTAGACTTTATAATTATTGTAACTTCCCTTAGCATGCAGGTGGAACGGAGGGCTGCGCCCGGCGGATGTGACGTCACAGGCAGTGCCCACTTGTGGACGTTCCCACGCACATGATGTGCTTGGGCCTTGGGATGAAGTTCAAGGGGCACATTATCCAGACTTTGTTAAATGTTTATCAAGCAATGGAATCTCAATATAGACGATATTAATCGGAGAGCCTACGAATAATAAAAACCAAGGAAGTAACTTAAGTAACTCTGTCAAAAAACATGCTCCAAAATACTTGTCAAAAAAGTGTACCTTAGGTACACATTTCAATACATTTTCAATATTTAGGTGGCCTTGAGCGGTATAAAAGCTGACGTTACATGACAATTCGAAAGGAACCAAATTTAAAACGGTAATAGTATGGGGTTACGTTTCCTTAGTTTTTATTATTCGTAGCGGAGAGCATAATATTTTAGATTGTAACGATGAAATAAAACTAACTTCAGCGACCTGCGACACTACTGGCTTCTATTACCTCTGAAGGTAATGAATAAGGATATTATATAGAGCTAGCGAAGGAATCTTATTAGACATTACTTGAATCTTTATGAAAGTCCACACGAGGAGTCACAACTTTTTATTAAGTGCATCTTCGAGTCAGCATAGAATTTAGTGACAAGCTAACCTCATGATCATCACCTGATTTTCACTTCAGGTGCATACGAAATCATCAGTCATCACTCATCAGTCATCACTCAACAATTTTGACCAACTGCTTTAGACTTTCAAGTATAAATTCTAGACCTCTACAACCAAGAACATGTGTTGTAGATAAATAAATTAAGTTGAACATCTAAACAGTCATTATGCCCCTACTCCCTATACCTGCTTCGTGGCAGGTGTGTTTTTATAGCCTATCCAGGTAGCCGAGTAAAAATAGAAGACTGTAATAATACTCATCTGTTCAACTTCCGTTGGGCCTGTTATATAATTTATTCTGGTTGTTTTATCCGTCTCAAAAAAGGTTGATTTTGTGCGTAAGTTTGTTGCGATATTGTTAGAGAATACTGAAGCTATTTGGAAGGAGTTTTCGTCATTGACAACGAATTATATTACCTATTAGATAAGTTATTAGTTATTATTATATTATCAACGTGTCAAGGTCTGATGAAGACAACCTTTTCTTTGAAGAACCACCAAGAATGGAATGGTTTGGCCTTTACTTGTTGTATTTGTTCATACTCTCCGTTTGATTCCTGGCGGCTTGTCTATAATAGTAACAATACCCTTTGTTTCCCCCCAGGTTGAACTAGCTATTGACTTACCTACTTGGAAATTCCCATTTCCCAGGTACCTACCTAATTATCTTAGCCGACTTTAAGTAGAAAGAATATGTATTGTTAATGTACTGTTACAAAATATGTTTTTTACAGTAAGTATAGCAAATACTACGTAATTACGGTTCATCAAAATTGCCTTTTCCTCTTGTTCGACATACAGAAGTACCGTATGATGAAAATTACTATCTTTAGTGAAGTACTATAGTCAAAAACACTTAAGACGATTCACAAAACTTTATAAATATTATGGAGGTATTTCCAAGTTCAGCCATGATGAGTAACCATGATTGGGAAGCTAGCAAGTAGCATAGCATGCATAAATCACAATGGGCATTTATTGCCCATTAATCACAGACCATTAATTTATACTGTAAATTCTGTAATCAACTAATTACAGAAAAATATGACCCGCTATGTTCGTAACCCTATTTATTTAAATTACTAGCTGTCCCGGCAAACGTTGTTTTGCCATATAAAGTATTTTTACTTCATCAGTTGATACAAAATCTTACCCTCTCTTTTGTCCCCTAAGAGGGGTGGGGGGAAAACTGTTATACACCAAATGTTAAGTTGAAAAACACAGTAAATAATTAGGGAATGCAAATCTCGCGAGATTGGGGCTCAAGCGAGATCCCGCGAGTTTATGAATACAATACCGCGAGATCTCGTCAATTTCGAGATCTCGCGAGATTAGCAGTTTGGTGGGTTTTTTTGCAAATAATCACAATATTTGAATAATATACGAAAGTAATAAATATTATAAGTATTATAAGTAGACATCGGATTATATGCATGATCAAAGTGCCGAAAAATGGCCAAAATATGCACAAAATATGCACAATAAGAAGACATTTACTTTAAAAAAATATATTTTTGAAGAGTTTTCTGGTGTTGCAATCAAATCCAGGATTTTTTCTTCTTTCTGATTGAAATTTTATTTAAGTATTATTATTTTTTTCTAATGCTGCCAACCACAAAGAAATATATTTTTATTATCAGGTTTATTGCGAAAGTCTTTGAACATAAGTGGGGCCACATATTATTTGAGGTATTTTGATCCATCGTACTTCAGTTTCGTGGCCTCGGTAGCTAGTTTGGAGACTACGATGGCATAAAACGACTGAAATATGCACTATCAACGAAAAATTGCCAAAATCGCCTATCGCCTAAAAAGTGCCTTTATATGCATTTGCATATGCAAGTATGCAAATGCATATCATCCGATCTCTAATTATAAGATTAACATTCATTTTTACGATTTTTTTCAATAGAATTTTATGCATCAAACATTGTTTGACGTATATATCTGTCTCTAATTTTTAAGTAGTAAACTTTGACATACGTATCTACTATCTATCAAATAACAAATGAAAGAAACAACCTGTCTTCTCTTCCAATGTGCGCTTTTATAATTTTGGACGTGGCGGTAATATCGTGGACGTCGAAGTAAAATGTATGGAAATATTATATGGAGACGCTTTTAAATTTCCGTCGACGATAACTTTTTAACGTGTACGTTAGAGGACATCACGACGCGACGTCTACACTTTTGAACCGCACAAAACTGCCGCGGCGCGCAAATTAAAAAGGGATTTAACGTACCCAACGTTTTATCGTGGAAGCCGTTGTCCACGATAACGTGACGTACAGAATTTACACACCAGATGTTAAGTTGGAAGAAGACAGATATATCTGCGAAAACCGCAATCAAATCGGATCAGTGGTTTTCGTGTGATGCTGGAACAAACATACAGACAGACAGATAGACAGACAAAAATCTAACCACATTTTTGGCTTCTATAGCGATGTAGTGACACCCCCCACTTATTATTTTTTGAATATCTTTAATGTACAGAATTCTCATTTCTACAGTTTTATTATATGTAAGTATATAAGATAATAAAAGGAATTAATTATTTTAATAAGATATTTAATGTAAATAATATTTTGTTTTAATAATAAACAAACTACAACACCTTGACTCAATTTAAACATGGAGGATATCCGGTTAAAGTACAACAGTTAATTGGAATGATCCCACTGATACTGTCTTAAGTAGGTGAGCTTGCTGATCGAGTTTACAAGACGTCACATTAATCTTGGATACTAGGACCTAGGTAATATTGTGTCTTTACTCCATGGTAATATTATTATAAATGCGGAAGTGTGTCTGTCTGCAACCTCTTCACGCCCAAACCGCTGAACCGATGAAGATATATTATGATTTATGAGTCTCCAGAAAAGACAATCATCTTGAAATTGTTGAATTAAAATAACATTCATAACAGCGCGCCTTGTACGGTGGCGGTTACGACGCTCGCCGCGTCCATGATAGGGCGAAATAGGAGAAAAAACCTTTTTAAGGCTTAATATATTACATATTTCAAAAAAGTAAAAAAACCAAATTATCAACTTATGTATTGCAAAGCAGTAGATATTGTTTATATATTCTTTTGATAAATAATGAAGGAGTAAAGTGGTTTCATTCAACGATTTGGAGGTGATTTGGTTTTTTATTTCTTTATTATGTGATACCGATAGAAAAAATATGGCAAAACCACGTTACGTATCATATCATGTAGATTACTAATTATTTTTTTCAGGTATAATTTATCTGTTAATGCCGATGAAAAGTGGTTTCATCTGCACGCTTTTTTCGCGAGAGGAGCCTTAAATTAGCAGTTGTGTAGTTTGGTCACAGAGAACTTCGATAGTAGGGCATTATTATAAACTCTGGTTAAACGAAATATCAGTATTTATGACCATATCAAATAACAATCGTTCAGATCATAAAATATGACGGTACCTAACTGGTAAAGTTCACTTCCTAGATTCCATTAGCTACAGGCCACAACCATAAAATGTTATTCCAAAAACCGAAGTGAAATAGGCGAGTTGCTTTGTAACAGAAACCATTGGGCAATAAATTCTAACATAAACTTTAAGTTTAATGGCGATTTTACGAAGTCCACCGCTATAATTGTGGTCAGTTTAAATCTAATTCTTGTGGACCAATCTCGTAAAACGGTATGTCTCAAAGTGGCTTCTACAAAATCCAAGATATAAACTGCTTTAATCTCTTTCTTAAATGCTATTAACTTCTAGGCATCTGACATCTCCCTCTTAGGAAACTATATAAGCAGGCGCCAAGTTAATTTTTGTGTGTTGTATCATGTATGTAGTAAATCCAGCATTTTCCCAGAACCTTACATAATAAAATGTCTCCTCTAGAAAACATTATTATTATTTATTATCGTCAACTTTTAATTTAAGTGACTTTTTAATTCTTAACAAGGCTCAGTAAAACACGATAAAAGAGAAATCTATAATAACAGTATCGGAAACGAGTAACGACTAACGAACATTCTCGTGAAGACTATCATGGCTATTGTCTGTATTAACGGTGTTGCCAGCATGATGGTTTTACCCCTTAATAATATTGAGAGGAGGTAGAGTTTAGGAAGCTCTGTAGGTTTACAAGGATTTTATTCGTTTACTGTTATTATTTAACTCGTTTAAATTAAGTACCGTACACACTATGGCTAATATAGGTCTAACTAAAATTATTAAATAAATAAATAAAATATTACTTTTAGAATCATACATGTTACACATTAAATGCTGGCGCTGGCAGTACACTTTCAAAACATTATTTTTAAAGTATTTACAGTCTTCTAACAAAATCGAGGAGGCTTTAAAAGAGTTAGGGGTAAATATTTTAAGCAATTGGCAACACTGCCTATTGATTACATACGCGCATAAATAAATAGATGCGTAGCTGATGTCCGTGAGCTCACTGACTCATACAATTAATTCCCGCACCGAATCACGACTATTCTTTGAATTAAACCGTGAATTAGTAACTAAAAAAACTAGGAGCATTTTTATCTATAACTGAGCAAATACCCCGCGTTCCATTTAGCGTACGATCAAAACGTTCAAAATAGGAGAGGCATTTTGAGAGTTTTGATCGTTTTTAACGCTAAATGGAACGCGGGGATAGTAGCATAACAACCACTTGGATGATATCAATGGAAAAAGTACTTTTGCTTTGCTTAAGTAGTAATACTTTTGCGACGATTAAGAAGATTCGCGGGTTTCCCGGAAACAAGAATTTGACGCACTTTCAGTAGAATTCCTAAGCTAACACGTAAAGGCATATTATATAAATCATTATATTGTAGTTACTAGTTATGTAGTTAGCCAATTCCAAGTAGCGAGTACATATATGGTACATAGACGTTCATGGACAGAGCCACGTGCGCATGAGTAAGTCCTACGCGAACGCTGACGTACTCGCAAAACAAAAGTGCTTTATTAATTTGAGTGACATTAGTTTGGACAAAATTAAGCATTGATTCTTATGATTTCACTCTGAATAAGTTTTAGTACTTAGATTTAAACACAAGTATTTTTAGAATGGTATTATAACTTTTCTATGTTATGTAGGTATAGGTACTATAATTTAATCTAGAGCTATTAATTTTAAGTATGTAAACAAACAAATAGATGCAATCCATACTTCCATTATCCATACTATGTAGCATTTATATGCAAAACTGTGTCTGTCTGTCTATTACCTCTTCTCGCCTAAACCGCTGAACCGATTTAGCTGAAATTTGGTGTGGAGATACTTTGAGTCCCGGGAAAGGCATAGGATACTTTTGATACTGGAAAATATACGGTTCCCCGCGATAAACTAATTTCGGCGCCGAGTTACGGGCGTCTCTTGGGAATTTTTTGTATCCTAATTTTAATGATGGCAATAAATGACCAAATGTGTTGAAATGCCGTCAATTACAAACCCAAACGATTACTTAAAGATACATAAAGAACACATACTTATCACCCGGCCTAGTGACCTTATTAGTAGCCATTTAAGATAAGATATGCTTAAAATAAAATACTTTATAGTAAGTACTAAGTAGTGAGTAGGTAGAGAGTAGATACCTAAAGCACTCTGACTGATTCAGTCACTCATTAAGCTGTACACAATATTAAGGATCAAAATCTGCAAAAGATCATCCCGAGCTCTTTTACTAAAATCAGGGGTAAGTAGAGATAATGATCTCTACTACACTAAAAACCACTCATCTCATAATAATAAATGTCAAACTAAAAACTATAAGACGGCTCTGGGATCTTATTATGAACTACACCGTCCAATGATATTCATTTTATAACAATAACTAGCTGTTGCCCGCGACTTCGTCCGCGTTAACATAGTATAATAACAAAGATGGATAGTTTTTTGGTTTTTTTGTGGTTCCTTATACAAAGGGTAAAAACGGGACCCTATTTAAGCAAACGTCAATAAACTTTCATGTTTCTAACTTAAGAAATAACGGACTTTTATTCAAACTTTCAACCCCAATTTTACCCCCTTGGGGGTAGAATTTCCAAAAACGCTTAAATACGTATTCATTTATTTTTGATCAGTAACCAAAAAATAAAGTTTCATGTTTCTAACTCAAGAAATGACGGACTTTCATTCAAACTTTCAACCCCTATTTCACCCCCTTCGGGGTAATTTTTTTTAAATTCCTTCCTTAGTGGGTGTCTACTTAATAAAACAACCCTACTCACCAAATTTCGTGGCTGTAACTTTAACAGTTTTTGCTCAGCGATGATGAATCAGTGAGTCAATCAGTCAGTCAGTCAGGACATGTAATTTTATAAGTATAGATTGACAAACTTGCACAAAATATGTAATGTTTTTACTCCAATATAACCTGCTCCTTTTTGGAAGTCGGTTAAAGAACAGGCACTTATCCTGCAATAATGGTGAGTTGGTGACCATGCAGCATCTGTTTTCAATTAAAGCCGTAATTGGATCTTCACAGTCCCATTTATCCACTTGAAACATAAACCATGTGGTCATGGGACTAACACTTTACATGTCACATGATATATTCCCAGTCCTGTTTTATTTTATGGTTAGATAGGTAAGTACCTGCTTACTGCAAAAAATAGCAACGTAAAAAAATATACCTCCTGAAGATTTTTGCTTTTATTAGTACTTATTAAATTTTTCAAAATTAATTATTTAATAAATCTGCGTTTATATAATGCTATTATTAGAAAATCTAACATTATTAAAGTAGACAACGGTAACATCCTTTTACTATGAAGTATGACGGTAATATTATTTACTGTTTCCATTTTTAAATATGTTATCGTGACTGTAGTGTACTGTGTAGCCTAGAGTCTAGGATAAGGCTTCAGACTTGAAGTAGTCTCTAGGGCTCTATCAAGCATATCGTACAAGGCAACTCAACTTGACACCAGGGTTAGGTGCCTCTTGGTCAAGGTTTGGTAATATGAGTAGCAGAAGAAAGCTTACCAGGATCAAAATTATCAAAAAATATTTGTAATAGACGACGCCCGCAACGGACGAAATTTTTAGAAAAAGTTTATCGCGTGGTAACAGTTTATTTTTCCGGAATGAAAAGTATTCTACGTCCTCTTGCGGGAGTCGGGACTCTTTAATCGATCGCGGATTCTTGATAATCTATTGTTATTCTATTGTTGTCGCGACTCGCAATCACCGGTCGTGCAGCGTGCTCTTATGGGGCTTGACAGGCTATCAAGTATTTCTATACCGAATTTCAGCAAAATCGGTTATAGCGGTTTGAGTTTGAAGAGGCATCAGGCAACAGATATACATACACACTTTCCCATTTATAACATTACTATGGATGTTTATTGGGATTGGGATCTCTCAGTTACATCAGAGACGAATATCAATTACGAAGATTTTGACATAAGCCGCATAGCATACATTATCTGTCATAGTCGTCATTAAATTCAAGTTTAATCATCATTAAATGTAAGTCTCTGAGTGTGGCGGTTGGTCTTGTGTATGTTACTAGAGTTTCAAGCTACGAATGCTAATCACAGAATAATATTATGGATGCCACGAGCTATCTTGTTGTGCGCCGCGAAGAGGCAAGAGGGGCGCCGTGAGTCGATCCTCCATCATTAATTTCATTATCCATAACCACAAAATTAAATATATTATACTTAAAATAAAATTATAATGTGAATTATACGAAGCAGGCAGATGATTAAATATTTTTTATTATTATTTACCTACTTACTTAACCAAACTAAAAGGTGTTTATGTATCTTTTTTTTGTAATAGCTCGGTAAAGTAGGGCGCCGCGGACAAAATATTGACTTGT
Organism: Polyommatus icarus; assembly: GCA_937595015.1. Lineage (NCBI taxonomy): Eukaryota > Metazoa > Arthropoda > Insecta > Lepidoptera > Lycaenidae > Polyommatus > Polyommatus icarus. The sequence continues at coordinate 12,674,039 of OW569332.1, read as the reverse complement.
AAGTGCGCCGCAGGCTGAAAAAGATTGGGAACCCCTGCTCTAACGTATACTTAATACGTCGAGATGGACGCCGCGTTATGGATGTCTCGTATTTTTCTTGGAACCGGTCCTCGGAGATTATATGCATACAAGAGTACAATAGAGCCAACTGACTCGCATACCTGTACGGTGTACCTCTACAGTCTCACTGACAACCTTATGAACATCGTAATAAGGTCGATAATGTCCACCAGTTTATCGGCGGAGGTAAATCAAGGGACCCATTGTTTAAAATTAAAATTTAACAGTTTTAAAACATCACGCTTCGATTCTATAGGGTCACGTAACACGTTTCGTCGCTTTAAAATTTTGAACGGAAACCTTTACCTTTTACCTACTTTTCATCAAGAAGGTATTACATAGTTATAAGTTATAACAATTATCTTATATATAAAAATGGATTTTGAACTCAAAAACGGCTGAACGGATTAGGCTGATTATAGTCTTAAAATATTCGTAGAAGTCCAGGGAAGGTTTTAAAATTTGGTTGACACGAAGTTCACCGGGACAGCTAGTAGCTTATAAGTTATAACTTATACTATTCCAAATAATGAGGGGCAAAAATGTATGGGCTCTGGTATAGTGCTCAACAGGACTGGATTGTATATTTTTGGGAAGGTATACCCATGTACATTAATGACCAATAGGGCGCTTGTCAAGATTCGTTGTACTTTTTGAGTAAAGCCATGTTAAAAGTGACATCAGCGCTTATACATTTCATGCTGATAACATCACGTTACATTATAGCATGATTATTTTTAGGGTTCCGTAGTCAACAAGGATATTATAGTTTCAGTCTGTCCGTCTGTCCATCTATCCGCGTTTTTTTTTTAAATTCTCCTATCCCTGATTTTAAGTTGAGGAAGGTGAACTGTCTAAGACAAGACATCCGTAACCTTTCTAAGCGCAAATAAGTCTTACCACATCTACGACAAAAACTATGCGTCATTTACGCTGGCCTTGTACGTTGACTGTACATTATTTCAAAAAGTACAGTTGCTAGGGGCTGGGCGCCATATAACTTTTTTACCTACTCACTAAGAGCTATCTAATGGTATATATTTTATCTCTGTTGAGCAATATACCAAAATGCCCATGATCCTTTGAAAAAGAATCCTGTAGGGATTTTTTTAACAGTATCTATCCCACCTGGCCTCGCCCTAAATAATGTCACATTAATAATAACATTTCCCAACTTAAAAAAGTTTGGCACTTCCACCTGCTGTAATATTTTAACAGTCGCACTCAATAACATTTTATTTAATTATTACTCACTTAACTTTAATTTTGTGAAAATATTGAATTAAACTCTTTTATTTAAATTAAAGTTAAGTAATAACAGTGTCTGTACATAAAACATAATATTATTTATAATCAACCACGTTGATCTCATTTTCCTAGTGGCCGTTTCCATACTGGTAGCAATTAGCATTAATGTACTAGATGCAAATTATATTGTTACGTAATTTCAGGACACGTTCTCAATTATGTATTATGCATTTTGCATTCGGCTTACCATATTAAATCTGTACCCCTATTCTACTAGATCAGGGTTTCTCAAAGTGGGGTACGCGAACCCCAAGGGGTTCACCATTCGACGGCAGAGGGTTCGCCGTTCGCGACAAGGTTTACGGTATGGTGGCAAGTTGGCAACTGGCAACAAGAGTCATAGAAATGTCCGTAGATGAATCATGAAACCCTTCAAGCTGATTTCAAAAGGATGCCTTTGTTAGATTTTTGGGCAGCTATGTAGACAGGCAGAGTATTTCGAACTCTCACGCAAAGCGGTGAATTTCCTTTTACCCTTTGCTGCAACATACTAATTGTGAATTATTATGATACTTAAATTATTTTCTTCAACAGTCAATTTTATTATTTTCTATTTCATTAACTGTACTGTTAATAAGGGGTTCGCTGTCATCTGGAAATTTTAACAGGGGTTCGTGTAGCCGAATCTAAAGTTTGAGAAACCCTAGTAGTACTAGATATAGAAAGAATTTAAAACGAAAGTCGTTTAAATAAATTCTTTCTAGATAGACCTTTGTTCGGAATATACATCTAAGTTTCAAAGATTTAAACGAGTGAAGCACGAAACCGTTTAAAACTATACCACCTACTCCTAGGCCTATAACTAGGTATAGATAGCTAGTGTTAGACTTTAGAACATCTATTAAGAGCTCGTTTGCAATCGCTCGACCTTTGTCTATGCAGTTGAGAGGTTTAACTCGACGATGCAGAAACTTCAGAAAAAACCTTCGTGTTATTTTTAGTATTAAACTATTTTTTAATCCGTTTCCATTAATTTTAATCTACTTACGTGAAAACTAAAGATTGCAACTGCCGACAGAATTATTTACGATATTTAAATTAATTGGTATCATTATAGCTGTATTTTACAATATATTTTAAGATCAAAATTAATTTAAGTTTTAAACATAATGATAATAATACTATGATAGGTACTTAGTATTTAACTTCGATTGAGTTTTATAGTGTGAGCGTAATTTCAAATTTGTGAGTCGGAGAATTTCGGCTGGCAGAAATTCTGCTACATTCAGTTTCATAGAAAATTCCTATTTTATTCACACGAGCGTAATTTTGTGAGTCATGATTTGTATGAAAAAATATTTAACGCGACCGAAATTCTGCGACCAGACTCACAAAATTACGCTCGTTTAGTTTCACCCTTAGCCGTTAATAATTTTATCGCCTGCCTCATAATATTTCGGGGGTTTTTTTGCGAATGTAATAAATAATTAAAAATAAGAATAAACTGCGGGCAGTGGGTACCCTATCTAAACTGCTGTAAGATCTAACAACACTACAAATCGATTTCGCGCTAAATTAATTGATTGTGTAACAATTTATGCATGCTTTCACACGATTAAAGTGAGCATGATCGTAATAAAATGTTATACCATCTTCCTGCTACTATACTATAATTTAATAACATTACATATACTATAATTTAATAACATTACATTGAGTATTCGAAGTAACATCCGACACGAACTGTAACAGTACAAAATTGTGAGAAAGTCTTACGATAATAAACTGTAACACTAATAGGTAACCGATTTTGATAAGGTAACGGTGGAATAATTTGCTCTGGCACAGTGGCAACTGGCAAAGTGACCGAGATAATACGAATCTGTCAAGACCATAATATCCAAAGGTCCCTCTCCATGTTTTACCATAATTATTGCGTAGTATGTTTTTTGTAGTATGTTTTTTTTTCCTTTCAATCTTATTTTTAATGGCTGGTTCGTCTAATGCAAGTTATCATTATGTGAAAGCTGATACGAGAAACTTACCAAAAGTTCGAAACGTAATGTTGATCGAATTTATTGCTAATTTAACGCCATTGAAGGTCAAACTAAGGTTAAACATATTTCTTCAAAAATATAAGTAACTAATGGGTATTTTTTTCGTTTATATACAGAAAAACGATCACTGACCTTATTCCTCGAAATGTTTTTGTAATGAGCAAAATTAAAAAAAATGGACAATCCCCATTGCGTCACGCGGTTGATAGCATACATAGCCAGTAGCATACTGTGGCCACTTACCCTCCGCAAGTTACATTTTACACGGTACATATTGTGTACCTCCTTTGTTAGTAATTTTATATTATTTAAAGGCGTATTGAGTATTGACCTACATGTAGATTTTAGGGTGAAGCCAAACGAGCGTAATTTGTAAGTTGACTTGTGAGTCGTAGAATTTCGACTGGCAAAAATTCTGCTGCATTCAGTTTCCTCCACAAAGTCCTGTTTGTTTCACACGAGCCTAAAAGATTATTACGCGACCGAAATTACGTTTGGCAGCACATTACCCTCCACGCCTAGTACGCTAAATGTACGTATTGCAAAGGAAAATTCAGTGAACATAATGACTCCTTGTTTTTGTGATCCAGTTCTTAATATAGCGCGTCATCGCGAAAGTGGTAAGTGCGGCAGTCTTCACGATCGGTACCACATTCCGCAGCGACATGATCGTTAGATACGCAAAAACTAGACGTGATACCAGTCTAGGCATTAGTAGTTTACCGGCTTCGCCTTCTAATTATAGCGATGAACTTACTTAATGCCTAGGCAGCCGGCTAATGGCTTGTTTCCACACATTTTCTAATATAAGTATTAAGTGCCTAGTTTGTTCCGATTTATTGTAACCTAAATGTAAACAAAACAGCTCAACTATTCAAATCAATGTATATTATATGCAGTATGACGTATGTGCCACAGTTATTCTCTCAGAGGAGACTAGTAGCAATATAGACGAAAGACTGTTGTTTGTGATTAAAATTACTTAAAAACAGAGTAAAGTTAAAATAGTGAACATTCGCTGGCGCATGAGCTGGCAGATTATTAGTTCATGTCGAAATAAGCTTGAAAGCAAATAATTATTATGAATCAGATTCAGCTTGCTGAATCATGAAGTCAGAGACCAGAGTAGTTTAGCTACTATGCCGATAGCCGATATTACAATAATATTTTGCACACGAAATAACAGCTGCTTGTTGCTCAAGATACTCAAAAGGCCAGTGACGGTCACTATAGTGTTAATTGTACTAATTTTTCGAAGTCATGTAAACAATTCTTTTGTTTATTATGCTATGGGTAGGTATACGCCCATTACACATTATAGACTATGTTGGCAAGTAAGGATTGTTTACATGTTAACTCGCTCATTAGTCATTGGATTGAACTTACCTCATAAGTCATACCTCAAGCAGGAGTTAACTCAGGCACCTCCTTTGGACTCTATGGAAGCAAGTCCAAGTTAATCTCGAGTGCAGTTGTAGCTTTGAAAAACGCGCGCGATTAGCGTACGTTGACAGGAAGGTATTTAAAAAAAACGACGACTAACCTGCCCGGTAGCTTTTTTGTATCGGTGAGTTGCCTCTCTCACGAGGTCCCGAACTAGGAGGTCACCGGCGCCGCAAGGGACCAGCACCCGCACAGATCCAAAACACACCGTCACTTTCATATTGCCACTATACATGCTACGGTCAACAACTCAACATCTGAGAACCACGGTAACCTTACGGCTCATCACTGAACTTTTGCAACATTTCTGTTTGGAAACCGATAAGCACTATTTAACGCACATGGTAAAAACGAGCCGGAATCGAAGTGCACAAAGCGACGTTTGAGTAAAACGAACAAAAACACTGGCCGGCCCGGTCGTTATCATGTCGTTGAGCGGGAGTGGGACACGTAGTTTTCACTACGTCTATGATGCACGAAATATTTCTATACACCCACAGTCGATCAACACAGGTCACATTTCGATAAGATTACGCGGAATTACGCGCGTAGTTTGCGCGGCGACGTCAACGGTCGCCACAACTTGTATGAATAAAAATTCGTTCGGTTGTGGAGCGGCGCGCGGTGGGACGCGGGGCGGCGCGGGGGGCTCGACCGGTTCCCGCAGCCAATGGGCGGCCGCGTCACCGCAGGCAGCTGTGGCCGGTGGCTGGTGGCCCGCGCTTGATAACGCGCGCCGCATAGGTACCTGCGGAGTGCGGAGTGCAGGGTTCGAATCCTCGAAATCATGATGTCAGTTACAAAACACAGATTGATGCAGTATTGTTTCTTGTCAACTGCCAATGGCAAGGAATTATGGGCAATAAAAGCAGCATGTTAATTACTTAAGAGGGCGACTAATGCAAAAAATCAAACATCGTCCTTCTCTCTTCACACTCACGCCCGTCTTTCATATGCCAGGTGATAAAGGACGACGCGGATTCATCGCCAAATTAGTTTTTCTCAATAACTCGATAAATATACATTTTAAATTTTAAAAATCCGCTAGGTCGATCTCTCGATGATAGAATTTTATACTTACAATGTATTGAAATATTAACTTAGTTCAATGCACGGTTATGGCAATACGTGAAAAATTCGTGAAAATTTGATGCATCTTTGTGATTTTTTTCTATCGAGAAAATTTTAAGACATGCTCAGATTGAACACTTGGAAATATAATGTAGTAAGTATCTAATTTTAGAAAATGAAACAATTTGGGGCTTATTTTCAAGTATAAAAATTAATTATAAAATCGTCAATTTCGGGTTAGTCGCCCACTTAATATGCAACAAACTTTTTAACTTAGTATAGACTACTGATTTCCATAATAATGATATTTAATATTTTAAATACTCAGAAGTCATACTTAACTCATAATTTAATTATATAGTAATACGCAAAATATTACCACACTTTTCTTTAGGACTTATGACGTACCTATCCTTTGGAGACTTTGCCACGAAGCCGACGAGTAGTTTATCATTCAAAATTCCGACACTGGAGCTGAGGCTAAGGTTTGAAATTCAATATTGTCATGCCAACCGACGCGATGCGACACGATAACATAGTAGAATCACAGAATATAAGGGAGGAGACCTAATGCTAGACACTGAACTAATAGATGACACTTACGAAAAAAATACCATAAAAATAAGAATTACTCTACTTATTTCTCAACGCTGTAAATGTTATAAGCTTCTCAAGCTATCTTTTTATGTGACGAAATATATTAGGGACGCCTTCGGGAACAAAATTTTAAAATGAGATCAGTTTTCGTAAACAATGTGACCTCGTCGACACGCGCTCGGCAATTTCTTAGCAAATAGGTTAAGGAAGGCGAAATTTTGCACGTAAGTTTTGAATACATTTATTTGATTTTTTGTGAATTCTATTGATTTCATTGGATTAATGGTCATATTGTAAACACTAATTAATGTTTATTTATGATTTTTTTATCCATTTTCCCTAACAATATAAACTGTGTCTACTATTAGTTCTTGAAAATGTAAAAAACCTAATAGAAGACATGGATCTTATCTTTTAGTTTAGCAATAAATAAACTAAAAATATTTTGTAGTATATCCTACTGTAAATATCATCACTATTCTCTGAAAATATAATTCTATTAACAAACTAACAACTTAGAACTACTGTACCGAAAAATGGACTAATATCAGACATTGTACTGGTCTATAACAAAAATTAAAACCGACTTCCAAGGTAAAAACAATACTTAATAAAATTAATATGAACTAAAAAGTATTAAATAATTTTTACTATCTAATAGTGCCTTTTTCCGAATTGGGCTAAACCTCAACTATTTCTGTACTCAATCTTCATTATTTTGAAGTCGGTACCAGATAGCTGAATCTTCAGTCCTCTGACAGAATATTTGAAACTTTTGGAACTGGCACCGACTTCAAAATTATGAAGATAGAGTACAGAAATAGTTGAGGTTTAGCCGAATTCGGAAAAAGGCACTATTAGATAGTAAAAATTATTTAATACTTTTTAGTTCATATTAATTTTATTAAGTATTGTTTTTACCTTGGAAGTCGGTTTTAATTTTTTGTTAAAAATAATAATAATTTCACTCTTTTTAGTTACACTAGTGACTAGTAGGTAAACCTTCGCGTATATTTTACGTATCTTATTACAATTTGTTAAGAGTCACAATTCACACTCACAAAATGCGATAACAATAGAAAGGCTATTGTGTCTCGTTTTTCCACGATCGAAGGATCTATCAGATAAAATATTGTATAAACTTGCATAGGATGTAGCGTAGCTACTCATAATATATAATACTAGCTGACCCGGCAAACGTTGTTTTGCCATATAAATTATAGCAGTGCCCGCGACTTTGTTCGTGTGGTTGTCGAAAACACTGTCGCGATTGCAATAAAAAGGATATAGCGGGTCAATATCTTAAGGCGATATATCGAAAATAAATTATACCGCAAGGGCAATTTTATACTTAATAATACGATGATGATGATGAGCGAAATTTGCATAGTAGCATCTGCTTTCCGTTCTTAAAACAACATCGAAACTCCCAAACTTGTATCTATAAAGAATCAGGAGTTCCCTCAGCACCTTCCGAACCATGATATACTTCGGTGCAAAATCTTACTTGCTTCGCTTACTAATGCTTCGAATACTTCTCACGAAACCGAAGTCATCAAATGTTTCCATATAAATTTTGAAGAGTTCCCTCGATTACTAATGGATCCCTTTATCAGGTCACCACTTTTGTGAACGGGGTACTATTGGGATGATGCCCTATACACCAAAAGAAAAATTTTGAAAATCGGTTCACATACGGCGGATTGATCGTTTAAAATATAAAAAAAACGAACATAACACCTCCTCCATCTTGAAAGTCGGTTAAAATTGTAGCCTATGTGTTATTCTGATGTATAAGCTATATTATTGTAAAATTTCATTAAAATCCGTTCAGTAGTTTTTGCGTGAAAGAGTAACAAACATCCATACATACATCCTCACAAACTTTCGCCTTTATAATATTAAGTAGGATATACTATTATCTCATACATATTATTATATCTCATGCATATTAATATGATAAAATTGCCACCTTGGTAAATATAATAATTATTAAGGGAGAAGACCTAATGGCAGACACTTTAAGGAAACATGAAACATTCGAATGTTATAAAATATATAATTTATGAAAATAAAGGATTGATAACTTCTTCCATGTCTTCAGTAACTCTTACAAAATAAAACTATTATAATTATTCTCTGACAAATCAATAAAAAAATATATTATTGGTCTTTTTGTAAACTTAGTCATAAGTACTAATAGATGACATCACAATAAGCGAACAACACTAATAGTAGACACCAATATGAACTAATAGTTGACATAGAACATTAAATTACATTTTACATTTTTTATATTATTAGGCCTTTATTTGCCGTTTTTCAAAAGATTTCATTTACTTCATCATAGTAACTACATGCATCAGAAATATTATCCACGTTGTCTCCAGATTCTATTCATTCTTCTTCCATGCTGAAACTATCTTTCCTTTTATTTTTATTTTTCATATTTTTTTCCCAGCAAATTTATTTTTAGTCTTAAGTCTCCATGCTTCTTTTGCCTCTTCTTTTTTCTTCTTTTTGTTCTCAGTTCTCCTTTTTCTTCTTTTTACTGCTACAAAACTAAAGCATCGATTTTTAGATCAGTGCAAGGTCTAATATTAGACACCATGTCCATTTTTAGGTACAGTAGTTCTAAGTTCTTAGTTTGTTAATAGAATTATATTTTTAGAGAATAGTGATGATATTTGCAGTAGAATAAAGTACAAAATAACTTTAGTATGTATTGAAAAACTAAAAGATGAGATCCATGTCATTAGGTTTTTTTACATTTTCAAGAACTAATAGTAGACACCCTTTATATTGTTAGGGAAAATGGATAAAAGATCATAAATAAACATTAATTAGTGTAAACAACATGACCATTAATCCAATGAAGTCAATAGAAATTACAAAAAAATCTAATAAATGTATTCAAAACTTACGTGCAAAATTTCGCCTTCCTTAACCTATTTGCTAAGAAATTGCCGGGTGCGTGTTGACGCGGTCACATCATTTACGAAAACTGATCCCATTTTAAAATTTTGTTCCCGAAGGCATCCCTGATATATTTTTTCACATCAACAGATAGCATAAGAAGCTTATAAAATTTACAGTGTTGAGAAATAATTAGAATAATTCTTATTTTTATGGCATTTTTGTCGTAAGTGTCTTCTATTAGTTCAGTGTCTACCATTAGCGCCTTTCCCTTAATATCTATAATTTTTATATCGCTTGACAAACTCTAGTCTCGATCTAAAAGACTCTATCGCGGTCTAAAAGACTGCGATTCTCAGAGACACTGGTTCGAGACCAAGCGGACCTGCTCGGACTTTTTTCATATTATTTCTGTTTAACCACTACTGCTAAGAGCTTCCAGAAAGACAATAAATTTATAAAATGAACTTTCTTGATAATATAACATTTCGTAAAAATCGCACAAAACTGAACACGTCGAATCCAAGCGACGATGATAACGTATCGTTGCAAAATACAATAGTATACACAGCATTCCGGACATATCCGATGATGATAGTAATGAGATTAATGAGAACCATAAATTGCGAGATCGTATACTAGCACTCGAAAATGAACTGAAAGAAGCCCGTAATCAAATCGACATTTTAGCAAAAGAAAACAATGAATTAAAATCAAAAAGGAACAATAAAAACAAACAAAAAAATAAAAAAAATAAATAAGAAAAAGACTGACAATGGTTCAAAATCTCCAGTAAAAGACATATCTCCTGAAAATCAAACTAGCAAGATAGCAAGCAACCCTGACAAAAATATTATAAAAACCGTTAAACAACCATTACGGAAAAAGATATGTATAGTGAGCACTAATAAAATAAATAGAATTCTCTCAATCGCTCAAGAAAATTTAAAGCATTGCTCTAACATTTGCCATTACATTAAACCAAATGCTAACACAAATGAGTTATTATCGGGACTCCAAACAAACCTAGTTGATTTTACGTCAAATGATTTCTGCATAATATTGATTGGAGAAGAAGATTTCAAGACAACAAATGACTATTTTAGCATCATAACATATATAAGACAAGTTCTTCAAGAAATTCAACACACAAATATAATTGTATGCCTTCCTACGTACAAATTTGGATATAACACTAATATGTTTAACTGGAGGGTCGAAAACTTTAATAACTTACTTTACCTAGATATATCAACACATGAACACGCATATATTCTAGACTCTAACAAAAATTTGATGTACAATTACAGTACGTTTAAAAGACGCTCTGGCTCAATCAATAACTATGGTATGAGAATAATTTTTACAAACATTCAAGAGTTGATTGATGATATTCTTAACTATATTATAGAAAATCAGACTTCAGAAGAACATCTTGCAGTATTGTCCAACGACGATGATGCCCTCTTTTTTCGAAAATAAAAGCTTAAATATACTTCATCAAAACGTCGCCGGTATACTTAAAAAAGGCGACGAGCTGTTAATCAATATTGAAGACCTTTCGAGTAAAAATATAAATATTGACGTATTATGCATCAGTGAACATTTTATGGAACTAGGACAGGAGAAATATTTGGACCTACATAATTATACTTTAGCTACAAGTTACAGTAGAACGAATAGTAAAAGAGGAGGAACTTGTATATTGGTAAAAAATAATATTGAATGGCAAGAAATTAGGGAAATTCGTGAAATGTCATTATCTAATGTATTTGAATGTTGTGCTGTCAAATTGATTTCTTATAATATTTTGATTGTATGTGTCTATAGGATTCCTAAGCTTAATAATTTTAATACTTTTTTTACTAAATTAAATTCAATTTTAACTTTTTCTTCATCACTTAAAGTAAGTAATATTGTGATAGCTGGTGATTTTAACATTGATATATTAAAAACAAACGCTATTACCTCGGAATTTCAATATTTACTATTGAATTATAACATTAAACTGGCAGTTAAAGAACCAACACGATTAGCCAGTCAAACTTGCATAGATAATATTGCTCATAACTTTAAAGGTAAATGCAAAACGGATGTGCTAGAGATGGGTTTATCGGATCATATGGCCAGGGATCGGAACCGGTTTAGCAAAACCGGTTAATTTCGTTCGATAAACCGATATAATTTCGTTCCTCCATAAAACCGGTAAATAGATAGAAATTTTTTTTTAAGCTCTCACAAACCGAAATAAACCGGTTTGAGCGGGGCGTGCGGCTCGCACCTTTGCATCGCCGCGCTGTTGCCGCTCCGCACTATCTCCCATCTCGTCGCACGCGCACCTTTCTTCTCTATCTCGATTCTCGCATGCGCGGGGTTTATTTACTATAATTACTTCGTTCGTCCTTCGCCGTGAGTGTTTATTTTTTTTATCTCCGAATAAATATAATTATCTCCGACAACAATTTACATCTGACAATAACAGACCGCAAGTTTCTAATGCCTTGCTAGAGACTGAATTGATTTTAAAATTGGTTGAGTTTTTGCAAGAACCAATATGTACTTCCATTAGATTCTAATATACTTAAATATTGGGAGACGAAAAAAAAACCGATCCAAATTTATATAATCTGGAAAAAGTTGTTTTAGCTATCCCACTAACAAGTGTAAGCGTCGAGAGGCTTTTTTTTTCATTAAAATTTGTACTCAACAATTTAAGAATGCGTTTGCAAGACTCCATTATAGATGATGTAATGATTGTTAGAAATAATTATTTGTATTCCAAATAATTTCCTTAAATTTATGCCCCAGTCGGATCATTGCCGCCATTTAATAACGAATACTTGGGCTATTGGTCCCCAAAAACTTTGGTCCCAATGGGACGAATGACCTGAGATAATTAAAGTATTTAAACTAACGTTAATTACTGTTAAAGTCTCGTAAGACTTTACATAAGTTTATAATTTTATAAATAGTTTTAACGAATGCGACTACACTTTAGACTGATTTCAGGTATTGTTAAATTGTAATACTTGATTTATTATTATTATATAAAAATGTAAAATAATATATTTTTATATAAATTATAACCACAGCAATTACATAATGTAACATAGCATTATTTTTATTTAAAAATTGTAATATTATTGAAAATAAGAAAAAATAATGTATGAAGAGTATTACTCATACTTCAATAATTATATTATTACATAATAATATTTTATCTATTATTTATTTATTTATTTAAATCAGGCATCCTGGCCCATATTATATATACCTTATAGACTAACATACATAACATACATTGATTTACATGTATCCGAGCGGCTCGATATGTACGGATTAGAATACTGGACAAGTTGGTACGATTTAAATGATGTGTTAAATTATAAAATTATTGGCATAGATGAAGCAAAAAGAAATTATAATACTTCTATTCTAAAAAATGTCTGTTCTATCTATATTGATGATAAATTTTCTTTCCATTATAAATTTTTTACAGATGGTTCAAAAGAACTAATTCATAATAATACGTACCGTATGGGAGCTGCTATATATGACCCTCAATGTGATAAATCTTTTAAATGGTCAATTACTGCTAACATGTCAATTATGTATATTGAACTTATTGCTATTTTTAAGGCGTTGTCTTACATTAAATTAATTAATTTTAATAAATTTGTTATTCTGTCTGACTCTAAAAGTGCCCTACAACACTTGGCTCGGTGTACCTCTTGTGTGAGAGGAACACCGATTGCCTACAGTATTCTAAGAATTTTATTTGAGTTGAAAGCTTGTTCTAAAGAGGTATTTCTCCAGTGGATCCCTTCACATACTGGGTTAGTAGGGAACGATATTGTCGACAGATTGGCAAAAGAAGCTTCTTGTGACGGCGCCCCTACCGATGTGAGACCTTTTTTTAGTGATTTCATTCCCATAGTAAAAGAAAATTGTTTTAAGTTGTGGCGAGAACACACGCGCCTTTTCTTGAGCGATTGAGAGAATTCTATTTATTTTATTAGTGCTCACTATACATATCTTTTTCCGTAATGGTTGTTTAACGGTTTTTATAATATTTTTGTCAGGGTTGCTTGCTATCTTGCTAGTTTGATTTTCAGGAGATATGTCTTTTACTGGAGATTTTGAACCATTGTCAGTCTTTTTCTTATTTATTTTTTTATTTTTTTGTTTGTTTTTATTGTTCCTTTTTGATTTTAATTCATTGTTTTCTTTTGCTAAAATGTCGATTTGATTACGGGCTTCTTTCAGTTCATTTTCGAGTGCTAGTATACGATCTCGCAATTTATGGTTCTCATTAATCTCATTACTATCATCATCGGATATGTCCGGAATTCGCCTCCGCGGCGCTGACCGCCATGTATATTTAAACAAAGTGTTGTTATACAGTATAAAATTATTATTATTATTAGTATATCCACACCTATGCCTTGTACTATTATCTATTCTGTGCCATGAGACATTGGTGACCTTAACACGACGTGGTAATGATGAAGACGATGATGATGATGATGATGATGATTATGATTATGATGATGAATATGAGTTGCATAGTAGCATATGCTTTCTGTTCTTAAAACAACGCCGAAACTCCCAAACGTGTATCTATAAGGAGTCAGGAGTTCTCTCAGCATCTTCGAAACCATGGTATACCTTGACCCAATATTTGACTTTTTGGTAGCATATTCTTAGTACACTTCACATAAAACCAAAATTACCATATGTTTCCATATAAATTTCGAGGAGTTCCCTCGATTACTCCTGGATGCCATCATCAGGTCACCACTTTGTGAACATGGTACCAAATTGGAGTAAAACCAAATACAACAAAGCAAAAATTTCGAAAATCGTTTCACAGACGGCGGAGTAATCGTTGAACATACAAAAAAAAAAAAAAGAAAAAAAAAATATCCACAGCCGAACATATAACCTCCTCGTTTTTTGGAAGTCGGTTAAAAAGACCAATAACATTTTATTTTATTGTTTTGTCAGAGAATAATTATAATAGTTTTATTTTGTAAGAGTTACTGAAGACATGGAAGAAGTTATCAATCCTTTAGATTCATAAATATATATTTTATAACATTCAAATGCTTCATGTTTCCTTAAAGTGTCTGCCATTAGGTCTCTTCCCTTAATATATTGTTGGTAGAGTGCTGAGTGCAGTATGGAATTGGATGTACTCTTTCGTATTCTCTAAATAACGTTTTAAAATTATTATATTACTTAATCATTGTTTAGAGTTAGTTAAGATTATGTATTTCAAAAAGTTAGGTAGCCTGTAATACCTACCCTAATACCTAATACCAATTACCTGAGAATTTAAAACCGGGTATTTATTTTAATTTATAGCCGACTATAATATTTGTATGCGGAAAACGATGTTGTAACCGACAACGCGTACCTGACTGGAAAACTGATGTCTTAGTCACTATTGAGCACGGAGCTAATATAAATTATATTAACTCCATGCTATTGAGTCAAAAACTTAGTGAACTGTAACATCATAATACATATTTAGTTAACTAGTAAAGTCGAAGTGAAAAAAAATTAAAGGTTCCCCTAAATTTAGCGATAAGGGGAGGAAAAATTGAATTTTCTTTAATTCGAGAAACCTCAAATATTCTGTAAGAAAAATATACCAAATAAAACCACTTAATCGGTCATATAAACCAGTTTAATTTCATGTCATTAATATTGCTTAATTCCATAAAGAAATAAATAGAAATTACAAATAACACTAATTCCATAAATGGTTAACTACAAAAATAATGATGCATAAGAATATATCTGGTTATTACAAAATTTTAAATGTTTATGCTATTAACGTATGAGAAAAAGAAACAAAATAATTCAATTCAGGAACTGGACTTTTATCCTAGAGCATATTGGTACAAAGGAAATAGCTAATTAAACATACCTACGTAGTCGTTTATATTATAAGGGTAACCAAGTTTTTAAAACTTTTATTAAATAGGTACCTTAAAACTCGAAAAAGTTTAAATCGATAATCGTGCCGACTTTAATAACTTTCAGGGTATTCAAGTATCTACAGTAACAGAAAAAACTGCTAAAAACTTTTAACCAGCCAGGAGCCATTTAACTTTAAATAAACAGATACAAATCCATACAATAACAATACTAACAAAAAACAGGAAAAAAGTAACTAGGCATTTTCGAATTATTTTCTAATGCTATTCAGATCTTTAGTCGCAAATTCTAATTTAATTTATAAGTACATTAATTTATAAGCACGAGTTCTATAAGACATAACTTGTAAAAATTATAAACATGATAAAGGAAAAATATTAAAAAAATATATAAAAATAATAACTTAAGTCATGATTGCAGTAAATAAAGTTTGGCACGGTACATATCATATTAAAAACGTTACAGAAAAAATACTAAAATATAATTATTATAGTACATCTTCACAGCATGATACTACCTAAGAATATAGCAGTAGACGACCAATTAACAATATTTACAAAGATTAACAATTGCCTAAATATATCAGGGGAGAGGTATCACTATTTACAAGTTTAGCGTTCGCATGCTTTGTAAAGTCAAAATGAAAGTCACGAATGCTCGGAGGCCGCAAATCAAGTGCTTGATACAAGCAACACTTATGTCATGAACGGAATCGGCCGCAAACGAAGCAAACTTAAGTACCTCCCTAGTCCCTCCCGTTTCACTTATCAATCACAGTAGTAATTTCATAAGCTGCTTTCAGTTTCGACTTACACTAAAATGACACGAATTGACATAAATTATCATAGAAAACTCTAATGAGAATATTCTACAACAAATATTCGATACTGATTTGTGTGGGTTGTACTTTTGGTATCACTACTTTAAATGCAAGGCTACTTAAGGACCGCGGCTGCGCCGCAGCGCTACTACATCATTAAATGAACACTTTCTAATCGAGTTAATATAATCTTTAAAATGGTGTTTCAGTACACAGACCGATGTAGTTTTAGGCACACGGATGATACGTTTACACTTCATAATGGCACTATTCTAAATTTAAACATTGACTAGAAATTACAGATTCGCAAAATCAGATGACCGAGTCCACGTGAACAATACGATCGAAACGACGAGAAAACAGTATCGAAAGTTGTAGTAATAATATCATAACCCCTAAATAAACATCGAAATGCAAACATTTTAATACGTCGAAAGTTAAGTGCTCGAATACAAAAGTCCGAGGTAAATAAGGCTCAGGGACCGGCCCCTACTAAACCACCGAAGGTTACACATATTGGTCGCTCGAAATCGAAATACCTAATCACAAGAAACACCGAATAACTTACCAGAGCACCTTATAATTGTTACAGAGATCATCGCGTATCCTAGACGATTGAGCCATCAGATGGCAATGTACATATACACAGCTTCTATAGGTACATATTGACACAAGTGCAGTCGACGTCTTAACACCTCTTGGAACGAGGCGAGGCGAGGCGCGGCGCGGCATAAATTTGTATGGATTTGACAGATTTCAATTGCGTGTCGTCTTGCGAATCTGTCAAATCCATATAAAATAAGAAAAGCGTCGCGTTGCGGTCTGAATCAACCCTTAGACTGTATTTGCAGCATTTGTGTAGCTATCTAAGAGCAGGGTGATTGTGTATGTAAAGCGACAATACAATAGGCGAAATTGTTTTCAATATCTGCTGTTCTCTTTAACAGCACATATTGTACTATCAGAGTAGTCGATTCATAGGCAGATGGAGGGTCAGGGTCTACGTAATTTGCTCGCCTACCGTCAAACTAAGCCGTCAGATCACGACAAATATTGAATTGACATAACCAGACCAGATATAGGTCCGTCCCATGAATCAATTTCTTCGATGGTACAATTTTCGCTGTCAAATCGCTGTCGCAACTCGCAAGACACATAACCTGCCGTTAACCAATAACGTTCCGCACCGAAATGCTACAAATAGACTATACTGTACTCTGCGAAACATGACGGTAGCGGTCATTGACTCCCTGTCAAAAACTTGTCACTTTCTATACAAAGCCGCGATTGACAACATCTGACACTTCATTGTAAATCGCGGCTTTGTATAGAAAATGACAAGTTTTTGACAGGGAGTCAATGACCGCTACCGCCATGTTTTGCCGAGTACAGTATAGCCAATCAGGGTTACAAGCGTCGACTGCACCCGACCGATTACATAGCAGCACCACAAATGAATGTACAGGGTATTGGAGTATTAGAGAGTCTAGAGTCTAGACGTCGCTCTCGGCGTCGGTGACGTGCGCCGGCTGGCCGAAGTTGCGGGTGATGGACTCGCTCACCGTGCGGATGTTCGCCAGGTACCTGCACAATTACGATTCCCCTTTAGAGTGGAAATTAATTATAAGGAAGTTTTAACACAGGCATTGGTAACTGCTTCGTTTGGTGGCCCGTGGCATAGTCGAGAAACTTTTGACTTTTCAGTTTTATGACATCTTATCGATTAATGATTATCAATACAATAGATTATGGTGTGTAATACACAATGATGCTATATCAAAGCGCACGGAGTGCGCGGCCAAGTTCCAGCAGGCCGCGCACATGCCGTGCACTATTTACACGAACCGTTTCGACGCACTTTTGACCCCCCTGTAGCTCAGTGCCTATTGCGAGTACAAAGATAAAATTATACCTACGTAATTATATACTAGTACCTACGCAGTATACCAAATTTCATAGATATAGCTTCGGTAGATCCTGAAATATCTCCCAGTGAAAATAGCTAATTTTGGCACTGACTCACTCACTCACTCACTCACTGACCGGTAATCAAAACCTCTAGGCCACTTCCAATTGTCCTAGCGCTATGAAATTTGGCACACAGGTTGTGTGTTATATGTAGATTAACAAAAAATTGAGAAATTTAAGAAATCGGTCAAGCGTGAGTGGGTTCACCTACAAACCTGAGAGGCCACTTCCGATTGTCCTAGCGTTATGAAATTTGGCACACAGGTCGTGTGTTATAAGTAGATTAACAAAAAATTGAGAAATTTAAGAAACCGGTCAAGCGTGAGTTGGTTCACCTACAAACCTTAGAGGCCACTTCCGATTGTCCTAGCATTATGAACTTTGGCACACAGGTCGTGTGTTATAAGTAGATTAAAAAAATTTGAGAAATTTGAGAAATCGGTCAAGCGTGAATCGGTTCATCTACGAATTTTAGATACCACTTCCAATTTTCCTAACGTAATGAAATTTGACACTCAGGTCGTGTGTTATTATATGTAGATTAATAAAAAAATTAAGAAGAAATCGGTCAAGCGTGAATCGGCTCCTCTACGAACTATAGGTAAAAATACTTATACGCCAGTGATACAACGAGAATTGGTTTAAAATATTGTCATCATGTACAATGCATACCGTATAGCTTATTAATACTTCGATTGCGGATTCTTGGAAATCTATTGTTTACGCGGTCGAATTCGACCGCTTGGGAGTTGATATACTTAGGTTAAATAAATACTGTTTACTTGAAAATTTCGCTTCTATTGATAGTTTACAACTAGCGCCATATAACGAAGGTATTGTTTAAGTCGGGTGTGGCACTAAAATAAAAAAATAGGTATAATTTCTTGAAAAAAAGGACTGAAATCCCACCAAAAACATACCTGTTAAAATGGGGCCAAGTTCCTATCAGCAAATTTTTGGTCTAAAAAAAGAGTTGAAATCCAATCCAATGCCAAGTTTAGATGCACTTCATCGATTGTTATCATTTTCATCAACAGCCTGATCCATAATACTTCTAAATTTGAACTTGGCAGGTTTTCTTGCTTTACGTAACTCTAGATTAATTGTAAAATAAGATAATATAATTAAATTAACCTGCCACGTTCAAATTAGAAGTATTATGGATCAGGCTGTTGATGAAAATGATAACAATCGATGAAGTGCATCTAAACTTGGCATTGGATTGGATTTCAACTCTTTTTTTAGACCAAAAATTTGCTGATAGGAACTTGGCCCCATTTTAACAGGTATGTTTTTGGTGGGATGCTATATACGCGTCCTACTAAAGGATAGGTCTAGGATATTGAAAGACGGTCTCATGTCTAAACATTGTATAGTAACGTATCCACCGTGTAACTATATATATAACAAAATCTAATAGACACCTACGAATTTAACTTTCATTTATTTACCTATGCGCAGGTTCGTCCGAGTCGTATATCGCGCTAAGCGACTCCAGCGACACCAACGCCTCGGAGTCCAAAAGTCGTGACGACGCGCGCGACGACAAGTCGTCCCGGTCGAAGTAGCACGAGTTGACGTCGCTCAAGGCTGCCTCCGCGTCCGTTAGCCCCGCCTCGTTCAACATGGACACGTTCTCTAAGGCCGGGTCGTCGGTTGTGTACCCTGTGCTCTCCGGTTGACAGCCCTCGCCTTCGCCCTCCGAGCAGGACGAACTCCACTCCGATTGGCTCTCCCCGTAAGCCTCCCGGTGGTTTGTCACCTGTGAAAATAGATTAAGTAGGACAGTTTAAAAAAAAACTTTATTCACCTAAAACTAAAATTTTGGCACTGATTTAATACTCCAGTAATTTGGTAGTTTTACCTGGAAAGTTTTCCAGGAGTTTTGAAAATTGGTGGTTCTATAGATTTCGACGTGCTCTTTTCGAATTTTCACTTTGCCACCTCGTATGTTTGCCGCTCGCGCCGCCATATTGGAAAAATGGCGCTCAAATACAGTTTTTTGAGAATAACTCCGTTCCAACTCATTTTACGATGAAAATAGTTATATAATACATTAAACTAGAGAAAATTTCCTACACTTTATTTTGCAACTGTTTTTTTGTAAAATCAATAGTTTCAGCGTACGAGAGCCGCAAAGTTCACTCCAACACGCGTTTTAGCCAAATAACTCATTTCCACACCACCATGAGGCGGAGTGAGTGGTGTGGTTTTTTTTGTGGTATCCCCAGTAGGCCTAATCTGGGTGCACGGTAGTGCACCCGCCGAGACGAGCCAAGCGAAGCGAAAGGGTACTACCTACCTTTTCTCGAAGTGTTTCGCCGTTTTTTTGAACCTTCATAGAATTGGTTTCCGTTGTAGCAGATAGTTCATATTTTCGGAATATGACGTCAATAATAGACTTATTAAACATACAAAGTCTCAATTGAATAGGTCTAATACTTTGTATTTTATTGATATCTAAAGTACGCCGAAATTTGGTTATACGCCGTAAAATAAGTTTAGTAGGGGGTACTTTAGATATCAATAAAATCTAAAGTATAAGAGCTATTCAATTGACACTTTGTTCGCTTAATAAGTTTATTGATAACATCATATCCTGAAAATAGACCTACTGGGAATACCACAAAAAAAAACCGCGCCACTTACTCCGCCTCATGGTGGTGTGGGATTGAGTTATTTGGCCAAAACGCGTGTTGGGGTGAACTTTGCGGCTCTCGTACGCTGAAACTATTGATTTTACAAAAAAACGGTCAGTACATAAAGTGTAGGAAATTTTTTCTAGTTTAATGTATTATATGACTATTTTCATCGTAAAATGAGTTGGAACGGAGTTATTCTCAAAAAACTGTCTTTGAGCGCCATTTTTCCAATATGGCGGCGCGAGCGGCAAGAATACGAGGTGGCAAAGTGAAAATTCGAAAAGAAGCACGTCGAAATCTATAAAACCACCAATTTTCAAAACTCCTGGAAAACTTTCCAGGCAACCCTCTTTTTGAGCACGAAATGATTGTAGGAACTATAAAGGGGCAGTTCTAAATAGCAGTTTTGGTAAGTTAAAAATTATAAATGGCACGTTCAATAACTACTTTAGCAGTTAAAACTAAGCAGTAAATTAAACAAAAATGAGTAGTAAAAAATAGTGAAAGGGATCATTGAAAACATTATTGAACTGTAAAATAAAATAATTAAATGAGCGGTAAAAATTAATGAATGAGCGGTTACGTCTGCGCAGTAACAAATCGGAATTTGTCAGTAAGAAATCTCATTCTAAGCAGTTCTCCGCGCTAAAGTAAAAAACCGTGTTGGATATGTTTTAAGGGCCCCCCCGGCCGAGACGATCAAACGGTTTGATTCAAACACGTAAATTTTGGTTCGACATAAACCATTTTGATCGTTTACAAAGCTAGCTTGAACGGTTTTTCAAACATTTACATGTTTGAAGCTCGTTTGATGAAATTTCATATTTTTGTTGTGTTTGACGCGCTGTTTGATCGTGTTCCGACTTCCGATGCGTTTGAATAAACTCGGCTTAGTTTAGTACTGGATTCTGAAGTTTGAGAGCAATCTTGTCTACATCACACATGTCTAATTATGGCGGCGCACTGAACCAAATGCGCAATGCCGTTTGACAACCGTTCAAACCGACATCAAACGGTTTCATCAAACACGTAATGTTTGAATCAAACCGTTTGACTGTCTCGGGGGCCCTTTAGATTGCTTGCAAAAAAATTGAAAGGGCGTAAGCGACAAAATGGTTTCTGTCGCGTAATTTAAAAACCATAAATATGTTTCATATAAGCCTTTGGGCAAATTAGAGTGGATGCTTGAACCAATTTATGTATAAATTTTGGAAGCTTAAATCACTCTCCTCTGTTGGAAAAATAGGAATCCATTTTTTTACAGAGGTCTTTTTCAATGATTATTCTGTGTTATATAAGTTGACCAATCGTGTTATGCTATGGGTAATTAAAAGACAAAGACACGATGAATATTGACAATGAACTTTAATTTCTTAGCTTTAGTCATTGCTGAGAAAAATCGATATTGCTACAGCCAAATTATCAAGGCGACGGCGACGCCTAAAACAATGAGGTGGTAAAATAAAATAAAATCGGTAAAGTGTGAGTCGAACTCGCCCATGGAGGGTTCCGTACTGTTATAAAGCGAAAATAAGGCTGGTATAAATAGTCAGTACTCAAGATGCATCTCGGTCTCAAGACTCAGTTCGGGCTCTGTGATTGGTTGGCTGTCAAAATTTGGACCAGAACCGAACCGCGTCTTGAGACCGGGTCGCATCTTAAGTACTGACTATTTATACCAGCCTAAGGGCCGGGATACAAAAACACGATACCACGTCGTACGGCGTCGTGACTCGTGTCGTACGACGTCGTCGACCTGCATGTTAGGGGCAGATGGCGTTGATAGTATTCCTGTGCGTCAACTAGATGGCGTTTTTTTAAATAAACAGCGACGCGTCGTTAGTATTCCTGGGTGTCAATAGATGGCTTTTTTTAATAATTTTTTTGAGTGTATAATTATGTATACAGGTTTTTTGAACATAAATGAATAACTTCGTTCCATTCGGGTGTCCCATGAGTCATGACTCATGACACCTCTCAAGTTTTATTTTATTTAAATAATTCTTTACGTACCCGGTTTTGAAGCCTCTCGTGGATATCCTTTTCGATATTCTCTTTGGTAAGTGATGCCTCCGTTTTCCTCTGGTTTTGTCTACTGTAAAATACAACATCCAAAATTAATAATTTTAAATTAAGAAACAATTCTTATACAAACAGGATAACTTTGACATTATTCTTGTCGTTAATCATGTTCAGAGAAAGGTCAAAGGAGTACAATATTTTA
Source organism: Polyommatus icarus (assembly GCA_937595015.1). NCBI lineage: Eukaryota > Metazoa > Arthropoda > Insecta > Lepidoptera > Lycaenidae > Polyommatus > Polyommatus icarus. Next base: position 12,651,047 of record OW569332.1, on the reverse strand, counting down.
TTTAACACGTAATAATTTTAATATGACCTAATTATTATTTCGGAACCTATTAATATGTTATTATTAAAGTTTAACGGTCTTACCACAAAAGATTAAACATATTATGTTGAACAATTGTTTTGAGACCATTTTCTACTGATTTTTTTTCTAATCAACTGTTCAACAGGTGTTTAAATCTTTTGTAGTAAGACTGTAAGTTTTTATGGTTTTATTATTATTGAAGGCATGTCATAAGATTTTCTTATTGTCCTCACATGGAATCGTTTTCGGAGGTGTGCGACGGCGACGGCAACTCCACCACGACGTCCGTCGGCAACACGCCGGGGAAGTCCGCGGGCGGGTCACGCGGGTCGCGGGCGTCACGTGGGTCTCGAGTGTCACGTGGGTCTCGAGTGTCACGCGGGTCACGTGGGTCTCGAGTGTCACGCGGGTCACGTGGGTCGCGAGTGTCACGCGGGTCGGCGGGTCGCGCGGGGCTGATCTCCTGGCGAGCGAGCTGCGCGATCGCCGCGAGCCCCACCGCGTGCAGCGGGCTGGAGTTGTTGTTGCAGTTGCGGCTCGCCTCCAGCAGCGAGTTTTGAGCTCTGTCGACGTAGTTAGTTGATGATCATTCTGACCTCAAATCTTACCAACTAGCAAAATTTGGCCATATAATTTTGGAGACAACGTTTTGGTTATAACTTGAGGTCTGAATGCTAAATAACCAAAAAGGCCTGCTTTTTGGTTTTTTAGCATTCGTATTAACCTTTATATGACGCGAAGTAGGCGCAAAATATATAACTTTTATTTGTATAACGATCGTGTCATGGTCGTTTTAGTGGCTAAATATTCGTATAGCAGTCGTAAAGTGATTAATTTTATAACCGTTTCGTCGTATTGTGGTCCAGTAGACGTTGTATAAACATTGGGAAGTAGTCATTGCCCATTGGCATTACCTTTTTGCGGATACTAATTATTTTACAGTTCTGTTGAAGTAAGATAAAAGAAAAAGTAGCCATCATGGCGGTAAAAGTTCGTCTGCCATATTAATTATTGAATGAATGCTATTGACTATACTGTATGTGGTGTTAGTCGATAACAATATCTATTTTTCTAAGGGAAATTAAATTTGTCGACAATTGTATATACGTTTTTTAACAAATATTTAATGCCCCCTTCGAATAATTGCAAAATAATATTAATGAATTTAATTTAATTTAAGATTACTTGTACTTTTAGAATTACACGATTTTAGGTAATGATGGTGACTTTTATGTGATGTCTCATGACTATAAGTCGCATATCTTACCATTTATTTATTTTATCATCCGCCATTTTTAGGGTACCGTTACAAAGTGGAAACCCATGCATTTTATCGAATTCTCAATATGGTGATAATTTCTGATGTCAAAAAAAAATTGATCAGTAGTTCCTGAGATTAGCGCGTTCAAATAAACTAACTAACTAACAAACTCTTCAGCTTTATAATATTAGTAATTATTATCGTAAAAAGTATGTACATGAAATATTCACAAAATCTTCAATTATATTTGTTCTTTAATTATAAAATTTAAATAAAATAAATATTTGAGGGTGCTACCATAACAAAAAAAAATTTTGGCCAACTTTTGCTTTATAACGGTATAGCACCATTCGTGCGCGAGTCCGAATCGCACTTGGCCGATCAAAAGTCGTAAAAGAGAAATATTAAAATATCATTAAATAACTAAAATTTTTTTATAAGAGTTTTAAAAGTATTTTTAAAATCATAACTTAAGTTAGTTATGGGCGATTCCATTAGCGAGATGCAACAGTTTGACACACTTAAAGCTTCCTACAGGCAAAATGAAGCATATTTATTAATAAAATATGAAGGGATACATTTTGACTAGTTTAACAATGATGTATAAATGAAAACCTTCATCAAATGTATGAAGGGCCACAAAACAGGCCGAAGTGCCATCGCGGGCGCAACCAATTTGACCCTCCATTAAGAACTGTGATGAGTTCATATGTGAATACTGGCTATTGCGAAACTTTTACAAAATAACTTGCCTATATTTAAAAATAGCATAAAACAAAGAAACTATGTTACTAGATAAAAGTAAATATAGTAATAAGTACTAGAAATCATTAAACATTTCTACGATCGCGGGCGCAACATCAAAATTCTCAAATCTCTTAAAGGTGAATTAAATCGTAATTCTCTAACAAATTTCAAAATTTTCAGAATGGAATATATAATTATACTAGTAAGTTTCTAATAAAACTGTACCAAATTGTAGTTTTTTTTTCTAATTTTCAGTTGTTTATTGGCCTGACAAAATTAATCATCTAAATCACTAAAAACGATTGAATAGTGTAATTCATACAAAAGATTTCGACGTATTACTGTAAAACTATATTACAACTAAACATTAATTTAAAATATATGCTATTTTAATTTAAAAATATGGGAAAAAACATCGCGCCCCTTAGAGGATATTGCTTAAAAACGCTCTAAATTATTCGAATTCCATTTTCTACCGATAAAAGTTGTTTTGTTAGTAAATACACATCTTCTTACGTATATTCCAATTGAAAAATGTAACTAATAACACATTTTAAAAATTCTCGTTAATTTTCTATGTAGCGGAATGGCCCTTATGTAAGTTCTCAAAATATTAATATAAGGCTTATAAACATTTTATAATAGTCGTATAAAGAGAGTGGAAAATCATGTAAGAAACGTTTATTTAAACATGTATTTTATAACAGTTAAATATATTATGGACTTTACATGATAGCCATGTAGAAATCTTATTACTGATAAAGAGCAGTGTTATGGTCGGCATTACAACCAGATTATAATTGTTATATACTTATTGTTTTTGTTATAATTTTATACAACATCAAATATGTATTCTAAAGGTCACAACTGCGATATTTCTAGGAAAGTAATATAATTTGGTCGTGTTAATGATTACAGGAGTTAATTAAAGTTTCCAATATCGTGTAACAATATATTAAACGAACAACATGTCGTATAAGAGTTTAGTCATTTAATGTATAAATGACTAAACTCTTATACGACATATTGTTCGTTTAATATATTGTTACACGATATTGGAAACTTTAATTACAACTATACGATTTCTATACCACTAAATGTCATTTAGGATTTTTGTTAAAGGACTAATTTGCTAGTTAGGTTATAATTGAACTTTAACTTTTTGAAATAATAATGAAACGTATTATAAATAAATATATATATCCCTATTATTTAACACACCTGAGTTCCAATTTTAAGTCCTTTCTCTCAGTTTTGGGTGAATTCATCACGATGAGGTTCCGGTCGTCGAGCAGCCGCTGGATCTCCCGCTCGAAGGGCGGCACGCAGGCGACGTCGGCGGGGCTGCGGCGGGTGACGCGCCCGTCGCGGCCCAGCAGCTTGAGGTCGGCCGGCCGCCCGCCCGAGCCGGAGAACGAGCCCGCCCGCCGCCCGCTTCGCCGGTCCGTCTGGCTGCACCCGTCCCGCTTCACGGCCGCCTGCAGCACTCCGATGATGCTCCGCTGCAGCTTCTCCTCCTTCGCGAAGTCGCCGTCGAGCAGGTCGTCCTCGAGCGCCGCCTTCCTCGCCTCGTGCTTCGCGTATAATTCGCCGATCATGTCCGGCGTGGGCTTCGCCCCTCGGATGGGCGGGTAGTCGGACGAGGAGTTCCCCCGGCGGGCCGGAGGCGGGCGGGGCGCGGGGCGCGGCGGCGACGGAGAGGCGTCGGTCGTGCGCGAGTAGCTCTCGTCCGACGAGCTGAGCGACGGCGACCGCGTGAGTGAGCTAAGCTCGTCGGCGGACGAGTGCACGCGTGGGCTGCGCGCCAGCGGCAGGCTCTCGCTGGAGCGTGGGCGGGGCAGGCGCGCGGGTGGGCGGCGCTTGTGCGCGGCTGGCGGGCGGGGCTCCTGCGGGCGCGGCCAGGGTGGCACGAGCGCGCGCGGTGGCGGCCAACGCGGGCTCGGCGAAACGCCGTGCGGCGGCGGCGGCGGCGGCGTGTCGTTGTCCGCCCCGCGCCAGCCCCGCCCGCCCCGATGGTTGCCGTTCTGGTGGCCGTCGGGGAGCAGAGGCTCGTTCTCGCCGGCGACGGACGCCTCCCGCAGAGGGGGCAGGCGAGAGGTCTGCGCCGCCCGCCGCGCCGAGTTCTGCAGCATGGCGAGCGGCGTGGCGACTCCGCCGTACGCGGAGGGCGGGTTCGCCGGGCCGTCAGGGCCGCCCGGCGGGTCGCCGGCGGCGGGCGCGCGGTCGGTGAGAAAGTAGGTCGTCATCTCGCCCTTCCCCTTGACCTTAACCTTGCCGCGGCAGACGAAGGTGTAGGACATGTCCCTGAGCACCTGGTAGACCTCCTCGGTGACCTGGGTGTGGTTGGGCAGGCCAGTGGAGTCCATGCGCGAAGCGACGTTGACGGTGTTACCCCAGATGTCGTACTGCGGCTTGCGTGCGCCGATCACGCCCGCCACCACGGGACCCACGTTTATTCCTGAAAGTGACACAAATAAACAGAAACATTTTAGGATGTTCCTTCATAATTTTAACAAAAAAATGATCGGCCAAGTGCGAGTCAATTATTAAAGTACAAATATTTCAGAAGTCTAGCTATAGCGGTTCTTGAGTTACAGCCTTAAGACAGACAGATAGACGGACAGACAGACATCAAAGTCTCAGTAATAGCGTTCGTTTTTACCCTTTGGGTACGGAACCCTAAAAACACCATCATACAGTAACACCTTCCTGATCATAATTAATATTAAAAGCCCGTTTAAAGTGTCCTCTTTCCAACAAAAAAAGAATCATCAAAATCGGTTTGACGACGATGACGTTATCTGCGAACGAACATAAATAGCGATATACGAAAGAATTGGGAAACCTCCTTTTTTGAAGTCGGTTTAAAATACACATAAATCACATTTTTACCCGACTTCCAAAAAACGAGGAGGTTATAATTATTATGTTCGGCTGTGGATATATTTTTTTGTATGTTCAACGATTACTCCGCCGTTTGTGAACCGATTTTCGAAATTTTCATTTTGTTGTATTAGGCTTCACTCCAATTTGGTACCATGTTCACAAAAGTGGTGACCTGATAATGGGATCCATGAGTAATCGAGGGAACTCCTCGAAATTTATATGGAAACATATTATTAGTGTCCGACCGAAGCTTCGGCTTCGGCTTCGGCCACCTTCGGCCATAAAAACCACCTTCGGCGAAGGCTTCGCCGAAGGTCCAACATCAACCATCGAAATTGAACGAACGTCGAACTGTAAACTGTAATTACGAAAGCCCATTTATTGAGGAAGGCTATATATTTTTCCACATTCTCCTATTAGTCTTAGCGTGATAAAAATATATATGTATAGGCTATATTTTATCACGCTAAGACTAATAGGAGAATGTGGAAAAAACGGGAATGTGGAAATTATTTGAAAGGGCTTATCTCGCGAACTACTGGAGCAATTTTTATGTTATTTGGCACAGATAAGAAGTAGACCACGTGAAGGATCATAGGCTTTCGATTTTAATCATTTTTTCAGTGGCTATATTATATTTTATACCCGTGCGACGCCGGGGCGGATCGCTAATAATAAATAAATCACGAAATCATAAACTTTTATTACCATCTCTAAATCAACTTCTCTATGAGACAATCAATATAGAGGTTAACCTTTAATATTGAAGTATTGAAATACTTAATTCTAATATTAATTGTAGCTTGTAGACAATATTGAACATAACTGTATTTAAAAAATGAATTATTGAAATCGGAATGGTAGTTCCAGAGATATGCGAACACAAACATAAAAACATACATACAATACATACACTTGTAATTTGGCACATTTGTTCAGAGTTTCAGACGCTGATACAGATTACAGACCAACATAATATACGAAAATTGGGCAGTTTTGGAAATATTACATACATACGCGTCGAATTAATAACCTCCTTTTTTTGAAGTCGGTTAAAAATTAATTACTGAGAGTTGAGCGATTAAGATTATAGACCTTCGGCTTCGGCCGAAGGTTGTGACGATTGCCGATTAATCGGCTTCGGCTTCGGCCAAAAATAAACCTTCGGTCGGACACTACATATTATAGTGATTTTCTCGGTGCCAGTTCCAAAAGTTTCAAATATTCTGTCGGAGAACTGAAGATTCAGCTGTATCTGGTACCGACTTCAAAATGATGAAGATTGAGTACAGAAATAGTTGAGTTTTAGCCGAATTCGGAAAAAGGCACTATTCACTATAGGAAAAATTATTTAATACTTTTTAGTTCATATTATAATGATGTTATTATTGTTTTTACCTTGGAAGTCGGTTTTAATTTTTTGTTAAAAATAATGTACTTGCAATTTAAACCTGCATTTCACAAATAAATTCTATTCCTATTCTAAAAAATGTAACTTACCAACTCTAAGCATGAAGTTGTTGTATGAGTTGTCGTTGATGTCCTTGAGTTTGTCCCGCATGGCGAACACGAACTCGACGAGCGTGGCCATGTGTCGGCGCGTGCTGGCGTCGTCGGACATCTTCTTGTCGGGTATGAGCCCGACGGCCGCCATGTACGTCGACCCGACGGTCTTGATCTTGTCGATCGCGCTGAACCGCTCCTCGCCAAGTAGCTGAAAACCGAAAGGTTGACTGCTAAAGTATAACAGAGTAGGCATTGCTACAGTTTTCATGGCGTATGCCATATTTGTATTGACATCGTTGCACATAGCACTCTGAGTAGCTATGTGCAACGATGCTATGTTTAGCTGTTGAAGTATAACAGAGTAATCGCCATGTTGCGGAAAATGTAAAAGTAATAAGTCGTGTCGTTTGGTTTTTCAACTGCGCATGCGTGGATTTTTAGTTTTTTGTGTATCTTTTAAAAAATTAAGGTGACCACACATTTTAAATAAGCCAAAGAATCCTATTTAAATATAATTCTTTGTTATATGCACACACGCGCTGTACGCGCCGCATTTTAGAATTCGTTGTATAGAATGATGGAATGGTGAGACCTCGCACATTCGTCCGCACATAAAATCAAGGATACTCGTAATAAAATGTAAAACGCTCTTGGAGCGTGTTTCATTTACTAGTTATCAGTGTTTCATAATTTGACTCAGATTCGACTATTTTCAAGCGCGACAGCCAATAAACAAGACACAACAAGTTTTCAAGTAAGTTTTTGAATTCGAGTCCAACAGTCAGGTATTGAAATCATCCAGACACAGATGTTCAAAAACTCTTCTAATCTATACTTATATACTCATGTCCCTTTGTTCCCATTAATCTTTAAAACTACGCAACGGATTTTGATGATTCTTTTAGTGTTAGATAGCCCATTTATCGAGGAAGGTTATAGGCTATATTTTGTTACGCTAAGACTAATAGGAGCGAAGAAATAGAGGAAAATGTGGAAAATACGGGGAAAATTATTTGAAAGGGCTAACTTGAATGCGCTAATCTCAGGAACTACTGGTCCGATTTGAAAAATTCTTTCAGTGTTAGATAGCCCATTTATTGAGAAAGGCTATAGGCATTATTTTTTCAGTGGCTATATATTTTATACCCGTGCGACGCCGGGGCGGGTCGCTAGTACATAATAATTGCGACTCACCTCATCAAAGTCAGCTATGATTTCATTGAGCAGCCGCAGACACTCCATGCCCTGGTTATTGCCGTCCAGCTCCATGTAGAACTCGTGGTAGTTGGTGATGGACGCAAATACCACGCCCGCGCGCCCGTACGACTGGTGGTACAGCTCCTGCCAACCGCGCCGCTGTAGTGGCCGTGCCAGATATGCCAGGTACGCCAGACCAGACACGCCAAACGCACGCCAGACGCAAGCGAAAGCCATGCAAATGAGGATCGATGACAGACTTTTATTGGTTGGATAATGGATACAATGTTTTTTGTTCGACGAGTTTAAAAACCCTTAATTTTTAATTTTCAACCCTCATCCTCAATAATGAGCACGAGGGTTGAAAATTAGGGGTTGAATACGAAATTAACGGTTCTAAGTATGTTGATAGTATAATGAATGTATAAGTCTGTCACGAAATCCTGTACCATGTGCCGTGCAACACACAAGCCGCTGTGATTTTTGTGAAATGGAAAGGTGGTAGATGATATTTTATGAGAAAATGGCAGTGATGGTTAGTGAATTTGAAAATGAATAATGTGTGTAAAATGGCAGATTAATATCAAACTTTTTTCACAGCAGTCAGCAACTTATATAAATCTACATATTATATTAAATTGATTAATAACAAGTTAAGTAAAAATTATTTAGATTTAAATTATCGACATTAATCTGCCATATAACGTTCCCGTATAATTTGTCTGCATTTTGCAACAAGCTTGAAAGCGATGTAGTATCTTTTTTTTATTTTTCTCTTGCTAATGATTATTTTGAAAGCTAGCCATAATGCGAGGTATTTAAACGTCGCTTTATTGATTTCTTATAACCTCAATATGTACAAAATCTTCGCAAGCAGAGCATTTACCTTTATTGTTTGTTAGATTAAAGCAGTGTAATGTTTGAAATGGCAATGCGAGTTAATGCAATGAAAGCAGTATTGAGCGGAGACAGCAAATTGAAAAGAAATTTATACATTGATATTTCGAACTTGTTACTGCACCCATATTTTTTGCATTTTTTTGAATAAATTAATTACTTAATTAATATTAGTTTTGTAACAATTTTTACTTTTCCATACATATTTTATAATATTATAAAGGCGAAAGTGTGTCTGTCTGTCTGTTACCTCTTCACGCCCAAACCGTTTAACCAATTTTACTGAAATTTTGTATGGGGATACTTTGAGTCCCGGGAATGGACATATTAGGATGCTTTTTATCCTGGAAAAATGTATGGTGTCCGAGTGATAAACGCATTTTGGCGAAACGTAGTTGCGGGTACCATGTAGCGTCCAATAAGACTATAAGGGCGCCATTCCACCGCTGCACACGGAGAGACTACGCACGTGTGTCAAGCTTCGCTTTGTAAGAAAATATATGTGACTGTGTCCACTGCAACCCACGGACACGCTACGCACGAATTGTATTATGTCAAAGAAATAAATCCGTGCTGCACGTGCACGCGTGCGCGTGGCCGTGCACAGCGTGCGCCGCGGTGGAATGGAGCCTTAATTATAAAACTTATTTTGATCGAGGTAGAACTATCATAGTGAGCCGTCAATGTATACATTTCTTTTAGCGGCTGGATGTCGAGTATTACCATGTTGGTCCGGAACTGGTTGTCCAGGAAGTGTGTCGCCACGTGCGCCGGAAGTAGGTTGAACAGGATACGACGATTCGACGCCTGGAATTGACAAGTTTTACGTTATAAAAGGGAGTTGGCTACGTCATAAAATATAATAATTGGGTCATGTTTCAAAATGGAATTGGCGACGATATATCATGGAATTGGCTACGTCATAACACGGAATTGGCTACGTTATAATATGAAATTGGCTACGTTATAACAGAGTTATAGCATGGAATTGTCTTCGTTATAATTCGGAATTAGCTACGTCATAAAATCGAACCTCGGCAAAAGGTCATAATGCCCTAGAGTTTTGCCCAACACGTTAATTAACCATTTTACTACTGTAAACGAGATAGCTATAGTAACTTGCACCTAACTATGCGGTAGTTTTAATTAAATGAAGATTTTGACATAAGCCCCATACATTCTCTGTCAAAATCTTCATTCACAATAATAATTAAGTAATTAATAACCGTCTCTGATTTCGGCAGTAAGCTTTCGAGCATAGTGGTCAATTACGGGCATTTATCCATTAATATAGATTATAGATTATATAGCAAAGCCCGGATATTTTGGGCATTTATGGGATTTCATAAACATTTTTGATTTGATCCATCTCTACCTGGAGCGCGTCCATGTCCCTCTTCTCCTCTCCGGCCTGCAGCTGCCAGAGGAAGTCGAGCCTGGCGGTCCACTCCGTCTGACGCGCGTGCAGCAGCACCGCCAGCCCGAGCGCCGCCGTCCACGCGCACGCCACGTACGCTGACCCTATCGCACCCGGCCTGAGGGAGAGAGAGAGAGAGAAGATTATAAAAAATAGGTAGAGACAAGATTATTAGCTCTTGTGACTTGTACTATCAGAGAAGTCGATTCCTAGATAGATGGGGGACCTACTTAGTTTGGTTGCGTTACGGCAGCCGGCAGATAACATTGAATTGACATAAACCGGATGACGTAGATCCGTCATTTGCCTATAAATCAATTTCTACAATGGTACAAGTTTATTGTTTAAAATATTATGTCACAACCACGTCACAGCAATAGCAAGTGATCCAGGTTATGAAGTTCGAGTAGCTAGCTGTGACTCTTTGTAAAACAACGGTACGTTAGGCTCTGCGACTATAGCCGAAAAATTTCACTAAAGAAAAGTCATTCCAACTCATATATTTTTAACCCCCGACAAAAAAGAGGGGTGTTATAAGTTTGACGTGTCTGTCTGTCTGTCTGTCTGTCTGTTTGTCTGTGTGTGTATCTGTCCGTGGCATCGTAGCATCCAAACGGGTGGACCGATTTTGATCTAGTTTCTTTTGTTTAAAAGCTGACATGATCGAGAGTGTTCTACGCTATAGTTCATCATCATCAGCCTGCTCAGTGCTGGACAATCAGGGTTTATCTGATCCATGACAGGCCGTTAGCAACTTGTCATTTCTAGTTCGTGACATTTGTGAATATACAATATACGTATACACATAATAATGGAAAGTTGGCCTGGTGCTGCACCATCACCTGGTAATCAATAGGATATCCAACTCCTCGCCAACTTAGAGTAGGTTTGGGCTCATTTTAATTGTAAGTAACAACCAGTAAGAAGTAGACAAACAGTAAATATTTACACGCTGCTGCTGTAGCATCACCTGGATTCTATAGGAACCGAGCTTCGTATGAACCCAAAGTGGAGGTTTCATGTTTGAGCTCATAATAACAGTCTAATCGAAAAGGACATTGATAGATGGTAATCATGAGAATACTTATGATTCTGTTGATAGGAGTTATTCTGCACTATAACCAACACAAGTTTAAAAAGTATGAAATAAAATTAAATTAAGAAATTTAAAAAAACCCCCGCCGAACAACTTTAAAAAGTAATGAAATAATATTTACTGCCTTTAAGTTCAAATAATTCCTAACTTGTGTAAAGTTATATTTTAGTCCATAATTGTTGTCAAGGTGTGTCGGGGGACCGCTAATGTATATGTTTGATTTCATTTCACAATCAAGTCATAGCGAACAATCGAGATAGTCAGCGACTTGGCGGTCCCCCGACACACCGTGATAACAATAATTATGGACTAAAATATTACTTTACACAAGTTAGGAATTATTTGAACTTAAAGGCAGTAAATATTATTTCATTACTTTTTAAAGTTGTTCGGCGGGGGTTTTTTTTAATTTCTTAATTTAATTTTATGTAAGTCGTAAGTATCCTAAAAGCTTATCCCCTAAATATTAAATGTCATTCAATAACACCAAAGAACATCTTTCAAATATTGTGTTCAAATCAGTTTAATGAATTAGATAAACCACACATACCATCCAAGCTACTTACTCTGACATTAAATCGTAGCAGTCAAACAGCTCCTTGTGGTAAGCGAGGATGACAGCCACGTAGCCCGCTGTCATCGCAGCCAGTAGCACTCCCTTCACCATTATCGGCAGTCGAAGGAATACTGCCACTGCTAGCATCGCCAGGCAGCAGCCGAGAGGTATGTAGAGAGGGACAGGGCAGGCCCTATGGTCCGCTGCTCCCCATAACGCTGATAACTCGGTTCGAGATCGAATAGCGGCTAGTGTTGTTACATTCTCCGTTAGATTTCGACACACGTCGATCTCTCGACATGTTATCTGAAAATTAAGGATTAGGATGAGTTGACAAATATTGGATGGAAAATTTAATTCTTGATCATAACAAGTAGACAAAGACGAGTCGTATTGTGTAGATAAATTGCGTACATTTATTTGTAGGTAAACAAATCATCAAATGTTTCCGAATGGACTTTTGATGAACAACATTATTCCACCTGTATATTGCAACGACTACAAACTTGCTAGTTGCTTGCTTGCGAGCTTAATAACACTAGTATCACACCTGCCAGCATGCTGTAAGGTGTAACGCTTCTAAATAAATAACTAATTGTTTCTTTAAATAATAAAATATCGCTTCTAAATAACTAATTGTTTATTTTAATACAATATAATACTTACCACATTAACTTGTCCAACGGCGTATCCGAGTACGATCGTGAACGTAGTAATAGCATTCCTCAGCGCGAACGGGCGGGACACGTCGCACGGTATCAGCCGCAGTCTAGCTGCTAAGGTCAGCGCTAACACTGCTGCTGACCACGCGAAGGCCGTCACGAAGAGCAGTAGAAGGATCGTGGTCCTCGGCAATATAGCCGCTTGCAGCGCTCCCGACGCTGTCAACGCGCAGAGAGCTGCGCTCAGTGAGCCCGCCCATCCGCCGTCCGTAGATGCTCGGTACTGTAAGCGAGATTTATAGAAAAGTTAGTACTGTGTTGGCTCTTTAACCTATGTCTGATTTAGGTTATTTTATATCTGTATGTCAATGAACATTTCATTTTAATATGTGATATGTCAATGAATGAATATTGGCGTACAGAGTTACTTTTATGCACTTACTTTAATAGGAGACCCAATATGCGAACTTTGATGCTATTAACCAAGATCGGTGTTGGTATGAAATCCCTAAATTTAGATACTTCTAGAGCAGATCAAGAGTTAGTGTTTGATTAATGCTGCGGCCGTACATGCATAGTGCTTCGTGCTTGAGACGATACCATTGGATGATCTGCGTGTATCGTCCAATGGTATCGTCTCATAGCGCAAAGCTTCGTGACGATAGGCGTATGTGCGGCCGCGGCATAAGAGAGTATTGACAATTCTGGATTTTTCATACCTGTGCCTCCTTTTCAGCATCTTTGAAGCACAGCGTCAGGAGATGCACATGCGTGGCCTTCTCCCGGTGCACGGAGCGGGCGTCGATCGCCTGCGCCAGGTACTTGTTCACGCGGTTAGTCGGCTGGTGGTAAACAGAAGAGTGTCGCTTTTTCAACGGCCGCTTGCTCTTTTCCGTCACCTTATTCTGTAGAAACAACACCAAGTTAGAGAAGAAATTGGAGAGATCTAGCAGGACGAGGGTCGTGAAGGACCGGGTACACAGAAGGTCCATGCTGCGTGCTCAAACGTAACCTCAGACTGACCTTAGGAAAAAAGTTCCGGATCCGAAGCAGCATCACAATATTAGAACAGCAGTAAAAGTAGATTATGGACTTCCTTGCTCTTATGTACACATTTCAAAAGATTTTTAAATTTACTTGTAAAATATTAAAGAAATTTTTATCCATTAACATACAACATCGTAACTTATATTAGTAGATGCACATAAAGTTATTTTAGTAAAGGAGAAAGGAACGCATGCACACATCCAACATGCCATGCCGAAGGCGCTATGAGGAAGGCAGTAAAACACAATTCGGTGCGGTCGCTTTATTCTCAAACAGAATCTCATAAACAGTACAACTAAGGTAACATCTCGAAGGAGAATAGACCGTCAGTGTGTAGGTTCACTCGATGTTTACTCGACGCTAGGATCGTGCGTACCGCGGGTGCGTCGCGAGCCTATACTGGGGTAGTGTCACCCGGTTGTGAAATGGAATAAAACACATTAACAACATTTCTGTCAGCGCTTACTGTTTCGGTTTCGAGTATTTGTTGTGGAACTAATGTCCAAGAGCAGAACATCTGAAAACAACGAGCACGACCCATTAATTGCCATACCAATAGGGACGAGACTTCCCGTACGGGGACCCAATTTTGAACACCAAAGGAAACATCTAGTCGGAAGTAACCTAAACACCGACATTCAAGTGCGGCTACTCGTGAGGGTGCCCTAGTGCGCCGTGAGCTGTGAGCCGTGAGCCGTGAAAGCCAGTCTGTGCTGGAAGGAAGCTGAGCGAATTCAAAAATAAGAAAAGCAGCGTATTAGATCGAAACTCGGAGCTACTCTAAAGCGTTTAGTGGCGTGTTCGAAACGTTTTCCGTTTCATACACGATTCAGAAGCGAAAAGATATTAATCGCGAAAATCCAAAAGACTTGAAAATAAAAACTATTATTTCACGCCACTCGATAAAGTAGGTAAAGGATGATTTATCTGTTATTCTAAAAACATTTAAATGCAAATTTTGAGACAAAAAAGGCCAATAAAGGAGCAATTTTCGGTGCATTTATGGCCATTAAACGTACTTTTTGTACATTGTTTTTCAAGCAACAAAAATTCATAAGGTTTAAATTTAGATAAACATTACAATAATCTTTATCTTTAGACATCTAAATTACATACCTACTTCCACCAAAAGGAGCATTTTTAAACATTCAAACTTATTTATGTATTTATTTACATATTTAAAGAGGAGTAGATTACTTATTTGTTGAGAGATTGGAAACAGAATTTTCCACTCCTGTCGGTATGAGAACAACGATTTGGTATGATAATAATCATCCTTTACATCCACTATCCAAGTCATTATGCACCCCAAACGTAACTCACAGCTGCTGTTTCTCATTATCAAACTGTGTGGATAAAACAAGGCACAAACTCATGTGTAGTTTCACGAACAATCTACTATGTTTGTTCTATGCATATTGATTTCGGAGTTGTGCCTTGAATTTATCTATGGACTATTCATTACCACTTGCGAGTACCAGCAAGTCATAATCAATAACCATATTGGGACGATATTTCTACCACTTCACCAACTTAATCTGCCAAATCGCTTTGACACGAGGAAATCACCATTTACCACTATTTTGCCGATGTGACTCGGCAAAATAGAACTACTATCTGGTGGGTTATTATGACCTCTTATTTCCAGCCAGTTTAAGCCCAAAAACGGTACATTTTGGGCGTAAACTGACTGGAAATAAGAGGTCATAATAGCCCACCAGGAGCCACAAAAATTTGGTAGCGCGGTACAAATATCGTCGGATGTGTCGTGTGTTGTAATGATCGTGCGTTGCTGGACCGTGTGGGTGCGCAGCGCGTGGTGTTGCATGACGGCGTCGAAGGTGTGGTGGTGCGGGGCAGAGGCGGGGTGCGCGGGGTGCGCGGGGTGCGCGGGGTGCGCGGGGTCGCGCAGCGCAGCGCTCACGTCCTCGCCGCGCAGCGCAGCGAGCCGCAATGCCTCGGCCGAGCCCGGCTCCGCGTGCAGGGCGCGCCGCAGGTCCAGCACCTGTACACACCGCGCGTGGCCGAAACTCATCCGGGGACTTGGTACTTGGGCCGAAACTTATGAACTCGGTACCGCGAGTGGCATAAACTCATCCAGGAATGTGTTACCGCGAGTGGCCGAAACCCATCCGCAACTTGATACCGCGATTCCAGGGAATACATACCGCATAACCAAAATTTATCGTTCGCGTTAATGATAGAGACTTTCACACTATTCGTATTAGGTAACCGATTCAACATTTTCAAATCTTGCCGCTGTGTTTTGCCAATTCCCCTCTTTAGAGGTCAAAT
This sequence comes from Polyommatus icarus, assembly GCA_937595015.1. Classification (NCBI taxonomy): domain Eukaryota; kingdom Metazoa; phylum Arthropoda; class Insecta; order Lepidoptera; family Lycaenidae; genus Polyommatus; species Polyommatus icarus. The sequence goes on along the minus strand of OW569332.1, from coordinate 12,635,459 downwards.
TTATCGCAATAGTATTGCCAATTTCATCCGGAGTTAAATTTTATTCGGACGGCAAAGCTTTAGTCAAAATCCTAAATATTACTCTCGAATGACTCTACATCTAAAGTAACTACAGCTATGTTTATTATGAATTGTTCTTACCTACATCATTCATAATTGTATGTTATCAAATAATAATATATTATAATTTTAATTAAACTACTTTGCCAAAGAATTACTACGCTTAGAAGTTGGAGAATTATAATTCACCATCACATTTTCTATTTAGAATTTTGTTTTCTCAAAGAGTTTTCCTTTTCCATCTTTGACAAATCCCTTTCCAGGCGTAATAATTCAACGTAGATACTATTTGGAGCTAAAATAAATTATTTCTAAATCTCATGGGCAAATCTACGGGACTTCAAAACTTGCTGCTTGTGGCAAATGCTGCGTTTGGTACCACTTCGTCGGGGTAGTTATTACATTAAATACTGTGTATTTACATAAACAATGGGCACTTAATACAATTAATATTATTACGTTAAACGGAATGTATTTACAAAGTAACATTCATAATATAAAAGAAAGTGGCTTACCTTGCTACGACGTTTATATAGAAGATAGAGAGTAGAGACACAAGGAAATAATTCGACAAACCGATTCTAATATAAAATTCTTGCCTTTTTCTTCTAGCTTTATACTAACTTAGCGTATACCAGAGGTTTATCTGCGCAGATAAACCTGTATAACTGACCAGCAGAGAGAGAGCTGTGATGTATGTTGGTAACAGACCAGCAGAGTGATTCACGATTTCTGTTCGACACGGATTCGGAAACTTTACCGTGCGGCCATTGGTCAATGCCAAGCGTGGCGAGCGTTTATTCGATGTTCCGCGATGAAGTTTCTGAATCCGAGTCGAATTGGACATTGTGAATCAGGGCCTTGGTTCCCATACTACTTAGTTCAAACATAATATACAGGTATATCTGTGCAGGCAAACTTGCCGGGTATTCCGAAATAGCTTTAGAACACTCACATGAGTGTCCTAAAGCTGTTTCGTCTTCTAGTCCAATAACTTGTGTTCAAAGTCCCACCATATTTGACATAATTGATCATAACAATCTAATACTAATATTATATTATCGTTCAAGTACAATTCATATTTAATACCTTTCTGGCGGCATTCGCTTTGAGTTCCTGTGGGGAGGCGGCCATGTTGGAAAAGGGTACGTCCACATTGAACTTGATGGAGTGGAGCAGCTGTACTACGACGTTGGAGACATTCTTGAAAGAGAGCTTGCGACGCGACGCTGAGCCCAAACCCACGCCTGAAGGCAGGCACATCTGAAAACGGTATATTTATAAAAAAAGTTGAGGAAGATGTCGAAAGCGTGGCTGTAACACACGTGCTCTAATCAGTTATTCTATAATTAAAAATTTTTAAGGCTTAATTCAAACCGCAACACGGCGCTTAGTCTATGGATTTCTAAAGTATGCAATAAGTCTTTCACTTACAATTTACCAAATTGAAATTCAAGCAGTAAGTATATTTTTCTTCAATCAACCCCGTAAAATAATGGAAACCTTCAAGGATTTTACTGGCTAAAAACCAAAATTTTTGTCTTTCGGTCTTCTTAAGGTTGTGTTAATGTTTAAAGTTAATTTAACAGCAGGCCTCACCTGAGTATTACAATCTTTAGGGCCTGTTTCACCGCTTCCTGATAAGGCTATCCACCACTTAATTTGACAGATGGAGTATGGAAAATCTGTCAAATAACACTATCGGGCACCTTATCAGGAAGCGGTGAAACAGGCCATAAATCACATAATATAATAGATTAACGCCCAACATAGATATAACCAGTAATTTTTCAATCTCCATTTACAACAGTCTTATAACGAGTACAGTAAATCACACTTTCCCATAACAACCGGAACTTCGCCATACAAGGTCAACTCACTTTTCTCCGTCTGGGCGGTGGTATGATGAAGTATGTCTGTATGGAGTGGTCGCGCAGGTACGCGTTGCGGCTCGCTCCGTGCCCCGACTCCACCTCGTATGCGCCTCCTAGGCACTCCAGCGTCGCTTGAGTAATGTGGACCCGCCTGGAATTGTCAGAATCAGCTATAAATAAAACAGAAACTATTTAAAATAAATAGGACGGCTTAAATAAGGAAACGGATCACGCTATATGGACAGCAAAGAAGCACACGGCTCGATTCAACTGCCACGGTAGAAATTGCTTATTAATTGTAAAACCCCCAACTATCTAGATTCTAGAAGTTTGGGTAGAAATTGCCAATGATCACAAAACATAATATTATCGTTCGCTTGGTTCTGGTTTTTCAATCTTCATAGCGGGACAGCCTTAACAATCGATTCGAGGTATCACAGATGGATTCAACGATCTTAATTCTAACCTCTTGTGGTCGTTTCGCCAATTTACCTATCTGCTAGCAGTTAGCACATAAAATTGCCTCGCACGAAACTAATGGGCGTCAAGTCTTTTGGACATGATCTTGTGGAATCATTCTCCCGGACCTGTTGAACTTACCCCGGCTCTCCTTCAGCCTCCATGTTATTGGCGAGGCTCATACTGCCACTTGCGGAGCCCTAGCACGCCGTACAGCACGCGCCCGGTGTATCGCCCACGCGCATGTTCAGCTCAGGCTCACCTGGATTTACACCTGGATTTTGGAACTGTTCAACTTACCCCGGCTCTCCTCCCGCCTCCATGTTGTTGGCGAGAGTAACGTCGTTGGACCAAACGTCGTACTGCCACTTGCGGAGGCCCAGTACCCCGCACAGCACCCGCCCCGTATGGATGCCCACGCGCATGTTCAACTGCACGTCCGTCGCCTCCACCACAGACCTGGAGGATTTTTGTTATGTTATTAATTATTATTATTATTAACGACTAACTTAATTTTTGCTTAATTTTAGGGAAGAAGGATTACGAATATCAACGGACGCTTACACGTCACGTTTTTCGATCGCCAGATTCGAAGGACGAGGTACGAGGCATCAGAGAAGTATCAAGTTCCTGCGTATCTAAGCTCTAATAATAATTTAAATATACATAATATACATAATCGTTATTCAAAATGTACAGAGACATAAAATATTTTACTCAGCATGAGAAAGAATTTATGTCTGAAATAAAATATCTCTTATCATAAATTCATTGTTCTTCGTATCTTAACAGTGGTTTGTAATATTATACATTGTAATTTTAATTGAAAAACTGCACGTAGACAATTAATCATAAAAATGCACTATAAGGGAGATTGTATGTAAGCCGCAGACTCGATCACACAAAAAGTGTGACGTGTGCGATCTCCCTAAAATGTACAGAGTGTAACAAAACTAAGTGAAAATACTTTAGGGTATGTATGGGTCTATACTGAAAGTAGCAGCGCTGAAAAAAAAGTCTCTCAGCGCTGCTACTTTCACAGTGAACTCTCTACAAGGAATACATACACACCCTAAAGTATTATCACTTTGTTTTATCTCAGCCTGTACAGTGTACAATGTACATTGTACATACTGGTAATGTGAGCATCTGTATCATCATGATGATCTTCGAAAAAAAAAAGAGAATACCGATTATCGACAGATATTCACAATGTTAATATGGTTTTAAAGCAGATATTATTATTATTACTTCTGTACTTCAAATAGTAAACTGTAATGATGCTCCACACATGCTCCTGTTATTCTATATCCGTCACAAACTTACCTAATATTAAAATTGGACGGAAGTTAGAACGCCTTTTCATGGCAAACATCTTTTGAATTTATATCATTTTATAAAACCTATTAAAACACAATCAAAGTCTCCACTATCTGTTAATTGGTGTTATAAATCTTTTTCCATCACAACAAAGACAACAGCGAACCGATCGTACCAACACAATACGAATATTTATAGTAACTGTGTAACTCAGAGTCTCAGATGTGCTCTTGAAATCAAAATTCCTACAATTACAATAATTAGTATCCAACGCCGAAAACCCTTTGATATGAACTTAGGGAGTTCGAGGAAGACACTAACTAAAGCTATACTGTACTCGGCGAAACATGGCGGTAGCGGTCATTGACTTCCTGTCAAAAACTTGTCATTTTCTATATACTTAAACCACAATAGACATAACTACCAGTAGTTCGACTGCAAAGAAATGGACAGGTTTCAATATCTATCAAATTCATCGGGTTTGGGGGTGATAAGTTAGAGGCTGGCGCGTTGGCTGGTATAATTTATTTTTAAAAATAACTAAATTTGTAGGTAACGACACTTTTGTCATAATACGTCAAACTTAAATTTTTTTACATCAGTTCTAAGTCAGCATACTCTATCATTCTGTCTACTCTGCTTAAACGGCTACTTAAACCGCGATTGACAATGAAGTATCACATGTTATCAATCGTGGCTTTGCATAGAAAATGACAATTTTTTGACAGCGAGTTAATGACCGCTACCGCCATGTTTTGCCGAGTACAGTATAGAGTATAGACAGCTTATTTTTTGAAAACTGGAACCTCGCAAATAAATTATCAGAAAATAGGTGGACTAGAAAGTATTACAACTTATTCTACTGTGTAATACTGTTATGTGGTCCGAATGATAAATGCCGGCAACAACTCACGGAACTAATAAACGCAGACACAAAGAGATGTTTCCCAGCATTCACTAGCTAAATTTATAGCAAGGTAAAGTATATTTGTTTTGATACGTTAAAACCGAAGAATTCGGTTTAATGTACATTCGGGCAGACTGTTTTATTTATTTATATTTCAAAGTATTTATTTCCTTTGCGCTGAAAAAGCGCGTTTAACTTGGCAAAAGTCATACAGGCCCCTTTTAACGTGGCTACAATAATTATAGATAACACTATATTATATAAGTTACTATATTAGATAACCATTTTAACCATGTTTGCCACCTTCATTATTCTTCTTAACTATATTATACTAATTAGTGACCGACCGAACTTTCGGTTTCGGTTTCGGCCAGTTTCGGCCAAAAAATCTAGTTTCGGCCTTAGTTTCGGTTTCGGCCAAAATAATATAGCCGAAACTTTCGGCCATGCGTCGTTCCGTAAACTTCGCAGTTAACTCGTGCTTGCTTTTAATCGTGTTTTGAGTTTATGTGTTCCAGATAAGTCACAAATCAAAAATAAGCACTTAGTTTTATTTTCATTAAATTTTCTAAACTTATTGTTATCGAAATTATATTATTGATTTGTATTTCTACGACAAACGCAGGCTTATTTAATTGACATAACTATTGGCAAATTACGTACTATTTTAACAATGTTTCCCAAACAAACGATTTAGTAAATGCTATGATAAATAATTGATTATATTATTGTGTGTGAACTTTATTTATTTAAGAATTTTGTTTGACTGTGAGATTATAGGATATATTAGGATATATCTTGCGAGACTTATCTAGTAGATCATCTCACCTCACTCTATTTCTTTTACCACGTTTTATTTAAATACGAGCTATTGCCCGCGGCTTCGCTCGCGTTAAGAAGTATTATTATATACAAACTTTCATCCCCTATTTTAAGCCCTTGGGGGTAGAATTGATCAAAATCCTATCTTAGCGGATGCCTCCGTCATAACATCTACTTGCATGCCAAATTTCAGCCTGATCCGTCCAGTGGTTTGGACTGTGCGTTGATAGACCACCATGTCAGTTCAACCTTTGAGTTTTATACAGTGTGTAACATAAATAAGTGACAATACTTTAGGGTGTGTACGTGTTCCTTGTAGAGAGTTCACTGTGAAAGGAGCAGTGCTGAAAGACCAATTTTTTTTTTACTTTTGTATGGGCAAGGGCCCGAGCGTCACGAGTTTCCCCATATAAAAGTGAAAAAAAAATTTGGTCTTTCAGCGCTGCTACTTTCACAGTAAACTCTCTACAAGGAACACGTACACATCCTAAAGTATTATCATTTATCACTTATTTTTGTTACACCCTGTATATTTAGATTTAAAATAAACTTTTAACTATGGACGCGCAATCTCTTAGTTAGACCGTTTCTATCCTGTTAGAATCTTATCTAGCCTACTTCCTCTTGCAGCCCTCAGTATATTTTTCAGGTTTAGTGGCAAAACGCCTTCTGGAGCAAAAAAATGTGACGTCAATGCAAGTTGTCGTGTTACACACTTAAATTTCGTTTTATTAAACTAAGTTCTCATTGAACAATGAACGCGTTTATATAACGACGTAAATCTCGTTTTGTTTCAAATAGATTTTACATTCTTCTTTTAATCGCGATTAATGAATGTTTTTATACGTTTTTATCATCTTGGAGCCTTGTCACATTGTTTTAGTAACAAAATAGCAAGAAACGATAAATAAGCTAACCAAACGCATCTGTGGAAACTGTCATCTTAACAATTTTTCGTCTGTGCTTTTCGATCTGTCATGACACTACACAGACAGGACTTAAACGTGTTTTATGAAGTTAAAACTCGAATATTGGGCGTTCAGAAGACAAAATAGGATTTGCTTTGAACAAGTTTAGTTTATGTTGGTTAAATATAAAGTTCGGTTCGGTTTCGGTTTCGGTTTCGGCTGAAAAATCAGTTTCGGTCGGACACTAATACTAATTAGTACTTACCGATTTTCATACGTAAACTACCAAAACCAGAATTCTTTCAGCTCCACCATTTTGATGGAATAATATTCTCTAAACTACGAGTGAGTTGATTCGTATATTGAAATAAGTTTGACCTATTTAAAATAATTGATGTGCAAACCTTCAAGAAAAGAGCGTATTCCCTCTTAAAAGGCCGGCAACGCTCCTGCAGCTCTTCTGATGTTGCAAGTGTCCATGGGCGACGGTAGTTGCTTACCATCAGGTGACCCGTCTGCTCGTTTGCCCCCTTATTTAATAAAAAAAAAAAAAAAAAAAAAAAAAAAACTAACTTCTGAGGTAAGTTTGCAGATGCTACTTGAAAACGGCTGCAATCCTCCGAGTTTCAAACTCTTTAGTGCTGCAGAGGTAAAATTTCGCCAGATTACAACTTCGCTGAGCACATTACGAGTAGTATTGTAAATGAGGGCATAATAGTTTTGTAAATGAGGGCATAATGACGAGACATTATCCGTCTGTTATGTATATTTTTGATATTACATATATGGGTGAGGCCGCCAATTTTTTGCTGATTTGGCACTGAATTATTGCGTTAGTAGCGTAGATACTTCGACTTCTAAGTGTCTTCGCTACTCTACATACTAAAATGGTAGCGAATTTTTATTTCTACGCTACTGTAGCGTTGAGAAAATCAAACTTATCTCTGTAAATAATACACAATGTGGTTTGTATTACAGTCCCAAACATGGCCCTTTTGGTATATAATTATTTTGTAACATAATATAGAAACTCCGAAAGTACAGTAAAGAGGTTAGCAGGGGTTTTCAACTCTTTTTGCTCACGCACCTTCAAATTTTGTATATTGAGCCGCGCGCCGGCTTGCACCCTAAGTTTAAAAATAAAAAAGCAGGACATAGGTTGAACTTGCTTATTTTTCTTCTTAACATTAGTCAGTTCTAGTGTCTAAAGTAGGCAATCAAAGGAGTGCTGCTTTAGACCATAAACCATATTTACCTGTTGCAGTAGCTTAAACAACATTACTACTGATTTACCTTGCGCTAAAGAGCAGTGGTGATTGTTTAAAAATAAATTGTTTATTTAAATGTTAGCGCTCTGTTAAATTTGTTTATTTATTTAAACAAACAACTCTATCAACTTCTCTACTAGTCCAGTGTTTAAATAAACCCTAGACTTTCCAAAACCGATCATGGGTTTGACTTATTATTAACTAGATGATGCCCGCTACTCCGTTGCGCCAAAATTTATTTATCGCGTGGGAACCGTACACTTTTCAGGGATAAAAAGTATCCTATGTCCTTTCCCGGGTCTCAAAGTATCTCCATACCAAATTTAAGCAAAATCGGTTCAGCGGTTTGAGCGTGAAGAGGTAACAGACAGACAGGCAGACAGACAGACACACTTTCGCATTTATAATATTAGTATGGATTTACATATAATTCAAGTAAGGACCTACAGTTTTTAATGGCACTTTATATTAAACATAGACTTATAATATATAGTGATATTAAACATTTTTTGCGGTCCATAAGAACATCAAAGTGACAGCTGTCAAAATACATCAGCTGCTTGTGTTAAACGCTGTCTTAGTTTCTTCACAGTCGGCTAGGCATTGAATAAACTAGATTGTTGAATTCTAATTAATAATCATTGTCTGAAACATTTTCCATATTCGAATAATACAATCATCATTATCATTGAATTAACGCCAAGTAGTTTCTTTGGCCAATGAGACCCTAGCTTATCATCTTCAATATAAATAAAGTTAGGAATTTCGTTTACCACTACATATACTTCCTTTAAAATTTCAATAATTCTTTTAGACTATAGGTCTATTTTATATGAGCTTACGAACCGGAGGTATAATACATCTTCGTCAATTCATATTTTGAAACACAAAATTTTTTAATTTGAATCTAAAACTATCTTTGAACAAACTTTAAAGGTAAACAGGATATTCTTCTATGTATAACTTAAAGTAAATCACATCATTATATTACCAGAGGATATTATTTGATCGCTGAAATGTGATAGAGCTCTCTGAACCATGCCTAAGAGGCTTAGAACGTTGGCGATGCTATTTAGGCCTATATTGTAGCCTAGTATTATAATACGATAATAATAGACTACTATAAAATACTATATTGAGAAAATCGCATAATATGCACTTCAAGTAGCAAGATCTCAAAGGTTCGGAGTTCTATACCCTCATCACAGTTTTCAACATTACCTTGCGATTTCTGAGTAGGTATTAAGGGGGCAACTTACCCGAAATTTTCGATTTTATAATAAACTAGACGTTCCGCGCGGCTTCGCCCGCGTAAATTAGATATTTCAGAGACGTAATATTATAGTCCACAAAATAATCCTATGATCATTCACGTGGTCTACTTCTTATCTGACCCAAATAACAGGAAAAATGCTCTAGTAGTTTGTGAGATAAACCCTTTCAAATAATTTTCCCCGTTTTTTCCACATTTTCCTCTATTTCTCAGCTCATATTAGTCTTACCGTGATAAAGCATATAGCATATAGCCCTCCTCGATAACTGGGCTATCTAACACTAAAAGATTTTTCAAATCGGACCAGTAGTTCCTGAGATTAGCGCGTTGAAATAAGCCCTTTCAAATAATTTCCCCCCGTTTTTTCCACATTTTCCTCAATTTCTTCGCTCCTATTAGTCTTAGCGCGATAAAATATACCCTATAGCCTTCCTCGATAAATGGACTATCTAACACCGAAAGAATTTTTTAAATCGAACCAGTAGTTCTTGAGATTCGCGCGTTCAAACAAACAAACAAACAAACTGATCCCAATTATAATATTAGTATACATAGATAAAATTAGGTAAGTACATTATATTTCCAAGAATTCGATTTGACCAACAACACGATAATACCTAAGTAACACTGAAAATGTTTAGAAAATGAAAAATGGTTTATGCAGAAAGTTGCCAATACTTTTATTGTTTTTAGAAGTAACTTCCGATCCTCTCTACAAATCGTCGCATTTGATGGAACCCCCGAAAAAACAGTGGGCCCAGTCTTTCTTAGGGGTCTCTTCTATGGCATTTTCATACGCTTCCATCGTATCTTCAGGGCTCGTAAAGCGAATACCACAAATTTTATCTTTATTTCTTGGGAATAAATTAAAGTCGCAGGGCGCCCGAGCTGGACTATATAGCGAATGACTCAATATCTCGACACCTGCCATAGTCAAATATTCAACAATCCATCTTGCGGAGTGTGCTGAGGCATTGTCGTAGTGAAGGAGTGTCCTGCTTCGAAGGCACTGCTGTCGAAATTTTTCCAAGACAACAGTCAAACAGCAATTGACATACCTTTCTGCAGTAACTGTCCTTTCATCTTCTAGCACAATTGTCGTAAAATTACATTTCGGACAAAAGAATGAGGCAATCATCTTTTTGCCTTGACTTCTTCCTTTCTTTACCTTAGTTCGCCAAACCTCGAAAAGAAATACCCCTTGAGCTGATTGTCTTTTGTTTTCGGGTTCGAAGCAATATATCCAGCTTTCTTCACCTGTTAGGATGTCAAATACAGCATTTGAGTCACCGCCGTTAAACTTATTTAACATTTGGCGACACCAGTCCATGCGAAGGCGTTTCTGGTCGTCGATTGACGTATGGGGAATGCATCTGGTACAAAGCTTCCTGACGCCTAAATGTTCATGTAATATTTTTTGAACTTGACTCATAGCAATGCCTAGGCTTGCCCGTATCTGTTTATAGGTCACTCTTTTATCTCCCTCTATCATGTGTCGCACAGCACTAATGTTAACTTCAGTAGTCGCTGTTAAAGGACGTCCCTCACGCGAATCATCACTGAGATTTCTACGTCCACGCTAAAACTAGTTAAACCAATTGTAAATAGCGGCACGAGATGGGGCTTCATTATGACATGGTAATAGCAGCCTATCAAAGCTTTGTTATTAAGTAAGCCCACAACGAAAGTCATAAAAAATCGTTAACTGAAAATTTTCTCGCGTTAAGTTAATTTTTACGTGTAACACGAGTTTTAGATTTGCCGCCAATTCACCAAAACAAATGACAAATGAATGCAATATACCACATTCTGTTACCAAAGAGTTCTAAAATTGTAATTTAAAAAAAGTTTTCATTAGTAATGTTTCTAACTAGCTAGTTTTAAGCACTTTCAGTGTGACCCACTATCTCGATAGAAAAAAATCACAAAGATGCATTTTATTTTCACGAATTCTTCATTTACTGCCATAACCGTGCAATGAACTAAGTTAATATTTTAACATATTGTATAAAATTATAGAATTTTAAAAAAATCCGCTAGGCCGGTTTCTCAATAATAGTATTGAGAAACCGACCTAGCGGATTTTTTAAATGTTGTATATTTATCGAGCTATTGAGAAAAAACTAACTTGACGATGAATCCGCGTCGTCCTTTATCACCTCGCATATGAAAGTCGGGTGTGAGTGTGAAGAAGGACGATATTTGATTTTTGGGTTAGTCGCCCTCTTAAATAAATATTTTGAACAAATAAAACCTAGTAGAAACTATAATTATGTCGGAAAATATTGAAACTGTAGGAAAATCCGAGGTTCATTAAAACGGAAACGAACAAAATGTCGGCACAGCTCTACACGGTACACACTTGTGAGTGTCGCGGCCTCGCTATTATATAATTAAATATTTCAAGTGTTTGTCGCCATTTTCATAAAAATAAACTAGCCAAGTGCGTTGTCGCATGGAGAAATAAATATTGCTGAAGCTTGTGTGAAAGTGCAAAATGTCTGTAGATTTTTGCTTAAATAAAATTATTTGGAATCTTGACATAAGGTTTATAAATGACTTACAAGAAGCCTCAAATACCCGTGATTTTTCGTAGTGAAAGGGAAGAAATAATATATAAATTATGTATTTGAATACTAACATACATAAATTACTTAGCTACCGTTTGGCTACCACACTATGTTTTTATTATTATAGAAACTTATAAAATTATTTGTAAACAAACATCTCAATTTCAAAACTGCTCCGACCTAATTTCATTTGTTTGTAATTCATTTAACTACAATTATTATAGTGTAGAGAATTGAAAACAACGATAAAATAAGTTGGGCTAAGACGTGTTTGTTTTTACTCTGTATGTTAATTTGTTTTAAACAAAACATTGGCCGTGACCGTCTGTAAACATGGCGGACATGCTAATAATGTATGCACCTGCATTGCCCAATGCTTTAATAATATCTCCCACACCGGTTTCGGTGACGGTGGCCGATTTCATTGAAACCAAGCTAGCTACGCAGGAGTAATTTTATAGTGCCCAAGTGTGTGCGCAGTACGAGTACACAAGAGCACTCTCTATTCCTTTACTCTCATAACCCAGTGGGACGGCAGACCGACACGACTGGCGAGAGATCAGGCGCAGGACCGACTTTTTACATGTCCATCCGACGCATGGATCATCTTACTTGTCAGACAATCAGGTGATCAGCCTGTATTATCCTAACCAAACTTAGAAATAACATGTTTCCAACGCGGTAATCGAACCCACGACCTCCGAGTCAAGAGCCGAGCTCTGAACCACTGGACCACGGAGGCGGAGGCCCAATGCTTTTGCCTTTGCCCTTTAGGTCACAAACGGACCTTGTTTTAATCATTAAAATTATTATCATTAAAAAACAAAAGTTTAAAAAAAAAATCGATTTTCAAAAATTTTATAAACCCACTCAAATTGGGTTAGGTTAGAAACAAAAGTGGACCCGATTTTGTTTTATAACAAGAAAACACAGTAGTTAGGAAATGCACCTACATTTTTCAAACTTATGGCTCTCGAGTATCAAGTATGCACACACTGCAGTACAAAAGTTCTGTGAAAACATCTATCATGTTGTAGAGTTAACTGTAAAGTATTTTAGCGTGTAGTTAGCTCGTACGTTAGTGGCTAAACTAGCCCTGATGAATGGAGCCATAGTTACGTAGTTATGTAGGATCCATTACTTATAGTAAACTCAGTCGAGTTCTTGGTTAAAGTTGTAGGCAACTCTCCACCTTGGATGATGATGATACGAGTAGATGAATAACCAAAATTGCCACCATGTTTCCGAAACATAATATGCATAGATTGTAGGATCTATAATGATGATTGATGAATAACCAATTGTTTGTGAAACATATGCATAGTTATTAGATTGTAGACAATCTTAGACGAATATATCTCTAGACAGTTCTCGGTTAAAGTTAATTGTAAGCAACTGTCCACTTTGGATGATGATGAATAACCAAAATTGCCACCATGTTTGCGAAACATATGCATAGATTGTAGGCAATCTTAGACGAATATACCTCTTTAGACGTTCATAATCGCTTTTATTGGATCTGAGACTAACGTAAAGTGCACAAAACTGAGACATTCTAGACGCGTAAATTCCGTGCAATCCACGAACTACGAAGACGCCCCCCACTATTCCTCCTAATCGTCTATAGTATAACTAGCTGTTGCCCGCGACTTCGTCCGCGTTAACATAGTATAATAACAAAGATGGATAGTTTTCCCCTTTTTGTGATTCCTTATACAAAGGGTAATAATCGGCCACTAAGCGCGCTAAGGGTTCCGTACCATTATAGAGCAAAATTAGCCCAAAAATTGTGTTTTTTGTATGGGAGCCCCCCTTAATTTTTTATTTAATTTTAATATTGTTATTAAATATTAAAGTTCACATAAACTAAGGATCTTGAGTAAAATTCAAGTACCTACCTGTTGCCATTATTGATATAGAGCCAAAAAGGATCACGTTTGTTGTATGGGAGCCCCCCTTAAATATAAATTTTATTTTATTTTTAGTATTTGTTATTATAGCGGCAACAGATATACACAATCTGTGAAAATTTCAACTTTCTAGCTATTACCGTTCTTGAGTTACAGCCTGGAGACAGACAGACAGACAGACAGACGGACAGACATCGAAGTCTCAGTAATAGGGTCCCGTTTTTACCCTTTTGGGTACGGAACCCTAAAGACGGGACCCTATTTAAGCAAACATTAAACGCAAACGTCAATAAAATTTCATGTTTCTCACTCAAGAAATGACGGCCTTTCATTGAAACTTTCTACCCCAATTTCATTCACCCCCTTGGGGGTAGAATTACCAGAAACATTTAAATACGCATTCATTCATTTTTAATCAGTAGCACAAAAATAAAGTTTCATGTTTCTAACTCAAGGAATGACGGACTTTCATTTAAACTTTCAACCCCTATTTCACCCCCTTGGGGGTAGAATTTCCAAAAACGCTTAAATACCTATTCATTCATTTTTAATCAGCAGTCCAAAAATAAACTTTCATGTTTCTAACTTAAGAAATGACGGACTTTCATTTAAACTTTCAACCCCTATTTCACCCCCTTGGGGGTAGAATTTCCAAAAACGCTTAAACACGTACCTATCCAATCATTTTTAATCAGTATCCCAAACATAAAATTTCAAGTTTCTAACTTAAGAGGCCGGGTACCTTTGGAATTTCTCATACATACGTAATACCAAAATCATTTTCTCATACGAAAATATTTAACATGTTTGAGTTGTTTTTCAGTTTAAAATAGTAATTACCTAGGTTCCTGCACAAAAATTTACTTCAAAATATTTAAACACAAAAAATTTTTTTTAGTAAAAATACTACTAAATATTTAAACACTAAAAAATAGAGTAAAACACTAAAAAATGTACGTTAAACTAACGTGTTCACGATCGAATGTGAAACACAAAAAAATTCACACTAGGCACACGAACTCCTCCTTAACTGCTGGACCGATTTTGATAATTCTATATTGTGTGTGTTTTGAGAATGGTTTAGACTTTAGATTCATAGTTTGGTCCACTGGAATGGAATGCCCTTTTAATATTTTTTTGTGTATTGTTATGTACATACAGGAGAAATTCTTTTGGGTTGGGTCCGCTAGTATTTATAATTTCCTATCATCCTATTCCTCATCCGCTTCCTCATCCGCATCCTCTTCCTCATAAAATATCCTCTTCCTCATCCGCATCCTCTAAATTTGCGCGGGACAATTCCTCTTCCTCCTCCTCTTCCTCATAATCACTTCCTCAACAACCCTAATTTCGAGGGTACCCGGCCCCTTAAGAAATAACGGACTTTCATTCAAACTTTTAACCCCAATTTCACCCCCTTGGGGGTAGAATTTCCAAAAACGCTTAAATACGTATCCATTCATTTTTTATCAGTAATCCAAAAATAAAGTTTCATGTTTCTAACTCAAGAAATGACGAACTTTCATTCAAACTTTCAACCCCTGTTTACCCCCTTCGGGGTAAAATTTTCTAATTTCCTTCCTTAGTGGGTGTTTACTTAATAAAACAAACCTACTTACCAAATTTCGTGGCTGTAACTTAAACAGTTTTTGCTCAGCGATGATGAATCAGTGAGTCAGTCAGTCAGGACAAGTAATTTTTGACCGACTTCCAAAAAGGAGGATGTAATACGTTCGGCTCACGATTTTCACGATTACTCAGCCGTTTATGGTCCGATTTTCGAAATTCTTTTTGTGTTGTATAGGGTTTAACTCGAATTTGGTACTATGTTCACAAAAGTGGTGATCTGATGATGGGATCCTTGAGGAATCGAGGGGACTCTGATTTTGATTTTTTCTGAAGAATTCGAGGTAAATGCTACCAAAAGAAAGACTTCGCACCAGGTTATACCCTGGATCCGAAGGTACCGAACAGAACTTTTGAATGCTTATACGTACAGGTTCGGGGATTTCGGCGTTGTTTAAACAACTGAAAGCACAAGCTAACACATCAATTTGATTGATCATTATCATCACAACCATAATTATACCATGGGTCATCACACTGTGACCCAATTACGAGTATTGGTACTTTTCGTGATATTTTGCATCGAAGCAGTTGTTTTTTATGGTGTTTTGGCTGTTTGTGGATCGATTTTCAAAATTCTGGTGTTGTTGTATAGGATATAATCTTAATTTTGTATAACAATTACGAACGTGGTGAGCTGATGATGTGATCTATGAGCAATCGAGGGAAATCCTTGAAATTTATCAAAACACTCATAGTGGTTAAAATGTTGTTTCTAGTAAGTTAAACATATGTTACGAATAAGAGAAATTTCATACAAAGGTGTCTCTTGGTCCAAAGGCACTGAACAGAACTCCTAAACCTTTAAAGATAAAAGTTTGGAAATTATAGCATCGCTTAGATAACTGCAAGCATTTACCACAATTTCGCTTACAGTAACATAATGTGAATAGTTAACATTCGTATTGGTTATTTACGCATAAAGCCTTATTTTGTTGATAACTAAAAAGAGTGAAATTATTATTTTTAACAAAAAATTAAAACCGACTTCCAAGGTAAAAACAATAGTAATACCTATGAACTAAAAAGTATTAAATAACTCTTACTCTTTAATAGTGCCTTTTTCAGAATTCGTCTAAATCTCAACTATTTCTGTACATTACTACAGTCTTCATTACTTTGAAGTCGGTACCAGTCCCAAAAGTTTCAGATATTCTAAGTTGTGACATTACTGAACTCACGATTAAATTAGCTGGTGCCGACTTCAAAATAATGAAGACTTTAGTAATGTACTTACAGAAATAGTTGAGATTTAGACGAATTCTGAAAAAGGCACTATTAAAGAGTATACTTTTTAGTTCATAGGTATTACTAGATATTGTTTTTACCTTGGAAGTCGGTTTTAAATTTTTGTTATATAAGTATAGATTATGTGTGCAAGCTTTCGCCAATGTTTGAGTGTTATCGGTTCACACTAATTACATATGAGTGCACGCGTACGATACAATAAATAAACCAATTAAGAGAAAGCGTCACGGTCAAAGGGGAAGATGCTCACCCAAAAATTGGTGGGGCGCGTCTTCGTGGATTGCACGAACTTATATTATTATAGTTAGTTACTTGCAGTTATATGAAATCACGCTAATGCGATTCTTACGAACTAGTATTTTTCATACTGGCCTACTATTTATAATTTACACTGTGGTCGAGATGCAGCTATTTCCAGCGGCAGTAACATCCGTTGCTCTGTAGCTGTAAGTGCTAGGTTGATCGTATTAATTACATACTGCCTATTTACTATGTACTATCAGAGAAGTTGATTCCTAGGCAGCAGCCGACGATCACAATTAACATTGGAATTGACATGATCCGACCAAATGACGTTGCAAGGCAGTTGACGGACCAACGCGTTGGTCCGTCAACTGCATAGGAATCAATTTCCTCGATGGTACATATTTTTTAAATTTTTAATTCAACTTCAAAATCCATACTAATATTATAAAGCTTATCTGACTATATATTGTTACTTCTTCACGCTTAAACTGATTGTGATGAAATTTCGTGTAAATACTCTCAGTCTCGGAAAAACTAGTGTTTAACTTGGAAAAATGTACGGTTACCGCGTGAAGTGCTTCGGCATAATGAAGGGCTGATATGGTGATAGCTGCTTTAAAAGTAAAGCTTACACTTTTATGACTCATAAAATTCATAATATTTTATTTGTAAAATCACTTTCGGAAATTAAACAACTTTATAACTGATAAAGTATATATTCTAGAGAAAACTTATCTCGTTAGTATTAAATGAATCTTCTATCGTTACTTACGAAATAAAGTTTGAATTATTAAATAGTAGTTTTGAGCGGGAGCTATGTAGCTTGGGTATAATGAGGAAAATTCCAAATGTAAATTAAACTCCAGGGAAATCTTCACATCATCAAAGAACGGGAGTTTTTTTACTACTTTTAAAAAGAAACTAAGTGCCATTTTTATCCGCCACGGCGAGACGCTAAGGAATCCATCAAAAATCTCGCCCAGTGAATGAAAATTTTTTTAGCCTATGCCAACAATTGCCAACAAGCATTCGGACTAGCGTGGCCGATTACCATCCCCCCATCCAAATATGACAGACACGAAAATGAACATTATTTCTATAATAAACTATAAAGTATAGACATTTAAATAAATTGTAGCCATAAAACTAGTAAATTGGGTCTGAACCAGAAGCCCAATTCTTGCAATCTTACCAATAAGTTAGACCAATAAGAAATTCTTAGAGCCTACAAGGTTTCTCTAAGAATTTCTTATTGGTCAAAAGTCAAGACTGCAAGAATTGGGCTTCTGGTTCAGACCCAATTTACAACAGTACAAAAAACCATAAATTACTAACTAATTAATTAAGCATATAATTTAAGATATAATATCATATTTAAGCCTTCTGGAGTGTCTGAAATGTAATATCGAGACGTCCAAGATAAATTATATTTCAGATTTGCGGTCGGCGCTGGATTGCGGTTGCACTGCCGACTGTTTCGGTCAAGCTGTTATTATTTTGAACGAGATGAACGTAGATTTCTTTATAATCCTAGAGCTTCAAGTATTTGTGTACCATCGAAGAAATTGATCGAAGAGTTGACGGACCTACGTCAGTTGGTTGGATTATGTCAACTTAATATAAGACTTCATCTATCGGCTGGGTTTGACAAAACGCGCCCAAAATACGTAGGTATCTGCCTATTGATCAACTTCTCTGATGGTACATGAAATATCGTTGCCGTTAAGCATTTGTGTACTAAGTACTAACCCACATTTTTTTGTTGAGTCATGAATGTAGTCTTGTTCTAAATGATCTAAAGAATATGACTGCATTCATCATTCTATACGTAATTATTAGTGGGATGATACTCAAATACATAACAGCGTCCATAATCTATATTATAATAGGTCTACAATGGTAATGACGAAGCAAAAACGATTAAGTCTGATCACAGTAAAACCGCGCATTTAGTAGAGTAATTTAATTTTTTTTTCTTTGAACTCCTAGTGAGCGCTCTCTCCCAGGTTAATCTAATTGAAAATGTTAGATCGAATATTATAGAAGCGTAGCATAAAGGCAGAGTTTATACTCAAAGGGACATAATATTAACAGCATAGCGTAATGTTGGTCCAAAATTTAATAAGTTTTCTAAACACTAATACTTTTACTATGTTTTGGAATTTAATTAAAGTTTAGAAGTCATAAACCTTCAGAAACTCAGTAAATTGACTTCAACTGTTTTTAACCGACTTCCAAAAAACGAGGAGGTTATATGTTCGGCTGTGGATATTTTTTTTTTTTTTTGTATGTTCAACGATTACTCCGCCGTTTGTGAACCGATTTTCGAAATTTTTGTTTTGTTGTATTAGGTTTCACTCCAATTTGGTCCCATTTTCACAAAGGTGGTGACCTGATGATGGGATCCATGAGTAATCGAGGGAACTCCTCAAAATTTATATGGAAACATATGGTGATTTTGGTTTTATGTGAAGTGTACTAAGAATACGCTACCAAAAAGTCAAATATTGGGTCAAGGTATACCATGGTTTCGATGATGCTGAGAGAACTCCTGATTCCTTATAGATACACGTTTGGGAGTTTCGGCGTTGTTTTAAGAACAGAAAGCATAAACTACTATGCAATTCATATTCATCATCATAATCATCATCATCATCATCGTCATCATCATCATTACCACGTCGTGTTAAGGCCACCAATGTCTCATGGCACAGAATAGATAATAGTACAAGGCATAGGTATGGATATACTAATAATAATAATTATGTACTGTATAACAATTAACAACACCTGTTTGTTTTTAATACACGGCGGTCGGCGTCGCCGCCCAGCGCTGCCGCGCGAAGACAGAATATCGAATACTTTACTAACTACTTTATAAACAGATCGAATACTTTACTACTTTATAAAATTTTAATAGACATATAGAATTAAAATAAAGTTATTTTAAAAAGAGCATTTAAACAAAAGAAAGTCATTAAGTGTCTTTTTAATTAGTTATACTCATTAATCGATAGATGGTGCACTAAGTACCTATCGATTTGAATTCTTGATAACAAGAACAGCTGTCAATAATTATGATAATATTAAATATTATGCTACGCTACATCCTATGCAAGTTTGTACAAATTTTTATCTGATAGATCCTTCGATCGTGGAAAAACGAGACACAATAACCTTTCTATTGTTATCGCAATCGCCGGTGACCGCTTCGGGCTTGAAGTATTAAAATTGTTAAATTACTTAGCACAATATGTTCACTTCACTGATAATATTATATTATTTTGTGAGTGTGAGTTGTGACTCTTAACAAATTGTAATAAGATACGTAAAATATACGCGAAGATTTATCTACTAGTGTAACTAAAAAGAGTGAAATTATTATTATTTTTAACAAAAAATTAAAACCGACTTCCAAGGTAAAAACAATAATAACATTAATATGAACTAAAAAGTATTAAATAAATTTTACTATCTAAAAGTGCCTTTTTCCGAATTCGGCTAAACCTCAACTATTTCTGTACTCAATCTTCATTATTTTGAAGTCGGTGGCAGTTCCAAAAATTTTAAATATTCTGTCAGAGGACTGAAGATTCAGCTATCTGGTACCGACTTCAAAATAATGAAGATTGAGTACAGAAATAGTTGAGGTTTAGCCGAATTCGGAAAAAGGCACTATTAGATAGTAAAATTTATTTAATACTTTTTAGTTCATATTAATGTTATTATTGTTTTTACCTTGGAAGTCGGTTTTAATTTTTTGTTAAAAATAATAATTACAGTAAATATATTTCTGCTTTTGTATTTACAAAGTTTTTACTTTTTACAATGTAGAAGCGTAGGAGTAGGGAATGCAATCCCGCTAGATAATTTCAATCCCGGTATTTGCGGGACTGAACCATCACAATCCCGCTGGATCACGGTATTTGCGTGATCCCGCAGGGTGGAGTTAAAATTTTAAAATAAATCGATATAATGACTTTAATTGATAGACCCCGTTTTATCCTTAGAAACTCAAATAAAACAAACTTTTTCGGACACTTTTTACAAGACCTCAGACTTTTAGATATAAAAATAATAAAAAGCATCTGAACATTTTGTTTGGAAATGGCTACATAATAAATATCTATACTTATAAAATTACATGTCCTGACTGACTGACTGATTCATCATCGCTGAGCAAAAACTGTTAAAGTTACAGTCACGAAATTTGGTGAGTAGGGTTGTTTTATTAAGTAGACACCCACTAAGGAAGGAATTTTGAAAATGTTACCCCGAAGGGGGTGAAATAGGGGTTGAAAGTCTGAATGAAAGTCCGTCATTTCTTAAGTTAGGAACATAAAACTTTATCTTTGAGTTACTGATTAAAAATGAATGGATACGTATTTAAGCGTTTTTGGAAATTCTTCCCCCAAGGGCTGAAATTGAGGTTGGAAGTTTCAATGGAAGTCCGTTATTTCTTGAGTTAGAAGCATGAAATTTTATGTTTGGGCTACAGATTAAAAATGATTGGAAACAGGTTTAAGCGTGTTTGAAAATTCTACCCCAAGGGGGTGAAATAGGGGTTGAAAGTTTAAATGAAAGTCCATATAGATATGCTATGATAACGCGGACGAAGTCGTGGGCAACAGCTAGTAAATAATAATAATAGTTAGAAAAACCTAAAAACACGCTCCTAATCATTTTTATCTTTTATTAGAATTATTAATTTTATTTCGAAATATAGGGAAATTATTGTCCTACAAGATTCGGTTACATACATACAGCCCAAGCTTCTAAAAGTATGCTAAAAAAGTTGAGGCATTAATTATGTCGTCTGCCAAACGGCTCCTGACATTCGACAGAAGGTAGCCAGCAGCCGAAATAGTT
Source organism: Polyommatus icarus (assembly GCA_937595015.1). Classification (NCBI taxonomy): domain Eukaryota; kingdom Metazoa; phylum Arthropoda; class Insecta; order Lepidoptera; family Lycaenidae; genus Polyommatus; species Polyommatus icarus. Next base: position 12,614,099 of record OW569332.1, on the reverse strand, counting down.
CGCTCAGCTTCCACGCTGGTTAGTACAATTGTCATTTAAAGTGAATTACAGGTGAATTGAAGGTAAATTGTTTATAGTGGGCTGCCTTTGGCCAGTTCACGCACCCCGCGTGCAGAGTTACACATACGAATCACGATCCTTTGAGATCCCGCCAGTCCCGCGGGATCCCGCTAAATTATCGACCGGGATTAGTCCCGCAAAATGCATGCGGGATCCCGGAATTTCGGGATCCCGGTATTGCATTCCCTACGTAGGAGTAAACGAGTTTTCGGTAAAAACGCTCGAGTGAGGACGAATGTACCGAACAATATTTGAACCTTGTAATGTTCGGGAGTTAACTGTGCTATTACATACAGGAATCACCTCGCCATATGCTGCAGATGAGTTTTCAGACAGAGTCCTTTTATGAATAACGAACACTCGTGTGAAAGACCTTTAAATGAATTTTGTTTGGGAAAATGTGTATGATTTGCCAACTGATGGTCAATTTAGCTATTTAAATTTGAAAACAAAACTCTGAATTTCCAACAGATAACAATTTAAAGTTATGTGACTCGTACGTAGTAAATATTTTAATCCTCAGTCGGGATAATGGCACGTGTTTTAACACGCAAAATCACGTGGTGTAGGAAAAACCCGTGTTTTTCGTCACGTTTGGGTCTAAACGGCATGGACTCTGCCCCAAATGACACAAAATATTCGTAGGCTATTCAATTGTTTTGATAAGGTAATGGCAAATTAAAATATTGAACTTTTGTTTTAACGCGACTATGTTAGACGAATAGCTTTATGCTTTTGTAACAAAACCATAACTTTTCTACTGACGTCTGCGTTTTTGTAGACTTGAATCCATGAGCAGCTTGTCGAGCTTGAAAGATATCATTAGGTGGTCATTGCCGTCAGAGTGGTACTTACTGGATAATCACGGTCGGGTTTTTGTGGTTAGTTTTTTTTAGTCATTACATCCATGTTCGAAACTATATGAATACTCTACGTTCTAATTCTGTTCGACAGACTATTATAAAGCTATATTCTTTTGTGCCATTAATTAATTGTAAGTAGCCATTGCCAGTAACTTGATCTTGCGGGCAGGCCGCAGGACCCCCCTTCCCCGCAAGATACGTAACTTAGGTATTTTCTCAGCGAAAAAAAGGACTCCTCAAAATATTGGAACAAAAAGAAGTCACTGCAACAATCGCAAACGTAGACTGTGTGTTACGATGTGCACGTGCTTATGTTGTAAGGGATTTTCTTAGAACGCCGTCGAGTTTGTCGATATCACAATGTCGTCGGTCGTAGACCTAGTTTAGCTAGCGTGGTAATGCGATAAGCTATCGCCTATCGCCTCGGCCCTCGTCAACCTGTGGCTATTGTTTTTTTAGTTTACCTACAAATAAACACTAGAAGTTTCCCGCAAATTCAAGCACGCGAAATTCTTTTCCTCTCATATCCTTTAAATATTTTTAAGGGATAGCTGCAATAGATAGTTTATTCAACTATTACGCCATATTTATTATCACGCCATAATATTCGATCAAAATCCGTGCAGTTAGTGCAGTCGCCAGAGGTTTTAACCTCCGAAAACTGTAATAGTGAATGGATTTTTGTTTTTGAGGTGTCATTTTCTTTTTTACACTATAACTTGCAAAGTTTACCAAAAAATATTTTGTGCTTTTAATTTTTTAGTTACTTAATTAAAAATTAACATTTCACCATATAAAACCGGTCCAAAAAAATTTTTTTTTTCTTGTTCCTGATATTTGATTACTCTTATCCAATTGTTTACGTTGAAAATAACCAAATACACTATTTTTAAAAAAGAAAGTTTGCTTTATAAGGTTTTTGCAAAGTTTTTAGAGATTATCGCTCGTCGTGACCAAGATAAAAGGGTTTGGGTGGATTTAAGGGTTGTATCGAAAAGAGTGTTAAACTTACTTGTTGTGCGTATTTAATTTTTAGAGAAATGATAACTTTTAAGTACTTAAAAACGTTTAAATATCTCCAAAAATGTGTAAAATAGACCGATTTTTTTTTCTATATTTGTTAAGAACTTATTTAAGTGAGAGTTAAAACATTAAATGCATCGACAAATAAAAAACTTTTCCTAGTCTTTGAAATATATTTAAGCTTCCTACTTAAAGCCAGAAAAAAAATTGGGTGCTACAAATCTCACGTACATACTAAAGACGCATGCTGTGACCTATGTTTGGAAAATGCTTACCTGATTATAAAAAATATCAGTTCTTAACCTAATTTGTATTTTTTTCCCTTAAGTATGTTTTAGCAAACATAATTAATGAAAAAAAAAGCAATTTTATTCTGTAAAAACCTAACCAAAAGAAATAAAATACTGATTTTCTTCGAAATATCCGTAAGAAGTTTGTGCTACATTTTCAGAAAATTTAATAAAGTAAGAGCTTAAAATTTATACACATTAATAAATAGAAGGCTTTGTTAAGCCGAAAAAATAATTTTAAACTTCCTATTTAAAACCAAAGAAAAATAGGAACGCCATTTACCTGGCGAGGCACACAACAAGTACATTTGGAGGTATGCTCATCTACATAATATAAAAATATTAATTTTAAATCTAAATTATATATTTTTTCAACTTATTTTCTTTCTTTGGAATATAAGCAACGATACAAATCAAAAAAATAATAATATATTTTATTATTTTGCTATATATTTAAAAGAAAGAAATATGCAAATTTTCTTCTAAATTTTACAGTTTATGAGTTTACTTGAAGTGGAAGAGAATAATTTAAAAATCAAAAGCACAACTTTTCAATAGGTAAACTTTATTATTTATGTTATCAGCTACACATTCCTTTTTTCTTTTCAATTTTCATCCACTATTGCAAAAATCGGAGGTTTGCATGATTTTTACGCTCTGGGAACTCCACTAAGTAGTTTTAACATAAATTAAGGTGTAACAAATACTTTACTTTTAATAATTATTATATGTATTACCTACTCGAAGATGACGCCCGCAACTCCATCCCGCCAAAATTCGTTTATCGCGCGGGAACCGCACCTTTTTCTGAGATAAAAAGTATCCTATGTCCTTTCCCGGGACTTAAAATATCCCCATACCCAGCAAAATCGGTTCAGCGCGAGCGGTTTGGCCGTGAAGAGGTAACAGACAGACTTTTGCATTAACAATATTAGTATGGATGCTATGTATTCTGAAGATAAAGTAGAGCTAATTAAGTGGTAACTCTGCGACGTCTCTAGCGACTAATTCTGCAACTTTTATTAAAACGAATTGCATAAATTGCAACAGTCAGTCTCTGACTATAATGAGACAACTTTACTGTGAAAGTAAGCTGCCATTCTGAGGTTTCTCACAAAGTTTATCCCTTTTCGTTTATTTCATTAGTTACACGTTTGAATTTAGCAAATCACGTGATATTGAAGGAATAAACTTCGGTAAAAAAGACTGTGAAACCGAGCATATTAGGGCTAAAGGTGATATCATACTTTTTATCGATTTGAGCTGAAATCAAATTTTAACAGGCTTTGAGGCATAAAATTTTGAAATGCAGTGCTAAATATGTTTTATCGTGGCAGAGTAAAAAAACTTAAAATTATTCAGAAATTGGCAACTTTTCTAGACAAATCATAGAATATCACTGCCTAGTGTCATGGTTATGTAATGAAAAATCGAGAAAAATCGATATGTGCAGTCACCCCCGAGCCAGCAGCCACTCACTCGCATGACCCAGAAAGCCATAACCTCAACTATTTATTTAACTTGCAGCTGGCAGAAGGAAATTTTCATTTAACACCAGCGCACGGAGCTTAAAATATTTTTCCCTCTCCATTGGTGCAATCTCAGACCGATAAAAGTATGGAATACAGACAGACCCTTTAGCTAAGACGTTTTCTTGATAGCTTCTTTATAGAATCGCCGATCAAAATGTATGGAATTTATCAATTGACGTAAGCGTTCGATAATATGAAGCTAACGTTTGACTCGTGTAAAGCCGTCAATCCACTGCAGTGCACGGAGAGACTACGCACGTGCGTCGCGTACGCACGTCAAGCTTCGCTTTGAAAGAAAATATATTAGGTGACTGTGTCCACTGCATCCCACGGACACGCTACGCACGAATTGACTCACGTAGCTTGCTCGAATATGGTGCACACGTAGCTCAACGCTGGACACGCTACGCATCATGCTGTGCACGGGATACTCATATATATGTAATTTGTAGTATCCCGTATCATATTGATACGGGATACACATTACACGGAAGCGTGTACATAGTATTCAAAACTGTGCTGCGCTACAGTTGTACATAGTCGTGGCCGTGTACATAGCGTGTGCTGCAGTGGAAACGTTGACCCACGTAGTCAAAATAATAAATCCGTGCGCCGCATGGCCGTGCACAGCGTGCGCCGGCCGCCGCGGTGAAATGACAGCTTAATGTCAATTCGATACATTTTGATCGGTGATTCTAATAAGACGCCAAGCGATATAGAAAACGTGTTGGAGAGAGGCTCTGTACTAAGGACAATAAAGTGAGGTTGGTATTTCATTTATGTGCGAGTTAAACTATACTAAACTACGCTACTGCACAGTCGCTTATCTCATGGGTACGAAAGATAACGCAGAGTAGCGTAGTTAGTTGCATGTGTAAGCAAAATTGCTTCAATAATACAAAACCTTTGTCCACTCTGTGCCTTTTTCTGTTCGTCAAGCGCATGCGTTATAGCGCAGTCAACAGCGAACGTGAGGCATGCCTGCGACGCATGCCCTCTGACCGTCCAAAACTTTCGCTTTGTTAGTAAAAATGACAGTTGGCGTTGCGTTCTTTGACGAATTCAATTATTGAATGCGCCGAAACGAATGTTGAATGAAAGAAGATGACGAAAATTGAAAACGAAAGCGCATAATGTGGACATAGCTAAAGCACAAAGAGATACAAAGACTATGCGCTATCTTGTTTTTTTTTTAAGGGTGAAATTTGTATTCTCTATCTGGTTTTTTATGACAATATGTATTATATATTTTTTTAATTCGGCTTTTCTATAAAATTGTAAAAAATCAAACTTTAAAACTTTGCTGTTACATGTTTAGGTCGTCCTTAATTTTTCTAAGTTGTCCCTTTGGCCTTTATTAATAACTTGAGAGGAGTCATAGGGGAATGCAAATCAAAAACTCTGAAATCTGAATCACTAACTTTAAGCGGATCTACAAAGTACGAGCTTTAAACTGAGTTCCAAAAACTTTTAAGTAGTTTTGCCTCAAGCCAAGCATAGTTATATCTATACTTATAAAATTACATGTCCTGACTGACTGACTGACTGACTGATTCATCATCGCTGAGCAAAAACTGTTAAAGGTACAGCCACGAAATTTGGCGAGTAGGGTTGTTTTATTGAGTAGACACCCACTAAGGAAGGAATTTTGAAAATTCTACCCTGAAGGGGGTGAAATAGGGGTTGAAAGTTTGAATGAAAGTCCTTCATTTCCACGGTAATTTCTTGAGTTAGAAATATGAAACTTTATTTTTGGGTTACTGATTAAAAATGAATGGATGCGTTTTTAAGCGTTTTTGGAAATTATATCCCCAAGGGGGTGAAATAGAGGTTGAAAGTTTAAATGAAAGTCCGTCATTTCTTAAGTTAGAAACATAAAAGTTTATTTTTGGTCTGCTGATTAAAAATGAATGGATAGGTATTTAAGCGTTTCTGGTAATTCTACCCTAAGGGGGTGAAATTGGGGTTGAAAGTTTCAATGAAAATCCGCCATTTTTTGAGTTAGAAACATAAAAGTTTATGGACGTTTGCGTTTGACATTTGCTTAAATAGGGTCCCGTTTTTACCCTTTGTATAAGGAACCACAAATAGGGGAAAACTATCCATCTTCGTTATTATACTATGTTAACGCGGACGAAGTCGCGGGCAACAGCTAGTTTTGGTATAATTCTCAACTACAATGTAGCAATGTTATTTTAACAAGCTATGGTATTTTTATGGAATATACGATATAACAGAGGTCGCGCGTCGGGAACTACGAAGATCAAATAATTGCAGAAGTTTAACGCTAAAAAAGAAATCAAAATAACGAGCTACAGAATTTCATACAAACGACTTTTGTCTTGAATTTTTTGTTTCGATGCGCCGTTTTGATTTTAATACCTTTTAATCCATCTGATTCTGTAATCCTCCAGAAAGCTCTTTTAATATACGAAATCGTATTATCGAGCTGATCCAATGTTGCATATTACGCTTGGTTCTCCTATCTTTTTTATTTTTACTAAGCGGAAGCTTATGTTTTGGGACTCGTGTTGTAGCTTGAATTATATAAGCATGTTAAGTGTCAATGATTAGTTGAATAATTTCTACTACACTCGCGCTATCTCGTCTATTAATAACCGCGTCAAAGTGTCACTCATGTCACATGTGACAGGTACATATTATATTTAAGTGGCCATTATCAGACGTTAATTGACGTACAAGACAGGCGAATAGTGTCGTATGTTTAGCTGCCGAATTAGAGCTGGTACACATTGGGCGTTTTGAAGCTTTGCTAATGCGCATTTTGAGAACCACCGGATTCTATTAAAGCGTACACACTCAAGCGCGCGTTCAACGCGTGCTTAGCACGCGCTTGAGTGTGTACGCTTCAAAACGCCCAATGTGTACCAGCTCTAAAGGCCATATAAAATTATGTCTACTCTGGTCATAGGTACTATACGGCGATGCCACAGTTAAGATGATGATGGTAACTCTTTATGTGGATTTGCTTAAAATTTGAATGAAACGACGAAAAGCTTTGAGAGAAATTCGTCCTTTATTCAACATTATGACTATTTTGACGGCAAAATTTAAAATGAAAATCAAGGAAAGTATGCAATTTGACACTTTAGCCATGTCATGTCATTTTCTTTTAAACTACTGTTAAATAAATGCATTTTGACTAAGCCTCCAATGACCTCATATTTTGCCTGCCTCGTCTTAACGTAGGGCACTACGGTGCCTATCTACAGGGTGTAACAAAACGTAGTGATATACTTTAAGGTGTGTATGTGTCCCTTATACAAAGTTCACTGTGAAAGTAACAGCGCTGAAAGAGAAAAAATTTTTGTATGGGCAACGCTCTAGCACCATAATTTTTCATACAAGAGTATCATTACTGATTACATAGACAGACCTCTTCGAAAACATCCTATCCAGTAAGACAGGGGTTCCCAAACTGTGCGCCGAAAGGCAAGAGGGGCGTCGTGAGTATCGACTGCTCCATCATGAACCACAAAATATGTTATAATATAAAATTATAATATGAATTATACAAAGCAGGCAGATGAAATATTTGTTTATTATTATTTACTTGCTTAACCTAACTGTAGTAGGTAATCATTAAAGGTGTTTATTTCTGTATATTTTTAAAAAAGGGCGCCGCGCCGTGACAAAATATTGACTTGTAAGTGCGCCGCAGGCTGAAAAAGATTGGGAACCCCTGCAGTAAGACTATTGTGATTAGCTATCATAATAATATGGAATCAAATCGAGTTATCGTCGTGATAAGCTATGTCCACATTATGCGTTTTCGTCTTCAATTTTCGTCATTTTCTTTAATTCAACTTGAATGCGTCAACAAACGCAATACCAACATCGTCATTTTTGAAGTTTTGGATACGGGTCAGAGGGCATGCGTCACGGGCATGCCTCACGTTCGCTGTTAATAGAAATAATGAATACGCATGAATAGAAAAAGACACAGTGTGGACAAAGCTAGTCTATTAGCACCTTAACAATACGACAGACAGCATTACAAATCGACAGATACTATCAATAATTTACTGGTCTTGATATTAATAATTATGTCAACTACACAACATTTATTTACTTTAGTAAGTACATTTGTTTATGTACTTGCATGTAATAGATATAGGTATTTAAGAGCCGTTTATCAATCTTCTCTTATATATAAAAATAGATTTTCAAATGTGTTAGTCGCGCTAAAACTCAAAAACGGCTAAACGGATTGGGCTGATTTTAGTCTTAAAATATTTGTACAAGTCCAGGGAAGGTTTTAAAGTGACACGAAGTTCACCGGGACAGCTAGTTGATAATATAATTAGGTGAGTTATTCTAAAGATAAGCACATCTTGAGCATAAAGATACAGACGAACAAGGATCTTAACTAAACAAAGAAAAGATAAATATCCTTGGAGAGCTACAATAATAGCATATAAAATTGCAACTTTACCACATCTAAACGATGCACAACTAGATCTTGATCTCAACCTGATTCCTAATGCAAAATTCAACTAAGATTCGACAACAGCCAAATATACGCTAGTCGACGCTATTAGGCTTCACCAAAAACGACGCGGTAAGTTTCCGAATCCGATTCGACCAGAAATAATAATGAAGGCTTGTTATAAAATGTTATTTATCCACTTCATTAACTTAGGGGGCGTCCATTAATTATGTGAGGTGTTCTAGGAGTGGAAGGGTCAAGCTAAATCTTTCTAAATCTCACTCAAAAATTGCCTCACGCAATTAATGGCCCTACGTTTTCGAATTTGTACTAAGAATAATAAATATTAAATATTGATTTAATTATGTTATTGAACACTATAGTAATTTCGACATAGAGTTTCACAAATCTTTGTATTCTATTATAGCTTCGAGAAGCGTTTGAAGTTTTATTAAAGCTTTTCTGCAAAGTCATTTAACTCATAAGCGGTTTAGGAGAATTGCGCTTTATGTTTGCATCTCTCTCAAGGTCTACTGGTAATTTAAAATTGCTTACAGATTAAATTGCAGATTAGTTGTATACCTGCAGGTGCAGGTATACAGTGTGTTTGTGTAAACACCGTTATCCTTGAAACCATCAATTAATGAGCCCGTCAAAATGAACAACTTTTTCTATGAGAACAATGCTGGGAACTCAAAAAAAGCCGTCTTCATACCCATACGAATGCCCGGGCGGCAATTTGTATGGCATAAAGACCGATTTTTTTGCAATCTCCAATTTGATCTGTAAGCAATTTTAAAACAAATTATTATTGCGTAGTATGTATGTATCATCAAATACATTAAATTTGTAGGTAGATGGCGGACTTACATAATTTAGTTATGTCAAGCCCAGACGAAAGATTACATTAACCATTGACTTAATATAAGTCGAGCAAAACAGTACTAGGGGCTAAAATGGTCGCATTTTGCAATTTCTCTGAAATCAATAATTCAGAAACTGAATCGTCAAAGCAGTCAAACTGACGAATGTCAAATTACTACGAATTACCAAAATAATATCATGTATTCGGTGGAATTACTAGACATGAATTGCAAACAGAGAGACCATTTTGTGATTAAAAAAAAAAGAAATCATATTATTATGATTCATTATATTATATGATTCTCCAAAGCGACCATTTTAGCCCCGCTGGCTATGAATCAATTTATCTCATTGTAGTTAGTTCCAAGTAAAAATAAAATTCATGGGGCATTTCTCATAGAAGCATCGCAGTCAAATGTAACTGTTACAGCGCTGCTTTTACAGTAAACCAAATGTAAGGGCCACGTACACATCCTAAAGTATTATCACTTTGATTTGTTACATCCTGTATAAATCAGCGCTCATTTCAGCTAGAAAGTCTATAGGGTAATAACAATTTAGTCCATAACGCAGGGAGTGGAAAATATTTTTCGTGAAACGTATTTCCAGGCATCGTTGATTGGATTTGGCGCTGGGTGACGCACATCGAGTTATCACACATTCAACTGCAGTTAGACATTAACTACATTACCTAGCTACGCTCAAACTGAAATGTACGCCGTAATCAAATTGTTTATTCCGATATGAGAAAACGCAATTTTGAAAATTTAAATCTCTTTATAACATGTATAAAAGCACAATCTTTAATGAACTACAGCGTCATGTGTAACCTCTGTGGATGCTGTGAATAGTACATTACGCACCTAGGGCAGGAAAATAAGAAATATCTGAGGCTTTCTTATTTACTGCCCATGGTGCGTATACTATTTTTCTCATCGACGGAGGCGGAAAACGGCAACATCGGTAAGCGCAGCGGGAAGAAAGTTGACGCTTTCCGCCCGGAGGTGAGAAAAGTAATTTTATCGTAATAGTACCAACTAGCAACTATAAAAATAGTCTAAGGCTGCGTTCAGACGTACGCGTTGTCTGAGAAAAACATGCGATAAATCCGCCCGGGCGGATTTATCGCATGTTTTTCTAAACGCTATATTATCATGGTGAAGTTCTATGCTTAATTACATTAATAGGTACGTAGTATGTATTTAAGGCTTAACTTGAGTGTATGTATGACGTAGTAGGCCTGACGTAGATCGGCGTAGCTCGCGCTACGATCAGCTACGAATTTTCGTAGCACTTGTAACTGAAATTACAAGGGTCTAAGAATTTACTACCGTTTCTTCTGTTTTTTTTTAATATTTTCTTCTAGTTATTTAAATAGTTTTATATAATCAAATTCTTAACTGAAATCGGTAAAAAATATTCCAGTTTAGACGTACAAACTAAACCGATGTTTACTTATTTACGAGTCCTTAATTCTTATCAAAACTCACTTATCTCAATATCTTTTTAAGGTACAAAAAATAACCTCCATTTAAATTGAAAGCGCAAATTACAATATTTCGATTAAAAGACTAACGATTGAACGAACATCAAACAATGGCGTACGTCGGATTTTCGATTTAAATGCAAAATTAAGCTCTCAGGTGTAATAAAAGCGTTAAAATGTGCAGGTGTCATTAGCAAACTGGTCCCAAACGCGGTGCAGAGATGTGCTTGACTGAACTCGAGTGAACCACAACGTGTTCAAACGCACCCAAATGAAATGAAAACATTTTATACATAAAACTCATTACTAAAGTATCTGGAAAGTAATTAAACTTTCTGTAGCATTTTGAAAAAAAGAACTTTATATACGTTATCGTTGGATATATTAAATAAAGTGCACAGAATAACATCCAAACCTTATACCACAACACTAGCCGGAGTCAGAATCGTCTACACCCAACCCACAAAATTTTTATTTCTCAAATTTTTTACGTGTCGGCTGGGTTTGACTTTGATATAACGCGACCTCATGTAGGTTCACTATCTGCCTTTAAATGTATTTCTTTGATACAACAGTTTACAACAAAGCCAGTGTTTTTCAAACTTTTTACTGATGCAACCACCTTGACATAGAAAAAAATATTTCACCCCGTTCTTTAAAAAAAAAGAGATAAAAAATAAACATACATATACAGTGTGTTTGTGTAAACACCGTTATCCTTGAAACCATCAAATGAGCCCGTCAAAATAAATAACTTTCTCTATGAGAACAATGCTGAGAACTAAAAAAAATGCCGTCTTCATACCCATACGGATGCCCGGATCGGCAATTTGTATGGGTATGAAGATAGATTTTTTTAATTCCCAGCATTGTTCTTATAGAAAAAAGTTGTTCATTTTGACGGGCTCATTTGATGGTTTCAAGGATAACGGTGTTTATACACAAACATCTTGTATGTTTATTGCTTTTGTTATAATTCTCTCAATATATCAATATTTTTAATCTTTATTCTTTATTGTTTTTTTTTCTGAAATTATTCTCCCCACCTCTGGCGAATCCCAAAAGAATCTTCGCGATCCCGCGACCCACAGGTTGAAAAGCACTGTATTATCCAGCAGTATATAAGATGTAGAGGTACTCACGCTATGGCGTCGATCATGTCAAGGCCCATCTCGACGGTGCACCGCGCGTGGTCGGAGCGCGGCTCCGGCAGACCGGACACGCAGTAGTAGCAGTCGCCCAGGATCTTAATGCGGAGGCAGTGGTTGTCCTGCACACACCAACAAGCAGATGAAAAACGTAAGAATAAGCTTCTTAATCCTTCGATCGCGGATTCTTGGAAATCTATTGTTATTTTATTGTTGTCGCGGTCACCGGTGCCCTTATGGGGCTTGATGGGTTCAAGAGTTAGCCATAAACATTATAAGATACTAAAGCGCATCACACACGGTGAAGATAATATAATATTTTATCTTAAGATGCCCAAATATAAAATATTATAGTATCTTAAGCTATCACACACGGCTAAGATACGATAATATTAAAAATATGTTCATTTCCTTACGAGTCTGCGTTGGTGCCACACGTATTCCTTGTTAGAGTTCTATATACAGGGTGATTGACTATGAGTGATAACTAATAACTGATACTGTCTTACTTCTTGATTTGTTAGACAGCTTCTCAGACGATGATTCTGATATAGAATGTGAAATGCAGATTGCAGTAGCACATTCCAAAAGGAGAAACATTTGGATAGAGTCTCCCATAAAAAAGAGAAAAACCTGCGGCGAATTTAACCTTTAGGGTCTACACAGACGGACTGCATTTCAACTGCAATCCAACTGCAAATTGCAGTTTGAATGCAGTTGACACGACTGCAATGCGACTGCAATAGAACTGCAAACCAAACACGCATTCGGATTGCAGTTCAGTTGCTGTCGGCGTGCAGTCGTGTGAACTGTTTGGTTTGGTCTATAATTGTAGTCGCATAGCAGTCGTGTCAACTGCATTCAAACTGCACTTGAACTGCAATTTACAGTTGGATTGCAGTTGAAATGCAGTCCGTCTGTGTAGACCCTTATCAATATCTGTCAACGAAGAAGTTTCAGGAGTATTTTAGAAATTCAAGAGAAACATTCATTTCGATTCATGAGCTTTTTAAGCAATAATAATAATAAGGCAATAAATTATAAGTCAATTTTATTTAAAATTATCCGAAATGTTACTTTTTCCATCAAAATGTTACTTTTCGAATGAGAGTAGGTATGTAACTTTCTAACATACTGGCAACACTGCATCTACTAGTGCGTCCGATCACCGATGAGCCCGCTGCTCGACACAAAAACACCCTGTACCTATTCATAAAGATATATTTCGCATCTTAAGATAACACATTAAGATACGAAATATATATTTCGTATCTTAAGATAAAACATTAAGGTACGAAATATATATTTCCATATCCTAAGATACAAAATATAAAATATAAATTAACTTCGTCGTGTGTGATGGTTCATAGGATTTGTATGGTGAGCGATATTCTAAAATATGCTCTAAGATAATATATATTTTATATTATCTTTACCGTCTGTGATGCGCTTAATAGTCTGAACAGACTAGGCAGGTGAGTGAATCTTACTCGTGCCAAAAGGTGGGTTGCTAATAAGAGTTCGTTAAATTGTCGTGCCGTCTCGTTCATTAAGACAACAAGCCAACATGATAAGGTAAACCACGATTGATTAGTTCATATACTGACATATTGACGTGGGAGAGCCATGCTTCGGCACGAATGGGCCGGCTCAACCGGAGAAATACCACGTCCTTACAGAAAACCGGCGTGAAACAGCGCTTGCGCTGTGTTTCGCCGAGTGAGTGAGTTTACCGGAGGCCCAATCCCCTACCCTTTTCCATTCCCTACCCTTCCCTATTTCCTTCCCTACCCTCCCCTATTACCCCTTAAAAGGCCGGCAACGCACCTGCAGCTCTTCTGATGCTGCGAGTGTCCATGGGCGACGGAAGTTGCTTTCCATCAGGTGACCCGTTTGCTCGTTTATCCCTTATTGCATAAAAAAAAAAAATCTATTGTGAAGTCCAATGAGCCATTTACATTCCACACATTATATGGTTCACCTTCGGACCAATTTATAAAATGCCGAATGTATTATGAGGTCTTAATGCGTACTTATTTTGACGAAATAGAACTATAATAACCGGCATTACATTGAAATACGTCTGAGTTATTCCGAACTAAACAAAGGCTTAAATCAGACCTTCCGAGAGACACAATACCTTCGGTTGTCTTTTCTATTTTCTTTCAATCTTTATTAAATCCCTTCTCAACTTCATCTTTACCCTTTTGTTGAACTTTCATAAAACTGTAACAGCTAAGCTACTACGCGGGGAAAAAATATAGCGGGCCAAATATTTGACATATTTCACAGGCTTTTATTTAATGTTGGCTTTATCCCAAACTTTGTTTGCGTGGGCATCGGTTATTGCGCAATTTCTTCAACACACGAGCTCCACATGACGAATAGTATTAAAGTTGTTTTTGTATCCCTCGGGATTAGGATAAAAGGTTATGCCCTTCTGTCCCTAATAGTGAGTCCATTACCCGGAATGATCAGAAACATTGTATCCAATCAGGAATTAAGTTGATCAACGCAGCAAAGAGTCCCCATCCCGAATCGAAATAGGCTTTCCAGGCTTTAACCTGTCACCAAACTTCATCACCGAATATTGGGCGCTCAAATTCCAGGAACCCTGTTCTCTGTGTGACTACGCCACCGTAATAAGGACACGAAAACGGAAGGACGCGACGGGAAAATATGAAGCGAGCAATTTACGAAGCAAATTATGATGGCGGCCCTTTCCAGAAAACGCCTCATGTTTTATTATTTATCACGAAAGAGAATATAAACTGTATTTTTACGAGTTGTTTTCTTTTAACATTGAGTAATTAATAAGTTTAATCAAATTTTAGATTGAAAAAATAATGTGAAAACCTGAAAACATCGTATTGGAAATAGGTATTGCCAGCGTAAAAAATATAATATTCCAGACTGATAAGCCTTAGCTTTGTAACACGGTCGAGGGGAAAAATTCGATAAAAGTTTTTCACGCTTAGTGATAATAGGGTAGGGTCAGCTGGCTAATATTGGAATAAAAGCTCGCGTATCGAAATAAAACATTTCTGCTTTATATATCCGTCACGGATGATAACAGATCAAAGGAATACTGCTGGCGAGAAATATGAAGCAATTTTTCTCGAGAAACAGATGGATATCGTTTCACATCTAAATATATATCGGTTGAAAGTCGAAACTGTCGCTGTATGCTTTGGTTTGTTGTGAATGATTATAAAGTACCAATTAAAGTATGTTATTTTTGTTACACAACTATTATCATAATAAGAGCCGGTTTTATTTTACATTACTACCCACTTTTATGCAACTTACTGCCGCACTCAGAGTGGAACATATTACTTTATAAATGCAGCTTAAATTTAATTAAAAAAAATGTACATAGGCCCCATACATTATCTATCAAACTCTTCATTAAATTTAAGGTTAACCATAATTAAATGTCTCTGAGTACGGCGGTTTAAGACACCTCAGTTTTTGCCCCTTTTATAATATCACTGTATATGTAAAAAAATCGATTCGTTCTTATAATATTATAAATGTGAAAGTGTGTCTGTCTGTGTGTTACCTCTTCACGTCCAAGCCGCCGAACCGGTTTAGCTGAAATTCGGTGTGGTGATACTTTGAGTCCCGGGAAAGGACATAGGATATCCGCGCAATAAACGTAAGTTGGCGCTACGGAGTTGCGGGTGTCATCTAGTAATATTATATTATAGCTTGTTTACAGATCGTACTCACATTAGCGAGCTGGTCGAACCGGCCGAAGAGCTCGTTGAGCAGCCGCACCAGCTCCTGTGCGCTGCACTGCGACGCCAGCACCGTGAAGCCCACGATGTCCGCGAACAGGATGCTGCAACAATCACACAGGTCAGAAAGGATGATAAGACGTACAGGCGGGAAAGGATGGTGAAACAAACGCACAGGTGACAAAATCCTGAAAGCGAGGTAGAGCGAGGCGCTGAAAGGTGGGTTGTGTCGTCGCAACAGAATAGGCACCGAATCTTATGCCAATTCAATTTAAGGCTCCATTCCACCGCGGCGCAAGCTGTGTGCGGATTTATTTCTTTGACTTGAGTCAATTCGTGCGTAGCGTGCCCGTGAGTTGTAGTGGACACAGTCACATATATTTTCTTACAAAGCGAAGCTTGACGCACTTGTGTAGTCTCTCCGTGCGCCGCGGTGGAATGGATTATGGAGCCCTTAGGTCAATTTAGGCCGCAACGCGACACGTTGCTTTTCTAAATTTGTATGGATTTGACAGACTTCAATTGCGTGAGACGTCATGCAAATCTGTCAATTCAATACATTAGATATGCATCTACGCGTCGCGTTGCGGTCTGAATTGACCCTAATGGTTTATCAAACAGAATATCAAGCTCTCTGCTCTAATAACCAACAATGGTAACACAGCCACAACGTCGATGCTCGGACAACGCAACGCAGCGGCAGTACGTTGGCTACACTCTTCCACTTTACGTACAAATAAGAAGCATTTTATTAACATTTAATCCTTCGATCACGGATTCTGGGAAATCTATTATTATTCTATTGTTGCCGCGATCACCGGTGCTCTAATGGGGCTTGATAGGTTAAATGCCATTTAAACTTTCTGAAAGTCTTTTACAAAAATTCCGTGTTGACAACGTTTGAGAAACATCCCTGTTTATAAATTTTCAATAAACTAAGGAGATGTGTGGAATATTTTAAACCGTTTCTAATTACTTAAGTGTGTTTGAAACAAGTAACATTAGAGGTCAGGGATCGATGCCAAGAAGGCTTTACAGGGTCTCTACTTCGGTTAAGTAGAGACCCTGTAAAGACTTCTCTTCTCCACTACTTACAACTTAGTGAACTCGAGTAAATGCTACCCTAAGTACCAACTGTGATTGGCCGTACAAGATGTTATGGCTTTATTCGAGTAAAGTTTATATAAAGTTTTCAGTTTTTACAGGTTGGAAATGTTATAAAATTGCTGTTTCACTTCTGGATTTGTTGATCTCAAAAATGCGTAAAATGTACTAAAATTTTTGTGAAAAAATTGCTGACAACTTTGTTGCGCTAAAATTCCGGGAACCGTACATTTTTCTGGCATTAAATCTGTTTTATGAACTTCTAGTTTTCAAACTACGATAGCTGAAATGAATTTAGTCGGCTTCGGCCTGACCGAATATAACACCTTGCTCGGTCTTCTTCCTTTGCGGCCACTACGCATATTCCCAAATCCCACGGCCTAGCGCGCACCACGATTTTATGCAGCGCGATTATTTTATCGCAGAAATACAACGTATGAGTTAGTATGAGAGTGCGCGCACATGCGAGAAAATAATCTCAGCGATTTTAATATTGTGATTTGTCACATTTTGCTGCGACTGCTCGCGACGCGATTGTCGCGAAAATAAAATGCAGAGTATGAAATTGTGTGGTACCGCGCGCACTGCGATAATAAAATCGCACGCTCGTACCGGCCGGCACTTCATTTGTGTTCCATTTTTGTATTCAACGAGCTTTTGCCCGCGGCTTCGCTCGCGTTTAGAAGTATTATTATATACAAACTTTCATTCTCTATTTTAACCCCGGTGGGTAGAATTGATCAAAATCCTTTCTTAGCGGATGCCTACGTCATAACATCTACCTGCACGCCAAATTTCAGCCCGATCCGTCCAGTGGTTTGGGCTGTGCGTTGAGTGTTGATAGATCACCATGTCAGTCAGCCACCTTTTATCGCAGTGCGCGCACCGTACTCTCTGGGATTTTTTACAGCGCGATTTTGAAATCGTGTCGTAAAAATTAAAATCGTGGTGCGCGCTAGGCCTCTGACACACACATTATCCCATTTATAATATAATAGGTGTAGCACATAGATAATTATGATACTGTGTATGAGAGTAAATACAATTAACATAATAATTAATGTGCAATTGACTACTGTTTTCATATTCTAATGTTTTCCTGTATACAGAACAATGGACATCCATATAAAACAAGCGATCCAGCGGTGTAAAGTGCACGGGGGCACGTAAACCGGCCATGTTGGGACCATTACCACTATTGTGCAACGGCTATTACATACAAATGGGTTCCTAGCTTAGGGCATGTCTACATTGACACGAACGTCGGCAAAAACTTCGGTAGGGAGTAGGGAATGCAATCCCGCAAGAGAATTTCAATCCCGGTATTTGCGGGATTGAACCATCACAATCCCGCTAGATTTTAGTATTTGCGGGATCCCGGTAGGTGGACCTAAACTTTTAAAATAAATCGTTATAATGACTTTACTTGATAGAGCCCATTTTATTCTTAGAATCTTAAATAAAACAAACTTTGTCGGACACTTTTCAAGGGTTTATTAACACCTCCATACTTCAGACATTAAAAAAAATAAAGAAAAACTTATAATTTTTTTGGAAATGGCTTCGTAATAATAATAGTTAAAAAAACTTTAAAAAACTAGCTTATTTATTTTCATATTAAAAAAAATCGAAATATAGGTAAAAACTAAAAATCGTGCCCAAAGATTCCGAAACGGTTCCGGAAAAGCTCGCTCAGCATCCACGCTGGTTGGCTCAATTGTCATTTAAAGTGAATTGAAGGTAAATTGTTTAGCGGGCTGCCTGTAGCCAGTTCACGAACTCCCGCGCGCAAAGTTACGCGTATGAATCATATTTCTTTGTAATCCCGCCAGTCCCGCGGGATCCCGCAAAATTTTCGACCGGGATTAGTCCCGCAAAATGTATGCGGGATCCCGGTATTCCGGTATTGCATTGCCTGATTCTATGCAGCCAATTTGACGGACCTATTTTACTAACAGAGTACGAGAAAAATTGGTCTTTATAATTTGCAACAGTCCTTAAAATTATTTAGAGCTAAGGAGACGTGAGCTCAGTGATTTGAGTAAAAAATTGTCTTCAAAGTATGAAATATTAACCAAAATTATAAAATTTTTGAGTCCTGACCAGTACAAGGTATGAATGCGCATTGAGTCACGTTTACGCACCGTTTCGCCTGGAATTGGTGACACAAATGTGGACAGGCCCTTACCGCCGCCGATTACCGGTGGTTTTCCCTCGAATTGTCTGTTACTGAAGCCCTACGGCCCACCTGTGACTCATTTTAGGGTTAACCAATAAACATTAAGAATTAATCCCCAGTGGATAGGCTACGAGTTACGACTCATCGATTTCTTTTGATGTTGTATTCTTAGTCTAACTGCCATACTCAGAGACATATTTTAATTATAATGATTGACAGATAATGTATGGAGTTTAATGAAAATTTGAAATAATTACACTTAAGTATGTTAATAATGTTCCACTCTGAGTGCGGCAGTTAATTCTAGTTTTAGTTCATTTTAGGTTTAATCCGTTATTTTATCTCGACAACTTATTCCCAATTTCGATGCTACATTATTCTGTAATTTTAGTTATTTGTTTAAGTTTCAACCCTTTATTTTAGACATTCCTTTCTTCCCTCGACGAAGTATACTTTTGTTTATGTTAAAAGTACACAATAGATATTTTCTAGATAAAAGCGGAGCACGATATAAAATTTCGGTATAATATTGTTGATGTTATTTAAATGGAATCTATTGTAAGATATTGATGTTTTGTGTGACGCAGAGGAAATTCGAACGAAAGCGCTAGTCCTCACAATGTTATATAATGAGCTTCACAATAGAGATTTTCCGAGCGTATCTGTCGAGGAATCCATTTTGCCGTTATTTTATTCAATAACGGACACGGCAAAAGAATTTTTATATGGATGGTTGAATAATATTTGCCGACCCAGCGTTTTAAAGCAGAGATTTCTCAACCAAAAAAACCAAATCAATATATTATGTTGTATTGAAATTACTTCTCTTGTGGTAAACAAGAAAAGTAAAATTACAAAACAACATTCTTAGGGTCAGCTCAGAAACGAGATAAGACGACGCACCAAGAAGCAAAGCGTCAGTGATACAAAGTGGAAATTTCTAGCTGCACAATAATTGACATTGAAAGTATAGCTTTTAGGTATCGCCAGGTCCAATTAGGCGAGTGGGCCAAGTTTAGCTATCTTATTGTTTACCAAAACTTTTCTAACTACCCTCTCTATCTCAAAACAATAACAAAGCTTAACACTCGTGCTGACAGTGATTTAGTACCTATTCGGGGAGACACCTACCAGGCACCAGCTGTATTTCCGGGTAGACGTCACGTCTCAACTCTAATAACTTCCTTTCCTGAACAAAAAGGGTACGGACGACGAACGTGCCACTTTTTCCCCTCTAATTTTACTTTAAGTTGCCACTTAATTGTCTACTTATTTAATATCAAATTATTTTCATTTTGATATAGTACGTGCTTCAAATAAAAAGATCCCCAACAGTGTTGATCTTTTTCATTGAACATACGCCTGTGTTCAAACTATATAGCCTGTGTATACTGTTCAAAGACTATTTAGATATACCTACCACAATGTCGTAATTAATAGTGTTGTGTAAAACTTTTTTATTGCATGAATAAATAATAATCCTAAAATATATATGGTTAATGATTATTGATTTCTAATACGAAATTGTCTATACCAAACCAATATTCACAAAACTAAAGCAATTTGTTTTCAGCAATGTTCGCAAGTCACGCAAAATGTTGCATACTGTATGCTGCTACGCTATAAAGGTCAAAAAGGTCTAAACAATTTGGTTTGGTCGAAACTCTAAATAAATTGGTTAACATATATTAAATGATTACAAATTAAAATGAATATTTATTCGTTTCTTGGCGAAAGAAACGCTTTAATAAGTTTTCCGTGTGCCTCGCCAGACAGGAAGGCTCCATAGAGGAAATTGGAGAGCATTATGCACGAATTCAAGTTTTTCCGACCGAATGAACCCGGAAAAGTGGTCTTTACATGACAAAGGACAACATTGATTGACAGAAGGTTTGTCAGAAAAGGGAATAACCTCAAAACTAAGAATAAAAGATAACTTTGTGATACAAATCACAGACGAAAAGCTTGGAAAGTTTTCTTGCGTTATTTTTCCTTAAAAGTTCGCGTTGTTGTTCGTAAGCTATATAAACGTTAAAAGAATAAGTATTCGGGTTCAGAGATAATAATATAAGCTTATATATGTTTCATCTTCTTTCTATGCTATAATTATAATTCATCCACATACATATATGTGGATATCCACATTCCGATATATTACTATTAGGCATTGGCTAATATTAAATTGACAGTAGCTAATACATAAACGGTTAGCCTTATTATGCACAACACTTGCGCTGTTCTCTATGTCCATTACTTTAACTCGTTTAATTATAATAATAATTATTACTATTATAGAAAGAGAAGAGGAATAATGTTTAGAAAACTGGTAGGTGTTGTATTATTTGGGACTAACGCCATTATTATATTATAAAATACAAGCGACCCGCCCCGGCGTCGCTCGGGTATAAAATATAGCCACTGAAAAAATGATTAAAATCGATAGCCTTCACGTGGTCTACTTCTTATCGTTCCTCTATTTCTTCGCTCCTATTAGTCTTAGCGTGATAAAATAAAGCCTATGCCCTATACTCTATAGCCTTCCTCGATAAATGGGCTATCTATTACTGAAAGAATCACCAAAATCGGTTGCGTAATTTTAATAAAGATTAAAGGGAACAAAGGGACATGAGGGAAAAAAGGCTCCTTTGTTTTAGACGAGTACTAGCGACCCGCCCCGGCGTCGCACGGGTTTAAAATATATAGCCACTGAAAAAAATATACCTATAGCCTTTCTCAATAAATGGGCTATCTAACACTGAAATAATTTTTCAAATCGGACCAGTAGTTGCTGAGATTAGCGCATTCAAGTTAGCCCTTTTAAATAATTTTCCCCGTTTTTTCCACATTTTCCTCTATTTCTTCGCTCCTATTAGTCTTAGCGTGATAAAATATAGCCTCTAACCTTCCTCGATAAATGGGCTATCTAACACTGAAAGAATCATCAAAATCCGTTGCGTAGTTTTAAAGATTAAAGGGAACAAAAGGACATGAGGGAAAAAAGGCGACTTTGTTTTATAATAAGTATAGAGATGTATAGATTTTTGCTTATGCAGACGTATTTTTTAAACACACACATTTTGTGTTACTTCTATAAGAATGCATGTTGTTTTGGTTATTCGGCGTTAAAGTATAATTTTTACGTAGATGTAACTTTTTCTAGTTAGTATATAAACGCTTCGTTTGTATTAATCGCGTAATTCTTCCTGCGTTCTAAAAATTAACCAACTTCAAAAAATCAGTAGGTTATATTTTTCGGCTGCGGTTTTTTATATATTTTTATCTAGCTATTTAGGAACTGAATTGCCAAACCTTCAATTTAATGTTGCATTGACGTAGGTTACTAGACATTAACATTACCTCAGCTGTAACAAAAAGTTTGTTTACGCAATATTCAGTAATCTTCAAACCATATTAATGCCATAATTGGATGAGGGGCTTTAATAGATTACGTATTAATTGTTGGGTATTAGTCTGTGGATATAAAAGAAAAAAATATGTTTGTTACGAACAGGAAATATACGTTAGGTTTAAATTCTTCAGTTTTTTCTAATCGTTTTATCGTAGAGATATAAAATCCTATCACTTCCCACTTTTGCAAAACGATCTATGTGTGCGGCCCATAAAGTGCATGAAGTGTATGAAGTGCATAAGTAAGTTTTTTGCAATAAATCAAATATCAAAAAGTTTAGAAATAAAAAATGTGGATTTATCAATAGCCAGATATATTAATCGTCCAGATGATGAAGGTAAGTTACGAAGGGGAACAATGAGTAAATGTTGTAAAATTTTACTTATCCACTTCATCCACTAACGTCTTAGATTGTCACGGCCACGGTCAAACATACTAATTAGTAATTACTAGCCTTCAATTCAGTTTTCCTGCACTGTTTAATGTATTGTGATGAATTGTGAGAGACTAAAGTGTTAAGTGACCTGTGGTCATGATCTGGGTCAATAACCTGTTTTGTTGTAGACTTGTAGAGGTCATTGACAAGCCAGAGTTCTAAATGTAAATAAATCTTTTTATCTCACAGTTTTCATGTCGATAATAATATTTTCACTTTCTTGAATGTTTCGCTTCTCTGTTTCGAAAGAGAATTCATACGGAGATGAAAATGACCGCAACGAATATGAAAGCCTGCGAATGCGATTCAACAAAGCCTAAAAGGATTTGCAACTCGTGTTGCTAAAGCAATTTTGTCGATAGCTCATAAATAGTTACTAAATACACTAAGGAAGTTCTTGTTACAATAGTTCTGTAATAAAATATTCATGTTGAAAATTCTATTTGCATCAAACATTTTCACTAATTGAAACACGAAATGGTATAAAAAGTGGCGCACAATTAAACAAATGGACGCACCATTAGGTGTATTTATGTCCGGTAACACAATATTCCCTAATTGAATTTTCAACGGCTGTTTACTTTGAAATATTAACGAGGGCCGGAGCTTTAAAACTAATTCAACGCCCGTGATACGTGGCCTTTTAATCCCCATTTTGCTGTTTTCGAAATATGTACGTTTAGATTAGGTACTTTGTGGTCCCTGGATTTTGTCGAAAATCGAACTTCGACTGACGAATGATCAACGGTTTTATTTCAGATGTGGTTAAAAATAACTCAGATATAATGTTAAGTTTAAAATCTGAGCTTTTCTCATAAAAAAAAAATTAGTTTTTGCTTCTTATTTGGGTAAAGAGCATCGTTTAACACAAAAAGCAGAATCCAGAATACTTTAAGCTTTTTATACTTACAATCTACACAATTTGACCTTTATAAAGTAGAAAATTTTAAATTAAATATATACAAAAAGATAAAGAAATTATTGGTTCTGTTTAAAGTCATAGCTATTATAATAAACAGAAAGGGTTGAAATGATAAAAAGGGAGAATGAGGTACTAATTACAATTTTACAAAAAAAATCTTACACCTTTGCAGTGGTATGGCGGCCATTGGGCGCTGTCGGAAAAGTATAGCAAGGTGATTTTCGTGAATGGCTACTCGACGATGATTAGCTATGCAAAAATTGGCCTGGTACAAATGGTTCAATTTTATTTTAAATTAACGTATTCACGTCGGTATGGCGGGCTGTAAGCCGCACCCGACAAGTATGGCATTACGCTTTCGCCTACTTATTTTTTTTCGACTATCTGAAAATACAAGCATTTTTAACCGTCTTCCAAAAAACGAGGAGGTTATATGTTCGGCTGTGGATATATTTTTTTTTTGTATGTTCAACGATTACTCCGCCGTTTGTGAACCGATTTTCGAAATTTTTGTTTTGTTGTATTAGGTTTCACTCCAATTTGGTACCATCTTCACAAAAGTGGTGACCTGATGATGGGATCCATGAGTAATCGAGGGAACTCCTCGAAATTTATATGGAAACATATGGTGATTTTGGTTTTATGTGAAGTGTACTAAGAATATGCTACCAAAAAGTCAAATATTGGGTCAAGGTATACCATGGTTTCGAAGATGCTGAGAGAACTCCTGACTCCTTATAGATACACGTTTGGGAGTTTCGGCGTTGTTTTAAGAACAAAAAGCATATGCTACTATGCAATTAATATTCATCATCATAATCATAATCATCATCATCGTCATCATCATCATTACCACGTCGTGTTAAGGTCACCAATGTCTCATGGCACAGAATAGATAGAAGTACAAGGCATAGGTATGGATATACTAACTCGTAATAATAATTATGTATTGTTACATAACAACACCTGTTTGTTTAATACACGGCGGTCGGCGCTACAGAGGCGACGGTGTCGCGCGGGCGGCGCGTGGCGGCAGACGACAGATCGAATATTTTACTACTTTATATTATACAGATCGAATACTTTACTAACTACTGTTCACTTCAATGATAATATATTATTTTGTGAGTGTGAGTTGTGACTTTTAATGTAAAGAAAAGACGTCATACGCCTAAAACTGGTCTTATGGTTCTGTAGGGTTACCCTGGGACGTTAATCCCTCTGGCGTAATATCAATTAAGACAACCAATGAGTGTGCGCGAGAAGAAAAAATTCATAGTAGCGAATTAGTTATCTCAAATGCTGTCGAGTAAGCGATACCGCGATGCAGATGCTTAACAACGACATCTGTTGTTGAATTGCGGAACTAAATTTTCTTAGAAAATATAAAGTTTACAAATCTCAACACTTAACAAATTGTAATAAAATATACGCGAAGATTTACGTATTAGTGTAACTAAAAAGAGTGAAATTATTATTATTTTTAACAAAAAATTAAAACCGACTTCCAAGGTAAAAACAATAATAACATTAATATGAACTAAAAAGTATTAAATAATTTTTACTATCTAATAGTGCCTTTTTCCGAATTCGGCTAAACCTCAACTATTTCTGTACTCAATCTTCATAATTTTGAAGTCGGTGCCAGTTCCAAAAGTTTCAAATATTCTGTCAGAGGACTGAAGATTTTGCCTTTACGTAATTATACCCCTGTAAAACCGCCATACTGGCACAAATCACCAAGAATTTTGTGTCACTATCTCCAGGCCCATTATCTTCGATAAACATGTCAAAATGACGTTGTTGTATGATAGAAGCGTTAGGTCCTTTTCTCGCCACGTTCATAATAAGCCTTGTCCAAGAACTGATACTGTTACTGTTATTATTAGTATTTCTAGAAGATAATGTGGATACAGCTAACAAAATAATCCAAAGCTTAAACAAAGGCTAAAACATTAAACAACTTTTAACTTAACTTGCGAGGTTCGGACCACACACGCGAGTTTACTAAACATTCGATCGATGATTAATGATTGATCATTAACTAAACTTACATACGTCATACATATAAATAACTACTAGAAACATTAGCATACCTTTATTGCTATGCATTTAAATGATAACTTAACTGTAACTGCCTTATTCATAAACATTAATTAAATTTAAGCAACACTTTAAATAATATTTAACAATAAATTGTATTCATAAACGCTATTTAGAGTTAATCATCTACTTAATATGTTGCTTAAATTTCTGTCAGATTAAACACCCTCACACCCTTGTTTAAGAGCTTAAATAGCAAAATGGCCTAGCAAACAGATGTTGTGGCGAGAATGGTCATGACTCATGAGCAGGTAGACAGTCATTGTAATTTGTGCGATTGTGCGTTTTTTGTCACAAAGAGTCTTTTTGATTTTATTGATTTTACGATGGCCTATTTATTTAATTTTGGTGAAGATAATATGTGTACATGACTTCGAGCGGGATATGTTGAATGTACATTAATTTAATCGCCATAGGGTGAAAGTTTATAAGCAAAGGTTGGTTCCCATGGTTGTATATTATGATGATGATGCAGAATTTAGAAAAGTAAGCACAGGTTTTTTCAAATAAAATATGTATGTCGGAAATAATTTAAGATCTTGTGAAGGACGAAATTTTTGTTGAATCCAGTTCGAAGATCGGTTTCTTTTAATTATTATATCCATGTTTAATATAATTTTCAACTACTTTTTTACTTTGAAACATGTAATGAAAGTTGAAACTGTAAACTGTGAAATCGACGAACGAATTACGAAATTCGAAATAGAAGCGCCAAGATTGACAGAACACTGACACTTGATACTGACAGAACAAAAAAAAATTTTTAAATGGCTTCACTATTTGACGTCTTCATGCATACAGCCAGATTCCTACCATTTCTACCAAAAAAATGCTATAGTAAAAAAGTGAAGTGATGTTTAGTTAAGCAACTTTTAAGTAACGTTTATGAATACAAAACTTTTAATCATTGCTTAGGGCTTAATCAACTAATTAGTTAAGTCATGCTTAAGTCGTTAATTAACAACTTTTTATGAATAACGCTGTAAGCCTTTAACGGATAATATGTTTAGATATACATATTGTATAAGGTAAATGATAATTTTGATGAAAAACAATAAAAAATTTTGTTACTACCATACGAAAATCAACACGAAGGTCCGCCGTACGCGATAAAAGTAATTAATTCTTTGAAAATCGTTGACAGCATGCATCATCAGAACTGTTTTCAATTAAATTTGAAAAGCCGTGAAGTGGCGGCGACAGGGTGTTACTCGACATATTTATATAAAGCGCGGCAAAGGTGAATGAACAGCATAATATTGTTGTTTGAGAGCGTGTTCCGCTTGCTACAGTACTGAGTTGCACGTGACCGGGCCACGAAACACGCGGCAATAAGGCGATAAAACGCGCGAATAGATAAGAACCAAAACTCTAAATAAATGGTCATAATAGAGTTCCATATAGTTGGAATTAAATACGTTTTCTTTTCCTGATTGTACTGTGAATTGTGTGTTGGATTCGAACTCTGTAGATTTTCTACATATGCATTGAACCCTCAACTCTCAAGCTCTTTAGGACCAGTGGTCAAAATTCAAAGTTAATCTCTACCGTTCTTTATCGAGCTTCTGCTGCGTGATCACGTAAATAAAAAAATAAAAAATAAAATGTGTTGCTGCAGATAAAATAATCGTTATACTATCGGATATGACTGGTATTAACTTTTGATAACTCGCATCCTTTTGATTCGATAATTTTACAGTTACGAAGGTACCTGCCTACCAGAGTAGACAGAGTGTGTACCTACTGTCCAGTTTATGAGGTTTTTTGGCAGGAGTTTATCTATTAAACAATGTTTTTGCGTAAAAAGCGCAAAGTAAATAAAAAAATCTGTCGAAAACCTTCAGAAACCGGCATAAGGCTGCGTTTCCACTGAAGCGGAGCGGAGCTTAGCGGTACCGAATTGACCAATCACCATGCTCGAAATTTTCGCTCCGCTTCGCTGTCATTCCGCTGGAATAGCATGATTGGTCAATTCGGGCACCGCTAAGCTCCGCTCCGCTTCAGTGGAAACGCAGCCTAAAGGTACTCTTGCTCACTCCTGTAGCGTTAAATCGCGCGACTAGTCGCTGTGTGGTTCTTGGCCTCCTGTAATTTTATTCAAGCCGGTGCACGCGCTAGTTTTAATCTAATAACCGAGTGCAAACCACCACGCTTCCCGCTCGCTTCAATGGTTCATGTTACAAATGCGACGTATACAACTTTTATATTATGTAAAATATTACATACACCCAGCGCTTGTCGTTGGAGTTATACACTGAAAAAACCGAGTGCCAAAGGTATGCACCGAAATAAAATTATAAAAGTTTTTTAAATATCACGTATAGTATAACGCCTCCATGGTCCAGTGGTTTAGGGCGTGGCATTTGACTCGGAGGTCGTGGGTTCGATTCCCGCATTGGAAACATGTTATTTACAAGCAGAGACCAGATTTTCTCTATGTTTCCAAGTTTGGTTATGATAATGCAGGCTGATCACCTGATTACTTGACAAGTAAGATGATCACTGCGTCCGATGGGTATGCAAAAAGTCGGTCCTGCGCCCTCTCGACAATCGTGCCGGTCGTCTGTGCCTGGGTTATGAGTTTAATGAGTTATGAGAGTAAATGGATAGAGCGCTCTTCTATATTAAGGGAAGAGACCTAATGGCAGACCAGTGAACTTTAGTAGTTTTGTTATTCGTAGTGGCAGACACTTTAAGGAAACATGCAACATTTGAATGTTACAAAATATATATTTATGAATATAAAGGATTGATAACTTCTTCCATGTCTTCAGTAACTCTTACAAAATAAAAATATTATAATTATTCTCTGACAAATCCATTCAAAAATATATTATTGGTCTTTTTGTAAACTTAGTCATAAGTACTAATAGATGACATCACAAAAAACGA
Organism: Polyommatus icarus; assembly: GCA_937595015.1. NCBI lineage: Eukaryota > Metazoa > Arthropoda > Insecta > Lepidoptera > Lycaenidae > Polyommatus > Polyommatus icarus. The sequence continues at coordinate 12,585,598 of OW569332.1, read as the reverse complement.
ACATCACTAATAGTAGACACCAATATGAACTGAATAGTTAACATAGTACATTACATTACATTTTTAGGGTTCCGTAGCCAAATGGCAAAAAACGGAACCCTTATAGATTCGTCATGTCTGTCCGTCCGTATGTCATAGCCACTTTTTTCCGAAACTATAAGAGCTATACCGCGCTATATATATATATATATATATATATATATATATATATATATATATATATATATATATATATAGTGAACCGCATTAATATTTTGATACAAAAATGGAAAAATTATAAAAAAAATTACAAAAAAAAATTTCATCTAACCTATGCGTGTGCGGTATCTATGGATAGGTCTTTAAAATCATATTGAGGTTTGTAATATAATTTTTTTTAACCTGAATAGTTTGCGAGAGAGACGCTTCCATAGTGGTAAAATGTGTGTGCCCCCCGCCGCCCTGAAACTACTTATCTTTCCTTTTATTTTTATTTTTCATATTTTTGAAGTGAAAACTTCTTTACCGGCATTGAGCACTTTTGTGGGATGGGTAAAAACTGTGAAACTCGCGTCAGATTCTCGTGCTGATCGAAAAACTTTGGAAAAACCGTAAGACGGTTGGTGTGTAGTGTTTTGTGTCGAACTCGAACTCGAATTCGAACACGAACTCGAACTCGGACTCGAATTGATTGTAAGGGTTTTGAAATTTCGATTAATTAAAAAAATCGATTTTTTTTAAATCGATTTTCATAAAAAATGGCTTAAAAATTTAATCGATTGTAAGGGTTTCGATTAATTAAAAAAACGATTTTTTAATAATCGATTTTCATAAAAAAATGGTTTAAAAAATGCACAACGTTAATAATCAAGTTTTCACTTCTGCCGGCACTCCCGGAGTGCAACCCGTCTTTTTTTTCCTAGCAAATTTATTTTCAGTCTTTAGTCTCCATGCTTCTTTTGCCTATTCTTTTTTCTTCTTTCTTTTCTCAGCTCTCCTTTTTCTTTTTTTTACTGCTAAATAACTATAGCAATCGATTTTTAGATCAGTACAAGGTCTAATATTATACACCATGTCCATTTTTAGGTGCAGTAGTTCAAAGTTCTTAGATTGTTAATAGAATTATATTTTCAGAGAATAGTGATGATTTTTGCAGTAGAATAAAGTACAAAATAACTTTAGTATGTATTGCAAAACTCAAAGATGAGATCCATGTCAACTATTAGGTTTTTTACATTTTCAAGAACTAATAGTAGACACCTTTTATATTGTTAGGGAAAATGGATAAAAAATCTTAAATAAACATTAATTAGTGTATACAACATGACCATTAATCCAATGAAATCAATAGAAATTACAATAAATCAAATAAATGTATTCAAAACTTACGTGCAAAATTTCGCCTTCCTTAACCTATTTGCTAAGAAATTGCCGAGCGTGTGTTGACGCGGTCATATTATTTACGAAAACTGATCCCATTTAAAAATTTTGTTCCCGAAGGCGCCTCTAATATATTTTTTCAATTCAACAGATAGCTTGAGAAGCTTATAAAATTTAGTGGTGAGAAATAATTAGAGTAATTCTTATTTTATGGTATTTTTGTCATAAGTGTCATCTATTAATAATAAGTTCAGTATCTAGCATTAGGTCCATTTCCTTATATAAATTTATATATTACTAGCTATCCCGGCAAAAAAAGTATTAAAAGTATATCGCCCGTATTATTTTATTGAATTAGTGACTAAATAAGTATATCACCATGGCAACGTCCATCGCTATCCCGTGACCCGCATCGCATAAACAATGGTCGCTCTTTATTATAGACAAATAATTTGCAATAAAATAAAATTGCGACTATAATTAAAGATCTAAGCTATCCTATATCTCAAGTTTGAAAAAAGCAAGGTTAAGGGCGTTCCGTCCGGAGATTCCGTAATTGACCGTATTTGAAACCTTATAAACTCATAATCTGAAAGCTATAAAGTTATAATAAAAATACAGCAATAATCTTCAGTATATCAACATTCCTTTTGTCGTTTTAAATTTTCTATTTTTGTTTCTTATACTCATGATATCAGTTACAAAGTAATACCAATTTGTTAAAATTCAAGCATACATTCAGCATCTCCTTAGGATTTACAAATTACTTTTATTTGAAACTCACGCCAATAGATCGACAATATTATAAACTACATATTCGCCGTTTTAATTTTTTTTAGGACAATTTTGAACCAAGATAAGTAAAAATAATAGGGTTTTGGCGCGATCTCGGCAACGCGGCAAATGTATGGCCAAGGTCGTTTGCTCGGGGGACGACCTTAAGTAGTTTAGGAATCCATCGCGGACAAACATCGTGACAGGAGATTTATATATATATATATATATATATATATATATATATCTCTCTCTGAAAAGCCACTGAAACAATGATTAAAATCGATAGCCTATGATCCTTCACGTGGTCTACTTCTTATCTGTGGTATACTTCTTATCCAAATAACATAAAAATTGCTCCAGTAGTTCGCGAGATAAGCCCTTTCAAATAATTTCCCTCGTTTTTTCCACATTCTCCTGTTAAGTGGGCTACTTACAACGATCAAACATCAAACACGTCAAACACGTAGTTTTTTTGACAAACTACGTGTTTGACGTGTTTGAAGAAAATTTGGATTACGTAGCGTTTGACAGACGTGTTTGGACGTGTTCCGCTGTGTTTGTCAAACAAAATCTCATGATCTCAAACCGATTCTAGCTAATTGTTTGACAAACGTGTTTGATGCACGTTTGATCGTCTGCGCTGCTGTTTGTCAAACAAACTACGTGTTTGACGGTTTGATGTTTGATCGTTTGCGGGCTACTTTAGTCTCAGCGTGATTAAATATAGCCTATATCCATCCTCAATAAATGGGCTATCTAACACTGAAATAATTTTTCAAATTGGACCAGTAGTTCCTGAGATTAGCGCGTTCAAGTTAGCCCTTTCAAATAATTTTCCCAGTTTTTTTCCACATTTTCCTCTATTTATATAGCCTCCCTCGATAAATGGGCTATCTAACACTGAAAGAAACATCAAAATACTTTGCGTAGGTAGTTTTAAAGATTAAATGGAACAAAGGGAGATGAGGGAAAAAAGCGACTTTGTTTTATAATATGTATAGATTATGTATTTACCGATAGTAATAATAATTAATCGTGATTTAAATGAAGATGAATGTTCAATGTTTTATCTATGTCCCACCTACTGCTGTAAAGAAGTCAAATTGTCTATATTTAGTAAAATATTTCAAGGTCTTTATAATTATTAAATTACTTCTAATACCCACGGCAATAGAAGTGTTTACATCTCCATCTAAAACTGGTTGTTATTTGCTTCAATTAGCAAAAAATATACAATTTATATTTAATAATTTACCTCAAAGCAATATAATACTAGAATAGAATTCTCATTTCCCACGCGGTTTACATTAGGATTAAATTGTTCGAAATATTTATACCGCAAAACCGAATTCATAACATCTCAATGTTTGGCATAAATTATTCCACTATGAATATAAACTTCCCAGACGGGGGAATCGCTTGAAAGAATTCTATATTATTTTTCAGTGCCGTGTCGAGGTTAAGAGGACAAATCCATACTAAGTGTCCTAAACACAGTATGCCGAATTTCCGCGACGGAAGTTCCACTTGATTCTGCCTGCAATGTATTTTAAATTACCGATGACATGCCGAAATTCCGTCGCGTTATATTGTCTGCGTTTGACATTGTTCCCGCGTGATAAACGAATTTTGGCGCAATGGAGTTGCGGGCGTCATCAAATTGAAAATAGAAATTAAATATTAATGAGTAAACAAAATACCCCGTCTAATAATATTGGCGGTTATTTAGTTAGGAATACGAAAACATGTCTTTTACGCTTGATATGGCTTGATATAAACAACCCGACAAAATAATTATTGATGTTTTCGTGTGGCTGTCGATGTCTTTCCTTGTCGTTAAATTAATATTTTGAGTAAGTATAGTTTTTTTTAATATCTCTTTGACGCTTTGTTTGGCTGTTTATGTGGTCACTGGCTAAAATGCAAGATTGGGTTATACAAAAGTGAGTGGCCAGCCTAGGCCAGTTACACTCGAATCGCAGAGTTGGTATTTATTTATACTGTAATCGCGAATGTAAAGCAGACCACTGATTCACATTACTCCGAATCGAGAACACCAATCAATATCTATTTGTTCGCATGTCATTTACCTGGCTAGCTACCAAACATATAAACATACACTTCTAGAAATTCTGACTATACTACTGACCCTAACTAAAACAAATTCTACATAGCAGTAAATATGTATGGCTCCGCCGTTTCGCTACCGTCGCGGAGGTAATAGGAATATTTAGTTTCTGATCGAAATTATAGTTAGTAACGAAACAGCCGAAACATACATATCTATACTAATATTATAAAGCGGAAGAGTTTGTTAGTTTGTTTGTTTGTATGAACGCGCTAATCTCAGGAATTACTGGTCCGATTTGAAAAATTATTTCAGTGTTAGATAGACCATTTATTGGGAAAGGCTATAGGCTATATTTTATCACGCTAAGACTAATAAGAGCGAAGAAATGGAGGAAAATGTGGAAAAAACGGGGGGAAATTATTTGAAAGGGCTTATTTGAACGCGCTAATCTCAGGAACTACTGGTCAGATTTGAAATTTTTTTTCAGTTTTAAATAGCCCATTTATCGAGGAAAGCTATAAGTTATATTTTATAACGCTAAGACTAATAGGGGCGAAGAAATATAGGAAAATGTGGAAAAAACGGAGGAAATTATATGAAATTGATTATTATCTTAATCTTAATTATTATTATCTTAAGAACTACTGAAGCAATTTTATGTTATTAGGCAAACATGAAGAATAGACCACGTGAATGGACATAGGCAATTTTTTGCGGAAAAAGGTACGGTTGCGTGAAATTCCTAAATTACGCGGGCGAAGCCGCGCGGAACAGCTAGTTTACTGATAATTTGTTTAAGTTGGGGTCAGTAGAGTTAGGCCGTGTAGATTCAGAAGCTTGGCTCTACATGAGATCTCATATCTTTTTCACAGGGCAAACCTTATGTGGTCGTCTCGGCAAAATTTTACAAGAAATGTTTTTGGTGGGATTTCAGTTCTTCTTGTAAGTTCGTTCTTGTATTAAGTACTTACGAGTATTAATAGGCTTTTTGTTACTGTCTACAGTCCCGTGTAAACTCTTAATATGTCCTAATTCATAAAGTTTATGAAAGTCTCATTATAAACCTCCACTCCCCATTTTAGGGGATGGGGGCGAAAGTTATAACTTATGAGTTTGTGATTTTTTTTTGTTGGTTGTACACTAAACTCAGATTATATAAGAAATTTCAGCTTTCTAGCACTTCAGGAAATAGCCAAACATTTTGATGATCATCATTCATCAGTGTGTCAGTGACGAAATCGGCGTATTTTAGATATCTATAAAATCTAAAGTATTAGAGCTATTCAGTTGAGACTTTGTATATTTAATAAGTCTACAATTGACATCATATCCTGAGAATATGAATTATCTGGTACATCGGAAACCAACTCTACAAGGGTTCAATAAAACGACGAAACACTTCGAAAAAAGGTAGCTTGCGCTTCGCTTGGCTCGCCCCGGCGCGGGCGTGTGCACGGTAGATTCCCAAATCGACATCACATTGAAACGACCAAAACGTTTGGAGCGTTTATTTTAGAAGTCCTCACTACTCGTACACAAGGACCGATGTATTTAGACCGAAATTAATTACATAATATCGTAATAAATCTCACTTAATTATTATATGGCACGCTATCTATTCTGTAGTCTGTACGTGGGTTCCCAAAATGGCTCGTCATAAATAAATGCCGGTTGACAACTTGATGGCCGGCCGGATATAAAATGGTGCTATCTTTTTTTTCAATTTTCATCACGCTATTCAAAATCCAAAAATTAGTTTATCTTCTTAAAGTTATTGATTGATTCAAACTCCAAAAACTATAATATTAGGTATAATGTTTAAATTTTGAACAAAAAATGTTAATGTTTTATGGCATAATTATGTAAAATGATATAATTTGAAGGCCTAAGTTTTAATATGAGAATTGGATTTCAGAATCTAAAATTTTTCGCGTTTGTCAAAACTGAACGTGCGGTTAAAAGGCTTTTTCCGAAGTCAAAGAAATTCAGATTCCTAATGAGGATAAGGTAGATAGATTGATACCGATTACCAAATCCGCAAAGGCATGTCATTACCCTGTACTCCAGTGTTATTTAACCTTTTTCATCATACCCCTGATATAATCAGAGGGTTTCGACCCAATGACGACGAGGACAACAGACGGTTGGCAATACTACTAGACTAAATAAATAATTACGTATTTTTGTTGGTGACAAAGAGATCTAAAATTAATATAGAGAGCACAAATAAAACATGACCTTAGATTTTTCAGCGTGCACAGAAACTGAGCTGTGACACGGCCAAGTTTACGTCGCTTGTAATACCATTTAATAGTTCTGTCAGTTTATTTTAGAAGTTGATTCATGGCTTTAGTTCCACTACAACTCGAAGTGTTTTGGGAACTAGTCAAATTGTGTATGCGTGGCCTTTAACCGCTTGAAAGAACGAAGACTTTTTTAAAGCTTTTGATATGACGATCCTTTTAACTGGCTACATCTATAGATGTCTTTAATATATTAATCATAATTATTATATTATTAGTATAGTCCAAAAGCGGGGCGAGAGTCACAACACAAAATTTGACATGACTGTATGTAAGCATTTGTTTGGTTCATAGCTTGATTAAAAACAACAGAAGATCATTTCTTCTAATTTCAAAAGAAATAATTATTATCATTTACTTACATCAAATAGAACTCGTTTCAGGCGTGGTTGGTTTCATAAAGCTCGCATTGATCTCTGATGAGGACAAAAGCCTGACATGTGGCATATAATATGGAAATCGCTGACGTGTGCGTTTTCATACCACTTTCGATTATGGTTCCGATCTTACTGCAATGAAAATAAGGTTCAAAATTCAATTCGTAACTGTGCATAGGGATGATAGCACTCTGAATGCATAAACAATCGCAATTCGCAACGCAACATCACGTTGAGTTAAGGATGTTTTTAAATATAATAGCGCAATATCATCACGGCGTTTATTGTATTTAAATATATAAGACGACACTCTGTGGTTCAGTGGATAGATGCTTAAGCATCTATCCCAAGCTCTTAAGAGAAAAAAAAAAGATTTCAGGAATTCTTTGGATTTAATTTACATAAGTACATATAGAGGTAGATAACTTTCAGAAGACACACGCACATCTTATGACCTCTTCACTTTTCTTCAGTGGCCCTAAAAATGATAACACAGTCAGTCAGTCCCTACTCCCAAGTCTCAAAGGACCATATTTTTCGTTACACACACACTTGTCACATCTTCATACATACTTATACTCGTATTATATGGACATCCTATAGCTAAATAATTACTAGTAACCAGCGGCAGTATCACCCATACTATTATTATAAATGCTAAAGTCATTCTATCTGTTTGTTACCTCTTCACACCGCAAACCACTAAACTGATTTTCCTGCAACTCGGTTTGGAGATACTTAGAATCCCGGGAAAAGGCATAGGATATAGGATACTTTTTATCCTAGAAAAATGTACGGCTCCCGCGCGATAAACCTAATTAATAATATAATTCTCAGTTGCGGGCGTCATGTCATCTACATAATAAAATTTATAGTAATTCGTACTAAGTTGACACTCGTCAGTTTGACTGTTTAGTGTTTTGAAGATTCAGTTTCTGAATTGATTTTAGAGGATTTGCAAAATGCGACTATTTTAGCCCCCCCTGTTCCGTCTTCTCGTACAATCTAGACTAATATTATCTATACTTATAATCTAATATATATAAATCTCCTGTCACGATGCTTGTCCGCGACGGATTCCCAAACTACTTAACCAATTTTAATGTTTTTTGACGTGATAACGTCTTATAATTCGATATGGGGTGCGCGCCCGAAAAACATGACAGTTCATGCGGCGTTACGTCGCTGACAGCTCTCAGTAAGGCTCACCTGGGCCGCGCTCTTTGTTTCGATTATATTACGTATTTCGATGACTTAGAGAATACTTTTGTATGAAGAAGTTTGGTTAGTTATGACCTTTGATACATTGACCACACTCTGAATGAAAAATAAATAAACAATCTGTGATCTATTAGTATTATTTCGGCTATTCAAAATTGTGCTCTATTTCCTACGTGTCAAGGTTTGACTTGTGCTTTGTTCGAAGATTTTACTGGATTTCACGAATTTATGTAGCGTTTTGTATTGCGAATAGTTTATTTTACTCAAATTATAAATATTTTTAAATTTTTCGGAACTGAGGGGTTAAGGCTATGACGTTGTCACGTTCAACTATCGTCAGTAAACCGACTTTACAGACAACCGATTTTTTTTAAATGTGTGCTTTTTTCCAACTTGAGAGATAGGATAGCTTAGATCTTTAATTATAGTCGCAATTTTATTTTATTGCAAATTATTTGTCTATAAAGAGCGACCATTGTTTATGCGACGCGGGTCACGGGATAGCGATGGACGTTGCCATGGTGACATGCTTATTTAGTCACTAATTCAATAAAATAATACGGGCGATATCTATATATATAAAAGAAAGTTGTGTTAGTTACGCCACTTATAACTTAAGAACGGATGAACCGATTTGGCTGAAAATTGGTGGAGAGGTAGCTTAGAACCAGGAATAGGACATAGGATACATTTTGTCCCGGAAAAATGTATGGTTCCCGCACGATAAATTTTTATGATTTTCGCCTAAACTATTCAATCGATTTTGATGAATTTTGGTATGAAGATACTTTGAGTCTCGGGAAAGGACAAGGGATACTTTTGGTCCCGGAAAATGTACGGTTCCCGCACAATAATCTTTTATCTCAAGAACGGATAAACCGATTTGGCTGAAAATTAGTGGAGATATAGCTTAGAACTAGGAAAAGGACATAGGATACATTTTATCCCGGAAAAATGTACGGTTACTGCATAATAAACTTTTATGATTCGCGCGTAAACTATTCAATCGATTTTGATGAATTTTGATATGGAGATACTTTGAGTCTCGGGAAAGGACAAGGGATACTTTTGGTCCCGGAAAATGTACGGTTCCCGCACAATAAACTTTTATGATTTTCGCCTAAACTATTCAGTCTGTTTTTATGAAATTCGGTATGGAGATACCTTGAGTCTCGGGAAAGGACAAGGGATACTTTTTGTCCCGGAAAATGTACGGTTCCAGCATTAATCTATTTTGATGAAATTTGGCATGAAGATACTAATTTTAATCTATTGTTTTCTTAATTATACCAATTCGAATTATATAATCATCGTTAAGACAGGACAACGTCTGTCGGGCCAGCTAGTACTTTATATAATATGGCAAAGAAACGTTTGCCGGGACAGCTAGTAATATTATAAAACGGAAGAGTTTGTTAGTTTGTTTGTTTGTTTGAACGCGCTAATCTCAGGAACTACTGGTCCGATTTCAAAAATTATTTCAGTGTTAGGTAGATAGCCCATTTATCGAGGAAAGCTATAGGCTATATTTTGTATGTAGATGACATATCTCCTACTCCTACATTTCTTCTGATTAATTTCGTTGCGGGTCCCAAGACAGATTTAGCTTGTCCCTCGGGCATCCCTGAGATCATAATTATCAAAGGGTTTTCGTGGTTGGTTACCACTGTTGATCCTGGCGACACAGGAGTTGCAGTGGTGGGAATGTGTGGTGGGCCTTTTGCCCGTTAAAAAAAAATATAGGCTATATTTTATCACGCTAATAGGAGCGAAGAAATAGAGGAAAATGTGGAAAAAACGGGGGGAAGTTATTTGAAAGGGCTTATTTGAACGCGCTAATCTCAGGAACTACTAGTCCGATTTGAAAAATTCTTTTAGTGTTAGATAGCCCATTTATCGAGGAAGGCTATAAGCTATATTTTATCACGCTAAGACTAATAAGAGCGAAGAAATAGAGGAAAATGTGGAAAAAACGGGGGAAATTATATGAAAGGGCTTATTTGAACGCGTTAATCTCAGGAACTACTAGTCCGATTGGAAAAATTCTTTCACTGTTAGATAGCTCATTTTTCGAGGAAGACTATAGGCTATATGTTTTCACGCTAAAACTAATAGAAGCGAAGAAATGGAGGAAAATGTGTAAAAAACGGTGGAAATTGTATGAAATTGTTTATTGTCTTAAGAACCACTGGAGCATTTTTATGTTATTTGGCAAACATGAAGAATAGACCACGTGAAGGGACATCTAGGCTATTTTTGCGGAAAAATGTACGGTTGCGTGAACATACTAAAGTACGCGGGCGAAGCCGCGCGGCACATCTAGTATTATATATTGTAGTCAATTTGTGTAGGTACCGTATCTTAATACGGTACCTACACAAATAATACCTTGGGAACAGCCTGACATTGAAAATGCTCACAAAACTGTTTTTGTTCACGTCAGTAAAATCTACATACGTAACAAATAACAATACAAAATGTACATTACAATATTACATCATTATGTAATACAATAAATCATTATTGCATGTTATTGCGGAACTTTCAGCGAATTAATTCACAATCGAGCAATTAATTACTTAATATAAATTGTCTGTCAAACTGTTTGTACAACGTCGCACTTAATAACGGCATATTGTCTATATTCTGGCTTTGTATCAACAAAACTTCATATTTAATGATTTGATTAAATTACTAATCACCACTTATCAATTTATTAGACGCCAATGCGCCATACACGAGTATTTAGTAAGTTAATTACAGAAAATGAAGAAGAGCTTTGAGTAAAGTATTTATAGCTCTTTTTCATCTGAAATAAAGTATTTGTACTGCAACTTGCAAGGTTTAAAACCAAACTACGAAGAGAGTTACCCGAGCCAGTATAGGCATTACGATGGAGAAAACATACATACTTTATTATACAATGTTTAATTCAAAACTGCTTACTTCTGACTTAGCAGTAGTCTGGTAAATATTACACACGGTGCTGCTCGCCAGTTCTGTTATGCTGGAACTTGGGTAGCGTGGTGTCTAGATAAAGGCATTAAGTGATTTTTTAAAAGCAAATATTATTATGTAAACAGCCGAACATAAAGCTCCTCTTGAAAAGTCGGTTAAAAACAGGGTCGAGCCTCCCTCGCCGAGTTACAATGCCCAGGCAATTGTACTTCCACTAGTAATCTCTTTAAAATGTAAATAATAATAAACAATCAAGAACGTGTGCTATTTCCACTGTATTATTGGAGTCAACAGCCGCGTCGCAGCGCTGCCAATTGCAGACGTCAACACAGACTTCTCCTAGAGGACCTTATGTCAACGATATAAAGATAATTTTTCTATTTACTACGGGCAAAATGAGTCTTGCGAGATGCGCTGAATTGGCTGTGGCCTAATCAACACAAGCGATGTGCATTTTGTATGTACTGTCTAGAATACGACAATGCACTGGTTGTCTATGGCCATCAGCCCAATGATCAAATAAGTACAGAAGCTTAAAGCGAAATTAAGTTCTTAAATAAATAACTCGAATCCTACTTAGTAGCTTCAATCAGAATTCTAGAATTATAGATATGCCTTAGGTAGAGCCAATTTTTGACAGTCGAGTTGTTTCTACAAAAATGCAAATTTTTGGAATCTAGTAATATATGATCAAAGGTTCTCAATTCATAATATTATCATTAATATTTACAAACAATACAACACAAAATTAAATAGAATAAATTACAATAATTAGAATAATTGACAAAAAAATTTAAGTTAGTACCTATTGCTGATTATTTTCAAAATTAAGAGACGTTCAGAGTAGAATCTTGCCTATAATTTTGCCTACAACTTGCTATTAAAACGGTACGACAGAAATTTAAAATGGCCATAATATAATGTGCACGGTCGTTAATAAACTCGTCAACAAATGAACTGCGAACTATTTACCGATCGCAATCAGTTGACAAGTAATTAACTGCAGGATATATGGGCTTTAAACGAGAATTAGCAGAATCAATATGACAAAGTTGACCGATTTCTTCATGATTACGATTGAGATTTAGAGCAGGGTTGCCATGCAGTCTTATTCTAAAGTAATGCTCCTAGAATTACTATTTAGAAATTAGTATACACGAACATGATATACATATATCCTAATATGCTTTTTCTTTGTACGTTACCTAAAAGTATTACTGCAATTAGACCTAACTTAAGACCGGGACAAGTCTGTCCGATTGACACATTTGACCGAAAATAACTGAGAATATATTGTATGATGTCTCACTTGAATGTAAATTTAGAAGGGCACTAAATAATTCAAAACTTATTCCACTGGGCAACAAACGTGACTAAACTCACGTGGTGTCCGAGATAACACAACTTTACGGATCAACTTCAAACTAATTGTTTTATCTGAATTACCCAAATACATTTAATAGACGTAGATCGTACTGCACTTATAAATTTAAAACTGTCTAAACCAAAGGTCTAAACATAATCGCTGGTTAACATTAATCCAATCCAGTGATTGTATCAGGCGCTGGATTACTACTGGAATAATGTGAACAGGCAAATGCAATTCAATGAATTTAGTGTCCGTTTACATTATTCCAGTAGTAATCTAGCGCTGGATTCAATTACTGGATTTTATTACCTATTAATGCTAACCAGCTATTATGTTTAGAGTTTAGACAGTTTTAAAATAAATTTCTTAGTATAGTTAAGTACGATCCACGCCTATTAAAATATGTATTTGGGTAATAAATGGGATGAAAATAATTATAGCCCTCTGGCTTTTGGCAAAATATGTGTGCGAATTTTAATCCAGAGTATATGTGTTAAAAATGAACATCTTTAGTTACCAATAAGTACAGAAATTTACATTTATAATGTCAATAAGATTCTCTTTGATCCTTTTGTTCTTATTTCTTTGCTGTTTGTAAAGATTTTTTTATCCTTATATTTTAATGAACTTCGTTATGCATATAAGTAAAAATAAATTTAAATTTTGCTAGTCTCGCTAAACTCTAGAACCGCTGAACCTATTTGGCAGGTCTTGAAATGTTTTCGGAAGTCCAGGGAAGGTTTATATTAGAAGGAAAGTTCACCGAGTCATCTAGTTACATAATATTTTTAAATTAAACACGGTCTTAGTAACGTTTACGTCAAGCAACAACAATACGCTGTAAAATATCTCGCGATACGCAGATTGAGTTCCGTTGTAAAGTGATACAAGCTAATAAATATCGTATTTAATACATAATTACACATGAAAATTAATATTAGAGTTAAATATAACTGATGGGCTTAGATTTCTGCCATCAAGTAAAATATTTAACGTGTATTGTAGTAGCACTGATTACATATTTTATCATTGGATAAGTCATACTGGAGTCATCTTTAGGGAACGTACTACCTTTAACGTTACCACTGGTGTTCGCTATTTTTACCTCCTCATTTTTCAGTGAACACTTAACACGCTTTATAATAAAAATAATTATTTCCTCTTTAGTGTCTCGTATATAGAAAATATTATATTATCATACGTGACAAAAATCTAGGACCCAAACGACCGTTCTTATTAACGCAGCAAGTAACTACGACCGACAATAATTCAAATAAAATGCCATTTTATGAACTTGTCCATAGGTCCATTTTGCTCATGGGTCGCTAGACTATAGCCTAGAAAGATAGGAACGCCACCATTACAGTCTAGGGTAATTATTTAACGATAAATCCATTAATTAACGAAAAATGTGCATTTAGCGGTACTTGCGGCGTATTCACGTGTGCGATCTGTTCTTCCACGACGTTGCCAGTTTGGCTGGCGATCAAACAATTCACTAAACAAACAAGATAATGTAATTAATTTGCATTTCCTAAATAGCCGACCAATTGTTAACTTATTTTGGTACGAGCGAGCGCAAAACAAAATGCTCGGGTCGGCGAAAACTCGACGGTGGGTACATTTAGCTTATATGAAACGTTGTAGGGGCTAGGGACAAATGGGATAGTCCTAAAATAACATAAAAGGCCTGTTTCACACGCTTTATACTAAGTGACGATTAACTTAACCGAAGGTTTTTTTCGCGCCCAACTGCAAATTTCTTATTGGCTTTAATTTCGTCCGCATATATAAGGGACACAGTACGCTGGGATTACGCTGAGAAACTCACTAATCTTGTATTAGCATTTAGCAAGCACTTCTGCACTGTGCCTATGACCTACATTGAAATAATAAAAAAATATTCGAAGAAAAAAGGCATTAACAGCATAATTGAAATGTCAAGATGGCCCGAAACAATACCGTAGCTTAGTAGCTCTATTTTTGGCCACCCTTTTTTGCCATGTCCATTTTATAGGTACGTCTAATTGCCCTTTAATGTTAAATGCTACTTACCTAACTTGTTCGTGTTTCTGTATGTAGATCTTGTGGAATTGGCCCTCGACAGGTGATATTATGTCGTTCTTCATTTCCATGGCGACGTGCTGGGGCAGAACTGATAGCAGTAGCCTTTCCTGTGAAATAGACAAACACTCAGTACTACGAAGTACGATCTATGACACATCCTAGAAGTCAACCTAACGCTATAGCTGGCTACCAAAAGTTTCCATGTCTTTAGGACCTAAAAACTTTGACGATACATAAGCGTTGGTAAAACGAGGCCATAAAGACCGCTAAGTGTGGTAGAGGCAGTTACTGAAAACGGGCCTTAGAGTACCTACCACCTAATATGTAGAGAGGATAAATGTATGTTAGGTTCAACTAATATATCACAACTATGTTAAGCGTGTTGGTATTAATAGACACCATAGAAATTGTTACTTTCTTCTGAATAGGAATAGACAGAGTGATAAATTCACAAACGAAATCTGTCATTTTGTCAGTGCTTCTATTCGCATTTCTGCTTTGGCCATGCGAAGTCTGCAGTCATAAATAAAAAAAGTCCAAGACATATCTGGAACCTAATAAATATTTAATCAGAGTCTAGGCCTTAGAAGTCCATAAACCGATATCGGACGTGTAAACAACAGTTGACATGAATATGTTACAGTCTTCTGGGACTCTGTGATTGCGGAGATGGCTGTATTCCAACAACCCATGCTACGGTATAGAATTTCATTGAATACAGGTAGAGTTTGGATGTTTTTGTGATAGTAATAATAATTGAAGAATACAAAGTTACTTTAGAAATACGAAATAAGTTGTTTATGATGATCAAGGTCTTAGTAAACATGTAACCAAGTTAATGTTATTGAAATGGGGTATTGAGGAAGTTTTGCTACACCGTGGTGTTAGGCTACCTATTCCAATTTTGAATGGCTCGTTCAAAACGATCTACTCGTCAAGTCGTCACGTTGCAATTTCGACTGACCCTTGGTCAATTCTTCAGCACTTACCAGTTTCTCATTCTCATCCTCCATATCCAGCCTCGCAGCTATACAGTTCCTGGTGTCGAGGAAGGCGCGGCGCTGGGCTGTCTCCATGAGGGAGTGCATCAGCGCGCCCACGATGTTCACGCACACGAATACCACCACGTTGGCCACCATCTGAGGACGAGGGACGAGGTTAGTGAGGGTCAAAGGTCAATAGGATATCGTGTTTAGTAGACTGCTCTACACACTACTGGATACTTCGAGGTTTACTAGAGTGTTTGGTGTAAATGTTTTTACATTTTGGCCCTTTTTTTGATGCGCAGGGGAAATCCTTTATGGGTGCCCCGGATTGGGGATGTGCCTCAGTTAAGCTCAAGAATCCCGGGGGTATGTGGGACACCCGGTTACATTTTGGCCCTCGTCTGACTAAAATCTATAATGAAAGTCAGTATTTTAAGGACCTATTCTGACTCAAGAAATAGGCTATTCTGGAGAGTTTCGCGCTTGTGAACAATCCAGTCTAGCACCTCGATCGCGGATTCTTGGAAATATTTTGTTCTCACGGTCGCATGCGACCGCTTGGGAACGAAAGCGCTAGCAAACTATTTTTACCCGACTACGGCGAAGTAAAAAGGAGGATTTTGACAGGCTATGTATATGTATGTATGTATGTTCATCGGTTCCCTCGTAACTTCTAAACTACTTATCAGAATTCGACAAATGACATATCATTAGAAGCGTTTTAATTGTCCGCTGGTTATAGGCTACATGACGTCACGTTAAATTGACTTTAGCGCCATCTAGGGGGCATGAAGGAAAGAACAAAAAAATATTTTTTTCTGACGGTGTCGTGTGGGGTATCAAATGAAAGAGATTTGTTAGCACATTTCAAATGTGTAAGCATTATTAGCTATTTCTCTCGGGTTTGCCTGCAATCACCTGATAATTGCAAGATTTGATAAAATCAGTCAATACAATATGAAATAATTAATAATAATTATCCTCGATCATTTGAGGAATTGTAATGGTTAAGAAATATATTGAGCGAATCGCATCCCAAAAAAAATTGAAATAAAAATAAAGTTTAAAAAACAAAAACCCGACTACTAAAACACGCTCTAAAAAGTTCGAAACAAGAAAATACTAAATACGAGTAGTAATGGACGTTTAAAGGATAGCCGTGGTCGTATGCCATAGGTCGTATGACACTGTAGCAAAACAGATAATAATAAAATTAAAAGGGCATACGACCACGGCTATCCTTTAAACTTCCATTACTATTTTCTTGTTTCGTACTTTTTAGAGCGTGTTTTAGTAGTCGGGTTTTTGTTTTTAACCGACTTCCAAAAAACGAGGAGGTTATATGTTCGGCTGTGGATATATTATATTTATTTTTTTTATTTTTGTATGTTCAACGATTACTCCGCCGTTTGTGAACCGATTTTCGAAATTTTTATTTTGTTGTATTTGGTTTCACTCCAATTTGGTACCATGTTGACAAAAATGGTGACCTGATGATGGGATCCAAGAGTAATCGAGGGAACTCCTCGAAATTTATATGGAAACATATGGTGATTTTGGTTTTATGTGAAGTGTACTAAGAATATGGTCAAGATATACCATGGTTTCGAAGATGCTGAGAGAACTCCTGACTCCTTATAGATACACGTTTGGGAGTTTCGGCGTTGTTTTAAGAACAGAAAGCAACAAGCTACTATGCAATTCATATTCATCATCATAATCATCATCATCATCGTCATCATCATTACCACGTCGTATTAAGGTCACCAATGTCTCATGGCACAGAATAGATAATATAAGTACAAGGCATAGTTAATAATAATAATAATTATGTACTGTATAACAACACCTGTTTGTTTAATGCACGGCGGTCAGCGCCGCAGAGGCGACGGCATCGCCGCGCTGCCGCGCGGCGTGTGGCGGCAGACGACAGATCGAATATTATACTTTACTACTTTATATACAGATCGAATACTTTACTAACTACTTTATAAAATTTTAATAGACAAATATTTTAAATAAAGTTATTTTAAAAAGAGTATTTAAACAAAACAAAGTCATTAAGTGTCTTTTTAATTAGTTATACTTATTAATCGATAGATGGCGCGCTAAGTATCGATTTGAAAGAACAGCTGTCAATAATTATGATAATATTATGAGTAGCTACGCTACATCCTATGCAAATTAATAAAATTTTTTTATTTTATTTATTTTATTTTTATTATCTTAGGAAAACATACAGTGATTTAAATTAACAATCTAAAATACTACATAAACTCTTAACACTATTGACACGTTTTCACAGTTAGACACTCAATAATAACAAAAGCTTATGATCTTACAATAAAGTATTACTAATTATTAATAAGAGGTAAGTTCACAGTATGGTAGTTACAAGTACTTAAATTTATATATACGAGAAAGTAACCGTGCGCAATGAAAAATAACATTATTATACCATCAAAAAAGAAAAAATATCTAGCAAATTGACAAGTTCCAATTCCAACAGTTAAGAAACAGTCTCAAACCATTGTTTAGTCATTAGCTTTCTTGTAACGCTTACGGAAGAATTAAATAAATCAAGATCCGTACGTTTGCTTATGTCGTTAAAAATGTTAGGTGAACGAACAAAAAACGAGTTTTTGCGATAGTTAGTATGGGAAAAAGAAGTAAACAAGGGGTTAAAGGAAGATAATCTAGAGGACCGCGAAGGGACTTTGAGGTGTATTTTGGATAGGAGAAGAGGAGAGTCGATTTTATATTGGGCTATATTTAATAGAGTCGAGATGTCAGATATTCGACGTCTGTGGTAAAGTGGAAGGAGGTGGAACCTTAAACATCTAGACTCATAATTAGGATCAGAAGACCCGCACTTAAATTGTAAAAATCTTGTAAACTTTCTTTGGATAGACTCTAAGCGATCGATGTGGGTGCTATATTGAGGACTCCATACTTGAGAGCAATACTCAAGAATACTGCGTACGTATGAGCAATACAGTATCTTGAGTATTTTGATATTTTTAAATTGAGAGCTCATTCTTATGACAAAGCCCAGAGACCTGTTTGCTTTGGAAACTATGTAGTCTATATGATTAACATAAGTTAATTTTGAGTCATGGATAACGCCCAAGTCACGCACTTCAGAAACCTTTTTCAGCTCTTGTTCCTTGAGGTAATAGGAGTAATTGCCAACGGCCTTTACCGTGCGGCTGAATGTTATTGAGCAGCATTTACCAGTGTTCAGATCAAGTTTATTAGCCTTACAATATCTCTCAAGCCTTTCAAGGTCCTCCTGCAGTAGGTGACAATCGGTAAGTCCCTTGATTTTTTTAAACACTTTCATATCGTCCGCATATAATAGGAATTCAGAATGGAGGAAACATGTATGTATGTCGTTGATAAAGATGTTGAACAACAAAGGACCTAGCAGAGAGCCCTGAGGAACGCCTGAAGGTACTGTACTCCACTGAGAGGTAAAACCGTTGACAACCACCGCCTGAGACCTATTACGGACATATGATGTGAACCATCTGAAGAGGTTTCCATGGATTCCAGCGTTATAAAGCTTTTCAAGGAGCAGGGAGTGATCAATACGGTCAAAAGCTTTACTGTAGTCTGTAAATATGGCGTCAACTTGACCACCCGAATCCACATTTTCTGTAAGGAAGTCAACGAAGGATAGAAGGTTAGATGTAGTTGATCTGTGATGTAGGAAACCATGCTGTTGAGGTATGAAAAAAGTAGACAGTGAGCCGTAAACTTGACCAAAAACAATTTTTTCTAAAAGCTTAGCAAATATGCATAATTTAGAGATAGGTCTATAGTTTTTAATTTCATTCATACTGCCACCTTTATGAATTGGAGATACATAAGCAGATTTCCAGATTGATGGAACAACGCCTTCCTTTACAGATCGATCAAACAATAAAGTAATAGGCTCCGACAAAGCGTCTGAGCACTGAACTATAAAGTGAGGTGGAATATTGTCAGGCCCTGCACCTTTAGTAAGGTTCACTGTCTTGAGTAGTTTCGTAATGGCATGAGGTATTATTTCAATACTAGATATATTTAAAGAGGTATTATTATTATAAAGAATGGACATATTACTATAAGTGCGATCGGTGTTAGATAAGGATGGAAGAAAATTACTGTTAAAATATGTCGAAAAAAGGGAACAAGCATCTGTACCTGTTGTAGCGGTGTAACCCTCGTAGGTCAGAGAAGAGGGAAGTGTGTTAACATTTTTATTGTTTTTAATAAACGACCAGAATAATTTAGGGTTATTTACGATAGAGTTTTCACATTTTTGGATGTAGGATTTGTAACAACCCTCTTCCAGAGCCTTAGCCCTTTTACGGAGTAGAGAGTATGTGTTATAATCACTAGTGTTACGGTAAGTTCGGTATTTACAAAGGTATTTATATTTCTCTTTTAAAATCTTTTTAAGTGCCGAACTATACCAGGCCGGGTATTTATTGCGTCTATTTACAATTTTTTTAGGAATATGAGTGTCTATAACGCTATATAAGATGTCATAAAACATAGTTGTTGCCTCATCTACGGAACCTTTGCTGAGAAGCTCATTCCAGTTTATTTTATTTAATTCAGTATTAATTTTTTCGTAATTACCTAAAGTAAATATATATTTCTTTCGTGAGTTAACTTCAAGAGTTTCGGAGATATTTAGTGATATAGTTATGTCAAGGGATTTATGATGGGCATCCTCAGGTACAAGCGGTGAGTCACAAGCCAAAACAGAACATTTAACATTAGACAAAACTAAGTCCAAAATTCTACCGTTAATATTTTTGCTAAAATTATATTGATTTAGGTTACTTTCAGTTAAACTATCCAAAAAATATATTTGTGGCTCGCCTGATGCACCAGAATACTGAAGATTGTCACTACACTCTGTGTTCCAAACAATATTACTCAAATTAAAGTCTCCCATGATAACAAACAGGTCATTTGGACACGAGTTCACGATTAAAGAGAGATTCTGAGCAAAATTAATTAGTTGCATGTTAAAAGAGTTACCAAACTTTGCCTTGCATAGATAAATGGTACAGAAATGTATTTTTCGACTTGTACGTGCATTTTTTTGTAAGGTAACAGTGATCCAAATATCTTCAGCTGTGGATGACCACTCGGGGCGGTTGATGGCTGTATATTCCCTTTTTATAGCGAATAATACGCCACCGCCGTACTTCTCACGTGTTACGCTGTAGTCCCTATCCCTACGATAAACAACATACCGATCGTCAATCAGTTCACTGTCGCACACGCTGCCGAGTAGCCATGTCTCTGTTAATGATATCGCGTCATAGGAATTTAGCAATAAGTTTCTCTTAAAGTTATGAGTTTTTGTTCTCAGTCCTCGAGTGTTTTGGTGATAAATATTAAAGTTATAGTTGGCCATTGTAAGTGAGGACAGTGAATAACAGCGTAATAACATAATAAAAGGTTATAAGTTTAGTGCAATTATACTGAGAACAACATAACAAATTAAGAAGGTGATGTGATGTTTGGCGGTAAGTGGATATTTTTGTATCCAGTACATACATAGTGACATTTCGGAAATCAATATTTACAAAAAATGAATTGTAATATATAGTCGGTGTTCCGACAGCCCATTCAAAGCAAAAAACAATGTCAGAACTATGCAACTCGTAATAGGCTATAAACAACCTACACCCAGGGAAAACAATATAATTTAACGGGCTATGCGGAAAGGAACTAAACTTAATATAATATTTTAATTTAGGTATTATGTTAAAGTGTATCATAATGTGATTTAAAAGGTTGTTGGTTTTATATTGTGAATCTGGGGCTGAATCTACAAGTAATAATTGTAATAATTCAATCACAGATTCATGGAGATTAAAAATATCAAAAGCAAATCGAAATATTTTTATGCAGGTATTTGTGGTAAAAATAAAAAAACACTCATATTTTAAAAGTGCGGTAGTATAGTTCGGTGGGAGGGAATCCGAACACAGGATCATGTTAGTGCAAGCAATTGTAGGCGTTAAGGCATAACTTATATAAGGCGGTGCATGCGAGATTTCTAAAGTAATAAGCAAACTTACGTATGAGATTTGAAAAATAGCTAGAGTAAAAGCAATGCAAAGACCAGCGTTTCTAAAACTGTTAGGTTTAGTGCGAATTTTGTTTGTGATTAATTTATCTTTGAAATGTCCTTTACGCTTCTTATAAAAAATACAGGTGAATTGTCCGATTTCCGTGCCAATATCTTGCAATGTTATCTGATAGATCCTTCGATCGTGGAAAAACGAGACACAATAGCCTTTCTATTGTTATCGCAATCGCCGGTGACCGCTTGGGCCTTGAAGCATTAAAATTGTTAAATTACTTAGCACAATATGTTCTTCACTGATAATATATTATTTTGTGAGTGTGAATTGTGACTCTTAACAAATTGTAATAAGATACGTAAAATATACGCGAAGGTTTACCTACTAGTGTAACTAAAAAGAGTGAAATTATTATTATTTTTAACAAAAAATTAAAACCGACTTCCAAGGTAAAAACAATAATAACATTAATATTCACTAAAAAGTATTAAATAATTTTTACTATCTAATAGTGCCCTTTCCCGAATTCGGCTAAACCTCAACTATTTCTGTACTCAATCTTCATAATTTTGAAGTCGGTGCCAGTTCCAAAAGTTTCAAATATTCTGTCAGAGGACTGAAGATTCAGCTATCTGGTACCGACTTCAAAATAATGAAGATTGAGTACAGAAATAGTTGAGGTTTAGCCGAATTCGGAAAAAGGCACTATTAGATAGTAAAAATTATTTAAACTTTATTTTTATTCAACGCGCAACAGCCACCAAGTAGTGTTTAGTAGATATACGCAATCTATACATAATATACATATTTTATATGTAGGTATTTGTGATAGCACGTTATTAGAAATATTATGTTTGTTATACTATAAATAATATGTTTATTTTTTATGAAATAAATTTAGTATTAAAAATTAAAATACATATTCCTCTAAAATGTAGAGTTCCTAAAAAAACGCCAATTAGCGCTTTCCCTAAAATCGAAGGCCCTATGTCAGTGGTACCCAACCTTTTTGAGCTGTTACTCCTATGGCCTGTTAGAGAAACTGATTTTACCCCCAACCCAATTTAAAAACAACTTTATAAAAATGTATTTGTACATTCGTAAGTTTTTTGTTTTTTAATATAATTAGGTTCAGACTTCAGTTACACTTAACGCGCATCTCATATTATCATGCTCCACGTTCAGACGGTTTCTTGCCTTTTTTTAATGTTACCAGAGTTGAGAGGCCACTCTCGCATTTAACTACAAGTGGTAGCTAACGGTACCAACATTTTCAGATCTCTGTCTGCAATTTTGGAGAAAAACAGCTACAGAATACCCTATGTATTCTGTAGATGTTTTCTTCAAAATGTACAGAGTTTATAATTTTTTTCTGTCAATTCATTTAAGTATTTTAGGTACCACCTCTGGTACCCCTTTAGAATAGCTATTTTACCCCCGCGGGGGTAATTACCCCCAGGTTGGGAACCACTGCCCTTTGTGGTCATTATGATTGAAAATCATTGAATCACCTGAATTCGATTAATTTCGTTGTCCTTTAAATGCCTTTTAAATGCAGCTTCAGTCTGTTCAAATTTATTCTACCTCGGGGTGTCTATAAGAGTAGTCTTTATATCGTTGGCATAAGCTTACTCAGAGGTAACTCGGAACTTGTAATAAAGAGCAAATGAAGCCCTTTTCCATAGTCACGAATACCTTGACATTTCACGATTTTCTTTGTGATTTTACTGTTTATTTATCCTGTTAAAGTATAATTTATATATTATTTCATTACTATCCTTTAGAATTATATATTCACGTTATTCTCATAACAGAATATTCTAATATTCTGTATAATTTATTATATTATATTGTGAACAGATGACGCGGTCGTGTCAGCCATTTACAACTCAAGAACAACTGGATGGATTTCAATGATATTTGGCACGAAGATATTTCGTAATTTAGATTGAAATTTAGTCCACTTCTGTCTCGGTTTATTTCCCGTGGGATAAAACATCATGCAAATGAATTTTACTCTATTTTATTTTATAGATACTTGTTCAACACAATGAAACATGTGTATTGGCAGCACATCCAATGGACATTGTCCATATAAGACCATAGTCCATACAACATATTGCTTTTACTTTCCAATTCTATACATTTCCGAAATTGTGTCTATCTATTCTTACATATATACAGTGGCGGGGCAAGACCTACATTTTATGTGGGCAAGATATATCTTGCGAGGCCCCCTCATAGATAGAAATAAATCTTTTGATACTCAAACTTTTATTTATAAAACTTTTTTTATGAATAATTGAGTATCAAAACTTGTAAATCCTTTATAAAAAACCTCGTGGTCCAAGGGGCGCAAGGCACCTTAGACCGCGAGGCCGTGGGCGGTCGCCCACACCGCCCACGCCTTGCGCCGCCTCTGCTTAAATACCTTCTATTGAGAAATTCGAATGTAGTATTAATTATTATTATAGAGAATTAGATGACGCCCGCAACTTCGTTGCGCCAAAATTTATCCTTTCCCTGGAGTCAACGTGTCTCTGGAGTAAAATCGGTCACGCGGTTTGGGCGTGAAGAGGTAACAGTACCGTAAGGTACTATTATGTGTTCTGTGGTAACAGACAGGAACACACTATAATATTGGTTATGGATTGAAATCCGAAAGAGGTGAGTACAGTTTTTGTCACAGAATCGTGTTTCCACACGATTTACGACTTTCTAACCTAACTCACGTACAAACAAAATCTAAGTAGTGTCCACATGAAAAAAAAAAAACATTTTAAAAATGGAAGCCTGTAAAAAGTAGCTCAGCTGGGAGATTGATTCGGACACTGGTAAGCCTCTTAGCGCCGGCCAGGGTCAGGTCTGATTTATCGGAGCTCAGATTACCAGACATTGATGGCTGGACATGAATTATTCAGGTTTTATCGCGTTATGGACGATAAATAATAGAGACAAATTGACCATCAGAATGTAGAGCTTAAATGATCAATAAACTTAGATTAAATCTTAGATAAGTTAAATACAATTTGATTGAAATCTTTGTCGAGAGCTCGGAGTACAATTTGTAAATAACTAAGATGGGTGTGTACAATGTTCAACGCTGTTGTGCCGAAATTCGTTTATTGCGCGATAACTGTAAATTACGGGATAAAAAATATACTATGTGACAAGGACACATACGAAATTCAAAGTATCTCCATACCTTTCAGAAAAATTGGTTTAGCTGTTTGGGCGTGAAAAGGTAAGTAACAGACCGACAGACAAATTTCAGCATTTATAATATTAGTATGGATACAAACGATTTTATTGAAATCTTTGCCAAGAACTCAGGATAGAAGTTATAAATAATAGATTAATACTAAAATGAAACATTTCATCAGCATAATGTGCAATTTTAAAATTCTTGAGCACAATAATAATATTATATATATCACCTTTTTATAATAATTGTATAAATAGCACGTTATAATATAATAATGGATAATATTGCGAGTAAGCTAACAATACCGTCAGAGATCTTCTGTTTATTAAGCCTGATGTCTTAATTAATAAACTTTCATTAAGATATTTCCACGTTTTCGCTCATGCTTTGTATTAAAATAATAATATTATATGTCTTAAAGTTACGAAAAAGACATTATAAAAGTGTGCTAAGTATGAAAACTTTTATTTACTTAGAAAGATCATTATTAATCATTATTAAATACTTAAAATTTTAACAATCTCTGTCAATATTCTACGTAAAGTTACCCTTCATTTCCTTGTAAAATTCAGTTATCTACTCTAGTGAGTCTAGTCTGAAGCGAGAGGCACAGATAACACGAATTATTACAAAAGGCATACATAAAGCTCTCGCGAGCTTTTTCACTCAAAGCGTCGCTTAACTTTGTGTTAGGATTTTATTTCCAACGTACACTGTACAGTTCGAGCGCTGCTGTCTTAATTTTTACGACCATGTTTTTACAAAAACCACACCCAAGCACAGTGCAGTATTTGAATGTGATTTTTTTTACATAATGCAAGTAGAAAGAAACGAAAGATGCTCACGATTTTAAAGTCGACATTTACTATTCCATTCGCTCGCACTCACTCGACTAAATACAACACAAAATATTATGTCGTTATTATGCCGGTTTGGATCAACTGAGGTTGTGAATTGTGGTCATCCAGCTTAACGAATCGTTATTAAATGAATAAATAAATAAAATCTTTACTCTAATTTTTGAACATTACACAACCGCAATAAAGAAAAATAAGAAAAAAAAAAACAGAAAGAAAAAAGAACCAAATAACTATCTTTAGGCAAAAAATAAAAAAAAAATGCTTATATTGCTTATTTTAACAACATAACATTATATTATTATGTTTTATGGCAGTGCAATGCCAAAAAATAAGGAAAAAAGGGAACCATTCAAACAAAATCAAAGCTTTTCCACTTTTGTCTACAAGGTAATTCTTTAACATCGAAACCCTTAAATGGATTAAATGAAACATAAAATAAAACGTTCAACATATTTTCCGTGTTAATAACGTTATAACTCCTGCTCCTCGCAGTTTACATTGAATTAAGTCGCAGTATTAAGTCAACATTTAATTTGGTTATTCGGGTTAATCCTCGCAGGATTTGAGTAACCCAGTTCTCGGAGTTGGCAGGTTGAAATGATATGCGCTGGGCGGTTTCCTGGCGCTGAAGCGGCGCCGGAGCTACCGGTGCCTCCGGGATACGATTACGGAATACGGAGTGGCATATGACGTGTCATAGTTTCGACATCATCATTATCATCATAGTTTCATTATTATCATAGCTTCATCATTAATATCATGGCGTTAGCATAATGAAGATGATGTCAGTATACCTTATAATATTATACGTTATCGAAGTAGTTTTGGTCATAGCTACGACCTGTACTCATGGTATCTTGTTTTTTAAGAAGATTTTTGGCAGCTCTTCAGTTTTTAAGTGGTCTTCAATAATAAAGTTAAAACTTTCTAATATGTTACGGTATATTAAGAATAAGAATAAGAAACATTTATTTTGCACATCACACAACACAATATTTACAAACAGACGCAAGAACAAGGACAAAGTACAATTAATTTAACATTATATTGTGTGATGCCAAAAATGGATTCCAGCTCAGCACTAGCAGCAAGATTGCTGCACTGATATTCTGCTGGAGCCAAAAGTGACATCACAATGATAATATAGAACTATGGACTATGGTAGTACAAAATCTACAAACAAGAAGCATAATAAATTAATAAAGTAATCATAAAAAAGGGAATAAAATATAAAGGTGAGTAATTAACTGGACCTACATTTGCTGTAAAAAGAGGAGTAAAACAAGGAGACCCCCTATCCCCAAAATTATTTATATCGGTCCTAGAATCAATAATAAAGAATTTGAAATGGGAAAAAATGGGACTCAACATCAAAGGGAATTATTTATGTCACCTGCGTTTTGCAGACGACTTGGTTCTGTTATCGGAAACGAGCACTCAACTCCAATCCTTGATAGACTCCTTAAACGCGGCTAGCAAACGGGTGGGGCTAGAAATGAATTTAACAAAAACAATGATCATGACAAACAGCTCAAAATACAGAAATATATCAATAGACAACGAAACTCTACAATACACTGATACGTACACATACCTAGGAAAACTAATTGGATTCGACAGAAAACTAAACGAATGTGAAGTAGAGCGAAGAGCGCAAAATACGTGGAACAAATACTGGTCGCTTAGAGAAATATTTAAAAGCAACTTGTCCATAAGCATAAAAACAAAAGCGATGAATACTTGCCTTCTACCCTGCCTGACCTACGCGTGTCAACCTTGGAAATTCTCTAATAAAATTAAAAACAAGATTACCACCTGCCAACGCGGCATAGAAAGAAGTATGCTCAACATCAGAAAAATACAAAAAATCCGCCACTCCAACATAAGGAAAATAACAAAAGCGAAAGATGCCTCAACCTACGCTAGAAAATTAAAATGGAAGTGGGCAGGACACGTAGCGAGGCTAGAGGACGACCGATGGACTAGCAGGATAACTAAATGGGCTGGCCCGTATGGTAAACGTCTCCAAGGCAGACCACATGCAAGATGGGAGGATGAAATAATAAAAATAGCCGGCCGCTCCTGGCCAACAGTTGCTCAAGATAGAGAAAAATGGAGTTCTTTAGAGGAGGCCTTCACCTTCAACTGAGAGGGGTTCTTGCACAGATTAAAAAAAAATTACATTAATAATTAAGTAATTAACTATTAACAGTAGAGTAGTATAGTTAGTAGTAGCAAGTAAAGTAAATTAAGAGTAGTTTAGATATTTTATAGTCATTATTATTTATTACCACTATATTTTGTAAACATTTACTATAACTTTAGCTCTATCACATATTTTGTATCATAGCAAGAAATAAAAGGCTTTTTATTTTATTTTATTTTTATTTTATTTTATAATTAAATGTAAAAGATATTTTAAATTATGTGCCAAAAACATGAAAAGGAAAAAAAACTGAGAATGGGCATTGTCCAAAAAAAATCACATGTACTTTTTATATTTTTTTTCGTTAAAATAGGGTATTTTAAGAATATAAATTAAATAATTTTGAAATTCATTGGCTAGTTTTTTCTCAATAAATTTTTAAAGTTTCGCTCTGACGTCATCATCGGCGGCCAATTGACCTCTGCAGTATGTTTTTTTTCCTTTCAATCTTATTTATAATGGCAGGTTCGTCAAATGCAAGTTATCATTATGTGAAAGTTGATACGAGAAGCTTACCAAAAGTTCGAAACGTAATGTTGGTCGAATTTATTGCTAATTTAACGCCATTGAAGGTCAAACTAAGGTTAAACATATTTGTTCAAAAATATAAGTAACTAATGGGTATTTTTTGCATTTATATACAAAAAAACGATCACTGACCTTATTCCTCGAAATGTTTTTGTAATGAGCAAAATTAAAAAAAAATGGACAATCCCCATTGTCTATGGGTATGACATTTGACGTATGGAAACTGGAACAAAACAAACATGGAGTTGTACTATAAATTACAAAGGTTATATGTTTTGGCGGGCATGTGAAAGAGTGCTGTTGTGTTTTTGTATTATTTTCCTAAAATTGTGTTAGCTGGGTTTTTAATGTGTAATATTGGTAGAATATTAACCATTAGATATTCGTGTTCATGCACAAGTGTAGGAAAGTGATGTAATATCCAGAAACGTGCTATTTTGTGTTCCCTCCAAAACTCCATCGAAAGTTTCAGTAAAGCGTCTACCACTTTATTGAATCGACCGACTAGACTCCTTGACTGTATTGACTTTTACTTAGACTTTGACTAGACTTTAGACCTGACGATACATGAAAACGATGATGAAAAACATAGAAATGGCTGTACGGGCAACGCTCTCTTTGCCTGTCCCGACCGGGACGAATTAAAAAAAAATTACAAAGGTTATATATAATTGTAACGTGCCACGTGGTCATACGTGGCATAACCTCTTATTTACATTATGTGGCACCTTAAAAAGACTATAAAATCACACCTAGGGGAGTGAGTAACAGGTGTTGTATACACAAAATACAATGAGCGTGGAACAAATGGCATTCAGAATGCTCTTGGCCCGTGGGCCGTGGCCGTTCCGCATTACGGCAATGGACCAACCCTACACCACCGCTAGAGGTGCATCAATCAAAAGGTAATATTATGCTGAAAGATGTTATAATTGAAGCAAGTGTGTTTTATAATGTTTGCTAAATGTTTTTTTTTTGTTTTCAGCACCCTAAGAGGAGGTGGAAGGTTGTTCCAATACCGAGAGGCAGCGTACCTAAATGATCCACGACAAGCTACAGTTTTATGCCCTGGTGTCAGGATCCGATATTGGGAGGCACGAGTACGATTGTTGATATCACTTGCCCACGCCAGTTTCTCATACAAGTAGGATAGATATTGTGTGAAGATTATGTCGAATAGGAGAGTAGCAAAGTGAAGCTTTCTACGTTCCTTCATCTTAAGTAGGTTGGCCCTGTTTATGAATGGTGTAACCTGTTTATGGATTGTGAAACAAAAACGCATACAGGCATTCTGGACCATCTGCGCAAGCCTCTCTGTTCTGGCAAGTATAGCATGACCAATAACTGTGTAGGCATAGTTCAGTTTCGAGAGGATGAGCGTCTCACGAAGTCTGATTCTAATGTCCTCGCTCAGGTAGGTGCGGTAATTGTAAAGGGTTAATCGATAAAAACAACTTCTAACCACCTCAAGCATGTGTTGTTCAAACTTGAAGTTAGAATCGAACAGAACTCCTAAGTTACGTACTATGACGTACGTTTACGTACTTGCTCGATCTCTTGTCCTGATAGCATGATTTTTGGTTTTTTGCCAATGATATCAGAGACTTGCTTTCTGTAGCCCAATACAATGTATTTTGTTTAGCTGGCATTCAAGGCCAGACCGCAAGAGTTGGAACACTTCGCTATACGTTCAAGGTCTTTATTTATTTTACTGGCAGCCTCAGTGATATCTGTAGGGCAAAAACTCAGGTAGATTTGAGTGTGTAGCGGCATTGTCTATCGACACTGCGCTACTGTATGTTATTTTATATTGTCTATCAGCATTGTACTACTGTACGTTAACATATGTTGTCTATATATTATTATGCTATGTTATTATTTTACATGTTATATTTTGTGTCGTTGGTTGTTCAGTTTTATACTAATTATTGATTGGAATAAACGTCTCATGCACTCGGTCGTACTTTAATTCCAGTCACCCCGCTCAGTCTTTACAAGTGTCATCTGCGTACATGTGGTGCCTGCTGTGAATTATATGTTGACAGATATCCGCACTAAATAGGATGTACAGTAGTGGGCCGAGGATTGATCCCTGAGGTACACCTTGATCCACTCCTAGCATCGGTAGAGTATGACTTACTGCCGTTACGTTTTATGATTTCTACCTTCTGTAATCTATGTTTCAGGTAGCTAGAAAACCACTGTATTACAGAAGGTTCAAAACCGTAATATTTTAGCTTTCTAATGAGTAGGGGAATATTAATTGTTTCGAATGCCCTCGAATAGTCTAATAAGACCAGGATAGTACCCATTCCATTATCCTGAGCAGATAGAATGTTGTCCAAGACATCCAATAAGGCAGTAACGGTACTGTTCGAGACTGTATTCGCCCATAGGTTTTCGCTGCTGGCTCGGATCGGACTCGAAGACCGAGGCTACACCGGTAATCTTGCAGAGCGGGGGCGTAAATAAAACACGAGTAGTCGAGGAGAACATTTACCCCTAAACGCACCTCGCTTACCTGGCTCGAACGAATGCCGTATAGTGAGCCGCTCCGATTCGCATGTTTTCCGTCTCACTTTTACTATCGGCAGCGGCTATTTTTCCCTATTTTCCCTATTTTCCGTGAGCCAGGTAATTGAAACGCATTTCCGGGAAATTCTTTATTCATCGTTCTACAATATTTAACTTACTCTAAATATCGAAACTTATTTTTTACATAATTACGGCTAAGTAAACACAAAAGTTAGTACAATTTACACCTTTTTTTCACACAATTTTCTTAATATTTTCCAAACTATATATATTACACAACTAATTTTTCCTGTATTTATTAGATCTTATTAGATTAGATAGAGAACTTATTAACTATATTTTACCTCTTAGGGAGCAACAGATTTATTATAATTCACTTTTTAAAGTATATTTGTAAAAACACTATTTATTTATTTATTTATTTTGTTCAATACTGAATACAATAATTTCAAAATACAAGAAATCTTGCCTCAAAAACTACAATGAGTTTATCTGGACAAGATGTGGTCGCATTAGTTACCTAACTTTACTCAATAGATGTTTTTTAAGTTGCCGTCTATATTTATACTTGTCCCGATACAACTTTTGCAGGTCTTCTGGCAGCTCTTCTACAAATAAAGGTATTAATGTCTTAAGCATTCTGCTTCCATAATAATTATTACAGTACGGCTTGACGAATTTTGTTTTACAAGTTTGTCTTAAAATGCTAGGTCTTATTTTTTCTATTAATAGTGTAGGATCATTAACTTCATTTAAAATTGCAAATTTAACAAGATCAAAAATGTGCATAACATTACAATACTCAAATAGGCCTTCTTCATTTGTTTTAAATTTATTTTTTACAGGTTTAGGTACAATTACTTTTAACATGCGTAACATTAATGAATGTATTTTAAGTAAGTGACTTTCAAACGATCTTCCATAACTACTCAATCCATAGTTAACAACCGACTGGGCCAACGATAAATAGAATAACCTTAAGGTTCTATAGGGTAACTTGTATTTAATAATATAGATTTTACTGAGTACAGATCTTAATTTCGAGCATACTTGGTCTATGTGTGGCTTCCAACTCAGTCGGTTGTCAATTATAAGACCGAGATATGTATGTTGATTTACTTTTTCCAATGCAGGACATTGACAGACATTATACACTACATTTGAATGGAAACAATCGTGAGTATGTGCTATAATCGTGGGGGAGGTGAGAGGCACATTATGAGCTGAATGAATATGTATGAATTTAGTCTTAACTAATTTGCACTGAGTCTATTTCTCACATATCACTTTAATTAGTTTATATTATGCACTCACTATACGTTTTTCGGGAGCGAGGCCGCTGTCCTCAACAAGTACTGTGTTTTCTCTTAAAGCCTGATTGGAACTTAGGCAAGATTTTATTAACTTCAAGATAGTTCATTACTTGTTTGTGCACCACTTTTTCAACTATTTTAGAGAGGCAAGGAAGAATGCTGATGGGGCGGAGGTCTTGGAGGGAGGAAGGGGATTAGGGATTTTAGGAATAGGTTTGATTAGAGCTGTTTTCCAGACTGAGGGGAATGTAGAAGTTAGAAGAGATTTATTTACAATGCTAGTAATAACTTCTAGGGTGTTAGGCAGTGTAAGATTTAACATTTGTAAAGAGATATTATCAACCCCTACGGCATTCGACTTAAGACCCTTTATGATTGTCCTGATTTCATGTTCTGATACTGGCGAGAAACTAAATCTAGATGGACCAATTGTGTGCGATTCGAAATATGCATGTAATGGGTTAAAGTGTAATGGGCTGTGTAATAGATTAGGAATATTTACAAAATGTTTATTTATTGTATTGGGGTCATTACAAAAATCCGGGAGACAGGGTTCTTTATTTTTACAGAAGTTTAGTTGATTTTTTATATTATTCCAAAGAGTTTTAGGCTTATTAATATTGCAATTTATATTTTTAATCAAATAGGCACGTTTTTCAGAGTAAATAGCGGATACAACAACAGACTTAATATCTTTATATATTTTTTATAGGTTAAGTTCCTAGTAGCTTTCCATTTAGAGTAACTTTCATCCCGTAGTTTCATATTTGCTTCACCGTATCTGTCAGCCAGGGAGGAGATTGTTTTTTAATGTAGACATTTTTAATGGGCGCATGTAGATCGAAGAGGAGCAGTATAAGCCTGTTAAATTTTAGGACCATTTCTTCCAAGTCGGTAATGCTCTCCAGTTGTCCCCAGTTAATTTGGTCCAAGTCATGATTAAATAAATCTAATACTATGTCGTTAATTGGTCTGAATGAGCATTTAAATGGAGTGAATTTGGGCTTCTCGAAATTGAACTGTGCCGTCACCACAGCATGGTTGCCCAGATCTGGATATTAAGGATGGTTAGGTCAGCCACAATTCATTTCATGTAATGATAACAAAGTAGGTATCTTCGCTATATGTACTAAACATTTATATTTTGGGCATATTCGTACAGTGGAGTGCTTGATAATGTATTCGTAATTATAAATTAAGTATTCGTAAGCTGTTATTAAGTTCTTCAATTTTTTCTCCAAAATTATTTTGTTACTCCGTAAATATACTTCTAGTACATTTTAATTCATTAAATGTATTAGGAAGTATTAAGACTAATCTTCATTACGTTCCGAAGCATTTGAAACAATTACAATAGTGGAGTTCCCAGAGCTTAAAAATCGTGCCAACCTCCGATTTTTGCAATAATGGATGAAAATTGAAAAGAAAAAAAGGAATGTGTAGCTGATAACATAAATAATAAAGTTTACCTATTGAAAAGTTGTGCTTTTGATTTTTAAATTATTCTCTTCCATTTCAAGTAAACTCATAAACTGTAAAATTTTGAAGAAAATTTGCATATTTCTTTCTTTTAATTTCGTTGCTTATATTCCAAAGAAAGAAATTAAGTTGAAAAAATATGTAATTTAGATTTAAAATTAATATTTTTGTATGTAGATGAGCATACCGCCAAATGTGCTTATTGTGTGCCTCGCCAGGTAAATGGCGTTCCTATTTTTCTTTGGTTTTAAATAGGAAGTTTAAAATTATTTTTTAGGCTTAACAAAGCCTTCTATTTCTTAATGTATATACCTTTTTAGCTCTTGCTTTATTAAATTTTCTGAAAATGTACCACAAACTTTTCACGGATATTTCGAAGAAAATCTGTATTTTATTTATTTTCTTTTGGTTAGGTTTTTACAGAATAAAATTGTTTTTTTTTTTCCATTAAATATATTTGCTAAAACATACTTAAAGGAAAAAATACAAATTAGGTTAAGAACTGATATTTTTTGTATTCAGGTAAGCATTTTTCAAACATAGGTCGCAGGATGCGTCTTTAGTATGTACGTGAGATTTGTAGCACCCTATTTTTTTCTGGTTTTAAGTAGGAAGTTTAAATGTATTTCAAAGACTAGAAAAAGTCTTTAATTTGTCGATGCATTTAATATTTTAGCTCTCACTTGAATAAATTCTCAAAAAATATAGAAAAATGTTTTTGGTCTATTTTACACATTTTTGGAGATATTTAAACGTTTTTAAGTACTTAAAAGTTATAATTTCTCTAAAAATTAAATACGCACAACAAGTAAATTTAACACACTTTTGGTTACAACCCTTAAATCCACCCAAACCCTTTTATCTTGGTTACGACGAGCGTTAATCTCTAAAAACTTTGCAAAAACCTTATAGTTGTATTTAGCTTAGCAAAGCAAACTTTCTTTTTTTCTAATTATATATTTGGTTAATTTTCAACGTAAACAATCGGATAAGAGTCATTAAATAACAGGAACAAGAAAAAATTTTTTTTCTGGACCGGTTTTATATACCTAGTGAAATGTTATTTTTTTAATTAAGCAACTAAAAAATTAAAAGCTCAAAAAATTTTTGGTAAACTTTGCAAGTGATAGCGTAAAAAAGAAAATGACACCTCAAAAACAAAAATCCATTCACTATTACAACTTTCGGAGGTTAAAACCTCTGGCGACTGCACTACAAGTATATTTGGAAACATACATCGCTTCTCGAATATCGGATAACTTCGTTCCCGCAAGCCGCGGGCGATTTTGTTTCAGTGGAACACAATATTTTTCCACTTTACCAATTTGTACAAAGCTTTGACGGGAGGAAAGATACGTTGATTGCATTCCGGTCTCGATGATAACGAGCTGAAACTCTTGAATTATTAGTGACGATAAAGTCAGTGTCACACTACTCCAATTATTATTATAAGGGATTGTCTGCACTGCGATTTTTACCCTCGTGAATTTTTTCATAAAAAATATACCGCGAAAATTTTATCGCAAGTGCGGATACTCTCCTATGATTCAATATGTTATTTTTTTTTAATTCCAGTGCGGATACTCCCTAATAGCAGTCGCAACTCCGTTGCCCCAAAATTCGTTTATCGTGCGGGAACCATAAATTCTGCAACAAAAATTATTGTGCGTCCTTTCCCGTCTCTCCATGCTTTTACTCAAAATCTAATCAGATGTTCAAGCGTGAAAGGTAACATATTACACATAGGCAGTCACAAGCATTTATTATTACATTATTTATATTATTATATTACATATATATTAGTAAGGATTGCTATTCTAGCAATATTATTTGCATAAAAGAGCTGTTACGGATATGTAACTCGACATAGTAACAAACAACTTTGAACAGAACCCGCGCCTAAAGTCCGCGCTCAGTTTTCAAAGTAATGAATAAAACTAATCGGATTTAGGTAACCTTTTATCTACGCTAAAATATTCAAAAAGCTTCCTGCATATTGATTGATAAATTAATATACGGAACACGCTGTGCATCATGCAGTCTGTTTTCGATCGCAATTCAATCAAAATGCAATTTAGTTTCAAGTGGAGTACGCGTCTATTTACGGCAAAACAATTTGTATTATGCAGCGAGCATTGCGAATACGGCGGTAACGAAACTCGGAAATATTTTGTAATTTTGAAACATATAAAATACTTTGTCATTTTGAAACATAAAAAATACTTTGTCATTTTGAAACATAATAAATACTTGGTCATTTCGAAACATAGACCAGTATGTCGTGTCGAGACAAAAAGTGTGACCAGGAAACTGTGACACTTTTGGGGCAATCATAACATTTGATTTTACTTGACTTTTCTTGCTAACTTTGGAAAAATTACGTGATGCAAAATTACTGTGAGTTTTAGAAACTGATTTCAAAGTAAAACACAGATTTCCTTTGACATTCAAATAAACATTTTATGGAATTGTCAAAAAACATGGTTTATTTTTCCAGCCAAATCCGCTAACCTAAATAAGACGTTTTCCTTCTAAATTGCGGTGTATTTGATTGTAAATGTAAACAATCATTGCTCCCGGTTTGTTAGCTAAATTACATCCGTCTATACAAAGTTATCAAAGAATGTAATCAAAGTTTAACCGTCAGAGCGGTGATTGAGACCTTTCTTTGTGGCCGCTAATTTGTGCAATAGCGTTTAATGAGAAAGGTGGATCCGCTAGTTCAAAGACGATTTTTATATTTGAACCAGTTGGTTAAATTAACCGATTAAGCATTCATTTTAAATTGGACTTAAACTACCCAATATCTATCTATGTATCATCGACCGGTCATCAAATAAAGACTTTAGCATTTTTAAATACGCACATTTTAAAAACTTGCTTACATTCTTAAAATGAAATTCAACAATTCATCATGTGCATGGCGCTTGGATAATGACCTGTATCAAATCTCATCTTATATAATTTATGTTTTGATTTTTGACCCTGGCCGATTGATGCAGGAATATAATTGTATCTTGCGACAGCAATGCAACAAGCGATTAACAGCAGTTGCATTGCTGTCGCAAGCTACAAAATGACCGTGCAGAGTGCGGATATACGTGGAACGTGGAATATGTCGCGCGTGTACCTTTGCCAGGTGATGTGGAAAATGATTATTTATACCATTCCGTCGGCGGCGACCCGTGCTCGTATGTAAATAGAATGTCCTTTACCACCACCTCATTAACTTTCCCTGATCCCTATAATAAAACTAGGTTAAGCTTACAGCTAACAGCTGGCTAGGAATTAGATTTTTCACGCAACTTTGTTTCGGAAAACATCCATTGGGTCGGGACATTTTCCGTGACAAAAACTATCCTAATTCATTTCTTGGGACTACGTATCTGCAAACAAAATTTCATTAAATTCGGCTCAGCGATTAAAGTGTGACGAGGTAACAGACAGATTCGTAATACATAATATTACAATATTTGTATTAACATTTATGTATTTATAATAGTAAAAAAGAATTTAAAGAAGTAAGGATTTTTAGTTTTGAAAGTGGTTACGAAGTAAAACATAATTAAATTCTAACCATCACAATTTATAGTAAAACAAACAAAACGTTGCAGGTATAATAAACATTTCGTCGGCTCTGGCAAAACTGACTTTTATGTGGTTTTATGTTAGCATGGCAATAATTTTGGCGAGAGCGAAGTACCTAATCATAAAATCTAGCTTCATTTCCACACCCGGTGATTCCAGCCAGACACGCTCCACTTCACAGATATTATTAAAATGAGTAAATATTGGCGGCGCGGTACGCATAACGTAGATTACAAAGTAAGTAGTACTTATTTTCAGCTAAAGCTCAAGATTACTTTAATAAATAGATATATGTAATTGTAGGAAACTCAAACTCAAACTCAATTTTTTTTTATTCAGAATAAATTTTTTCAAATATTCTCTGAACGTCGGGTCTACACTGGTGCCTACCACCGGTTCGGGAACTACCCCGTCGAGAAGAACCGGCGTAAGAAACTCGCCCAGGGCCATCTGTTACTAAAAAGATGGAAAATTACAAAAAGTATATAAAATTACAGTGTCATTATGACAAAAAAAAAATACAACAAGTGTACAATACTGTATATTATACAGAAACAGCTCTGCAGGGGGCGACCTTATTCCCATGGTGTATTCATGAAATCAGTAATTTTATAGTACGCTTTTGTACACAAACGTTCTTTAACAACTTTTTAGAATTTATTAATTGAGAGATTTTGAACGTATTAGATAGATAGATAGATAGATAGATAGATAGATAGATAGATAGATAGATAGATCGTTTATTTGCTTAGAATGCAGGTACAATAATAAGGTGTTACAGTATTTTTCAGAGCCTTATACATTCTGCCTTACGGCATGCAAAATTTTATCATCGTCAGATTATTATTTACTTAAGTTACCTATTAGTTTATTACAAATTACCTTTTATTTAAAATTACAAACTATACATTTATTTAAAATCACTAAATATACCTAATATTATGTTATCATTATAATATAGTTCATGTGTGTAAAAGAAAACATGCGATTTAAATTAGTATGTCTAGTAAATGTCATCAGAATTCAAATTTATAAATTGATGGTAAAATGTCATAATTCGTTAGTACAGTTTATAAAAAATTTAAATTATTAACAATTAAAATAGAATTAATTACATTGTCACATCAATTAAAAAATAAAAGTCTTAATAAAAAAATAATAATATACAAAAAAAAAAATCAATATCAATGTCAACAGAACAACAAAATATTAAATTATGTTATTAAAATAAATATATGTGAGTAGTGTAATAAATGTCAACTACAATATTTTGTTAATTATAATGTCTTATCGTTTAGGAATTCGGGTACAGAATAATAGCACTTTTCAATAAGCATTTCCTTGAGGTTCCTTTTAAATTTGTTCATAGCTTGTTCCTTAATAACTTTTGGTATATGATTATAAATGTGAGGAGCCATACAGGTAATGTTTTTTTTTAATAAAGTAGTTTTGTATCCAGCTATGTACAATTTATCTTTGTAATTGGAACGTAGTTCTGTGCTTCTAATTCTGGTGTCTTTTAAAGTCGGGAATAAGTGAAGGTTTGTTTTTACAAAAATAGCTACCTCCAGGATATAGAGACAAGGGAAAGTTAAAAGTTTATATTTTTTAAATACAGGCATGCAGCTATCGGTAACTTTTATATTAGCAATGCATCTGGGATCTTATTATAAAGGCGTACACATTGACCTTTAAAAGAGTTTTTGACTTTAGTAAGTCTAGTCACCGGAATTTCAAGCTTATGTTTATTACGAGAATTTCTCCCATGGGTATCATATTTTTTCTTGAATTCATATATATTCTTTTTAACATATAATACATTTGATAGGATATATTGAGAAGCAACAGTTAGGATTCCAGTTTCCTTAAATTTTTCTCTAAGAAAGTTGCGAAGCGTACATAATATCAGTGTAATTGAGTAATTCATACTTTTGTACCTATTAATACTTTAAACTTCAGTAGTTTACAAATAAAGTCGTCCTTGTAATCAAATTAACACTAGGTTATTAAAAGTTTCCTTATCTATTATGTATAAATCTCCTGTCACGATGTTTGTCCGCGATGGATTCCTAAACTACTTAACCGATTTTAATGTTGTTTTTTTCAAAATGTGGGCTTTTTTCCAACTTGAGAGATAGGATAGCTTAGATCTTTAATTATAGTCGCAATTTTAGTTTATTGCAAATTATTTGTCTATAATCAATTGACAGTCACAATTATCTGTTAACTCCAAAAGATTCCAACAGATGTTGATACTTTTCGACTGGATTGAGTAAGTAACGGCTACTGGGTACTTTATATATTGATAGCTGTGCATTTGTTGAATAAATAATAGTAAATTATTACAACCTGAGACTGACGGCGACCATTGTTTGTGCGACGGGATAGCGATCGACGTTGCCATGGTAACATACTGTAACATATTTAGTCACTTGAATAAAATAATATGGCAAATACATAATATATTATGGCAAAGCAACGTTTGCCTTGATAGCTAGTCAAATTATAAAGGTGACGATATTTTATTATGATTTATTCGTTTATGTTTGTGTTTACATATCGAAGGTAATTCACACGAAGCACTGTCAAGGGCAGGGGAGCCGAAGGTTACGCGCCCCTGGCCTTCTGACACGCCATAAGCGATTTATACACCTATTATCAATATCAAGGATATTTCCTTCATATAGTAGAGTGCAATTTCTATAATCACATCACATTATAATGGGGTGAAATCAGGTGAAATATAGATAGTAAGCTTAACCCATGGTTAAATAGTAGTCATCCTATGATTGGAATCTTTATCTTTCTTTCTTTCTCTCTTTCTTTCAAATGCCATAAATTTTCTCTTTAGCGTAAAACTTATGGTAAGTTCAGACACAGGATAATTCCAGTGAACGAGAATTATTCGGACTCACTTAATAGTAATCGAGGTAAGAATATAATATATCACATTCAAAAGATCAGAGTGAATCTTAAGTCTTTTTCCCGAATACAATATTCAGAACATAAAGAAATACAATAAGAAAGCTACAAAGTACAAAGTATTCAAAACACCAATCCACTCGATACGTGAATATGAAATGTTTCATCTTAGTGATTGAAGTTCAAAGACTGCATCAAAGGCAAGCGCTAGTTCATTCGTTCTTTATTTTACATTTCCTTTGAATCGCTCCTGCTCTTTTGCTGAAAGGAACTTTAAGTTGGTATTCCGTGTGTTATACACAATGGCGGCGCTTGAACCACAATTACGGTGTATAAAGCTATCAAAATATTCGCCCCACTTCCACTGTTTCACCTTTATTGCAAAAGTTCGCAAATAAGAATTTAATTACTGAAATTAATGGTTATTTTTTTAAATATGGAGCTGGCTAATGGGTGAATTCCTCACATCCTTAGGCACAATAAAATTCGTATTTGCGTACGGGGGTTGTGATTTGTGAAAGTGTCAAAAATGAAAAAGATCCACTGGGTATCGTGAAGATACAGCAGTTTTAAAAAATTACTTCTGCTCAAGACCATCTGCGTTTTTGTTCAACTACAGTAATGATCTTTAACATGGTTTGACTCTCTCTCTTCCGTCCCCCACCTCTCTCTACAAATGTTTCTTAATTTTATGCTTCAATCATGTATATAACTATTATATATTATTATATACCTATTCCTTCATATTCACCTTCAAAATGTTTTTCATATTCATTTCACTTAAAAAGCACCCGAAGCAATTTTATTAGGGAGTCGTCTGAAATGTTTTGTTCAATCACATCCCGACAATTATAATAACTTATTTTCCCAGGAGGGTAGGATTCCGAAAATAATGACACCGTTTCCTCCATCAAATCAGGGAACTTACGCGGGATAGGGGATTTCTGTCATGAATATTAAATTGACTCGAAGAAAACATTTTTATTCTCTCTATTAGATATAACTAGCTGTTTCCCGTGACTTCGTCCACGTTAACATAGTATACCTATATAATATAGACTAATTTTATTTAAACTTTCAACCCATATTTCACCCCCTCGGGGGTAGAATTTTCAAAAACGCTTAAACACGTATCCAATCATTTTTAATCAGTAGCCCAAACATAAAATTTCATGCTACTAACTCAAGTCGAAATAACGGACTTCCATTGAAACTTTCAACCCCAATTTCACCCCCTTGGGGGAAGAATTTCCAAAAACGCTTACATACGTATCCATTAATTTTTAATTAGTAACCCAAAGATAAAGTTTCATGTTCCTAACTTAAGAAATGACGGACTTTCATTCAGACTTTCAACCCCTATTTCACCCCCTTCGGGGTAAAATTTTCAAAATTGCTTCCTTAGTGGATGTCTACATAATAAAACAAACCTACTCACCAAATTTCGTGGCTGTAACTTTAACGGTTTTTGCTCAGCGATGATGAATCAGTCAGTCAGTCAGGACATGTAATTTTATAAGTATAGATATATAAATTATTATTTATGAGTGTAGTTTGTTTGCTAAGCCAAATTGCTATTCATCGAAAATTTTGTAACCAGAAAATAAATATTTGTTTACCTAACCTTATATGATCGTATTAATGATTGAGTAGCGTGTTTTGCCAAATACGTAAAGTATTTTTAGACCATCAAAAACTTTTTGTATTTCTACAGCTCTGTATAGAAACGAGGACGTATAAATTTTCCAAAAAATAGGAACTGAGCAGATTGACTGACATGCGTTAGATTATGCGTCAGCTTCTGACCTTGGTGGGTGGCCGGCAAACACAATCCACCCAGCAACCACGAGTATTTAGGGTTGACAGGCATTTATCATAATGATTTCTTAAGTTTTCGCGAGTATCACTCATGATATTATAAGTTTAAACACTGACGGATTTTGTCGCGGAGCACTTTTATTAATCCCGACGTTTCGGCTGCTTTACAGCTGCCGTGGTCACAGGCCGACTGATACTGATATAATAGTCCGGTCTAATTAGACGCAAAAAAATCGTAACCTCGGAATAACTCGCATAGAGCTGAAAATTGGTATAGACGTTAAATACACCATTACAAATAAAACCTCAAAAGTCCCCGGCGATCTTCCTTGTGCAAAAAATTTTATTCAAGGTCAAATGTATGAAAATGAGGTTTTTCCTGTTTTTTTTCCAAACTATACATTTTATCACAAAAATAAGTACGACAAGAGTGTAGATCATAGAATTCTCTACAAAAAATATTCAGACACTTTTTTCATACGACTTACCATTCCTTATAAATGGCGGGCTCAAAGTTTGGGAAAATCATATCTATGCTTAAATTATAAAGCTTAAGAATTTGTGGAACTACTGCTTTGAATTGAAAAATTAGTTTTTTGTTGAATAGTCTTATTTATCGAGGGAGACTTGAGCTATAATAGAGCAAAATAGCCTATGTCCTTCCTCGTGGTCTACCTTATATCTGTGCCAAATAACATAAAAAATGCTTCAGCCGTTTGTAAGATAAGCTTCTTCAAATAATTTTCCCCGTTTTTCCCCATTTTCCTCTGTTTCTTTGCTCCTATTGGTGCCAACGTGATGTTATATAGCTCAAGTCTCCCTCGATAATTATTTATCGAGGGAGACTTGAGCTATATAACTATAAGACTATCCAACAAAAAACGAATTTTTAATTCAAAGCAGTAGTTCCACAAATTATTAAGCTTTATAATTTAAGCATAGATATGATTTTCCCAAACTTTGAGCCCGCCATTTATGAGGAATGGTAAGTCGTATGAAAAAAGAGTTTGAATAATTTTTGTAGAGAATTCTATGATCTACACTCTTGTCGTATTTATTTTTGTGACAAAATGTATAGTTTGGAAAAAAACAGGAAAAACCTCATTTTCATACATTTGACCTTGAATAAAAATTTTTGTACAAGGAGGATCGCCGGGGACTTTTGAGGTTTTATTTGTAATGGTGTGGTCTATACCAATTTTCAGCTCTATGCGAGTTATTCCGAGGTCGAATGTTTAATTTTCCCGGGGTATAAGTGCTCCGCGACAAAATCCGTAAGTGTTTAAAATTATAATATCAGGCATTTATCAGCTCAAAAAATACTTTGATCTTCTTAGAAAGACCTTGGAAGACCAGAGTAAAATTTTAACTGCTTCTACACTTTTTAATTATATTACCCTACATAATATGTTCTGGTCTCTTCTACCCAAAAGTAACTTAAACCATTTACCAATCACTTAAGTACTTACTTAAAATTGATCACATACTCTACACTTGTTACATTCTAGCCATTTTAACTGTTAAGATATTTTTGGCCATTATTAATTCCGTCTCTTTATCGTTGTATGTTTTTAATATCCTGGTGAATCCGGACTTTGGATCTCTGTCAACCCTGGACAGCATTGTCATGGTAATGGGCGGCGAAATGTATAATTTTGTGGGGCGCGACAACTGGAACAAAGCTTGTTTACTCTATTCATATAGTGTCATATTATACATTCTATCGTTTTATAAAATTTTATGGGCCTCGCGTTTATATTACTGTAAAGTGTCGATTTAAATAATTGTAAACATATTTGTTTTATGTGAAGGGCGAGGCTTCCCCCATTGGGATTACTACTAGGTAATTTAATAATTTAACTGTTTTCTAGTTTAAAACAGTCTACAAAATAGTTCAAAGTTCGCATGCTACGTCACAATTTATCTGATGGTAGGTTCCCATTGGGATTTGTACTGTGTATATAATTTTATAATAATTACAGTTCACTTGCACCAGTCAGGGTTATAGATGGCAATGGGTTAAATATTATAGGATTTCTTGCGTTTTACTTATATGAAAGAAAAGACATGAACATTTTCACACAGCCTTGACTTTAATAGGGAATATTACGCTAAAGTCGGAGCGGAGGGCTTAGCGTTACTAAGTACTAACACATACAGTAAATAATCC
The DNA here is from genome assembly GCA_937595015.1 of Polyommatus icarus. Taxonomy (NCBI): domain Eukaryota; kingdom Metazoa; phylum Arthropoda; class Insecta; order Lepidoptera; family Lycaenidae; genus Polyommatus; species Polyommatus icarus. Next base: position 12,541,391 of record OW569332.1, on the reverse strand, counting down.
GACCAAAATCAGATATTTTGTACACGTCATATCAGAATATGGACAGAAACGTTGTCCAACGTCGAAAAAAACATTTTCTGTCTATGCTGGTGCTGCCTCTACCGTGAAACATTAAAGCAAGTCGGCCTTTTCGTTTAAGGGTTGGACCTCATCTGGCAGCACGGAATCGCATTTGTTCCGCCTGTGCTACCACGTGCTGCAGTGTGCTGCCGCATGCGAACGCGCGCTGTCGCATTCCGCAGACAAAGAGATAGCAAGTGATCGGCGGTGAAAGGATGCGTTAGCATGCTATCGCGTGCTTCAGCATTCCGGAGTCTTCCTGCCGACCATTGCATTTTGTCCGCGATGCCGATCGCCTCGAGGATTCCGCTGCGTGCTATCGCATTATGCTTTCTGCCTCGGTCTAGCAAATGGCAGTTCTAAGCGTCAGAAAGACAAAGGGCGACGGAAAAAGGCGATTCCGTGCTGCCAGATGAGGTCCAACCCTAAAGCGAATCTAAAATATTTAAATAATGTTTTTAACGTTGGCGTGTTACGTCACCCTGTATCAGATGGCGCATACTCATCGATCAAACTTTATCGTGCTTTATCCGACTATCTCTTCAGTCTCAAATTATTTTACCTCTTAGTTTCTATTATAACCTTTACGTCGTCGGCATAAGCTCCTATCAGAGGAGTACGTAATGCATTAAAAGTTAAAACCCTCCTTACAAAGCACACGGGAAAAGTAACTAACTTTTATACTAGTCCACAAGCCGAACCTTTCAGCCCAAATGTGTTTTCACCCTATATATCACCAGCGAGTCTAAAATGGTCGCATAGCAATTCCTCTTAATCAATTCATAAAATGAATTGTCAAAACTGCCAAAGTCACGAATGTCAAATTAGAACAAATTTAGACCAATTGAATTAGTCAAACTCACGAATGTCAAATTAGTACGAATTTAGACCAATTGAATTGGTCTAAATTTGACATTCGTGAGTTTGACAGTTTTGACAATTAATTCTGTGAATTGATTGAAAGGAATTGCTATGCGACCATTTTAGCCCCGCAGGACTTTATATTTAAATTAACACCTTCATCGAGGGTATCGCACACAATACATTTTCAATTGGTACCTGCCGCAGCCGCGTGGGGATTGATGGGTGGTGGGGATGGGAAAGATAAAATTAAAATATCTATAGCAAAATTATAATATTATACTCATGGAACAAGAAATATCCAAAATAATCATATTATTTGTTATATTGCAAAAGTATCAAGAACGTTCTCAGAGTAAATCGCCGACTTTTATGTAGAGCCAGCCAGCGCAGCCTTAAAAATTTAACTTCTAACTACTTAAGTATTTTCAGATAACGTTTAAATACACGTGAGCTTTCAAGAAAAACTTTGAGAAATTCCAGCGTTGGCGGAAGTTACGTAAAAGTTCTAACTTAAGGGTTGCCGTACAACGTGTTCGGCTGTTCCAGGAGCTTTCAGGTTGAGAGCTTTATTGCTTCTAACTCATGATTAAAACTTCGGTGATTCGCTCTGATTATAGTTTCTTACGGTTATTTCTCGGTATTGGTTAACAGCTTTAGAAGTAGGTAGAATAAGTTGAAAACATAATAAGTCAGTTTTTGTAGAGTTTTGGAAATTGACGCTTGAATTTATTTTTTACCAAGATTATTTATATTTAAGGAAAATAAATAGTTTTAGTTTATAAATAACTAGCGACCCGCCCCGGCGTCGCACGGGTATAAAATATATAGCTACTGAAAAAATGATTAAAATTAATAGCCTATGATCCTTCATGTGGTCTACTTCTTATCTGTGCCAAATAACATAAAAATTGCTACAGTAGTTCGCGAGATAAGCCCTTTTAAATAATTTCCCCCGTTGTTTCCACATTCTCCTATTAGTCTTAGCGTGATAAATATAGCCTATAGCCTTCCTCAATAAATGGGCTATCTGACACTGAAAGAATTTTTCAAATCGGACCAGTAGTTCCTGAGATTAGCGCGTTCAAGTTAGCCCATTCAAATAATTTTCCCCGTTTTTTCCACATTTTCCTCTATTTCTTCGCTCCTATTAGTCTGAGCGTGATAAAATATAGCCTATAACCTTCCTCGATAAATGAAATGGGCTATCTAACACTGAAAGAATCATCAAAATCCGTTGCGTAGTTTTAAAGATTAAAGGGTACTTACGGACATGAGGGAAAAAAAGCGACTTTGTTTTATAATAAGTATAGAATACTCACATATTTTGATTATTCTTCTAAGGAAGCTTAGAAATCTAGCAATAAATTACTCATCTGTCACTGGATAGACATGTAGCTTTTACTCTACATTAACTATTTGTTAATAATAAGAATAATAAGAATAAGAACATACTTATTTTGTCACCACACAACACGTCATGTAGAACACAATACATACAATATATTGTGTGATGTCAAAATTGATACAAGCTCAGCTATACGCAGCAAGCATAAAGCTCGCTGCACTGGTATTCTGCAAGGGCCACTGTGTGACTTCACCACAAAATAAGGGGGAAAAACTATACTATACTCTTATTATAACTTACAATAAAAGCTAACAATAATTTAAACAAAAAAGCAAAAACACTAATAGTAAATATACTAAAAGTAATTGTTAAACGTTAGGTTAGTCTCTACAAGTTGCATCTATTTTCATCTACACCAAACCCTCAAGCTCAAAGTTTAATTTAAGACAAGTGACAGAATTTAATAGCAATTAAGACTGGTCATGGTGCGGACCATCATTCTTATTAAACGTCATAATGTTCCATTAGTCTAAATAGCTTATCACTCACATAAAATGCTTCAATTGAAACTAGCCCATTAAATTCTCATACAAAAAATACAATCTAGTAATTATATTAGTTTCTCCGCAACGAACGCGGGCATTTACATGAAAATTTGTACATGGGATTTGCATAATTTTAGGGTTCCGTGCCCAAAGGGTAAAAACGGGACCCTATTATATATAAGACTTCCATGTCTGTTCATCTGTCTGTCTGTCTGTCTCTTCAGGCAGTAACTCTGCTAACTCAAGAACCGCTATATCTAGAATTCTACAATTTTCATAGATTGTGTATACATATATCTGTTGCTGCTTTAACAACAAATGCTATAAACAAAATAAATTAAATATTTAAGGGGGGCTACATACAACAAACGTGATTTTTTTGCTATTTTTGCTAGATATCAATAACGGCAATACGTCATAGGCACTTGAAATATTTACGAAATACTAAGTTTTATTTGTAATTCAATAATTTATAATTAAATTTAAATAAATGAAAAAATTAAGGGGGGCTCCCATACAAAAAACATAATTTTCAGCCTATTGCTGCTCTATTGTGGTACGAAACCCTTCGTGCGCGAGTCCAACACGCACTTGGCCGATTTTCAAGAACTAGCGGATACGATCGAGCTATGTCTCTAATTGAAATAGGTCCGAAGCGTGCGTTTTCCCTACATTCTGAGGGTTTCGTATTTCTTTCTTTGAACTTCAAGAAATGGTCCAGGCGCAAAACTCTACTCAACAATGGGCATTGTCCAAAAAAAATCACATGTACTTTTTATATTTTTTTCGTTAAAATAGGGTATTTTAAGAATATAAATTAAATAATTTTGAAATTCATTGGCTAGTTTTTTCTCAATAAATTTTTAAAGTTTCGCTCTGACGTCATCATCGGCGGCCAATTGACCTCTGAATTATGTTTTTTTTCCTTCCAATCTTATTTATAATGGCTGGTTCGTCAAATGCAAGTTATCAATATGTAAAAGCTGATACGAGAAGCTTACCAAAAGTTCGAAACGTAATGTTGGGCGAATTTATTACTAATTTAACGCCATTGAAGGTCAAACTAAGGTTAAACATATTTGTTCAAAAATATAAGTAACTAATGAGTATTTTTTTTGTTTATATACAGAAAAACGATCACTGACCTTATTCCTCGAAATATTTCCTCGAAATAGAATCCCCATTGCCCCCAAAAAGCCTGTCAAAGGTATTCGAAGATTTAAAAGATTTATAATATTATGTACAATGTACATGTTGTTTACATATTTTATCCCGAATACCTTTGAGATTGTACATATATCTCTTTTAAATCTGAATAGAAGAAATTGTAATTTGTACTTGCCAATTGTTTACATTTATCCCGAATACCCTTTACAGGCTTTTTGGGGGCAATTGTTGAGCTTATAAAGCTGACGATTGTCCGAAAGCTCGACCCCAATTTTCCGAGCTTCCGCCGCTTCGTGCAATTACAAAAACCCGGAAACGGAAATTTACTTACATCGCTGATAAAACGAAGGCTATATTCTATATATACAAATTCTAGGCATTTAGGCCATTCAGATTTTACCTCTAGATTTCTACGTTATCTGAAATTACAAAATTTTGTAAAGTTGTTTTTATATTTGCATGTTTCACACACAAAATAAGCCGCTAAAGGAATAAATAATCGGCCAAGTGCGAGTTGGACTCGCGCACGAAGGGTTCCGTACCGTTATAGAGCAAAAATAGGCCAAAAATTATGTTTTTTGTATGGGAGCCCACCTTAAATTTTAAATTGATGTAATTATTATTATTATTAAAGGACACATATTATAATTAAGGCTTTTGTGAAAATTTCAAGTGCCTGCCTGTTGTCATCATTGATACCGAGCAAAAAATGCTCGAAAAATCACGTTTGTTGTATGGGAACAAAACTCTTCATTAAATTGCAGGTTAATCATAATTAAATGTCGCTGAGTACTACAGCGGTTAGACATTTTTAAACGACACGTGACCTTGAGTAAACAATATAATTATGTCACAAAATAATAACTGTAAGTAGTAAATAAACCATAAAATAAATTGAGCAATAAAATACTACCTAGCCTCACGCTATTTTTTACGTTATAGGACATGCAGTATCTATAATATAGGCAGGTTAATCTAAATTAAAATAAATACTTACTAAACTGTTCAGTGTTCATTCGCTAATATATGCCTATATCACAAAATATGTATCATCATTTTTAGGGTTCCGTAGTCAACAAGGAACCCTTATAGTTTCGGTCTGTCCGTCCGTCTGTATGTCTGTCTGTCCGCGGTTTTACTCAGAGACTATAGGACCTACAAAGCTGTAATTTGGCATGAATACACATATTAGTGATGGCAACAAAATGGTACATGAAATCGTAAAAAATCTTTTTTTTTATGGTACCTCCCCTACACATCAAGCGGGGATGATTTTTTTTTTCGCGCTCATCCCATCTTGTGGAGTGTCGTAGGATTTTTAAAAATATTGCGAGTATTCATAGATCATTTTCCGATTTAGGGATCCGTTTGTGAAATATTAACTTTTAAAGTGGAAAAAATCCAGTTAGAGTCCAGTGTCCCCCCCTTCTACCAGCTAAACGGTTGGTTCTGGAAATGTCAAAAAATTCACGGGAGTAGGAAATATGCTGAATTTAAAACCCCTACTACAATGGTGCAAAAACTACCTAAAAAACCGCACCTACTCAGTAAAAATTGATAACACCCATAGCGACCCAATAAAAGTGACAGAAGGCACGGCCCAGGGTTCTGTTTTGGGGCCATTGTATTTCTTGACCTACGTCAATAACATGGGCAGTTGTATCAAACACTGCACCTGTTACAAATTTGCAGATGATACCTGCCTTGTTATTGCACTAGAAGACCCTCAAACAGCAAAAACCCTTCTGCAACAAGACTTTAACGCTCTTCTCAAATGGTGTCACGATGCCGGCTTGGTCATCAATGGGACCAAAACAAAACTACTTTTAATTAAATCACCTTATAACAGGCATTCCTATGATGTCGGTAATCTTATATTTCATAATCATGACTGCCTACACTCATCAAGTACAGTGTGTAAATGTTCCCCTATTGAGATAGTCCAAGAACAAACATATCTTGGTCTAGTAATAGATACAAAATTTAACTGGAACCAACAAATTGATCGTGTTTGCAATAAACTCCGACAATTCCTCGCAAACTTAACAGTTCTTAAAAATAAAATCCCTTTTAAAATTAAGAGAATGCTTTATTTTGCACTGGCAGAATCGTATATTCAATATGGCCTTACCAGCTACGGACGGACATACAAGACTTACTTAGATAAAATTTACAAATTACAATTAAACATTTTAAAAGCTATTGTCCCGCCAACTATTAAGCGCCAATTTAGTAACAACGAGTATAAACTATTTAATCACTGTCAAATAATCCCAGTATATCATCAAATACAATATTTGCTTCTTAAAGAAATTTTTTTTAATGAATCTCTAAAGATCAAAATAGATCACCCCGTGCGCACCCGAGCTATCACGCAGAATAGGTTGTTTACGACAAGTGCGAATAATGTCTATGGCAAGCGAACCACGCAGTACCTAGTGCCTCGACTTATCAATGACTTACCTCCTGCGCTGCGAGATTCCTTAGAACCAAACAATATCAAGGCTAAATTAAGAAATCACTTTGGTAATATACAACATAGTGATAAAAATATAATTTCTTAGCTCCTACAGTACCTTAACTAGACAATTGACTTTAAATTGTATTTACTTATACTAATATTGTGTTAACAAACTATATAAGCAACTGCCAATTTCGTATGTAGCTTGTTAAAAATTATAATATAATGTAATAATATCATTATCCCCTTAACGGTTTATTTAAGTTTTAAATTATTTGGTGTTAACTTATAATATCATCTTTATAAACCTTCGTGGTTTCTCGGTGATATACTATGTAATGTTTTGTAATGTGTATTGTTTTAAATGGTAAATAAAAAAAAAAAAAAAAGGAAAACTATCACGGCTAAGAAGACTTCATAAGTTATTGTGAATGTAATAAGTCGATTAACTAAAAAAAATGTATTCGGCGAAGTATAAATGACCTTTTCGTTCAAATTCCTTTGAAAGTAAGTGAGATAATGTTGTTAGTAGTGTAAAACACGCTTTAAATGTACGTTCATTGGCCATAAAAATTATCAAAAACTTGCGGTACTACCGAACCCTATATTGCGCGTGGCCCGACACGCACTTGGCCGGTTTTTAACATTTCCTTAACTTTTCAGCGATTCCCCTGGTGTTCAACAATTTTATTTACACTTATAATAATTATTATAATAGTAATAACTCTTATTATTTCGTAATGCAATAAAAGATAATGAATAGACTCAAGACCGCTGAACATTTGTGTCAGAGCCGAGCCATAAATTAGGCTCACCGAATCGCTTTTGTAGTCATAAAAGTCAAATACACCGAGACAATAGATATATTACGACAAAAACTCGACTCGTTACTTAATCACTCGTTGTAACTGCCGATCATTAAAGATAAAAGATAATAAAATCGTTTTACTATCGCCATTTCTTTGGGAACAATGGTAATTACAAAATATTGTGCTATTGATTGCGCTGGGTTCTTGAAGGGTGGAAATTGAAGACTGTATTGGAAATGTCTAGATATTGTATTGCGCGTTTCAGAGATTATCATATAACTTAGAAACCTTGATTACAAGACGCTTAAATCTTAATTATATATTTTATTTTGGATGATTTAATAAAGACGTTAATTTTTGAAACTTTTAGGGTTCAATTATTGAGAGTTAATTTTAAAAAAGTTGCGTCTTTGTACTGAAGAAAAATAGTATGTACTAACTACTAGGTAGATTGTAGAGCTTCTAGATTTCTAGAAGCTCTACCTTTTTTATTTTCAACATGACCATTTTGAGAGCCTCTATGAACATAAGTCATAAAGCCCAATGTAATTTTCACAGCAAAAACTTTCAAATCATAATATGTAACATTCAAATACTTATAATTATTAAGACACTGTTTGTTACTAATATGTATTCTGTGACACTGTTTAAGTTAATTTCAGTACAAATTCAGTAGTTAACGTTGGGAGCTGTACTAGTTAAAACTGTGACACAGCTCCCAGCTATAAAAATTACCCGTTATAATCGATGTTGTAACAAAACGTTTCTATCTTTTAGGATCAATAAACAAAATGTATCCCACGAGCTAGGCGCTACGCGGTGAGATATTGTGCGGCCCACGAGAGAAGGGAACCATTTGTTATATGGCCCGTCATTTATCATAGTCGACGATGTCAATAAAATCAATGTTAAGTCCTCTTTGAAAGCAATTTCTGGGATATAAGCTATTTATTATGAAAGAGCTCATATAGCCACTCATATGATGGACAAATATAGGCAATTATATTGTAGACTCTACATTGTAGTCAAATATTCGTCTTAAGTCTTAACCCATCAAGCCCCATAAATTCAACGGTGAGCGAGACACAATAGAATAACCATAGATTTCCAAGAATCCACGATCGAAGGATGAAATAGTTCGAGATCAACATCGATTGCACAAACTCTAGTTTAGACAGAATATGACCAACATAAGGAGGAAACATAATAAGATAATAAAGCAAGCAACCATTATAGTTAGTATATGGGCCTGGAGATAGTGACACAAAATTCTTGGTGATTTGTACCAGTATGGCGGTTTTACAGGGGTATAATTACGTAAAGGCAAAAAGGAAAATGATGGTCATAGCGCTCGCACTGGCAGCCCAAACGCGTGGGCGTTGATCGAACGTGTCGGATAAATAACGAGTGTCGAACGATTTGTTCCACAAATATGCTTGTATTTTCAGATAGTCGAAAAAAAATAAGTAGGCGAAAGCGTAATGCCATACTTGTCGGGTGCGGCTTACAGCCCGCCATACCGACGCGAATACGTTAATTTAAAAAAAATTGAACCATTTGCACCAGGCTAATTTTTGCAAAGCTAATTATCGTCGAGTAGCCATTCACGAAAATCACCTTGCCATACTTTTCCGACAGCGCCCAATGGCCGCCATACACTGCAAAGGTGTAAGTTTTTTTTTCGCCAAACGATTTGTACCACCCTGAAACTTTTATTAACAGTTCCCTGTATGATCATAAATAAGAGTCTGATAATGCCATACCTGTGGGAGGCAGCGAATGTGAATAATATTTTTTTCAAAATCCTAAGATTTCATACGTAATTCAAACGGTTTTTCATGTATGGCGCCACTTTTTCCGTCTACTAAAAGTATGGCAAATATAATAATGGTCACATTGTATCGTATAATTTCCAAAAATCCAAATGCCATACTGTTACAAATCGTCCAATTTTTATCACTTTTTTGCTCAAGTGCGATAGTCATCCCGCCCCATGGTTACAATATGTAACAATTTTTTTTGGTACAATTGTCAAATGACGAGACTACAATGATGCCATGATGTAAAAAATGATTTTACGTATCTTATAGTCGTATTTTTAAAACTTTTAAATATTTTTCAGAAACAAAAGGTTTCGAAAAACAAAATAGCTAGGTCCTATTTTGTTTTTTGTAACAAAACTAAGTGATAATACTTTAGGCTGTGTATGGGTTCTCTAATGAATAATGATACCATTACAGAAACGTTGATTTAATAGGTTTGAAACAAAAATATAATAAATACTAACATAATATACATTTCGACGCCTTTAAACTTTATGAAAATTGCTTATTATTTCGAAATTATCGCAAACATTATTTTACCTTTTATTAGCTTATTGGCGTCCCATAAACCATTTTAAAAGCCACAATATATATTTAGGACGGTTCCTTTAACAGGCGTAAGCTCGTTAGTATAACAAAGCTTAAACAGAGAAAACATCAAAGAGATACGTAACAGAGGCCTTGTATATGTCCTACCCATGAAAATATTATATTATGTTTGGCAAATATTATTATTATCTGCTTAGATTTTAGAAGCAGAGGCATATTTCTAAAATTCACGGTAAAGGCAAGTTCACAAAACTGCAAGTAAGCAATGAAGAAAACTGCAACGTATCGTACGATAAAGTCAAGCCTTGCGAATAGTGAATATTAATATATTATATAATAGTGAATATTAATATTGCGAATAGTGAATCCCACCAAAACATTAAATGTAAGAAGAGCCAAGCAAAATATTGCATAGCTATGCAATACTTCTGTCGTAAAAAGTTTACAGATCACATTGAAGCCAAGCCTTCAACTTATTTTGTAATTGAAATCAACATTCAGTGAATGTATGAACAGTTTTCTTTATTTTAAAATTATTATAGTGGCCTACCATATTAACAAAGCCTTAAGACTTCGCTGTCTGTCTATCACCAGGCTGGATCTCGAGAACCGCAATAGCTAGATAGTTGATTTTTTCACAAATTATGTATTTTTGTTGTCGCTATAAAATAAATAGTCCTATTAAAATAAAATAGTTTAGGAATGGCGGGTCTCGTACAACAAACACGATTTTTGTCTTTTTTTGCTCTATCTTCATAATGGTAACAGTAAGGTTTTTGGAAATTTCAGAAAGTACTCAATTGTATTTCAACTTTAATAAACCTTTTATTTAACCGTAAATTTCCCATACAAATTTAGGGTACAGAACCCTATCTACGCCAGTCCGACTCGAACTTGGCCAGTTTCATAATTTTTCCTTTCATTATGAAGAAAGACCTATCCGAGTACCAAATTTCAAGGTTCTAAGTCTGCTAGAAGTACCTTAGAATTTTGATGATCTGTCAGTCAGTGACAAAACGTAGTAACTTTGAACATCCATAACTAGTAAACTATTAATCAGAATATAATGTAATTTGGAGGTTAAGCTAGTTTTAATACTTGCTCCTAGTCATCGAAATTCTAAATCTCTAGCTTTTTTAACATCGAAGATAAGGAGGGTGTGAAACTACGAATAATAAAAACCAATGAAGAGTAACTCCGTCAAAAAACATACTCCAAAATACTTGTCAAAAAAGTGTACCTCAGGTACACATTTCAATACATTTGCAATATTTAGGTGGCTTTGAGCGGTATAAAGGCTGACGTTACATGACAGTTCGAAAGGAACCAAATTTTAAACGGTAATACTCGTAGTATGGGAGTTACGTTTCCTTAGTTTTTATTATTCGTAGGTGTGAAATAGCCGCGAACTGCTTCGAGAAAAGTATGGTACGGCCGTACCTTTGCTAAAAAGCTTGGCTGGGGCACTGCCGCGCCCCCAGATATAAAGCAGATGGAGAAAAGATCGGATAGTACAATCAATATGTAATTTGCCCTCCGAATAAAGACCTACCGTTATTTGACGTGATGAATCGTTAGGGGGGCATGTCAAGAGGTCACAGAAAAATTAAAAAGGTCGCGCTAATTGCTGTTTTTGGGAAATCCAAAAAATGAATAAAAAAATATTGAAATGCTTTTTTCTCGGAAACTATTGGTTTTAGGAAAAAGTTTTTTAAGTAAAAAATGTAGAGGGCATTGCGAACTACATTTTTGTCATTGGACGATATCCGACAAAAAGTAGAGGGCGCTAATGGATCAAAAAAGTGCTACAACGGTATTTTCGATCGGAAAAAATGATTTTTTCATAATAAGGTAAATTAGAAAGTTGTTCGTCACAAAATTAGCTACAACTTTTATTCAAACAAAATTTTTATAAAACTTATCGTTTTCAAGCTGGAACTTGTCGATATGTACAAATTGTACATTATGTACCGTGTCGTTGCACAGTCCTCATGCAATGCATTTTTTTTTAATTCAAATGAAATACTTATTAGTAATTGTTTTCTAATTTTTATATCAAAAAACATGACTTGATTTTGATGACTTTTGTTGAGCAAAAATTTGAACTTAGGTGAATTCTGTGGTAATTAAGAAGAACGAAGAAGTTAAGTGGTTTTGGGACTTGACATTTTGAAATTGGATGAGAAATACGATTATAAATTTTTAGTACTTACATTAAAAATGAATAATATTTTTTTGTCAATTTGAAGTTTGTATTAATAAGTGAATTAATGACATTTTTAAAAGTAATTTTTTACAGATAAACTTGTATTTCTTAGTTAATTGATTTTGCTAATGCTAATTAATTGAAAGTTTTCTTGTTCATTATTTACTTTATTATTTAACATTTAGAGTAAATAATACTCTAAATGTTATTAAATGTTAGTAGAAATAAATACAACAATAAATTAAAATTGATAAACTTAATTTGTGTGGTCAGTCCTTCTAGGTATACGCAAAGTCCGGTCTTTTTAGTGTTTATGGCGCTGACTTACATACCTTTTAAAAAAAATTGTTTGAATATGAGTTGTAGCTAATTTTGTGACGAAAAACTTTCTAATTCATATTTTTGTGAAAAAATCATTTTTTTCTATCGAAAATGCCGTTGTAACATTTTTTTGATCCGTTAGCGCCCTCTACTTTTTGTATTTTAAGTCGGATATCGTCACTCCAATGACAAAAAATGTAGTTCGCAATGCCCTCTACATTTTTTTATTTATAAAACTTTTTCCTAAAACCAATAGTTTCCGAGAAATCAGCATTTCAATATTTTTTTATTCATTTTTGAATTTCTTAAAAACAGCAATTAGCGCGACCTTTTTAATTTTTCTGTGACCTCTTGACATGCTAACGATTCATCACGTCAAATAACGGTAGGTCTTTAATCGGAGGGCACTCAATTTTTCGTTACATATTTACTGTATCAGGAGCAGAGAAAATAATAATCTGACACGTCGCACACGTCATGTCAGAATTCAGAATATTGACAGAAACGTCGTTGTCAAACGCCGAATAAGGCCGTGTTTCCACTGACGCGGAGCGGAGTTTAGCGGTGCCGAATTGAATCACCATTTAGATACCGCTAAGCTTCCCTCCGCTCCGCTCCGCGTCAGTGGAAACACGCCGTGCTGGTGCTGGCGTCCAGCGTGAAAACATTGCAGTAATATTATATCCTATTGAAAGTTTTTGTCACTTCCTAAGGGCGTTTTATACGCTGCATGTCTTCAAGACATACCCCAAGTGGCGAACATAGACAATAATATTAGACACCATACTTTCCATCCTATACAGGGTGTAACAAAACTAAGTGATAATACTTTAGGGTGTGTACTGTGTACGTGTTCCTTGTAAAGAGTTCACTTTCTTTTTTCTTCTTTTTTGGCAACTTGACACAAAGGATGTGTATGTTGTGCCACAGACAAGGTAAAAAGGTAAGGAATATGGCGGGAAAACCATATTCCTCCTATTATATTTTTCATCATCGTTTTCATGTATCGTCAGGTCTAAAGTCTAGTCAAAGTCTAAGTAAAAGTCAATACAGTCTAGGAGTCAAGTCGGTCGATTCAGTAAAGTGGTAGACGCTTTACTGAAACTTTCGATGGAGTTTTGGAGGGAACACAAAATAGCACGTTTCTGGATATTACATCACTTTCCTACACTTGTGCATGAACACGAATATCTAATGGTTAATATTCTACCAATATTACACATTAAAAACCCAGCTAACACAATTTTAGGAAAATAATATAAAAACACAACAGCACACTTTAACATTCCCGCCAAAACGAGAGAGTTCACTGTGAAAGTAGCAACGCTGAAACGCTTTTTTAAACTTTTGTATGGGCAAAGACCCGAGCGTCACGAGTTTCCCCGTACAAAAGTGAAAAACAAATTTGGTCATTCAGCGCTGCTACTTTTACAGTGAACTCTTTACGAGGAACACGTACACACCATTAGGTATTATCAGTTAGTTTTGTTACACCCTGTATAATGCGAACTAATTGTGAAGACCGATGCCGCTAAACGTTACCTCCCGCGACCGTGCCACTAAATTTGGCGGTCACTTGTTATTATCCCCGACGGCTATTTGAGTTTTATATGCGTTTTATTCGAATCTTATGTGCTTTTAATGTCCACACATACTGTGAAGTACGAGGAGGTATATCTTCTGGTTTATCTTCTTGAGTGGGAGTAAATTAGTACATGATTTATTTAGTACAATATATACCGAGCGCAAAGCCAAGTTGTCATCGAGTTATCGACTTATTACGATGTTCTAAAACAATAATGTATGGGCTCTAAATGATTTGATCACTTCGCATAAATTATATTACCGTGACTTCGCGATCCCCAGATCGAATTGGATGCATTTTCAATTTTGATCTTGGTGGTCGTATTAGCTATAGCTAATTGGATAACAACCGCACTATTAAATTAAGATTTAATTAAACCCCATACATTATTTGTCATACTCTTTATTTAATTGAAGTTCAATTATCATTAAATATCTCTGAGTGCGACAGTTACAGCTATTGTTGTGTTAGTTATAAAAATTTAAAGATGTTCATCTTGTTTGGCACACTTTCCATACAATAATTTAATTTAGGTTGAATCATCATTAAAATATGTTTCTGAGTTCGGCAGTTAGAGCTGTATGTGTTTCTTAAAATTATTTAAAACATAAATATATTTAGGCTCTATCTTTGGCACACTTTCTGAAAACAAATTACCTACTTTAATTAGTATTTAGAAAATGCTCCGTGAACCATGATACCTGAAGATGAGTGCACTACAGAGGTCGATATCGCCCATCAACCAGAGATGGAAGAAACGCACAGAAATGACAGAAGAGCTATTAATTATAATTTACTAGCTGTCCCGGCAAACGTTGTTTTGCCATTTAAAGGGTGGTGGGAAAAATTATACACCAGATGTTAAGTTAGAAAAACAGTTAATAATATGAAGTAAGTCCAGTAAAGAAAAAAGTCTTATACAAAATCTGACCCCCTCTTTCGTCCCTTTAGAGGGGTAGGGGGAATTTTTTTTATACACCAGATGTGATTTTATGTCATGCTTAAGAAACAAGCACTTTTAATTACAATTTAGTACCTATTATATAAGTTTTTTTTTGTTATGAATTTAACGAATATGAAGACAACATATTTTATGCGAAAATGTGTCTGTCTGTCTCTCCGCCCTTATAATACAGGAAATATTTAGCATCTATAGTCTATACAAAAGCGGATAATATTATTCACAATATGATAATGATATTTACTCAATAGACACAGTGTAGTGTACACAGTGTCATCAGCCACACCCATATGCTGTCATCCTTCCCATATCCGGAGTCAAGTGTAGTTCAAGCACTGCCACGGAGCCTGTCAATATTATGTAAGCATAACCCTGTTTAACGCCACGGTTACTCTGATTTTTTACGTTAGTCCGTTAAAAATATGCTGTTACAATATTAAGGAGAGATCTTTGTATGAATTTATATAAGTTAGAAACGAAAGACTTTCATTATTTATTTATCTTAGTATAAGACAGAAAGTGTTTGGAATTTAATTAAATAAAACGTACTTTATTTGCAGATTGTTTGTAAACTTACATTTTCGGAATTGACCTACGTGACTGCTTATTTGAGACCCAAATATCTCAAGAAACTCGTACTCAATGCCAACATTAAGCTAGCGTAATAACTAATAGGTTCATTCAATGAAGATACTCTGTTCTAATAGTTGACTGTAAGTAAACAAATTCAGGTGATCATGATGATGGTTAAAACAGGTTTAAATTGCGAATAATTTTGAGGTTTTCGGTAATCTGATAGGTAGAATTGCACACTGACCGCATCTACACCTGCGATCGGCAAAACGATGCCTGTCGCGGTTTTGTACATCCTACATGGGTATGTTTGAGAGAATTTCATATTTAGAATACTACGCATTAAACAAAGTTTAAAACACCTTGAAACCTCAAAGTTTCAAACTGCCTCCCACATTGTCATATCACAAGGAACAAAAGACATCATAACTCCCAAGGCCGGCTACGTCACACTCTCAGGGGCAAATAGACCGATTGACGTATTTAAATTCAACCATTCGAAGCCGGGGCAAGGGCTCGAGCGGCCAAGGCTGCGGCCTCCAACAACAAATTACGCCCAAGTCAATACAACCCCTAGTTCATTTACCTAGCCACTAAACCACTACAACTCTGTCAACACCTCGCCGTTGCCACGTAATGTAATTACTTAACAATATTGTTGGGTTGTGTACTCATTACTTAACTAAGCTTTACGAGGTTATGTATAAATTACCTTTTAGTTACTACAGCTTTACATTTTAACAACGCACTACTAATCCACTGGCGGTTAGATGGTTTAGACTTTAGAGTTTAGATCCATAAATTAGCCCGGTAAGACAACATCTATCGGGCCCGCTAGTAGAGATAAACTACGATAAGGCGCGCCCCTTCAACATTCAAAACGCTTCAAGTGCGTTGTCTCACGCGGTCGGCTAGTAATGAGTAGACGTAGTTGACCAACAAATCTTGTAATAAGTGACATTAAGTAGAACATTACGAGTACTGGTTGATTGGTTGAATACTTACTACATACAAACTCTTTTATTAGGATGTGACTACACACATTGAGACAGTAATTTGGATGGGCGCGCCATGTTATCGTAGTTTATCTCTAGAAAATGTATAGCCAAAAGACTTACTTGCTGCCACACGTGGTATGGGAAGCGCGGCGCGACGAGCGCAGCGGCGACGGTATGAGCGATCGGCAGGAGCAGACCGAATGCTGCCGCCACCGGCGCGCCCACCGGCAGCAGCGCGTACGCCGCGAACACCGCCCACACCACGTGCACGGCGCCCTCGGCCGCCGCCCCGGGGCTCCAGGCCGGCAGGGTGGCCGCCAGCGCGGTGCCCCCGCCGGCCAGCGCCAGCCAGCACGCGCGGGGCAGCCGCCGCTCCGGGGCCTCGCCGCCCGCGCGCCCGCACCACCACGCCAGCCCGCCGCATAACACCGCGTGCGCGCTTAGGACGCCAACCTGCAAATAGGACAATAATGATAATGGTCACCACGTCAGCAAAATCGACTTTCGCTGATATGGTAAAATTTTACAGAATTGTCTAAAATATCTTTGCCGCTTCCCTTGGCAAAGAGGTTTCAACTTCCAAGGAACCTTATTCCGGCTATATAGCATTATAGCTAGGCAGTTATGCAACTTATGCAAGTGTTAGAAACTATTCAGAGCTGCTTCACTTGGGAGCATTTAAGAGACTCGTCCACATCATGCCGTTGGCATTTAAGCCCTAGAGGCTCAATAACACTAAAGTAAACACAGTGGCATTTGATCTGACCTGTGGCGCTCTCCGCCAGGTGAGAGCCGCTTTAACTGGGAGCATTTATGAGACTCGTCCTCAATATGCCGTTGGCATACAAGCCCTGTCAGAGAATAACTCTGTGGAATGTTTGAGCTCACCTGTGGCGCTCTCCGCCAGCCGCGCGTGGCGTCGACGGCCGCGAGCGCCGCAGCCAGCGCCGCCCAGAGCGCCAGCGCCGAGCCCACCGAGGTCCGCTGCAGCTTGCACGCGTACCGCGCGTACAGCTCCTCCAGCTCGGCGGACTCGAAGCGGCGCCGCGCCAGCAGCCGAGCCAGCGGCCCGCGCGCCGACATCGCCTTAACCGCGTGGTCCATCGCGACGCGACCACCTCTCACCTCGCCCGAGATCGCACGCACCGCCGCTTCATCTGGAAACGATCCCTTTATTAGTTTGGACCGGATATAAACACCACTGTGTTGGACATAAATACAATCAACCAGATAATCTGATGAGTCGGAGTCAGCAGGTACTAATCTACTTCAATGGGTAACGAAAATAGTGCCTTTATTGCCACTTAGTTATAGATGGAATACCATAGTGTCTAAGCACACTAGGCCGAAGTTACGCGGCGTAAATTCCGCATGATTACGCCCGCAATTTATTTTAAATTACCGACGACACACTATTCCGTCGCGTTCCGTCCGTATTTTTTTGTATGCGTTTGACATAGCGGACGTAATCATGTGGCATTTACGCCGCGTAACTTCGGCCTAGTGTGTATAGACACTTAGTTCTAATTATTATGCGATACTAATCGATATTCCCGAATACCGGCAAATCCGAAATACGAAAGATATATTCCAAGCAATTATCATCCCATTACACCCATTTCCTCCCCCAACTCCAAACACTCTAGTATATTTTCCTGGTTCGGCTTTTCCCTAAATGTATATTTATCCGTGTTAACAGACTTGATTATTTAAAGAAGAAAATATTTATTGTGCGCTGAATTATGTACTGGAAATAACATAATAATATAACAAATTACGTGCTAAATGATATTATGAGGATCTTAGGACGTTTAAAAAACCTGCAAGCTTAGCATTGATGTACAAATTAGAAAGAATAGGAACACTGACAAATCTAACGGTCTGTTTCACCACTTCCTGATAAGGCTATCCACCAAATAACTTGACAGATAGATGGCCTGTTTCACCGCTTCCTGATAAGGTGTCCGATAGGGTTATTTGACAGATTGTCCATACTCCATCTGTCAAATTAAATGGTGGATAGCCTTATCAGGAAGCAGTGAAACAAGCCCAGAGTCTGGAGAATCTGTCGAATAAGCCTATCCGGCACCTTATCAGGAAGTGGTGAAACAGGCTCTAAGAGAAACTGATGCATTTCCATTGGCAAACTGTAACCGCGAAACATGCCAACTTTGCCCGCTTTTTTCCAATAATTTTAATTCTTGTAAAAAAAATGTATGGAAGTGTAAGTTTTTTTTTGCCTTCTGCAACTACAAGGCTTCATGTGCAGGTGTAGGAATGTCAAAAACATTATTTCTGTTCATTTAATTCTATTTATGATTGATTTTCATGCCCGGTAAAGTTACCTGGACTTGTAGCCAACATTGCCCACCTTGATTTTTGACGTAAATATGAACTTTGCGCAGGTGGCATCAAAATCCAGTGAAAGAATTTTGGAAAAGATGGCGTTTACTATAGACATTTAAACGATATCGCGAATAATATCCTACTAAATTTACTGGGCAATGTTACCCTTACATTTTTTCCTTTTTCATACAATTTGCATTTTGGTCTGTAAGAGTACTAGGGCTGCCACATATCTATAAAATTGCTTAATCATCTTTTACAATATTTAAAAGTTACAAATACAAATTTAAAAGTTAGAGCAAAGCCCTGATGCAGTTAGGGGGAATTGCATTAAAAAAAAATCATATTTTACATTATTATCAGGAATAGATTATAAATATTAAATTGCTTCTGTTTATTTATAAACCCATTATCATCATCATATTATTTGGCTGGCTGAGCAAGCTGCAAGGCATACAGTAATAAAAAATGACATTGATTTTTAGTAAAGTATTTAAAAATGTCCGATTTGACAACCCTAAGGATTTTTTGATACCGGGCAATGTTGTCAATCGATGATCGGAACATTGCTGGGTTAGTTTGCCCACCATCATAAGTTTTATTATATAATTTCCTGATTAATTACATTATCACTATAATACTCTATAGATATTATTTTATAATATATCAAAAGCAAACTAACCTGTCGTTTCACCATCACGCACAATTTACTCACAAATCTGCACCACAATTTGCCCGCAAAAATACGTACCGTTTTTCAGAAGTTCCAACAAGTTACTGAATAAAGTTAGCACTACGGGGTATTGTCAATGTTATCAGTCATATAACCTATTTTCCGCCAAATTAAACAAATATTGCCATAATATTAAAATACCTCCGTACATCAAAGGTTTGCTTAAGAATGGATCTTAGGGCAAAGTTATCCTATGTGGCAAAGTTGGCATGTTTTACCGGAACTTTGTCAGTTCTTCCTATGAATGAAAACTTTTCTATGGTGAACATACAAGCCGTGCTGGTGGGTTATTATAACCTCTTATTTCCAGCCAGTTTACGCCCGAAAACGGTACATTTTGGGCGTAAACTGGCTGGAAATAAGAGGTCATAATAGCCCACCTGGGCAGTAAATAAAGTGATTTGAGTAACTTGTACGTCACCTACTCCTTAAGTGCAGTATAATGACTGCCTCTCAAAAGCAATATTTCAATTCCTAGAAGGTAAGAGAAATGGACTAGCTATGTAAATTATCCTGAATGTAGCCCAGAAATTCATTGACCTTTTGCGGAGTTAATGTAAACACGCTATGTAGCATAATAAAGATGGTCTGGACAAAGAGATTTAAATACGAAAGGATAATAAAGAATGCACTTGTTTTAATATTTTGAGAGAACTTTACTCCTGTAACGAACCTGAGCACAATAGGATGGGCTTGTAAGAGTTGTAAGAAGTTTTGGGAGAGCTAATTGCTTCTTTAAGTACACAATAGTTTAAGTTCCACTAATTAGTTAAAGCATCTCCGGTCGTTGGCACCTAAATTATCATTGTGGCCTATTTATTATTTAGTTTATGTTATTCTAACTTTTTTATCTACGCACAGCTACAGATATATTTAATGCTAAGGATAGCTTTGTTTATCGCGCTGTACCGTGCAACTTGCCGTAATAAAAAATGTTGAAGAACATAGAATATCCAAAGGAATCCAAAGTAGCTTAAATACCAGATTAAGGCGATACCACGTATTTTTCTTCTACAAACATTTTTGTCAAATATCAAGCTGTATCATGGTGCATCCCGATCTTCGATCAAATATTACTTGATCGAAGATCCCGAGTTATGAAATCTTATAAAATAAGCAGATGACGACTTCGATCACAATACATTAATTAAGAAATAGGCGATCGAAAGATTAAGCAAGAAAACAAACATGTTTTATTTCTGAAAGTAATTTTTGAAGGAAATAAAGGAAGTCAGTGGGACGATTGTTCTGTTAATCGTTGGATGTAGATAGTTCAGTGAGGCAATTATGATAAACGACAACTTCTGTTATCCTTATTGAATTGGACGGCGTCGCTATCTGCGTTGACGAGCGCCGTGCGATCGATCATCCACATACATATTTATAAGCCTTAGGGTTCTGTTTTCAACGACAAAGCCTTGTTTGTTCTGATGATAGACGTTAAAGGACAAAATATGTATACGCTGTTAGCATTAGCAACAGTGTTGAAGAGTGCTTAAAATTACACTAATATAATCACACTAATATTATAAAGGCAACAGTTTGAGAGCTTGTGTGTAATAGTTACTTCTTCACGTCTAAACGGCTGAAGCGAATAAAAAAAAATGGTATGGAGTTAGTAATTGATACCATGGATTAACACATAGGCTAATATTTATTGCGGGAAAATATCACAATTTGCTTTCCCTAATAAACCGCGCTTAACACCGCGGGGCACAGTTGATTTCAAGAGATAAACGAAAACCAACATTTCTTAGGTTTAGGTTCGCTTTTTTGCTCCCGTCGTTTCGACTACTTTCCGACGGCCGTGGTTACGGGTGGACTGACGTGGTAGTTGTTCTTCCTGCTGAAGATGTTTTAAATGATGCCGAAGTTCTGATCTATGTAGAGCGTACTCAGTATTCACTCAGTAGCTAGAAGTTAGAATATGGAAGAAGAAAGTGCTCCGTTATGAAAACCTTTAAGTGCTACTATGGAATCCTAGTACTTAGTTTTCTTTTTCGGGTTTTGGATAACTACCGTAACTTTCTAATAGAGGTTAGAAATTAAAAAAAATTGGCAAGTAATTGGTGATTCAAACTTTGAATTACTAATTTCATTAATAAATTTTGTTGCTATTATTTAAAAAGCCTTTAAAAAGCCCGCCGCCCGCAACCATCGCGGCACCGCACTATATGTACCTGAGCTGCGTCTGCGGAGCGAGGTCCCCGCGACGCCCCTGTACATATCTCGCCTGCACTGGTCCATGGAGGTCGAGGACGTCGTGGACTACATCCAGAAAAAGACGACACTGCGCCTGAGGGTCGATCGTCTGCAGTCTCGCCACAAGGTTAACTTTAGCTCCTTTGTGGTGAGAGTACCAACGAATCTTCTGTCGACTTTCGAGGCGCCGGAGTTCTGGCCGATGGATGTAGTTTACCGGAGGTTCCGGGGGAGACTCCGGAACGAAGCGTGGAGTCACGTCGCCGTCAACCATTAGTGACAGTGTTAGTTTATAAGTGAATATAAAATATGTATGTTAGTTTTTAAGGTATTTATTATATTATTAATGTGTATGTTAAATTTAAGGTATTTGTTATATGGGCCTCCGATGCCCGAAATAAAGATGATTTGATTTGAAAAACTACGGAACTCTACATTTCAAAAGCTCGATCACCGTTTTGCTTTTTTCGTTTGCATTTCAATAAAAATGGGAACACCTGTCACGAAATGCCTTACTTGGAAATTTCAGCACAAAAAGTCCGTATGATAATAAATACCAATAATAAAACGTATTGAATATTTATAACTCATAAGAGTTTTGTCGTTTCTTTGTTTTTGGAATTGTGGGTCAAGGTATCCTACATGTCGAGCTTTTTTACGTTTCAAAGCCCACGTATATTTGCAATAATTTCGATTTTTGCAATTCTAAAAATATCATTTGACATTGAAGAATTTCTCTTTCAGACATATTGAACATAATTTGTCACACACAACACAAACAACTTTTATTTTTTTACAATTTGCATAATATTATTATTACGATATGGTTATTAATCATTTATGAAATGAATGAATGAAATATTCTTTATTGTGCACACTTATAAACATACAAAAGGAATACAATAAAAAGACAAAATATTCAGGTGTCACAATGGCGGCCTTATTACTAGGTAGCAATCTCTTCCAGGCAACCACGGGCAAAGGTGAAATTGTAGTAGAGAAGAGAATTAATGTGCATGTGCAAACAAAAGAATATAAACAAAAAAATATATACATATTTAAATATATGTTTAGGATTAAATTAAATATATTATATTACAGCATGCATAATACAAATCTATATATATAAAAGAAAGTTGTGTTAGTTACACTACTTATAACTCAAGAACGGATGAACCGATTTGGCTGAAAATTGGTGGAGAGGTAGCTTAGAACCAGGAATAGGACATAGGATACTTTTTGTCCCGGAAAATGTACGGTTTCCGCACAATAAACTTTTATGATTTTCGCTTAAACTATTTAATCTATTTTGATGAAATTTGGCATGGAGATACTAATTTTAATCTATTGTTTTCTTAAACCAATTCGAATTAAATACTCATCGTTAAGACAGGACAACGTCTGTCGGGTCAGCTAGTATAATATAATAATACTATACATAGATATTATAAATGTAATAGAATAATACTATACTTAAATTACTAAAAGATAATATAATCATTATAACAGACACGGATAATAATTAATAATTTAAAGTGTAATTTAACTCACAGCAATTACTTGGATTATGATCAAGTATTATTTTTACAGACATCTAAATAATGCGACTTGACGAGACTTTTGAAAGTACATTTATTATAGTTCTTGCAATCTACGAGTGCGCGTCGCCCTTAGTTGTGTGAGTGACCATATCTGTGCACGCGTACATGGCTCGCTCGCTACTGACTGCTCCATCGGGTACGCACACTAACGAAAATGTCTATTCACATTTCCAACTACAAATAAAGGCGACGCGCACTCTTAGATTGCAAGAACTATTAATAATACTGTATTTTAGGCAAAAAAAATGTAAAATAATGCTCTCTCTAAGGAGTTGAGGTCATTAACCTTACAGGAACATAAGACTTTAAAGTCTTCCTAAAATCTGAATAGGGCGTTGAAATTTCCCTAAAATGTGTTTCTGTCTAACTGTTGCGTCTTCACGTTCAAACCGCTGAACCGATTTTAGTGAAATTTAATACAGCGATACTTTTGAGTCCTGGAGAAGGACATAAGATAGTGGATGTTTCCGCGCGAGAAAATTTTTTTATGTAACAAAGTTATGGCAAGTAACATCTTGTTTCTTATATTTTGTAAGTATTTCGTCTAATTTGCTTAATTTAAGGGAATGGACCTAATGCTAGACACTGACCTAATAGATGACACTTATGACAAAAATACCATAAAAATAAGAATTACTCTAATTATTTCTCACCACTGTAAATTTTATAAGCTTCTCAAGCTATCTGTTGAATTGAAAAAATATATTAGAGACGCCTTCGGGAACAAAATTTTAAAATGGGATCAGTTTTCGTAAATAATATGACCGCGTCAATACGCGCTCGGCAATTTCTTAGCAAACAGGATAAGGAAGGCGAAATTTTGCACGTAGGTTTTGAATACATTTATTTGATTTTTTGTAATTTCTATTGATTTCATTGGAATAATGGTCATGTTGTATATGTTACGCTCAAAGACCGAAAACGCTCAGTGAGCGAAAAAATGGCTCACAACGCGTTGTGGTAATAGTCCGCGTCGTGGCCATTTCACTATGACCACAACGCGTTGTGGGCCATTTTTTCGCTCACTGAGCGTTTTCGGTCTTTGAGCGTAACATATACACTAATTAATGTTTATTTAAGATTTTTTATCCATTTTCCCTAACAATATAAAAGGTGTCTACTATTAGTTCCTGAAAATGTAAAAAACCCTAATAGATGATATGGATCTTATCTTTGAGTTTTGCTATACGTACTAAAGTTATTTTGTATTTTATTCTACTGCAAAAATCATCATTATTCTCTGAAAATATAATTCTATTAACAATCTAAGAACTTAGAACTACTGCACCTAAAAATGGACATGGTGTCTAATATTAGACCTTGTACTGATCTAAAAATCGATTGCTTTAGTTATTTAGCAGTAAAAAAAAAAGAAAAAGGAGAGCTGTGAAAAGAAAGAAGAAAAAAGAATAGGCAAAAGAAGCATGGAGACCAAAGACTGAAAATAAATTTGCTAGGAAAAAAGACGGGTTGCACTCCGGGAGTGCAGGCAGTAGTGAAAACTTGATTTTTAACGTTGTGCATTTTTGAACCCACTTTTTATGAAAATCGATTATTAAAAAATCGATTTTTTTAATTAATCGGAACCCTAAGTTGATTGTTTATGAAAATCGATTTTTAAAAAATAGTCTTTCATAAAATCGATTTTCAAAAGATCGATTTTTGAAAAATCGATTTTTTTAATTAATCGAAACCCTTACAATCGATTACATTTTTAACCCAATTTTTATGAAAATCGATTTTTAAAAAAACGATTTTTTTAATTAATCGAAACCCTTACAATCGATTAAATTTTTAAACCATTTTTTATGAAAATCGATTTAAAAAAAACGATTTTCAAAAGATCGATTTTTAAAAAAATTGATTTTTTTAATTAATCGAAACCCTTACAATCGATTAAATTTTTAACCCAATTTTTATGAAAATCGATTTTTAAAAAATCGATTTTTTTAATTAATCGAAACCCTTACAATCGATTAAATTTTTAACCCATTTTTTGTGAAAATCGATTTAGTAGAATCTGGAGACAACGTGGATAATATTTCTGATGCATGTAGTGACTATGATGAAGTAAATGAAATCTTTTGAAAAATGGCAAATAAAGACCTAATACCTAATAGGAAAAAATATGTAAAATGTAATGTAATGTTCTATGTCAACTATTAGTTCATATTGGTGTCTACTATTAGTGTTGTTCGCTTATTGTGATGTCATCTATTAGTACTTATGACTAAGTTTACAAAAAGACCAATAATATATTTTATAATTGATTTGTCAGAGAATAATTAGGTATTATAATAGTTTTATTTTGTAAGAGTTACTTAAGACATGGAAGAAGTTATCAATCCTTTATTTTCATAAATATAAATTTTATAACATTCAAATGTTGCATGTTTCCTTAAAATATCTAATGCTTTCCCAGTATTTTTACCGAATACAATTTATTTTATATTTACTTATCGTCGATATAATATGGTATTACACTCGTGTCAGGACTTAAAAGCTCCCTTTTGAGTCCTGACACGAGTGTATTACCATATTATATCGACTTTTACCGAAGTATTTAAGAAAGCTACTTTTTTTCATTACCACCTGTGTCCTACTCTAGCAGTAATTATTGTAAGTACTTTTTTGGAAGCATTTAAAACACCTGCCGAATAATTTCGGAATATTTTGTGGGTGATGCACATGAATAGACATTTTACACCTGTACCTCTTTACTCCATTTGTGGACTTGCCATTACATTAAAAGCCCGAGCCCTCGCTTACTGAAATAACTCGACTTCTAGGGGACGGGCAACATACATCACAATTTAAGTTTCACCACTTTTGAAACGGATATAAAATGTACAAATAGTTCTTGTTTTATGTATCTAGTTATTTGCAAGGACCAGTATATATATAATAAAAATTAAATTAATTGAAAACCTAGGTGGGTATAAGTATAAATTATGCCTTAAAAGTTAGGTATGCAGCTCCTAACTTTACTTGTAGCTCTTCTTCTTTCAAGGTCTTGCGGTCTAGTTAACGAAACTAGCTGTTAATTATAAAATACTATAATATTTATTAGCGTAAAAACCAAACAATATACGATGTGTTTTTATCAAACAAAACAAAAAATACATTGCTGAAAATTGCATTACATTACACATTACGTTGCAGTTATTGCATCAAATCGCGATCGGAAATGTCAATTTGAAATTTGGAACGATACGGCAGGGGGCGGGGGGTGGCGCGCGGGGGTCACGGCCGAGTCAATAACCCAGCTCGGTAGACGGAACTGCAGCGCCCTTTGAAATACATTTTTCAATGCTGCAAGGCTGCAAGCCTAGCCCGAAAATTATGTAAAATTTTTAGGCTCAAAGTAAACGGTTTTCATACGTGCGCGTCGCAGTTTTGAGGTTTTAGAAAAGGCTTTGAGTTACGCACTGTGAGATCCCAGACTACCTTTGATGATGCGGATGCACCACGTCAAACTGTAAACTTTTCTATAAAAAAAATCTATGAATTCACCGAGTGTCCAAACACACTAAATATGGCATGGCGGAAGTTCGGCTTGATTCCGCCTGCAATGTAAGTATTTTAAATTACCGATGACACACCATGCCGAAATTCCGTCGCGTTATATTGTATGCGTTTGACATTGCTGACGTAATCATGCGGAATTTCCGCCGCTGAAGTCTGAACTTTAGCATGGCGTGTTTAGACACTGTGCAACTTCGTCGCGCCGAATTTTGACTATCACGAGTGAACTCTAAAATCCGGGATGAAAACGATTCCTTATAATTTATATTATAGTCTGAAATCTGTACAGCAGTTACAGACACTTTCAAAATTATAAAATTGCTAGTACGAAAAGAACGGTCTATATTTGCTTTTAAATTTCGGAGCTCCATCGCAAAACGAAGATTTGAAAATATTATGTCTTAAATCTTAATGTGTTTCTTAATTATATTGTTACATTTGAGTTTGTAAATAGCGAACAATTCGAGCCATGTAGACCGTAGACGTGTGCCAAAACATATCTCGTACAATATGATATTCGAGTTAATTACATGCTTTTAGAACGTTACACAATTATTAATGTTTTTGTGTTCTGTATTTAGTCACCTTTTTGCAAGATTTGTGCAGACGAAATACCATATTATAGTGTAAGAGTAGAATATTGTAAATTAACATTAACATTAATAACTTACAACACTTTACAAAAAAAAAGACGGGTTGCACTCCGGGGAGTGCCGGCAGAAGTGAAAACTTGATTATTAAGGGGCCGGGTACCCTCGAAATTCTCATACATACGTAATTCCAAAATCATTTTCTCATACGAAAGTATTTAACATGTTTGAGTTGTTTTTCAGTTTAAAATAGTGATTATCTAGGTTCCTACACAAAAATTTACTTCAAAATATTTAAACATTATTTTTTTTTTTGTTTTTAAATTTTTTTTAGTAAATTTAGTACTTAATATTTAAACACTAAAAAATAGAGTAAAGCACTAAAAATATATAAATAAATAGTAAATTTACTACAAAATATTTAAATACTAAAAAATATTTTTTAGTTTAAATATTTTGTAGTAAATTAACTATCTTAATATATATATTTCTTGTGTGCGTGTGTATGTGACTGAACTCCTCCTAAACGACTGGACCAATTTTGATGAAATTTTTTGTGTGTGTTCAAGGGGATCTGGGAATGGTTTAGATTCACAATTTTGTCCGCTGGACAATGTTTTTTTAATTAATTTTTAATTTATTAGTAGTTGTTGATTTTGGAATGTTTTACATTGGATCCGACAGTCGGCTGCCATCGCAGTGTCAAATTTTAAATAATATTCGAATTCGGATTTTAATTTTAGTCTGTCCGACAGTTAGCGCTTCGACCAAATTTAAAAAAAATACTTTATATACTTAATATGGCAAAGAAACGTTTGCCGGGACAGCTAGTTTATTTATATTTTTTTAGTGTTTAACTCTATTTTTTAGTGTTTAAATATTTAGTAGTAAATTTACTAAAAAAAATTTAAAGCAAAAAAAATGTGTTTAAATATTTTGAAGTAAATTTTTGTGCAGGAACCTAGGTAATTACTATTTTAAACTGAAAAACAACTCAAACATGTTAGATATTTTCGTATGAGAAAATGATTTTGGAATTACGTATGTATGAGAAATTCCAAGTGTACCCGGCCTCTTAACGTTGTGCATTTTTAACCCATTTTTTTATGAAAATCGATTATTAAAATATTGTTTTTTTTATTAATCGAAACCCTTACAATCGATAAAAATTTTAACCCATTTTTTATGAAAATCGATTTTAAAAAAACGATTTTTTTAATTAATCGAAACCCTTACAATCAATTATTCGAGTTCGAGTTTGAGTTCGACACAAAACACTACTCTCCAACCGTCTTACGGTTTTTCTAATGTTTTTCGATCAGCACGAGAATCTGACGCGAGTTTCACAGTTTTTACCCATGCCACAAAAGTGCTCAACGCCGCTAAAGAAGTTTTCACTTCAAAAATAACAATTCAGTATTGAATAAAATTAATTACAATATGCATAAAAATAGATAATTTTCTGTCAAAAAACCGAAACTGGGCAATAAGCGGTTAACGTTTTTTTTTTAATTTTCAAATCGCCCATTTAAATTATAACAATGATTAAAATAACAGAATCTATGTAATCTATGTATTAAATTAAATTCGTCCATCGAAGAATTTAATTCACAGGCAGTTGAGGGACCTACGTCGTTTGGTTGGTTTAAGTCAATACAATGTTGGTCGTAATCTGTCGGATAGTTTTGACATACTCGTATTACACGACCGATTTACGTATGTCCACCATCTACTAATAAATCAACTTCTCTGATAGTACATCATAATCTAATTAGTAATTTAATAAATGAAGCGAGAAATTAAATTAACGGCTCTTAAACTATTCGTTATAGTTACATAAGCCGGTGGCGTCATTCCAAAATGTTCAGCTCGCCATAAACTACAAAATGTATTATAATACATAATTATAATAGTCCTATTAAGTATTTAGTATACAAAATGTAGAGAACATTAAATGCAACATTATAATATTATTATGTAATATGATTTTTAATTTATAATTATTACAAATATTACTCAGTACAGTATATTATCGTTGTATAATTTTGACGACCTCTGTGGCTCAATGGGTAGTGTGTGGCAGCTCAAGCCGGGGGTCGCGGGTTCTAGTCCCGCCGACGGAACAAAGTTATGGACGTGTATTAAATATGTGTATGATACAATAAAAATCTTAAATACATGTATAGTATAATAGTATTAAATATATTTCCGTTGTCTGGTACTCGTAACACAAGTCCTTTCAGTTACTTAGCACGGGGCCAGATTGACGTGGTGTGAAGCGTCCATAGATATTATTATTATTATACTAGCTGTCCCGGCAAACGTTTCTTTTCCATATTAAGTATATAAAGTATTTTTTTTTTTTAATTTGATCGCAGTGCTAACTGTCGGGACAGACTAAAATTAAAATTCGAATTCGAATATTATTTAAAATTTGACACTGCGATGGTAGCGCCGTCTGTCGGATCCAATGTAAAACATTCCAAAATCAACAACTACTAATAAATTAAAAATTAATTAAAAAAACATTGTCCAGCCGACAAAATTGTGAATCTAAACCATTCCCAGATCCCCTTGATCACACACAAAAATGTTCATCAAAATCGGTCCAGTCGTTTGAGAGAAGTTCATTGACATACACACTCACAGAAGAATTATATATATTAAGATTAATTTTATTTTGTGGTTCAACCTAGCACGTAGGTAATTATTATAGATCCATACTTAATATTATACATGCGATTGTGTCTGTCCGTCTGTTACCTCTTCACGCTGAACGCTGAACTGACTTGGATGAATTTTGGTATGGAGATAGGTCCTTTGAGTCCCGGGAAAAGACATAGGATAGTTCTTGTTGAGGAAATATATGTACGGATCCGCGCGATAAACTAATTTCCCCCTGGGGTCGCGCCGCGCGCGTTTGAACAGATCAGAACAGATACCTACTAAAGTTATTCAGAACCTTCTCGAAACATAATATTTAATTTGTACTCGGCGTAACACGGCGGTAGCGGTCATTGACTACCTGTCAAAAACTTGTCATTTTCTATATAAACCGCGATTGACAGTGAAGTGTCAGATGTCGTCAATCGCGGCTTTGTATGACAAGTTTTTGACAGGGAGTAAATGACCCCTACCGCCATGTTTCGCCGAATACAGTATAATTTTGATTTTTAAAGCGTTCAAAACAATATAGAATCACGTATTTTCTCCTAACAATGTAAAAATACTACATTATTGTTATTAAGTATACATTTTCAGCATTTTATAGTCACTAAAATTCTATAAGTAGAAATAAAGTGGACATATTTCATTACATTTAATAGCATAATAAATTTCAAAAAACGAAATAAAACATCTGAATGCGGGGGAGTGGCATAAAAACTGAACAGGGGACAATTCAACGCTAATTCCTTAATTAGCAGTTAATTTTCTTATTACTAATTAACAGCATTCATCTGAACGGCTAATTTCATTTTCTCTTGGCAGTGTAGTTTTTTTAAAAGTTTTTTATCCTTTTAGTCTGGCTCTGCTGTCAAAATTGTAGCAAAGTAGATTGTTGGTAATATAGCTCTAACTCCTTCGATCACATAATATACAGGTTGTTAGGGTTGTTAATTGCCCGGATCGGCAATTTGTATGGGTATGGTATTTTTTTTGAGTTCCCAACATTGTTCTCATAGAAAAAGTTGTTCATTTTGACGGGCTCATTTGATGCTTTTAAGGATAATGGTGCAGTGTTAACCCTAACACCCTGTATAGTATATTTTTTGTTATGTTCTAACTTCACTGTCGAGCCTATCGATTGCCATTTGACTAAGTACCCGAGACACGTAAACACCTCATTATATTCATCATATCTGCACAAGACGTCCCGAAATAATCTACTCTCGCACTTACGAGATAACACGTACAGCACATGAATAATTTAATAGTCCCATATTACATAATGATGACGAGCTTTTTATGTATTAAATACATACCGAATAAACAATAGGTATTGTATGTCGCCTTTATAATATAAGGGGGCAAATGAGCAGGCAGGGTCACCTGATGGAACGCAACTACCGTCGCGTCGCCTATGGACACTCGCAAAAGAAGAGCTGTAGCTGTGCCTTACCGGCCTTTTAAGAGGGAATACGCTCTTTTCTCGAAGGTAACTTGCAGGTTGTATTGGTATTTTTCAGCCATTCTCAAAGTGTGCTCCCGGCTCCCCAAAGGCCTTGTAGGAGGCAGGGGCTCCGCAAGCGATACATCTATAATCTTATATATAAAATTCTTGTGTCACAATGTTAGTCCACGAACTCCTCCGAAACGGCTTTATCGATTTTTACCAAATTTTATATACATATTCAGTGGGTCTGAGAATCAGCTACTCTGTACTTATTATATTGATAAGTGCATTTGTTGAATAAATAATAGTAAATTATTACAACTCGAGAAAACGACGACCATGATAGCGATGGGCGTATATGCCATGGTGACATATTTATTTAGTCACTACAATAAAATAATACGGGCGATATACTTATACTATATTATGGCAAAGAAACGTTTGCCGGGACAGCTAGTCTATATAATATAAAAGAAAGTTGTGTTAGTTACGCCACTTATAACTCAAGAACGGATGAACCGATTTGGCTGAAAATTGGTCGAGAGGTAGCTTAGAACCAGGAATAGCAAATGGGATACATTTAGTCCCGGAAAAATGTACGGTTCCCGCACAATAAACTTTTATGATTTTCGCCTAAACTATTCAATCGATTTTGATGAATTTTGGTATGGAGATACTTTGAGTGTCGGGAAAGGACAAGGGATACTTTTGGTCCCGGAAAATGTACGGTTCCCGCACAATAAACTTTTATCTCAAGAACGGATAAACCGATTTGGCTGTAAATTGGTGGAGAGGTAGCTTAGAACTAGGAAAAGGACATAGGATACATTTTATCCCGGAAAAATGTACGGTTACTGCATAATATACTTTTATGATTTGCGCGTAAACTATTCGATCGATTTTGATGAATTTTGGTATGGAGATACTTTGAGTCTCGGGAAAGGACAAGGGATACTTTTGGTCTCGGAAAATGTACGGTTCCCGCACAAAAAACTTTTATTATTTTCGCCTAAACTATTCAGTATATTTTTATGAAATTCGGTATGGAGATACCTTGAGTCTCGAGAAAGGACAAGGGATACTTTTTGTCCCGGAAAATGCACGGTTCCAGCACAATAAACTTTTATGATTTTAGCTTAAACTATTTAATCTATTTTGATGAAATTTGGCATGAGGATACTAATTTTAATCTATTGTTTTCTTAATTATACCAATTCGAATTAAATAATCATTGTTAAGACAGGAAAATGTCTGTCGGGTCAGCTAGTAAATAATAAATTGTTTTTAGAAATGTCATCAGACATCAGCATGAAGACAATCAAATACTTTATTGTCTTGGATCTGTCAAAAATGTGACTTTTAAGGCTCCTCTCGCAAAAAAAGCGTGCAGATGAAACCACTTTTCACCGGCTTTAACAGAGAAATTATATCTGAAAAAAATTTTTAGTAATCTACATGATATGATACGTAACGTGGTTTTGCCATATTTTTTCTATCGGTATCACATAATAAAGAAATAAAAAACCAAATCACCTCCAAATCGTTGAATGAAACCACTTTACTCCTTCATTATTTATCAAAAGAATATATAAAAATATCTACTGCCTTGCAATACATAAGTTGATAATTTGGTTTTTTTTTTTTACTTTTTTGAAATATGCATTATATTAAGCCTTAAAAAGGTTTTTTCTCCTATTTCGCCCTATCATGGACGCGGCGAGCGTCGTAACCGCCACCGTACAAGGCGCGCTGTTATGAATGTTATTTTAATGTCATTTACGTCGATATTCGCACTGACAGACAATGATCAAGGTCATTGGCGGATATACATAGAGGCCTTAACAAAAAAGTTTGAGAGCCGCTGCTTTAGACAAAGGGCTAGGGGCTAGTGGCTGTAATCGCTCAAGATAGGTCAGTTTTAACACAGAATCAGACTTTGTGTTTGTACTGAATAAATGTTTACTTACTTACTTACTTACTTACTTTGAGTATACAAAATATTTATTTGTGTTCTTTAGCAAAAGTTTCTTGATTTGAAGACTACTCTCAAAAAAACTCAAGTAAAAGTTAGCCCTAACGAATACGCTGCTTTTCAGTCCAAAAGAACATTATCTATTCCCTAAAGTCCTAAACTCTTAAAAGCGACAGCCGAGGCCCTTTTAAATATTTTAAACGTTAAAATATTCCAGAAATATTTAAGTAGCAGAAAAATATTTTTACCCAATCCAAACATTTGTATTATAAATTGTTGATTGAATTTGAAATGTTTAAGCTCGGCCGATCACAGGCTGTCGCTTGTCATAACATTTCTTCGGCGTGTATTTCTGTGCCATGTTTGAATGCCATTTGGGATTTATTGAACGGTCTGAATAACTTCGATATTTAATAATACATACGGAAAGGGATCAAACTCTCTACTACAGCGGTCCTGCATTTTTGACGGACCCCCGAGAAAAAAATGTTTTGTCTTTGAATTTATTTTAATTATCTCCAGACTCCATGCAATTGTCTGATATGACATTTCTGAAAACAATTTTAATGTATGGCTCGCACTCGCAGAGCCTAAGGGGTCCGCGGAGCACACTTTGAGAATGGCTGCTATACTGCAACAGAAACAAATCAAAATCGTACCGGCCGCGGCAGTAGGCAATACGGTTACGACCATTTTCCTAGTTTAAACGTACCATACGTTTAAACTAGGAAAATGATCGTAACCGTGACTTCTAATGGTAGGTATTTTTCAACTTTTTAAAGCCGCTATCCCAAACCCGCGGCCCGCCGGGACTTTATTTTTGGCCCGCGTGATGTTAATAAACCATTTTGAAATTCACGCTCACCGACAAAATAATGTAGTCATCGTTATAGTCGTGAAATTTTTTCCACTTTTAAATCGTTAATTTTAAAGAATGTTATTTTTTAACCCTAAAAAATTATCGTTGCTGCCCGCGACACCAAGACCAAAACATGTTTGTGGCTCGCATGAAAAAAAGATTGGGGACCACTGTTGGCCAATGAGAAACTTTCTTAAAAACCGTAGCGAAAAGCACTCTACCGCTACCCAATAGTACCGCCCCTACTCTTCTTTTTACGACTCGAGAACTCCAGACATAAAGGTTGAGTAATCAGCGTGACAACCGGAGCTCACTTTCATCGTCACGTATGTGTCACGCCGTCGGTGTCACGCTATATTGTGTTTGGCGTGAAGTCAACACGTCACGGAAGTCGCGGCCAAGGGCGGGCTATTACCATCGCCAATATTCACTCATTTTGTGAACTTAAGTGCGCCATTTTTAGACTTCGCCTCTAACGATTGTAATCGTGTTTTACTAATCGCTTTCGTGTTTGCATCGATCAGATTAAGGTATGATGATACTTTCGCTATTATAATAATAAGATGTATTATTATTATAATAGCGAAAGTATATTTCTGTCTGTTACCTACCGCTGAACGTATCTGAAAGAAAGATGGTGTAGATATAGTTCCAAGAAGAAAGGGAGGGAACTTTAGAATGTTATTATCAAAATTTTGGGAAAAGTTGTATGGTTGAAAAAAGTTGGCGCCTCAGTAAGATCCAAAGCCACTCTCTAAATCTATTTAGTAGGTACTGTATTTTCAATTTGATAGTAATCGGACTAGATAGAACTGGGATTAAACAGTAGAATCGTGAAACTGATCTCCCGTAGGAAGGAAATTTAAAAGTTGTATGACATAAACATTCTTTAACTATAACTACAACTAGTTACCTATAGGCTATAACTAAAAAACGATACCTTTATGATTATCATGCCATCATTTACAAAGGTTAATATTATATACCCTGTTAAATGGTTATATATAATATATAGGTCTAACTAGTAGATTAAAATATTTCTCATTTCCCGGTAGATATATCATAAAAATCTGTTCCGGCAATGTCAGGCAATGGGCATTGTCCAAAAAAAATCACATGTACTTTTTATATTTTTTTTTCGTTAAAATAGGGTATTTTAGGAATATAAATTAAATAATTTTGAAATTCATTGGCTAGTTTTTTCTCAATAAATTTTTAGAGTTTCGCTCGACGTCATCATCGGCGGCCAATTGACCTCTGCAGTATGTTTAGATTTCCTTTCAATCTTATTTATAATGGCTGGTTCGTCAAATGCAAGTTATCATTATGTGAAAGCTGATACGAGAAGCTTACCAAAAGTTCGAAACGTAATGTTGGTCGAATTTATTGCTTATTTAACGCCATTGAAGGTCAAACTAAGGTTAAACATATTTGTTCAAAAATAAAAGTAACTAATGGGTATTTTTTTCTTTTATATACAGAAAAACGATCACTGACCTTATTCCTCGAAATGTTTTTGTAATGAGCAAAATTAAAAAAAAATTGACAATCCCCATTATAGGTCTTATCGCCCACATAACTCACAGGTTAGGTATGAGAAGTATACCTCGCGCACAAGCCCATCAAGCCCCATACGAGCACCGGTGATCGCGACAACAATAGAATACAATAGCATTTCCAAGAATCCCCGATCGTAGGATGGAAACTTGGAAAAAATGGAAAGGGGAAAAGCAGTATTTTATTTTAGTTGTCTCAGGTGGGGCGAGGAGTGACAATGTTTTTTTTTTTTGACGTGACAACGTCTTATAATTCGACTAGCGACCCGCCCCGGCGTCGCACGGGTATAAAATATATAGCCACAAAAAATATATGCCTATAGCCTTCCTCAATGAATGGGCTATCTAACACTGAAAGAATTTTTCAAATCGGACCAGTAGTTCCTGAGATTAGCGCATTCAAGTTAGCCCTTTCAAATAATTTCCGCCGTTTTTTCCACATTTTCCTCTACTTCTTCGCTCCTATTATAATGTCTTAGCGTGATAAAATTATAGCCTATAACCTTTCTCGATATATGGTCTATCTAACACTGAAAGAATCATCAAAATCCGTTGCGTAGTTTTAAAGATTAAAGGGAACAAAGGGACATGAGGGAAAAAAAGCGACTTTGTTTTATAATATGTATAGATATAGAATATGGGCTGCGCGCACGAAAAAACATGACACAATATGTGGCGTTACCTCGCTCTGACTCTGAGGCGTTCCATTTACGGCTATGACGTTGTCACGTTCAAATATCGTCAGTAAACCGACTTTACAGACAACCGAGTTCGAGTCGAGTTCGAGTCGAGTTCGAGTCGAGTTCGAGTTCGAGTCGAGTTCGAGTTCGACACAAAACACTACTCTCCAACCGTATTTTAGGATCAATTTCGGAAGCTATTTATAATATAAGGGGGCAAACGAGCTAACCGGTCACCATTCGGGATGGAAAGTAGCTGCCGTCATCCATAGACACTCGGCATATCAGAAGAGAGAAGATCAGCCTTTTAAGATAGGTACACTTAAGGGAACTTTACGACAAACGCACTGAAAACTGCCACTTATCAAGGTGATGAGGGTGGTATATCTTTGGCGTGGAACGATGGCAAGAAATTGCAGGAGGTATGATATATAATTATATCTTGGCCTCTTGGCGCACAGTTTTAGTGCCATACTTTAGTTAACGTCTAACACTTAACAGTGACAAGTGACTAACTCACACTCATCCCTTTAGATAGCTCAGGCTTAGAACTTTAGGTTTCAAATATCGTGCCTTAGATCATATTTAATGTCATATCATTGAGTAATATTAAAGATTTGAATTGCAAATATTAGAAACCTCAGTCACCCACTACTATTTCGCGAGGTCATAGTGTCTTTGAACCTTATTTAAGAATCCATAGTACGTTATACAGCAGGGTTTCTCAAAGTGGGGTACGCGAACCCCTAGGGGTTCGCCATTCGACGGCAGGGGGTTCGCGACGAGATTTACGTAATGGTGTCTTGATAACTGACAAGCACGCATGGCTCTTTTGCCATTTTGTTTGTTAACTTTTGTTCAAATAAAAAAAAAATTTTATTTCATTACTTAGTAAGGGGTTCGCTGTCACCTGGAAATTTTGCCAGGGGTTCGTGGAGTCGAAAGTTTGAGAAATCCTGTTATACAGTATCCGTTAGTCTAAATATTTATAGAAATACATGTCTTTATATATCTGTACAGTAAACTTTATTTAAATATTTTAATTAAGATCAGTACATATCTTTTTTCGACAGAGTCCGTTCGAATGAAAAAGACGCGCTCAAAATTCCTCAAAATTGTTTCAAGTAAATTGAAGACGTAAAGCAAAATCCATTCATACAAAAAACGAACATTTTCAAAATTGTTAGTTACCCACTTCTTCCTTACGTAGGTACCTGTAACCTGCTTATGGACGCCCCCATGGATTCAAAACGAGCTACAAAACTATACACAACTACAAACTAAACTTAAAACTGCTTTAAATGAACTCTACAAACTTAGTTTTCATTAAAACTTGCGGCGCATTTTTTATACGTTCGAGGAAATTCGAGAGGCAATAAGAGTTTTCAGGTTTATTCAATATCCACCCACCACGGGGATACGAATGCGAAAGTTTGCTTCAATATTTCATAACTCATTTGCTACCTACCTAGTACCCACCTAGGTGCCTTCTATCCTATGTCCTTTCCGGGACTAAAAGTATTTGCATACCAAATATTTTTAGCAAAATCGGTTCAGCGGTTTGATCGTGAAAAGGTAACAGCCAGATAGACTGACAGACGGGCAGACAGGTCACAGGACACACTTCCGCATTTATAATATTGATGATGACACGTACATCACAATGCAAATTACATTAACTGGTTTGTAAGTTGTGCCCATAAGGATATTATGTATCACGCGTCGCCTAACGGTATATTATTATAGTCTAGATTTCTTTCAGATATTCTACATTCTATAACGGATTTTAAAAAAAGACGAATAGAGCCGATAGACCACAGTCTACATCCGTCGATATATATATAATTTTATTTATTCTGTACTCGATTCTGCTACGTACGGTCTACCTAATATCAGCTGGCTTTTGATATTAGATTGAATAGAACTGTGTGTGAAAACTGTGAAATTGGTACAGTTTAAAACCTTATCTAATGAACAGTTTTGGCAGAAAATAAAAGGAGTTTACATATTTTTAAAATTTTTATTTCATTTATTTAAAGTTAAGTAATCATTAAATCGCGGAGTGCGGCCGTTATTCTGTTCATATCCATCCTGTAGACACCTACGCGCTCAGGTGCGTTCACATAAAATTTATTCGCAGCCAAAATAATAAACAATCATTTCCTCCCCTTATTTTTATTTATTGACCTACAAAAGTTTATGATTGTATTATATTTGAATATCGACTTTATATTTTGCGACTTACGTGTTGACCTAGGAATGAAGAAATGGGTAAAATATGTGACTTTTTCACCCGACTACAGCGAAAAAGGAAGGAAAAATATTTTGAGACAAGTTTTAAGACAAGACAAGCTTTCAAGTTGCTTAGCCTTTAAGACTGAGGACTGAAAATAAGTGAAATAACTATTATGCGACTTTTTCACCCGAATATAAAGTGAAAAAGGAAGGGTAAACATATTTTGGGACAGACTAGCTTGTAAGTTGCAATAAATAATATCTGTAGGTATCATATGGACTAGATCCAAAGGTCTTCAGGCAAGGATGAAAAGCGCTATACAATGTTAGACAAAAGTAAACTAGTATTTTGATCGCATACTTCTGTAGATATTTTAGCCAAACTATCATCTCCTTTCGGTCATGATTACTTTAATGGAAAATCCACAGCCAAACAGGAACCTCCTTCTATTTTGGAAGTCAGTAAAGGTTAATTCAAAACACGTTTTATTATCTCACAAGTCATCTAAAATGTACAACAAAGTTAAGAAGAGTACGCCAAAGAACTCGCGACATTAAACTTGTGCGAGCACTCACAAGAGTCACAAGAGCAACTCATAAAGAAGAATTGAGCTTAATGTCACTTTAGTTTTTACCCGAACACAGGAAGGAAAATGATTTTGGTAGTATGTATATTTTTTATACTGTAAGCTTTGTCCCACCAGTCACCACACATTCCCGTCGCTGTAGTACCTCCTGTGTCGCCAGGATCGACAGCGGTATCAAACCCTTTGATATGATCTCAGGGAGCCCGAGGGTGCTAAAGCTTTAGCTAATACTAAAGCTTTCTTGGATCTCGCAAGGAAATAAAGAAAATAATTGGCAGAATATTTATGTTTATTTGGACATAATTTAATATAGCCTGATCCAGTGGAGGTGACATTTATCAACGGGAATATTACGCAAGCAGAGGGCGCTACTAACACACATGACAGTAAATAATTAGACCAAAATCCTACGTGTTCATCAGAATAAACCAAACTCTCTGTTTTCTGTCTTTGCTGGTGCTGGACTCTAGCGTGAAAACATTGAAAAATTATATCTAGATTCTAGACATAAAAAGGCGAGAAAATGAAACAGACAATTTTAGCGAGGTAAGCGCTCTTATTAAAACCTACTGTTATATTAGGTAAGTTAGCCTAAAAATAGATACTAATTTACCAACATCGATTGAAACTTTTAAAGATGAATATTTAATAAACAGTTATTAGTATCATTATCGTAATCGTACAAATAGATCGAGGGCACAAACGTCACACAGTATAATAAATATACAGTAGACCATCTTCGAACTAAAGATTAAAATGTCCGAATCGATATCGCCCACTTAAAAACGTGATTCCATAATGTAACTTAAGAACGCAGAATAACACTCCTATATTATATCCTTTCCTTTTCTCATGGTATCTTCATACTAAATTACATCAAAACGTTGACAGACGGACAGACACACTTTCGAATTTGTAAGTAAGTATAGCTACCGTTTGTTATAGCTACATACAGCATAATAGCTGCTCTACAGCATACAAAAAAAATTGAACTTAACAGTAACTGTTATCTTTATTAATTTTATTGTGTTTCTTGACGCCCGCGCGTGCTCTACTTATCTTATCCCGCGCAGCTAAAATAAAACTTTAACACAAAACTAATTTTACATGTATTTAAACATGTACATTGTACATTGTAAATTCCTAAATTTTGCTTTTAATATAAAAGTTAAAATAAAACTCAGTTAGGTCTGCTACTTACACAACGAACTCAAAAAGAGACAAATCACACGTCATAATATTAACTTTCCTAAAGACGTATTACTAGAACACTTTGTTTTGTTATATCCTGTATTAAGTTATTTTTGTAACTTTTATAAGTTACAAAAATTCGTTTACTTATTATTACTAGCAACCCGCACCGGCGTCGCACGGGTATAAAATATAATATAGCCACTGAAAAAATTATTAAAATTCTAATCTGTGCCAAATAACATAAAAATTGCTCCAGTAGTTCGCGAGATAAGCTCTTTCGAATAATTTTCCCCGTTTTATCCACATTCTGCTATTAGTCTTAGCGTTATAAAATATAGCCTATAGCCTTCCTCAATAAATGGGCTATCTAACACTGAAAGAATTTTTCAAATCGGACCAGCTGCCCGATTCACGATTGTCGGAAAGTTTTCACGTGAAGAGATCTCATATTCTGTCAGTATTACAGCGATTCACTAACTTCCGCGACGGAATGAATCCGAAACCAAAGAGAATAATTGACACTAGTTTTTTTTTGGCAATAAGTGCTACGGCATATTTATTATAAAGCCTTGGTTATTCATCAGACAGGAAAATAATTATCTTTTTTCCTGCACCTCTTAATTTAATGAACAAAATTTTTAAAACTAAGATTAGTCTTACCTTACAAAAATATATATTTCAGCTGCGTTTTAATCAACAATTGATTTTGAGTGTTTCATTGAATATTAAAAAGCTACTCATTAAAAAAAAATTATACAAAACACTTCTTACATTCGTGAAATCCAGTAAAAAAACTTCGAAAAAGTACACGTTATAGCAACACACACTAAATAACGCACAATAGCCGAAAATATACTAATCGCCCATAGTCTATATTGTAGTATTTTTCATTCAGAATGTAGCCAATATATCAAAGATCGTACGGCTAATGAAACTTCTTTATCCCGTCAAGCCCCATAAGGACACAGGTGACCGCGATAACAATAGTATACAATAGCATTTCTAAGAATCCCCGATGGAAGGATTATACAAAAGTTGTCTGTAAGTCAGCGAAATATTAACAAAAGAGTGCGGTAACCGGCTGGCGCTTGGGGCTTGAGTCTTGAGTGAATGGCGTACCGCGCAGTACAAAGTACAAATAGCGTGGCTGCCGACTGCCGCGGCCGCTTGGGGCTTGAGTGGAATTAAAACAAAAAATATTGTTTATGTGCCGACAGCCGAGTGACAATGACAATCTGTCAAATCTGTAAGTCGTGTGTTGACACTCTGACATTGGCAACTCACCGAGTCGGCCATTATGAAAAGAAGAAGAAGTAGTGTGTTGAGCTCCGATAAATCACAGAGTACTTTATTATAATATTATATCGGTAAATCTTGTTGTGTGAGAATACCTTTTATTTATGTGTAAAACAAACTTATTACTTACTTTAAATTTTATATACCTACTTAAGTTTTTTTTTGTTTGAAATTTGTTTTTCATTTAGTATTAGTTTTTATTACAATATATAGATACTATGGAAGTTCCAGGGTGGTGAGTATGACCTTGGAATAATAATAATATTATTATATACTTAAATAACTATTTAAAATTATTGTAAAAGCACAATAATGGTTTAACATAATACATTAAAGTATTAATCTTTCAAGCCCCATAAGGACACCGGTGAGCGCGACAACAATAGAATACAATATCATTTCCAAGAATCCCCCATTGAAGGATTAATAGTTAATACAAAATTTAAAAATTATTATACTTATTTCTAAATCTTTAAGTACCGAATATTAATACATAAAATGCTTTATAAATAAAAAATATTTATTGTTCAATGAACACTTCCTAAAGATTTAACACATAATTATTACAGTACGACATTTATTTAATATTTTAAACAAGACACGACTAACTAAGTATTAATAATTGCTTTGTTTTATTCTTATCATTAAATAATTTCATCTAACAATATCCGCCATGACACTGGTCTCGTAGTGAAAAGATTTCACGAGTCTTGGAGGTGGCGGGAACATTCCGCGAAAACGACTCTAATCCTCGGATAATTTCCCGCGGTCGGATGTCAAACTCCCATCCGCGGTGAGATCTTCTCGATTGAGGATGGCGGAAACTATTTCACTCATATAAAAGAAATGTCACTACTGTCAAAATGACAGCAAAATCGAAAAGTATTCACTTGTCATTTGCTTGAAAGTGAAATAGTTTCCGCCAGCCGGAAGATTCCGCGCGGAATCGCTTAGTGAATCACCCCGCAGAAGTTCCTGAGAGTAGTGCGTTCAAGTTAGCCCTTTCAAATAATTTTCCCCGTTTTTTCCACATTTTCCTCTATTTCTTCGCTCCTATTACTTATTAGTCTTAGCGTGATAAAATATAGCCTATAGCCTTCCTCAATAAATGGGCAATCTAACACTGAAAGAATAATCAAAATCCGTTGCGTAATTTTAAAGATTAAAAGGAACAAAGGGACATGAGGGAAAAAAGCGACTTTGTTTTGTAATAAGTATATAATATACATTATATATAGATTTATTAGAAGATGCACTATATAAATTCATTTGCGGGCTTTGGATTTACCTTCCTACTTATGAAGTAAATCTAAGCGTTGATTAAAATTGAAGGTTATATTTTTTATAGACTTTTAACATTTGCAATTATTATTGTAATTTGGTGGTTATTTCCTTGCTGCTTTTAGGAAGTATCATTATACTAAAATTACTATATCAGTACTTATTGATTAGCGATTACCATAAATTATTATAGTTATGATATTTTATTTATGTATAAAAAAAGGAATTTTCAATTTTGTTAGTCTCGCTTAAGCTGAGAACGGCTGAACCGATTTGGCTAAATTAGTCTTGAAATATTCATTATAAGAGGGGAGTGATACGAAGTTCACCAGGTCTAGTTCTACTTTCTAGTTATTAAAATATAACCACTAATTAATAATAGGATTGTACGGAGTGCACCGAAGTCTAGAATAAAATAACATACCGTTTATTCTTATTTACTTCTAGCAAGGTCCAATTTTTTGCGCTTTTAAAAACCTGCTAAACCTGATATTAATGTGATACTCGTAATAAACATAATATAAGCAAGACCTTATCCTGTTAAAATTGTTGGCTAAATTGAGCTTAAGCTAGATTAATTTTGGGATACTGTCTGATCCTAAAGACAAAAATTTAGTTATATTACATTACAATATTGTACCAATAATAAAAGTTTAATACCTTTACCTAAGCACTAGTTTTCATAAAATAACTACCAAACAAGTCAGGTCTAAAATCGAAATTATTCCTAATCAGATTATAACGTGGCGCCAAAATTTTTTGAAATCCCAAAAACCTATTAAGCGCATCACAGACGGTGAAGATAATATAAAATATATATTATCTTAGAGCATATTTTAGAATATCGCTCACCATACAAATCCTATGAACCATCACACACGACGAAGTTAATTTATATTTTATATTTTGTATCTTAAGATATGGAAATATATATTTCGTACCTTAATATTTTATCTTAAGATACGAAATATATATTTCGTATTTTAATATGTTATCTTAAGATGCGAAATATATCTTTATGAATAGGTACAGGCTGTTTTTGTGTCGAGCAGCGGGCTCATCGGTGATCGGACGCACTAGTAGATGCAGTGTTGCCAGAGCTGTATGTTAGAAAGTTACATACCTACTCTCATTCGAAAAGTAACATTTTGATGGAAAAAGTAACATTTCGGATAATTTTAAATAAAATTGACTTATAATTTATTGCTTTATTATTATTATTGCTTAAAAAGCTCATGAATCGAAATGAATGTTTCTCTTGAATTTCTAAAATACTCCTGAAACTTCTTCGTTGACAGATATTGATAAGGGTCTAAACAGACGGACTGCATTTTAACTGCAATCCAACTGTAAATTGCAGTTCAAGTGCAGTTTGAATGCAGTTGATACGACTGC
This sequence comes from Polyommatus icarus, assembly GCA_937595015.1. Taxonomy (NCBI): domain Eukaryota; kingdom Metazoa; phylum Arthropoda; class Insecta; order Lepidoptera; family Lycaenidae; genus Polyommatus; species Polyommatus icarus. The sequence goes on along the minus strand of OW569332.1, from coordinate 12,496,958 downwards.
AATGCGACTACAATAGAACTGCAAACCAAACAGTTCACACGACTGCACGCCGACAGCAACTGAACTGCAATCCGGCTGCGTGTTTGGTTTGCAGTTCTATTGCAGTCGCATTGCAGTCGTGTCAACTGCATTCAAACTGCAATTTGCAGTTGGATTGCAGTTGAAATGCAGTCCGTCTGTGTAGACCCTAAAGGTTAAATTCGCCGCAAGTTTTTCTCTTTATTATGTGAGGCTCTATCCAAATGTTTCTCCTTTTGGAATGTGCTACTGCAATCTGCATTTCACATTCTATATCAGAATCATCGTCTGAGAAGCTGTCTAACAAATCAAGAAGTAAGACAGTATCAGTTATTAGTTATCACTCATAGTCAATCACCCTGTATATAGAACTCTTACAAGGAATACGTGTGGCACCTACGCAGACTCGTAAGGAAATGAACATATTTTTAATATTATCGTATCTTAGCCGTGTGTGATAGCATAAGATACTATAATATTTTATATTTGGGCATCTTAAGATAAAATATTATATTATCTTCACCGTGTGTGATGCGCTTTAGACCTGATGTAACCAATATTAAAGTTATTTTGTAATAAACGTTAATAACAATATTACTTTAGTATAATTAATTGGTACCAGTTATTCCTTGTATAATAATTATTAACGACTTACTAGAAAAATCTAGTTACAACATAATAATTATTTGGTTATAAAATATGGGTAACAGGTGTAAAATAACAGTATCTAAGTCGAATAATAAAAACTATTTATTGACGTGACAACGTCTTATAATTCGATATGGGCTGCGCGCACGAAAAAACATGACGCAATGTGCGGCGTTACCTCGCTCTGAGGCGTTCCATTTAAGGCTATGACGTTGTCACGTTCAACTATCGTCAGTAAACCGACTTTACAGACAACCGAGTTCGAGTCGAGTTCGAGTTCGAGTCGAGTTCGAGTTTTTTATTCGTTGATCTAAGCAGTATTATGTTAATGATACTAGATGAAGCGAACAACTCGGTTTCGCCAAAATTGCACCGTTCAGTTTCAGGGTAAAAAGAATCCTTTATTATAATATCCTTTCCCGGGTTTCAAAGTCAGTTCAACAGTTTTGGCGTGATTCGTGAAGAAGTTACAGAAAGACATGCAGACACACTTTCGCATTATAGTATTAGTGTGGATTGTGCCGGTTGCAGAATATAAAAGTTCACGTACTCTATTCTCTCGTACTCTTCAGATTGGGCATGACGAATAACCATGATTGTCATATTTTATGCACATTCGTTAGGCCCGAGAATAGGTTTTTATTTACTTTTATATTGATACTAGAAATAATTTATATGGCACAACGTTTACCGGGTCAGCTAGTGATTTTAATTAAATTTCGCACTGCGATTTAACCTAGTAAAACAATGTTTAAATAATATTCACCACACCTCATTTTAATACTGCAGGTTTTTAAAGTATGAACATTTGGGGAAAATTAAATAGCGCGGTTTCCGTGTCCATTTATATATTCATTTACTTTGAGAATGAATAAAGAGTAAACCTCATTATGAAACTGAGGTGAGGGGACGTGACCGACTTTTAAATTCAAATCATTTTTTTATTTGGTTAAAATTTTGTAACACACGCTATCGAATCTATTTTTATTTTATTTATTTTACAATGTATGTACACACAAAATGAAGTTCTCTTAACTTCATTTTAAATTACCAAATATCTTTAAACTAAAAAAAGGTACATCTTATTCCAAAAATAGAATGTCTTCCAGAAGGCTTGAGTGATAAAGGAATGCGTGATTATAAAATATGTATATAAGTACAAAAATTCTAGCTTCGGTTTATGAAGTTGTAGATCTGACGAGCCAGGCGAAGCGCTAGGGCACAACCTACCTTTCTCGAAGTGTTTCGTGGTTTTTTTGAACCCTAGTAGTATTGGTTTCATCGGAATCAGTGGACTTCAGTGGAGCCTTACATCATTGCTACCGTAAAAAGAGTTCTTTTCATTCAATAGTATAAACAAAGAGACAGATTTACGAAAGAAAATGTATTAGTCCCTAATATCTGACTTGCTATTCTTTTGCATTTCTACTGTAATAATCAGCCTGGTGAAAATGAAAGTCAAGAAGTCAAATTACATTTGATTTCATTAACGATATTGAAAAATAAATGAGCATGACGTGTCCAGCCGTCTGACGTCGCGTGTCTCGGAATGGGAAGCCATAAGGAAACCTCCAAGTGCTGACTGTCCACCAATTTAGTTATTCACACGGCGTCCCAAGGTGACCAAGTATTAGAGGTCAACCTTATGACACTCCAAAACCTTTGATATTTGTCTCGTTCTTGACTTTTTTAATGCAAAACCCTCCAATTACTTTAATTACGGCTTCTAGAAGGTTCGGATATGACATGTCATAAACTTGCTCCGTTGTCGGAAGCGATGTCATCGCGTCGTAGAGAACACGTGAAATTATCAAGCCCGATTCTGTTTAATCTATTATGTACCATCGAAGAAATTGATTCATATTTCATAGGCAGTTGACGAGCCTACGCCATTTGATCGAATTATGTCAATTTAACGTTAATCGTGATCTGTCGGCTGGGTAATGGGTTTGACACAACGCGACCAAAACATAGGTCCGCCGCCTGCCTAAGAATCAACTTCTTTGATAGTACCAATAATATAACTTCGATTCAGTCTAGACTCTTATTATTATTACTTGTTGCCAGGCTTTGCACCTCTAAAAAAATTAGGTGCATTTAAAAATGATACCTAGCGGAATATCAAAGGCTACCCTACCCTCAATAATAAACAGAATACAATTTTACATCCTTGTCTAATGCGTTAGAAAAGTGTCTCGATAGAAAAGCATAAAATGTTGCCTATTCGATTTTTCAATGGTTTTATTAGAAAGGAGGTGAAAAAATAGACAAGCCGTGGCGGATACCACCTTATAATTGCCTTATAATTTACTAAATCGGGTAAATCCTGTATTTTGTAACGAGATAATGAACTTATTTTACTGCGTATTGGATTAACCAGCACTTAGACGCCATAATCTGATTACGGGAATCATCTTACCAAACATCGATAATGAAGAATTACGTCGTTAAGATTAATCCATTTTCTATGCGATAAGTCGGAATGTAACGAGTTGCGCAACTATTGTGTTCCATTCCAAGATCGTAACGTTATATTTTTTATTTATTTATATTTGCGATTTATTTCAGGCTTTGCGGGCATATTACAAATACCTTACAGACTAGCATACTGTATTTAATATATTTATATATATATTCATATAATAAATACCTTAAGGACTAACATAATACATATTTATTATTATTCATAATAATTAGGGAGTGCCTCCGCTGCCGGCGCCGGCTTCCAAAAATATCAGTAATGGGAGCCGGCGGTAAGTACACTGCCGGCAGCCGAGATATAAAAAAAACAACGGCTGCCGGCGCTGGCACTCAAAATGGGAGCCGGTGATAATGCGTAAAGCGCTAGGTTCCAGTCCCGATACACAAATTTTAAAAAGAAATAAATATAATCTCAATTAATATATTCGACTTAACCGACTTCCAAAGGTGAAAGTTAGTTAAGTAGGTACCTATTTGTTCGGCTGTGGGTACATATTTTAGTTTTTTGCGATGCATTTTCTTAGCTTATTAGCTTTACCTTAGCTACCTTTTTTCAAAAAAGTAAGATTTTGCACCACAGCTACAGTTATAAACCCCGTGGTATAACTTCTGAAGGTACTGATCAGAACTTCAGATTCCTTATACATGTTCTAGAGAGTTTCAGCGTTGTTTAAAGAAGCAAAGATATTGTATTATGCATTTATGCTACTATGCAGATCACATTTATCAGCATCATCAATACCACCATTAACCTATCAAGATTCAAGCCCCATACGAGCACCGGTGATCGCGTCAACAATAGAATACAATAGCATTTCCAAGAATCCGCGATCGAAGGATTCAAATATGCATCCTACACAATATGACTATTTATGACCTTATTATTTGTACTTTTCATACGTCTTTTCGCTCAAGACTGATGTTTTTGATCATTATTCTGTCATTTGACAAGCGATGTTTGCCGAATAGGTGCCGGCAGCCTATTCGGCAAACATCGGTGACTTCGACAAACTTCGGAGTTCGGAAAACAGCGCCGACAGCTATTTGAGCAACCGACGCCGGCAGCCATTGCGGCAACCGGCGCCGGCAGCGGAGGCACTCCCTAATAATTAATAATATTATAAATGCGAAAGTATATCTGTCTGCTTGTTACCTCTTAACGCTCCAACCGCTGGATCGATTTTGCTGAAATTTGGTATGGAGATAACTACTTCAATTGATTACCGGGAAAGCACATAGGATACTTTTATGCCGGAAGAACGATTCCCGCGCGATCAACGAATTTTGGCGCAACGGAATTGCGAGCATCATCTAGTAAGTATCTTGCAATGACAAAATGTAGTTTTATAATTTTTATAAAACTACATTTTGTTATTATCACGGGTAGGTATTGTGATACGCATTCCCGACAAAAAATTATGACTCAATCACAATAAAATATACAACGTAAACAACGATATTAAACACCCCGTAAATTATAAAGTGTTGACAATATGCTCAACGAAGCTCATCATAACAACATTTCTATTATCCAAATCCCAAATCTAGTCCCAAATTTTTATCTTCGCACTAGGATTTTAGACGTTCATAAACTGCAAACTACGAAGCGATTTTTATAGTATTTTAATTCGCCGAATGAAATCTTTCTTAATCTCTTGATAGTTCACAGATCTACATCGAGAACACATCTCCCAGATAGATTATACTATTTTTAGATAATAAGAGTTGGCATTTCTCAATAGTAGAATGTGGAGGTTTATTGCCGCACTTAAATATATTTAATGATGATTAAAATTTAATTTAATGAAGATTTTGGCAAATGATTATGAGGCGTAAGGGTGAGGCCCAAACGTGCGTAATTTTGTGAGTCGTGAGTCGCAGAATTTTGGTCTCGTAAAATATTATATCTTTTCATACAAATCATGACTCACAAAATTACGCTCGTGTACAGGACGAACAGGACTTTTGTATAAAACTGAATGCAGCAGAATTTCTGCCACCCGAAATTCTGCGACTCACAACTCACAAATTACGCATGTTTGGCTTCACCCTAAGTCAAAATCTTGATTTATTTACAAGTAGGTTATTAATATTTGTCTATGAGTGCAGCAGTTAGAGTCAATACCAAAGCCTTCAAGCCCCATAAGAGCACCGGTGATCGCGACAACAATAGAATACAGCATTTCCAAGAACCCGCGATCGAAGGATTAAAACAAGGGCCCGCTCCTTGCGATTTGATTCAATTCATAATATTTAGTGACTAGGCCTAGTTTACTAATATGCTCTGGCATCAACTCAGTTGTGTCATTAGTATTAAAATGTATGTCCTATATTTGAACATTGTTACATATGTGGACACAGCGTGACGCGCATGGACTGGGATCAGGGTTACTAATTAATCTATACTCACACTGTTGTATCCTAGTTCCTGGAACTTAATTGATTTCATGATCAAAGTATGACTACAGAGCAGGGTACATAATATTCATGGACTATGGAGCGCGTGGCAGCAGTTTTGCTAGAAAATTGAATAACATTGGAGACATTTTTAGTCATAAGTTTTTTTTTCGAACATTAGATTTAGTACCCAGCAAATCCAATGTTCGAAAAAAAACTTATAACTAATGTCTCCAATATTATTCAATTTTCTAGCAAAACTGCTGACACTCCATAGTCCATGAATAAGCTTGAAGTGACATCTTGAAAAACAAATAAAACTAGTATAGAGAAAGATCGCTTGTTACTAGGTCATTTGGAGTTTGATTCTTTGTTACTTTCAGAGTTGTTTCTAAATTCCGATTCTTAGCTGAATTGGAAGAAAGCTAAGTGGAAATTTTGTTACAACGGCACTGCCGTTTTTATTAGAGATCCATACCATGTATGGAATCGGTATAATTTGCATTATTCTATGACATTCTGGCACCCAAATGTGGACATTGCAGCAGGAACTAATTTAAATACGTTATTCAACTCACAACGTTACGTTGAGGACAGGAAAACTGTGGCCAGTATCCTGCTATCGAGCACTCAAATCAACACCGTACCTTCATTAAAAATACGTGCCTGCTTTATTAGGGCTCCTCTGGGAAGTATATTTTAAAAGCATCGACCACATTTGCTCGTCTTCCAGAAGTCTGAAAAGATGCGTCTTGTCGCCAAAATTTACTGCCTGATGAATTTATTATTTTATGTTCCAATATATAAAATGTTGGTTTTGTTTAGGGAATGCAATCTTGGACCAAGATTGACTGTACAAGATCTTAGCGTCTTTTTTCTGAATCAAGATTCGTTATTTCGAGATCTTGTTGAGATTCGAGTCGAGATCTTGGTCGCAAATCAAGATTTTCGGGATTTTCGAGATTGAGCAGAATAATTGAAAAAAAAAAGCGTTTTTTTGCTGCAAATTGATAGTAACCAGTATTTTAATATTATGTAAATTGTGTTAGATGTTTGTTTGACCTTCTTTAATTGTTAATGAAGTTCGAAGGAAAATAAATTGGTTATTTAGTAGGTCGTTTGCAAAGATAGCAATAAAACTCCTCGAAGTTTGTCAAAGGCGCAAATTCGCTATAATTCGGACGAAAAACTTTTACACAAAGTCTCTTTTATCGGTAAAATTCACGAATTTGTTAAGTGTCGACGTATACTTGTCTAAATTACTTCGTCTTGAAGTTTATGAATTCTAAATTAGAGCCATTAAAAGATCCAAGCTCAATTTATAGTCTTTACAGTCTAACTTTACGCACAGTGCCTCCGCTAGATGATAAGGCTTTAAACTTTTAGAATATTTAATATGTACCTACCCCCCAACATCCCCCCAACAATAATTGAGATCTGCTGAAACCACAGCATCGCAGCTTTAGCTGTCCAAAATCATCTTTAGGTATTTCTGTCATTTAATCCAGTCATTGATGGTCTGGCAATGGTTCTGGTACTCTTTTAACACTAATTTCATATATCCAAAATTAATTACAGGTTGACGTCATCGAAGACAGCCAGGCGTGATGGTTTTTATGCTCCATTGTGCCTAACGAAATAGTCTATTTCTGATCCAGAATTGAGTTGGGGACGCCTAGGGCAAAAGCTTATGAACCACATAAGTATTTAATGTTTATCACTACAGAAAAGACGTATAAACCCAGTCCTTCCTAGACCGATGGTTACTGGACCATTATGTCCTGAAGTTTTTTGTCCAGTATTTCTGTGTTGATTTTCTCAGGCTTTGTACCAATCAATATGCATTTCCTCATTGCTAAGATGGCACAAGAGAGCCAGCTGCTGCTAATACAGTGGCAACCTTTCCACCTTATACACATTAAATATGTATGATCCATTGTTTATTTGTGTATGAGCCTGCGTCACAAAGGCATATTTTATTCGAATTTAATAATTTATCATTTTAACTGGCATTCCTCTTGTTATTATAATATTATGTATAAATAATATAATATATAATCGTAAGTAACAGGAAAGTATTATTCTCTTATTCATAATAATAATATTAATATTATTATCCTATTACTAGTAGTTACTAATTACATACAAGTTAAAACAAATTAGAAGTGTCGGTTCCTATTCAAAACATGTCGAGGTTTATCACTTGGATTCTCATTGTTTACATTACAATGATGAGTACACACTTAAAATTTTATTTCTAACAGCTGAGGACTAGCAATTATAATCGAAGCAACATCTGCAAATACCTTAGATAACAGTTTTTTAATGTTTGCACTAATTTTATATCCGAAAGCTCTAGTAAACTAGTTCACTCGAAGCACATTAAGAGTGCCAACTCCTGCCAACTAAGTGAAATCAATGTTTTTATCTACTTTTTACGGCTCGCCGGCTACAATAAAACACGAAATCTACACCAAAATGTTCACCGTAACCGGAATCACTAAAAGTTCAAAGACTTCGGCAGCAGCGTCGCGAAGCCCATCGTAAATCACTTCACATCAAAGCACTCCCAGCACGCGCCAAACCGAGTTACTGTTATATTTTGAAAATAGTTAAGTTGGCGCCTTACCTCTATAGGAAGTCCTCGGGGGCGACGTCCCTCCAGACCGACGGACGGAGCGGGCGCCTCGCTAACATAAACACACAACAAGCTCGAGAATGAGATCGGAACTAGGAACTATAAAGTAAAATACCACCATACACTCACAGTCGTGCACTGAAATCCAATTTTCGTGTTTGTTATTTAACAGGGGTTAAGGTTTACAAGCGCGCATGTCACTTCAATTCATAAATGTTTCGACGAGCTCTAAAACGGTGTCTCCCGCGGCGGTCGCTCGATGACTGCCGGGTTGCGGCGGGCGGCGCGGCGAGCGGCCCGCGTCGCGCGCCGACAGTTGATACCATTTCATTTTGGTCGCATTATCGCACTCGACGGAGCTCGGAGGTAGGAGTCCGCGGCCCGCCTGACCGAGGGAGAGATGAGAGGGTTGGAATGCACTGCAGGTGCCACTTCAACATGCTTACTTTATATAGGAGCATTACGCATACAATAACATTATTTGAATGAATGAAAAGTGCTTGATTTGTATTGACTATTGAACGACATGTGAAGTGCAGATTAAACTTTTAAACAAACTGCAGAAAAGTACCTACCGTTTATGACCACAGTCAGTTTTGACCTTATTTTTGACAGTGATTCATAACTAGTAGGTAGGTATACTGGATCGGTTAACCACTCACTGTAGGTACATATTAATCTACCCCATTATCAATCAATAAAGAATGACCTACTTATGTAGGTAACGTTTAATTGTTTTCATTTAAGTATCAATTTAATTTATAGCAGCCTTCATTCGAAATTCCAGTGAAGCAATTCATCTCCCTCCCAGCTTATGAAATTTTAATATGAGGGTGAGGCGTTACAAATCTTCCGGCTTCTATCCTACCTCCAGTGGCGGATTTGCAGTCCTGGCCGCTGTAGGCCCCAGGCCATGTGCCGCCCTTTTCTCAGCACCCATCATTACTAGATACATAGTTCATGAATTCCTTTATTCCCATTTTTACCCCCGACAAAAAAGAGGGGTGTTATAAGTTTGACGTGTCTATCTGTCTGTTTGTCTGTCTGTGTGTGTATCTGTCCGTGGCAGCTTAGCATTCAAACGGGTGGACCGATTTTGATCTAGTTTTTTTTTTGTTTGAAAGCTGACATGATCGAGACAGTTCTTAGCTATAGTTCATCATCATCAGCCTGCTCAGTGCTGGAAAATCGCAGTTTATCTGGTTCGTGAATGGCCGTTAACAACTTGCAGTTGTTTTATGAGTTTTATATTTTGCATTCTGGGTCGTGATATTAATGAATAGCATACACATTAATAGTTGACCTGGTGCTGCAGCATCACCTGGTAATCAATAGGATACCCAACTCCTCACCAACTTAGAGCAGAGGTTTCGTGTTTGGGCTCATTTTGTATCAGTAAGGCGTAAATAAACCGAGATTCAGATATTGAGACCTTATCCACTATTAAAATATAGAGTCCGTCCAGAGTCGCGCCCATTGTCACTAGCTTCACATTGCAGTCGCACGGCGCATCTATTATAAAAAAATTTACACGATTTGCCGCCCCCTATATTTGGCCGCCCTAGGCCCGGGCCTACTGGGCCTTAGGGTAAATCCGCCACTGCCTACCTCCCACAAGATTAAAATATTATAATATTATATACTTACTGTTTTTGATGTTATTTGTCAAATTATCTATATTTTTGACAGGATTTAGAATTATAACCTAGGGCCTAGGAGGACATATCACGTTAACCATAATTCACCAACCAGAAAAGTTAACTCCCCTAAAAACCTAAATTAACCAGTTTCTTACATCTCAATGGTTTCTGAGGTATTTTTCCTTTGACTCGTGCCTTGCAAGGGGGGACAATAAAGAGGTCTATACATCAGGCACACTGATGCAGGCACTTCAAATGGCTAATTTGTATTTGCGTATTTGATGTATTCGCCAAACAATCACCATGTGTAGACGGTATGTTTGACAAGTATTGGCCTTATTTGCCTATTTGACAAATATGACCAATACCAAATTCACCTTTGTCGGTTTTTGACGCACATCAAAAGAGTCAAATAGGCAAGTACAGCCACAAACTAATAAGAGATACTACGGATACTACAGCTCGACAAGGTTTTAAATGAACGTGGCGAAAAAAGGAACTAACGCTGCCATCATACAAAAACGTCATTTTTGACAGTTCTCCTTTACGAGCAGCGCCACCACCCAAGTTCATTTAAAACATTGTCGCAACTCGCACTGTAAACAAAATCAAGTAAAAGTTTGGTATTTGACGTCCATGTGTGGAAGGCCTTATTTGCCTTTATCTGCTTGTTTGTGTATACGTCAATAATTTTGCCAAATGCAACAAACAGCCAATAGCAAATACAAATAGCCATATGAAGTGCCTCCATGAGCATCTGATGCACTATTGAGCAAAGTTGGGGATCTACTGTTTTGCCCAGATAGTACTTTTTTGGGTAGCCTGGTCTCTCGTTAGTAGTGTGTTTTCGGGGATTCTGGATCACGATTCTGGGTCCACCCCACCCCCCGCTCGCGGGTCGCAAACTTTCTCGATCAATTTTTGTCGGTTCGAGCGGCGACGTCGCCTAAAAAAAAAAAAAAAAGAGTTTGGTGTCAAAATAGGGGTTTTGAAGCACGCTGGATCGATATATGCGATCCGTTTCTGCGTATTTGCACTAGTTTCGAAGTTAGCTTTTGTGTTTAACCCTCATTATCTACTATCACCACGCTCCATTGTTCCTTAATGATTACAATGGCTACTTATTGCATTGTTATGCTCGCCTCGGTGTCCTATTGTTCTGACTATCGGTTTATCGCTTACGTCACCTCACTTTCTTACAAGATTTTAAATAAATATGAATGATAATTAACTAACGAATTATTGCAAATTAAAAGTACCTAATAATTAATTATGTAGGTCACCCAATCATTCAATGGACTTCGTAAACATACGACGACGCGGTGCGCAAACTGAGTCTTTTAGATTTTAAATAAATATGAATGATAATTAACTAACGAATTATTGTAAATTAAAAGTACCTAATAATTAATTATGTAGGTCACCCGATCATTCGATGGACTTCGTAAACATACAACGATGCGGTGTGCAAACTGAGTCTTTTAGATTTTAAATAAATATGAATGATAATTAACTAATGAATTATTGCAAATTAAAAGTACCTAATATTTAATTATGTAGGTCACCTGATCATTCGATGAACTTCGTAAACATAGGAGGCCCCGGCGCGCAAACTGAGTCTTTTTTTTAACAATATATTTATTAAAGCTAAGGTTAAAATAAAACTTTGGTTTACTTTCAAACAAATTATTTATTTCGTATTACATACCACAGTTCATAAAACAAGATTCAAACATTTTATTCAAAAACATATCATTTTTAAGTGTGTCACTACCAAATTCAGTCTGAAACTCAGACAATGACTTGTTATGAAACTTATATAGCAAGTACATTAAACAGTACTCTCCACACACAGAAGTCCAATCATTTTGTAGCCTGATAGTATTATAACGCCATTTTCTTGCATGTCTATTCAAAAACATTTTGTGCATTCCCGTAGGGAAGCGACCATATGTATCAAAATATTCACCGATGCCATGTTTGTCTATGTGAATAGCTATCCAGTGAGATCCTGGTTTTGAGTCCGGGTCCAAATTGCTTATAAGATATGTAGGAGTCGTTATATGCATTGGCAATCGATTCGCGGCATATACGCTATTTTTTAGACTTGGATGAATCTTTTTTAAGCATGATTTTAGTTGTAAAGTATCCATTATTCGTTAAAAAAAGACTTATTCATGCACTCTATCATATGATTCACACGCAAGTGAAGATACATCAAGTTAATTTGACTGTGTCATACACAAGAGGAACCGCGAATTTTTTTTAACTTAAAGTATTTTGGATTCTTAGAACTAGATAATGTGCAATAGTTATTGGTATTGGTAAACTAGAATAATTACATTAATGGTTTACGTGATTAGTTAATGCGTTTACTATCTAAATCAGTGGTGCCCAACCGGTGGCTCACGGGTACCTGGTAGTCCTCAGCCTGTTATCTAGGCGTCCGTGAACAATATGGGTCAAAAGTACCAGTTGGACACCACTGATCTGCAGTGACTAATAGTTGTGTTTAATAGTATAAAAGAGAGAAATAATTTTTAAAACGATACATTTAAGTGCAGTACAGTGAAGCTATTGTTTATAACTATTACAGTTTATACTCAGTGTCTGTGAATTTTAGTGTTCATAAATATGGAGGTAAGATATCTTTATTTATTTTGCTTTGTTTCATATGACTCATGTATTTTTAATTTTAGTATTCTAACAGTTATTTTAATTAATTTTACAGAACAATTTTGAAGAAAATACTTACAAAGCATTCTACTTCACATCTCCTGATAGTGAAACAACCGACTTAGAAATAATATCCAATCCAAGTAAAAAAAGATCAGCATCACCGCTTGCAAGGCTAGATGATCTATTTGACGTCCAAAAAAGCAAAAAGAAAAAGCTATCGTCGTCAGTTTCACGAATGCAAAAGAATGGAAGCACAGCATTCATCTCTACCAATGCAGATGATGAACAAAATGCTTCACATTTAATAAAAATTGAGGTTTACGATTTGAAGAAAATATCAAAGATCCCAACGAATGAACATTGGAAAAATACTGAAACCAGAATCAAATTATACACTTCTAAAACAAACAAAAACTTTGAACCCATTCAAAGATTAATTTTTGATTTAACAAAAGAGATTTGTACAACTGAAAATTGCAAAAAATATAATTTTAACAATAACTAAGTCACTCTATTGTTCTATTCAAGATTATTAGCTATTTAGTTTTAAATGATCATTAGCTAAAAAGGGTTTGTTAATGTATTTTTACCTGTGCTTTCCTACAAATACTCTATAAATTGTATAAATCTCATCAGTTGGACTACGATATTTTAAAGGATAAGATCTGACTATTTTACCTACATAAAAAGATGGATTCGTGCACGAGTATTTTTTTTGAGTCACAAATCGATGAAATTCAGGAAGACATAGAATCAATCCGATTGTGTAAGGAAATTGAAGATGCTGATTTGTTCTCACATTGTTTCCTTGAAGATTTTGTTGACAGTCAACATATAGCCGTTGAAAATCATAGCAAGTAAGTAAACCTTGATAAAAACATCATTTTAATATTATCTATAAAGCGTAAAACTTTTATATTTATACATTAAAGAAGTATCTTTACAATTTATTGTAACTAACAATTTTCTACTTTGTTTTAGTCAACCACAAATACAAGCTGGTGGATCACTAAAAAGGAAGTCTGAAAGTGGGAACAACTCAGAATATCATAAACGTCAAAAAATGGAAAAAACAACATCAACTTCGTTTCGCACAACCGGAGAATTTTGTACTGGAGCAGCATCAACTTCGGGTATAGCAACGGAAGGATCCCACAATAACGTTGCTTCATATTTGGATAATATACTCACAAAGCCCCACGCAGGTACCAATTCAGATGATGTTTTTTGTAGCGCCTGTCAAAAAGAAGTACGTAGACGGTATTATACAAATCATTTAAAAAGCAACGTTCACAAAAACAATGTTCTTAGAATGGAGGGTTCGTTAAAAAATGTTTCCGTAATTGAATCTGCTTTCGGTCAAAGAATTATCACGTTTAGAATTTGTAATAAATCTAATCAAACTTTTGAAACAACTTTCCAAACCCCTGAAATATTTATGAATTCTATCAAAAACGTTATATTTCAATTAATTGAACGTTCAATTGTAACTCATAACATTTTTAAAGTAAATTTTATTTTACATGCTGAATTCATTCAACAAAGCAAAAATGATGTACATAATACTTTTGATTTTCAAACTAGTAATTTTATAATTTTTCGTGGAGATGACCTAGATATCTTTTTTGCATCACTTAGTAACACTTTAACGAATAAAGTCAGTAGTTTTGAGAAAAAAGACAGCGGATGGAGTCTTAAACAAATTATAAGCTTAGACATGAATGTTAATAAGTTTAATCCTCTTCGTGGTACTTCTTATATTGATTTACCTCATGATATTAAAACAAAGAAGGCTGTTGTTAACGTACAAAATGCCGACTATATGTGTTTTAAGTGGGCATTGCTCTCAGCTTTATACCCAGTCAACAATAATGTTGGACGAGTATCTTCATACAGTGCACATGCAGATAAATTAAAGTTTGATGGTTTATCTTTTCCAATGAAACTTACCAATATCCATAAAGTTGAAATTTTAAATAACATAAGTATCAACGTTTATGGATTGGAATTTAATAGAGAAACTAAACAAAATTGTATTGTAGGTCCATTGTATTTTACTAAAAACCGCAAAAGCATACACATCAACTTATTATACTTAACAAATGGTACAAATAGTCATTACTGTTATGTCAAGAATTTATCACGTTTAGTACGCAAACAACTTTCAAACCACAAGAATGCGGTTTACATTTGTGACGGTTGTTTGTTATATTTTCCTACAAAAGAGAGATTATCAAATCACCAACAAAATGATTGCTCTCATGTTACTATCGAATTGCCAAGTAGTCAGAAAAAATTTAAAAATTGGTTTGCAAAGCCAACATCCAACGATAGAGTCACGTTTGATCACTTTGAAAGAAAATTGAAAATTCCGTTTGTAATTTATGCAGATTTTGAAGCTTTTTTAAATCCGATAAATTCATGTACCAATGATCCATCTAGGTCTTATACTAATAACATTCATAAACACGAACCTTATAGTTTTGGATATTATTTAAAGTGTTCTTATGATGATAATTTATCAAAATATGAATTTTACAGCGGACCAAATTGTGTACAAATTTTTATGGATAGATTATACATGGATATACAATCAATTTGTAGTAAAAATAACTTTCAGAAAGCTCCTAATACTCTGACTAATAAAGATAAAAACAAAATTGATAATTGTTCCGTTTGTCATATTTGTGAAACTGGTTTAGACGAAAATAGAATTTTAGACTTTGACTGGTATACAGGAAATTTTAGAGGTGTTGCACATGAACTTTGCACGAAAAAGTTTAGAGCACCGAATTTCGTTCCAGTATTTTTTCATAATTTAAGTCACTATGATGCACATTTTATAGTTCATGCACTTAACACCGCCGAGGGACAAGTCGATTTAATACCTCAAAACAAAGAGAGATACATTTCTTTTACTAAAACCTTGTTTATTAACAATCAAATGTTTAAATTGAGATTTGTCGATTCGTTAAAATTTTTGCCTTGTAGTCTTGATCAACTAACTAAAAATCTTAAGGATGAACAGTTTCACACACTCAAAAAAATTTTTCCCAACAACGAAGATTTTATACGTCTTAAGAAAAAAGGTATTTATCCCTATGAATTTATGAAATCCAATGAAAGTTTAAAACAAACATCGTTACCCAGCCAAGAACATTTCTATAGCACACTCACAGATTCAAATGTTTCTGATGATGATTACCATCATGCACAAGATGTTTGGAATCACTTCAAATGTTCAAACATGTTAGATTATTCTAATTTATACCAAAAAACTGATGTATTACTTTTAACCGACATATTTGAAAATTTTAGGAATCTTTGTATTAATACGTACAATTTAGATCCAGCATATTATTATACTGCACCTGGTTTAAGTTGGGATGCCATGTTAAAGTACACTAAAATAGAATTAGAGTTGTTAACAGACTTTGATAAAATAGCATTTATCAGAGCAGGTATCCGAGGTGGCGTATCGCAATGTAGTAATAGATATGCCAAGGCAAATAATGAGTATTTGAATAGTTATGATGAAACAAAACCTAAATCTTTTCTAGCATATTTTGATGCTAATAATCTTTATGGTTGGGCAATGTCACAACATCTTCCTGTGGGAGGATTTGAGTGGGTAGATCCTGACACCAACTTTAATATTCCTGATACATCTGAATATGGTTTCATTTTGGAAGTTGATTTAAAGTATCCTGATGAACTTCACGATTTACACTCTGATTTACCTCTTTGTCCTGAAAATATTTGTGTAGGTGATACGAAAAATAAAAAATTAGTTCCAAATTTAAACAATAAAACAAAATATAAAATTCACTACAGGAATTTAAAGCAATGTCTAAAGTTAGGTATTAAACTACAAAAAGTTCACAGAATTTTAAAATTTAATCAAAGTCCTTGGCTGCAAAAGTACATTGATTTAAATACTCAACTTAGAACGAAGGCAACTTCAGATTTTGAAAAAGATTTTTACAAACTTATGAATAATTCAGTTTTTGGTAAAACAATGGAAAATATTGAAAAAAGAGTTAACGTAAAACTTTTAACACATTGGGAAAATCGGGGTAAGTCTCTAGGGGCACAAGATTTGATAGCCAAACCAGAATTCCACAGTCTATCAATATTTTCAGAAAATTTAGTAGCAATTCAATTACGGAAAACAAAAATTTTACATGATAAACCCATTTATCTTGGATTCTGTATATTAGATATTTCAAAAACACTTATGTACGAATTTCATTATGATTACATTTTAAAAAAGTTTGGTGGAAATACAAAATTATTGTACACTGATACTGATAGTTTTATATACCAATTTTTTACTAATAATTTATATGAAGAACTCAAACCTGATTTGATGGATAGGTTCGATACATCTGATTATCCTCCCAACAATTTATTCGGTTACCCTAGAATAAACAAAAAAAAATTAGGATATTTTAAAGACGAAAATAACGGTGATATTTTAGAGGAATTTGTAGGACTTCGATCAAAAATGTATGCATTTACAGTAGGTGAAAAATTCGTTGCAAAAGCCAAAGGTGTAAACAAAAGTGTTACAAAAAAGTTGGAATTAGGAAATTATAAATCTTGTCTTTTTAATAAAAATATCCAACACCATAGTATGTATAGATTTAGATCGATTAAACACACAATATTCACTCAAAAAATCAATAAATCTTCTTTGTCATACCAAGATACCAAGCGCTACATTTTACCAAATCAAATTGATACATTGGCATGGGGCCATTTCAAATTAAAAAAACTACTATAGGTATAAAGTTTGTTTAGTTGATAATATTTTAAGATTTTCTTGTATTTTATTTTGTAATTTAATTATACGATTTTAATGATTTTTTTAATTATTTTTAGAAGTATTTACCATGTTTTCTTACCCACCATTTTTTGTAATGTTTAGTTTAAGAACTAATAAAACAGTTTTAAAAACGAAAAATTTTTATTGTTTTCTTGTATCCCGTCTAATACACACGTAAAGAAAAAAAATGAAACATTTTATTCATCCATTCACTGCAATAGTTGCAGGGCCTAGTGGTTGTGGGAAATCAAATTTTGTTACAACATTTATTAATAATATGGAAGAAATATGTAACACATCTTTTGCTCAAGTAACATGGTGTTTTGATGAAATGCAACCATTATACAATTTAAAAAATGTTAACTACTTTCAAGGATTACCTGACTTAAACATGTTTGATGGTAAAGAGGCTAATTTGATTATAATAGATGATCTCATGAGAGAATCTGATGGTCGGATTGTAGATATATTTACAAAAGGTAGTCACCATAGAAATTTAAGCGTATTTTATATAACACAAAATCTTTTTCATCAAGGAAAAGGTCAAAGAGATATTTCTCTAAATTCGAGTTACATAATTTATTTTAAAAACCCTCGTGACAAAACTCAAATTCGATACTTAGCACGCCAAGTCTCACCAGATAATGTAAAATTTGTTCAAGAAGCTTATAAAGATGCTACAACAGAAGCACATGGTTATTTAATGATAGATCTTAAACAAAATACCAATGACATGTTTCGTTTTAAGACTAATATATTCCCCACTGACAATAACTGTTCAGTTTATGTGCCGAAAAAAGGGTTTAAATACAACAAGAACTTGCAAAGTCATATCATTTATAAATAATGCTTGGAAGCTTAAAGACGCATAAAGACCTACTCATCGCTTTGCAAACATTAAAACCAAAGTATCAAAAAGCTTTATTAAAATCATGTGATGAAGAAGAAATAAATTGTTTATGTGAATGTGTTCATAATGTGCTACAAGGGAAAGTACCACTAAAGGAAAAGGATAAAAAGTCTTTAAAACAATATATACAGATACTCCGCAAACTTGTTCGTAAGACTACAACCAAAGTAAGAAAAAATATAATTGTTCAAAAAGGTGGTGCATTTCTACCTATCATTTTAGGTTCTATATTAAGTGGGCTAGTCAGCGGTCTTGTTTAAAATGGAACACGCTAAGAAAATGTTACTGATCGAACCAAGTTTGATTGATAAAATAATTAATGGAAGAAATGAAAGTCATGAAAATCCTAAATCACGATTAGATACTGAAATGCAAAATATTCTTGACAGTAACGATGATGACAGAAAAAAATGGATTTTATACTTACAAACATTACAAAGGTATTTGCACTTCACCGGTGAAGATCGCCAACCATATCAACTTCCAATAATAACTTCAAATAATGATTTATCTGAAACACTTTTGAAAAAAGAACATGATAAAAGCAGTGATTCAAACAATAAGGATCCTATTGTTGATCAGACATTGAATAAAGAAGTTGGACCCAAAGAAAGTGACATTATTCAAGATAAATGTATATACTCCAAAAAACAAATATTAAGTTTAATACCTAAATCTTACGCTAAAAAAGGTGAGTCATTGTTAGATTTTTTATTGACAAGACAAAACAAAGTACACTGGGATGATGATGGTACAGTTCTCGTGGATAATAATAAAATAACTGGCAGCAATATTATAGATTTAGTCAATGATTCTTTAAGACCATTAAAAAAAAGTGATCCAATAGGCTGGGAAAAATTTGCTAAAGCTTTGAAGGAGATAAAAGTGCCACTCACTTATATTGGTAATCCAAAGAGAAACGAGTATATTAATCAACTTCGACTGAAATCTTTTGAAGAAACATCAGGTGATGAAGATTATTCTACACCTACATCTGAACACAAGTATTTAAGGAAAATAAAAAAGAAAATTGATTGGGAAAAATGGACCCCCTACTAGAGATTAACAATATTTATTATGACACATCACACCCTGCAGGTTATAGCAGTATTGAAAAACTTGCAAAAGCTATGGCAGGTAAAATGAATAAAAATGAAGTCAAGAAATGGTTACAATCTCAAGAAACATACACACTTCACAAACCAGTTTATAAAAAGTTTCCTCGGAACAAATATATTGTATCCGATATTAATAAACTGTGGCAAGCAGATTTAAGTGACATGAGAACATATAGTAAATATAATGATGGTTATAATTATATATTGTGTGTTATTGATGTATTTAGTAAGTATGCTTATGCTAGACCCATGAAAAATAAAAATTCTTTGACAACCAAAACTTGTTTTGAGAGTATTTTTGAGGAAGCTAATGTTGTCCCTACCCACTTACAGTCTGATAAGGGTACTGAGTTTGTTTCTAAAGATGTTCGTCAATATTTTAAGAGTAAAAATATAAATTATTATACAACAAATAATCCTGACATTAAGGCTAGTATTGTAGAAAGATTTCAAAGAACACTTAAGTCAAAAATGTGGCGCTATTTTACATATAAAAATACATACAGATACATAGATATATTACAAGATCTATTATATGCATATAACCATAGTTTTCATTCGAGTATTAAAATGTCTCCATGTGATGTAAGTTCTAGTAACATTATGACTGTTTGGAATAATCTGTATGCTCGAGAAAATAAAAGGTCACCAAAGGATACCTTCTTACCAAAGTTTCACGTCGGTGATTATGTTAGAATCACAAAATATAAACATATATTCCAAAAGGGATATGAATCAAACTGGAGCGATGAAATCTTTATTATTTCAAGTGTCGTCCCAAGATCACCATGGGTTGTATACACCTTGAGGGATTTGCAAAAAGAAGACATAGAAGGTACTTTTTATGAACGAGAATTACAAAAAATTACACCTCCTAGCCCAACTTCAGATTACAAAATAGATAAAATAATAACTTCTCGATATTCCGGTAGCAGAAGGCAAGTGCTTGTCAAGTGGAAAGGTTATCCTGATAAATTTAATAGTTGGATTTTGGCATCTCATTTAAAACAGGTATAATGAAAGGAAGTTTTTATCTAACGTTACTGAGCAATAGTTCAATACAATATTTTCCAGATAATATGACAACAAAGTTTTCAACAAAATTACCAAAATCAATTAAATTAGAAGGAGAATGGGTTGTCGGTGTTGTTGAATTTCAATATCCGTGTACAATGTTTACTGTTCAAGAACAAGAAAACATAGTCTATATTTCTAAGAATATGATAATGCCTAATGAAAAATATCCTTCTATTGTTCACTACAAAAAACACATTCCTGCAACCAACTATGATAATATTAATCACATTTTAAAAGCTTTAAATAATATGAGAGAAAATATTACCTTTCGTTACGACGAAATATCTAAGTTTGTATCTGTGACAATCGCAGATGATTCATTGAAGTCCTTAACATTGTCACCTAAGTTAGGCATTCAATTAGGGTTTGAGCCTAATAGGAATTTGGTAGAAAAAACGTTTGGCAAACGCCCTGCAAACTTACATCTGGGACTTCCATCACAACTCTTTGTTTATTGTGATATAGTGGAACCACAGATTGTTGGTGATGTAATGACCTCTTTACTTAGAATTATACCACTAGACCCTTCAAAATATATATATGGAGCAAATAAGATGCATGTGTTTTCTCCCCCTCACTACTTACCAGTCATGCGCAGAGAATTTGATACAATTGAAATAGATATAAGATCAAGCACTGGTCAAAAGATACCATTCCAGTTTGGAACAGCGTGTATTAAACTACACTTTAGAAAGTTATAAGTTATAATGCATCATCACAATAATATTATAAATTGCCCATATGAAAATTATTATACTCATCAAGCTGGTTCTGGAATAGGTGTAATATATAAAGGAGTTCCTTATCAACGTGGTCATGGTGTTGGAAGCTTTTTGGGAGGTTTGTTTCGATCCGTCCTACCTTTGCTTTCGAGTGGTGCTAAAGCAATAGGAAAAGAAGCTTTGAGTGCGGGTGTTGGATTCCTATCTGATATGGCGAAAGCACGACCCATGGATGAATCAGTAAAATCACGACTTAAGGAAATTAGTTCAAATTTGAAAAGAAGGGCAGATCAAAAAATTGATAAATTAAATATGTCTGGTACAGGCTATATAACTAAAAGAAAATGTCTTGGAGCAGTCATTCCTTCATCGAGTGCTAAAGGAAGAGGTGTTAAGAAAAGAAAGTTAACTCGTCAATATCAAGGAGATATATTTTCATAAATTTAAAAACAATGTCTTTCTTACATAGTCACTCTTGTGAATGTATAAAGTCCGAATTAGATTTATTTGCTTTACCATCAACACAAACAAGCATCGAAAGTGGAATGTGGGTGCACTACAAACCAATATCATCTTTAGCCGACGATGGACCCATAGAATTTCAAGTTCCTGGAACTGGCGATGACTATATAGACTTATCCCATACACTCATTCATTTAAAAGCGAAAGTGTTAAACGAAGATTCTTCAAAATTGGCAGCTTCAACTGTTGTAGCACCTGTAAACAATTGGCTTCATTCAGTTTTTAGTCAACTCGATGTTTATTTGAATCAAAAATTAGTTTCACCTCCAAACAATACATATGCTTATCGAGCATACATTGAAACTCTTTTGAATTATTCACCCGACGCCAAACAATCTCATTTGACTTGTAGTCTTTGGTATGAAGATGCTGCTGGTAAAATGGATTCAACCGATGAAAAAAATTCAGGTTTTACTACAAGACAAAAATTAGTTTCAGAAAGTAAGGAAGTTGAAATGATAGGACATCTCCATGGTGACATATTCAATCAATCAAAGTTTTTAATTAATGGTGTTGAGATGAATATTAAATTGGTTAGGTCACGTGAATCGTTTAACCTCATGGCTCCAACAGATGACGTTAAATACAAAATAAACATTACAGATGCGACTCTCCTTGTTCGAAGGACAAAAATTAATCCTTCCGTCTTACTTGCCCATCAAAAAGTTTTAGCCACCACAACTGCAAAATATCCAATAACTCGAGCCGAAGTAAAAGTTCTAACGATACCGTCAGGGGTTCAGGGCAAGACATTAGACAATATATTTTTGGGTCAAGTACCTAAAAGATGTATAGTTGGATTTGTAAATAATTCAGCATTTAATGGTTGTTTGTCGAAAAATCCGTTCAATTTTGAGAACTATAAAATGAATTCCTTTTGTTTATATATTGACGGTCAGCAAATTCCTTCAAAAGCTTTACAACCATCTTTCGATAATAATATTTTTACTGCAACCTATCATACATTATTCTCAGGAACAGGAATACATTTTCTTAACGAAGGTAATGGTATATCTCACGATAAGTATTCGAAAGGTTATTGTTTGTTAGCATTTGATCTCACACCTGATTTATCAGCCAATTCTTCTGGTCATTGGAATCTTATTAGACATGGTAGTGTTAGATTAGAAGTTCGCTTTGAATCTGCTCTAACTCAAACGATAAATTGCGTCGTCTATGCAGAATTTGATAATGTTATTGAAATAGATAAAAATCGTAATGTAAACGTTGACTATAGTAGCTAAGAAATAAACATTGTATTATCTTTCTAAGTATTATTAAGTTCTTAATCTGTAATATGTTTTTAATGTGCAAATAAATGATTATTGTAAAGATGTGCTTTCATTTTTATTAAAAACCCCAGTCAATTGCATGTTAAATAAGATTGTCTTACCTTATTTATTTCACTTGCGTGTGAATCATATGATAGAGTGCATGAATAAGTCTTTTTTTAACGAATAATGGATACTTTACAACTAAAATCATGCTTAAAAAAGATTCATCCAAGTCTAAAAAATAGCGTATATGCCGCGAATCGATTGCCAATGCATATAACGACTCCTACATATCTTATAAGCAATTTGGACCCGGACTCAAAACCAGGATCTCACTGGATAGCTATTCACATAGACAAACATGGCATCGGTGAATATTTTGATACATATGGTCGCTTCCCTACGGGAATGCACAAAATGTTTTTGAATAGACATGCAAGAAAATGGCGTTATAATACTATCAGGCTACAAAATGATTGGACTTCTGTGTGTGGAGAGTACTGTTTAATGTACTTGCTATATAAGTTTCATAACAAGTCATTGTCTGAGTTTCAGACTGAATTTGGTAGTGACACACTTAAAAATGATATGTTTTTGAATAAAATGTTTGAATCTTGTTTTATGAACTGTGGTATGTAATACGAAATAAATAATTTGTTTGAAAGTAAACCAAAGTTTTATTTTAACCTTAGCTTTAATAAATATATTGTTAAAAAAAAGACTCAGTTTGCGCGCCGGGGCCTCCTATGTTTACGAAGTTCATCGAATGATCAGGTGACCTACATAATTAAATATTAGGTACTTTTAATTTGCAATAATTCATTAGTTAATTATCATTCATATTTATTTAAAATCTAAAAGACTCAGTTTGCACACCGCATCGTTGTATGTTTACGAAGTCCATCGAATGATCGGGTGACCTACATAATTAATTATTAGGTACTTTTAATTTACAATAATTCGTTAGTTAATTATCATTCATATTTATTTAAAATCTAAAAGACTCAGTTTGCGCACCGCGTCGTCGTATGTTTACGAAGTCCATTGAATGATTGGGTGACCTACATAATTAATTATTAGGTACTTTTAATTTGCAATAATTCGTTAGTTAATTATCATTCATATTTATTTAAAATCTTGTAAGAAAGTGAGGTGACGTAAGCGATAAACCGATAGTCAGAACAATAGGACACCGAGGCGAGCATAACAATGCAATAAGTAGCCATTGTAATCATTAAGGAACAATGGAGCGTGGTGATAGTAGATAATGAGGGTTAAACACAAAAGCTAACTTCGAAACTAGTGCAAATACGCAGAAACGGATCGCATATATCGATCCAGCGTGCTTCAAAACCCCTATTTTGACACCAAACTCTTTTTTTTTTTTTTTTAGGCGACGTCGCCGCTCGAACCGACAAAAATTGATCGAGAAAGTTTGCGACCCGCGAGCGGGGGGTGGGGTGGACCCAGAATCGTGATCCAGAATCCCCGAAAACACACTACTCTCGTTCAGCAAAATATCGTCCTCTAGTAGGATGAGTACCTATCGAGACTCAAAATTTGGAGGAAAATGGAGGGACGACAATAAACAGGTCAATGCATCTGATGCACTATCGAGCAAATCAAAGGCGGCGCTAATCTGCTTGACAGCTGATACCATGCGAACGGAAATAGCACGCACGTCAGAAGCCGCTGGCCTCATTATTGTCTTAATACCACTCCAATTCACTCAAGAATAATAGTGCTAAAAGTGGCTATAAATATAAAGTCACTAGCGACCCGCCCCGGCGTCGCACGGGTATAAAAATATATAATATAGCCACTGAAAAAATGATTAAAATCGATAGCCTATGATCCTTCACGTGGTCAACTTCTTATCTATGCCAACATAAAAATTGCTCCAGTAGTTCGCGAGATAAGCCCTTTCAAATAATTTCCCCCGTTTTTCCCACATTCTCCTATTAGTATTAGCGTGATAAAATATAGCCTACTAGCTGTTGCCCGCGACTTCGTCCGCGTTAACATAGTATAATAACAAAGATGGATAGTTTCCCCTTTTTGTGGTTCCTTATAAAAAGGGTAAAAACTATTTAAGCAAACGTCAATAAACTTTCATGTTTCTAACTCAAGAAACGACGAACTTTCATTCAAACTTTCAACCCCAATTTCACCCTCTTGGGGGTAGAATTTCCAAAGACGATTAAATAGTAAATAACTATCCATCCATTTTTAATCAGCAGTCTAAAAATAAACTTTCATGTTTCTAACTTAAGAAATGACGGACTTTCATTTAAACCTTCAACCCCAATTTCACCCCCTTGGGGGTAGATTTTCCAAAAACGCTTAAGCACGTATCCAATCATTTTTAATCAGTAGCCCAAACATAAAATTTCATGTTTATAACTCAAGAAATAACGAACTTTCATTCAAACTTTCAACCCCCATTTCACCCCCTTAGTAGTAGAATTTTCAAAAACGCTTAAATACGTATCCATTCATTTTTAATGAGTAACCCAAAAATAAAGTTTCATGTTTCTAACTCAAGAAATGACGGACTTTCATTCAAACTTTCAACCCCTATTTCACCCCCTTTGGGTTAAAATTTTCAAAATTCCTTCCTTAGTATGTGTCTACTTAATAAAACAACCCTACTCACCAAATTTCGTGGCTGTAACTTTCACGGTTTTTGCTCAGCGATGATGAATCAGTCAGTCAGTCAGTCAGTCAGGACATGTAATTTTATAAGTATAGATATAGCCTTCCTCAATAATTGGGCTATCTAACACTGAAATAATTTTTCAAATCGGACCAGTAGTTCCTGAGATTAGCGCGTTCAAGTTCCCCTTTCAAATAATATTCCCCGTTTTTACCACATTTCCTCTATTTATTCGCTCCTATTCTTAACGTGATAAAATATGTATAGCCTATAAGCCTTCCTCGATAAAATCTAACACTAAAAGAATCATCAAAATCCGTTTCGTAGTTTTAAAGAATAAAGGAAAAGGGAGAGGGAAAACCGAAAAAAGCGACTTTGATAATATCAGCATAATATCAGCACATTTATATTATAAATAAGACGTAGGTATGTATAGACATAGATTTTTATAGAGCGATAATGATTGTGGGTTGTTCTATGTGCTACTCATTGATTACCCTGTTGGTAATATAAATCAACAGAGACTAATAATTATGTTCCACATTCGAAATAATACGGTAGCATTTAGCAAACCCCATTCGAAAAACTTCATTTGACCCTCACGCCGATAATTTTCAAGAAAACACGACTTCTTTTGAAATTCATCGATCATCGTCAGTCCTCTCTTCTTTGTACCACGCCAAGAATATTGTTGTTTTAGTAGGAACATCTACGAGCATGGTTTTACATTTTAAAGTTAAATATTAAGATAATGTACCTAGTAAGTTACACCACAGTAACTGGTGAGTGGTGACCTCTCCGAATTATCACATATTATTTTCGAGAAAACGGCATGGCATCCTCTGTTCATTTCTAGACTGGAGAAAGAAGAATCAATTGTTTTTATAATCTGTAATGTCCTCATGATCAAGACAGCAGCGTTTGTCAATGGCCGTGGGACCAGCCAATATATTTTAAACGCGTAAGATGTAAAAATGTCACAGCATTCTGGAAATTTGGACATATTCCAGGGTGGAATTAGATTCGGCACTATTCTTAGAATATGAAATATGTATGTTATTTATTTAATAAATTACAGAGATAACAATATGTAAATACGCTACGAATAACTTATTTTATAACTCATACTATGTAAGTAATTAATTATTAAATAATATTGTCATTTGTCGCGGCTGACCTACACGCTTACCTTGGATTCTAGTACCTAGGTTTAGCTATTGGAAGTTGGAACCAAAACCAATCAATTTGAACCAGTACTTGCAATGCTACTAGCTAGTTGGTTATTTTAAACCAGAACTTCGAAATTTTATTTCTTACGTCCGCGTCATCCAAAAATGTGCCTAAAAGGGAGTGCCTCCGCTGCCGGCGCCGGCTCCCAAAAATATCAGTAATGGGAGCCGGCGGTAAGTACACTGCCGGCAGCCGAGATATAAAACAACGGCTGCCGGCGCTGGCACTCAAAATGGGAGCCGGTGATAATGCGTAAAGCACTAGGTTCCAGTCCCGATACACAAATTTTTAAAAGAAATAATTTTAATCTCAATTTATATATTCGACTTTACCGAGTTCCAAAGGTGAAAGTTAGTTAAGTAGGTACCTATTTGTTCGGCTGTGGATATTTTAGTTTTTTGTGATGCACTATCTTAGCTTAGCTTTACCTTAGCTACCTTTTTTCAAAAAAGTAAGATTTTGCACCACAGCTGCAGTTATAAACCCCGTGGTATACTTCCGAAGGTACTGAACAGAACTTTAGGCCCGTATTTTTGGTCAGTACTTAAGATGCGACCCGGTCTCAAGGCGCGGTTCGGCTCTATGATTGGTCCAAATTTTAACAGCCATCCAATCACAGAGCTTGAACCGTGTCTTGAGACTGAGATGCATCTTGAGCACTGACCAAAAATACGGGCCTTAGATTCCTTAATACATATTAGAGAGTTTCAGCGTTGTTTAAAGAAGCAAAGATAATGTATTATGCTACTATACAGATCACATATTTTATCAGCATCATCAATATCAATACCACCATTAATCCATCAAGATTCAAGCCCCATACGTCGAGCACCGGGGATAGCGTCAACAATAGCATTTCCAAGAATCCCCGATCGAAAGATTCAAATATGCATCCTTACAATATGACTATTTATGACCTTATTATTAGTATTTTTCATAGTCCTTTGGCTCAAGACTGATGTTTTTGATCATTATTCTGTCATTTGACAAGCGATGTTTGCCGAATAGGCGCCGGCAGCCTATTCGGCAAACTTCGGAGTTCTGAAAACAGCGCCGGCAGCCATTTCGGAAACCGGCGCCGGCAGCGGAGGCACTCCCTGCCTAAAATCATAATATCCTAAATGTTTTAAACCTACTCCTTTTTAATCCTTGGATCGTATATTCTTGGAAATCTATTGTTATTCTATTGTTGTCGCGATCATCTTATGGGGCTTGATTTGGGAGTGTTAATTGATAAATTCCATAATACATAAGGTGTAATTTTAAAAACAAGCTAGGAACATAGGTATTAAGTAATCCTACGATCGCGGATTCTTGGAAATCTATTGTCCTCGCGGCCTTATTTTTATAATATTAAATGTACTCACCAAAGTTTTAATTAGTAAGCTAAGGGGGTTGCTTGAGTACAAAGTTTGGTTCAATCAATTACAGAAACTTTGTGAACAGGAATTACATGTACAGCTGCCTATTTAAAGAAGTTAGGTGAGATAAAGAAACTGGGTATTAATGAAGCTGGGGCGTGATAGGCGCTAAAAAAGTCATTGTACGAACGGTCTGATAATGAATCGTGCTTTTGACCACAGTTTATCTATTCAATAATGATTTGGCTTAATCCTTCGATCGGGGATTCTTGGAAATGCGTATGGGGCTTGTAGGATTAAATTAAAAACGTGATCCAACCAACAATGCTAATGAACACATAAAATAAACTCCAGCCTAAAACTTTAGAAACCGGGCAATAATCATGCCACAGAACTCAAAAAATTCTAGCATTGGCATACATCTCAATGTTGGCAAAGCATTCGCAAAGCAAAAGCTACCTATAACGAATGTTATATTGAAAACAGAACAATGCAGGAAGATTCCAATTCATTTGTTAATGACGAACTAATGAACGCAATTCTAATTGGAATTCGAAATTAATTGCTCCAGTAATTAATTATTTCAGATAAACCGGTGGATTTTTGGATCAAGCAAGCAGCGTCATTATTCATTAACGTCTGCATCAAAGCTACAAAATTTCCTTGTTAAAAAATATATTTTCTTTACTAGATTTATAAGATTTTGTGAGGTTCCTAACTTCTGCTACCCATAATACCCAACACCCCCTCGGTTTAATATTCATAGTTCTTAAAAACTAACCTTTTACATCTTTTAGCAGACTATTAATTTTCGAGGTTCAATATAATATGGATGTGACGCGACAGTGCATCTATTCTTGCTTAATCCTTAGATACCTGTTTGTGTGTTCGTGTGAATCATTTACGAGCTACGACTACAAATAAAGCGATCCTTACAGATTTAATTTTGTACACTCTGATTCACCCGGAGTTGCGGTGATTCAACGCGTGTGCTGCAACAAAGGTGCATCCAACGATTCTGCATCTATAGTCTATACTCTACACTCTACAGTCTACTAGATGACGGCCGCAACTCCGTTGCGCCAAAATTCGTTTATCGCGGTGGAACCGTACATTTTTCCGGGATAAAATTTGTCCTTTCTCGGGTCTCAAAGAATCCCCATACCAAATTTCATCAAAATCAGTTCAGTGGTTTGGGCGTGAAGAGGTAACAGACAGACAGACACACATTTATAATATTAGTATGGATGCCTTGAAGTTGATCTGTTTTAAATATATTTTTTTTAGTGATGAGCAAAACTAATCATGGTCTTGCTTTTTTCCTGACTGCAAGACCAATTTTGCTCATGGTCTTTTGGTCTCGCAAAAAAAGCAACCACCACCAATTTTGCTTCACAGTAGGTAGGTATGTATAATTATTACACAGATCACAGATAGCAGCATCTAGGCTCTAGCGTTTAGTCACAGAATATATATTAGTTGTACCAAGTTTAGTTCACAGCTGTAAAATATATTAGCAGAGGAACTTATAATATAACAGTAGTACTTATAATAACTAACCAATTTAGTTATAATAACGATTCAAGACAATCAGTTAATAGATCACAATAGTGATAAAGCATCTTCAATCAGTGTGTCACATCGCTAATAAAATTAGGTATATCAAAATGTATTGGACTCCACTTGCCAAGTCATGTTATCAGTTGAATGGTAGAAACTAAATGTAGACAGACTGGCGACATGTTTAGTACCGTGGATGATGTCACTGCATTATTGGATTGTCAGTTGTCTGATAAATCCTGATTTTCAGTAACTGATTATAGTAAATCGTCTGCTATTTATTGATTATTTTCTTGCATTGATACAGATAAAAAGATGTTACAATATTAAGTAAGTAAAATTTAAACCGTTTGTCGAAATAAAAATGCAGTAATGAGATGAGCCCTATTATATTACATTTCTGGGCATGAGGAACGGGAACGACACGATATTTACGTAGGTTACTGAGGTTAGGTTACGTTATGTTAATATGGCCGCGTACTGACCAAGCGAGCCGCTTTGCTGCCTCGCCCGAGCGTGCCCCGGCCGAGCCAAAAGTTGTCGGTTTTTGGTCGATGCTCAAAGGCGCCAAGGACGTTTGCCGCGCACTAGCACGTACCTGACCAACCGAGCAACTGCGCGCAAAGCTGCCGCGGCGAGGCGGCTCGCTTGGTCAGTACGCGGCTATTGAGTAAATGTGACGATATCGGCTGGTGTAACAATGATTAACACACAATTACAGTCAACTTTAAGCCTTAAAATGAGCACTTCCATACTAATATTATAAGTGCGAATGTATGTCTGTATGTCTTTCTATTACCTCTTTACTCCCAAACCACTGAGCCGATTTTGCTCAAATTTTTTATCTATGGAGAACTTAGAGCTTAATGCTCTAAAGTCTAAGATGAAGAATGTACATACAGTATTAATATGGACGTCATCTAGTATTCAATAAAATTTGCATCACCCAAATCGACAGAATGTGATACGTACCTAGTGGTCAGTATCCGTAGTCGTAGCTCTTATGTATATGACGAATGTATCCGTCAGGCTACCGTCCGTGCATACTGATAGCACTTATTAGCCTTGTTTATGGTGAACCGACGCAAAGCCTGTGCAAACCTCGGTGTAATTGGATTAGTTAGTTGGAGCTCGTTCACGTTACACGATTCGTGATCGCAACGTTTGATCCGATCAAAATGTCGTCAGATTCGATCGGTATCATGAACGCGCCGTAATTACGTCATCAAATCGAACCTAAAGATATTTCTACCGAGTTACTTTAGAGTAAAATATAATTATCTTACTAGCTAAAAGCCGAGCTTTGTGAAGGCTCGCGTCGATTTACCTTGACACTGATGATATCACATCTACATTAAATAAAAAATACTATGTTGAAGCACACATCAATAGGCCGCGTGATAGTTTTCCCCGTAAAGTGTACTCACAAAATGTACAGGTTGTGGGATATACTAGGGCTCGCTTTGATCGCCCTGATAATTAAGACAATATATTGAAATGGGAAAACGTTTACGATAGGCGACGGATTTTCGGAAATCCCTCCAATTGACCGCAGTAGACGCAAGCTTTCTTCTGCTAGTCATAAAATTATACGCTATACATACATTTAAAGAAGCTAGGTAATTATAATTAATCTATTTCGTTCTGAATAAATAAAGTTAGACCGGTAGATCATACTACTGGTATTTCATTGCATCATTCATTACATTTTATTGCGATTCCTCGAGCCATTACACGACATCGTATCGTACTCTGTAAATGGCCATGGGCTCCAAAAGCTCTCGACGCCATGTCCATAGTTTTTGTGTGACATAATATGACGACATAGCACAAGCTCCCGGCATGTAAAGTTTTTATATGACATTTGATACGCCTTTTATCCCGTCCCTGGTCCCCGCCGAACATGAATAGTCATCCAATTTTCAATTCGCATGTCGTTATCTGCATTTGTGCTGTACTCTTTTGATGGGAATGTTTTTCGAATTTAACAGCTCGTAATTAAGCAATGGAAACGATGAAAGCAAATGTTTCATATAATATGGTGATACAATTTGCATTTAAAAATATATTGTTTTAAAGTGTCTGCAAGAAAATATATTTGATTCGATAAGATTGCACATACAATTACTGTACAGTCAAATGTCAATAAGATCAAACCTTGGTGGCAATATTACCTACTGTTAGCAAGTTTAATCAGTTTATCATTATTTTTATAATATGTACTTACATACTTTTTACGTTCGAAAATTACTTATGTAGAGCTTGTCTAATTTGAAATGACGCGCCCCAGCCCCCACCACTTCAAAGTTGATATAAATGAAACATTTTTGTACTATGAATACGAGGGAGGGGCGCGTCATTTCAAGTTAGACAAGCTCTACAATCTACATATTATATAAAAACTCATTCACTCATCATTATTTAATCAATGCAAAGTCACAATTTAAATTCACTTCACAAAATGACGGTCGCGTCAATCACTTTTTTTAATATTCCTTATTAATATCGATGAGGGCATAATCTTTATTTGGGGGCATTATATGTCATGGTGAATTAAAATTCAATAACAGTATTAAGGTATATGACCAATAAGGTAAATGGGAGGCTGTCGCCTTGGATTTATTCCTCTCACACCACGTGCAGGGTCCTGCTGCCATCGGCCGGCCATCAGTGAATGTTAATAAATGAAGCAATATGATTTCCATTGTCACTTTTCTTGAACCTTCTATCTACTACAAAGTGCTGTTACCAAGCAGTATAGCGACCTGTGACTACGATGCTGTAATAACACAAGTACTTACCTAGTACTTAGCCACTTAGCCATATAAAACCATCAATGGTATTTGTTCTGAGCTGAGCATCATCATTAATTGGACATTTTAACGTCCTCATTGTAAGGACACCTAAATGTTGTGATTTGAAGTCTAGACGCTGCTACTGCTTAAAAACAATTTATGATCTAAATGTTAAGGAATTTATAAGTATGTAATTTCAAAAGTCTTTCTTCATTCAGTAAGGACTATCTAAGGACTAAGTCGACAGTAAGCACAGACTTAACAGAAAATCAGAAGCTTACTCATGTCATATCCAAAACTCTAGGAGCATAGCCTTTCTCAGAAGTCTGAGCTCTGAACACGTTGGAAAACTGCCAGTACGAGTACAATAAGCAGTGCTACAATTTTAATTCCAATTTTACTAGGAGTTGGACAATGTCTCAGGAACAGTTAGGATTAAGTTAAAAGTTTAATGTTAAATAATATGTCGATATTCAACTCAACTTCAAATCTCAAGTCATTCAACTTTGTTAAAAGCGATTTTGCTACAATGATTATTGATTACACATGGATAAAAATAGTCGATAATTTCGACGACTTTCAGAGTTTATTTAAAATAATGATGTTGAATACATAAACTGGTGTCAATTAACCTCAGAAAGGATAATCTACTTAAGTATATCCTATAATATGTTACCTATTTAAGTATCACACGATCATCTTACTGGGGTTCTTGTGAGGCTTAGAATGCGTGGTACCTAAGAAGGTTTTTAAGGCTGGAAAAAGAGCCTATTTTCAGGACAGAGACATTTAATGATGAATAAACTTCAATTTAACACCTTCACTGCGGCAAGTAAAATCTTAAACCTTCGTCTGGTGCGGCGGCGGGCCAAAGTGTGCCCCAATGATTTTTCCGCCAGTGCGGGGTGGGCCTTTCTCGACCCACCAGCACAAGGTTAGATTAAATTACTATAACTTTGCGAAAACATAATGTAGGTGTACAGTTTTTGGACTGTTGGAATAACCTTGAACCCAACTACTTTAGATTTGATTCGCCCCGGGATCTGCCAAACAGGAAATGAGAAATAAACCAGGGAAAGTGGCGGGCCGATATCGACCCGAACCGCACTAGAAAGTATTTTTAGTAGAGATGGGAAAGACAAAAAAAAGGGGATATCGAAAATATATATTTTTATTAATATATTTAAATTCCTGTCTTTAAAACACAAAGCCCGTTTTTGTTTGCACATTCTGCAGTATGCTTTGTTTCCTGCTATCGTGCGTTGTTAATTTTATAAAATGAATAATTATTGTATTTTAAAAAGATAAAACCGACTTCAAAATCGTACGTAATTGAGAATCAGAATTACCTATTTTAAACACTACTGAACCGATTAGTACTCAGTACAAAAAAAGGAATTACTTTAATCGGACTAGTAGTTCCGAAGATGTACGGACACAAACATAAAAACATACATGAATTTGTATGTCACTACTCACTTTAGAAATTTGTCACATTTGTTCAGGTGCTTATAATATAGACTAAAACATATTAAAACTAGGCAGTTCTGAAAATAATACATACAATATAAAAGTTTAATTGATAACCTTTTTTTGAAGTCGGTTAAAAAACGCGACGTACGTCAGCTACGATTTACGATAAATTGCACATCACCAACTGGCGAGGCGGACGCTCGGTGCGGTATCGGGTAGATATGAGCGCCGCGCCGGCGCGCCGTCGTCGCCGCGAATTCTCACGACGCGCCGCCGCCGAGGAAAAAGAACGACGCGCCGCCGCGGCTCTTGTTAGGCATTTTCTTTAGATATTTCGCCAAAATGTATGAATAAATTAAATTTTTAGAAAATTCAAAGTTATATAACTAATATACTTAGTTACTTCGCAGAATTTGTTTCTTGTTAGCAACACGATCGAATAGTGTAATAAAAAAACAATGTCCACGAATTCTGCCAATCCCGGATTTTTTTAAGTCATAGAACTAAAAAGTTCCACGGGTTAGGGATTTGGCATTTTTACCCGTGGTAGTGGTAATGATTAGTTTTCCTATAAAGCAACATGCGCTTTCGGCATCGACTTAGTTTAGTCAGAAAAAAAAAACTGAAAATCGATTTTTTTTTGTTTTTATGGCCCCCATAAGTGATAGCGGACCGAAAAGGGTTCATAATGTAGCTTTTTGTATGTCCTACAAACATTATATAACGTGTTTTTGTCTAATCTGTACCAATTTTGAAATAAAAAAATTTTCACTTTTTCATGAACGCGGGATTGGGATTTTCTTTTTGAGATAATTCAAAAACTATTTTAGTGAGACACCTGAGTGTTTTACTCGGGGATTCGTAATTAAGTACCCTTTCGATTTAACTACTAAAAAGACGATGTCCGAAATTTTGGTCGAAAAAAAACCACTGTGCGCCGCGACAACAATAGAATACAATAGCATTTCCAAGAATCCCCGGTCGAAGGATTAATATAAAATTAAAAAAATATTATACTTATTTATTTCTAAATCTTTAAGTACTTACCAAATATTAATACAAATACTGCATTTATAAATAAAAAATATTTATTGTTCAATGAACACAGTTTCCTAAAGATTGAACACATAATTATTGCAGTGAGACCTTTACTTAATATTCTAAACAAGACACGACTAACTAAGTGTTAATAACTGCTTTGTTTTATTCTTATTTCTTATCATTAATACACATAATAGTGTCATCTAACAATATCCGCCATGACACGGTTCTCGACGTGAAAAGATTTCACGAGTCTCGAAGGTGGCGGTAACATTCCGCGAAAACGGATCTAATCCTCGGATAATTTTCCGTCGTCGGATGTCAAACTCCCATCCGCGGTCAGCGGTGGCCGGTGAGATGTTCTCGAATCCGTGGTGGAAACTATTTCATTCATACAAAAGAATGTCAGTACTGTCAAAATGACATCAAAATCGGAAAGTATTCACTTGTCATTTGCTTGAAAGTGAAAACGTTTCTGCAATCGGGAAGATTCCGCGCGGAAACGCTTAGTGAATCGCCCCGCAGGTCACGCCGCCGACGCCGCCGCCGCCGTAGTAATTTTGGACCGGCGCCGCCGCCGTGGAATGGAGTGACGGCGCTCATATCTAGTATCGGGTCGCCAACCGCTTGCTTGTACAGCGGGCCGCAATAGGCCCACTGCCGCACTGAATTGATTTTTGACACCTCCAGTGCGTGGTGGGCCGATATCGACCTGCCATAATTTTTTTATAGGAAAGACCTATAATTTTGAACACAATCTCAAATATATATTTGCCTCTGTCGTACCTTTACAAACACCTGAGATAATCGTTCCGCACCGAGTGAGAGAACACAGTTTTCTTCGTCCGCACCAGCTAAAATTCCGCGGCGGGCCGATTTAGGCCCGATACGCAGTAAAGTTGTTAATAAAGAGTTTCAGATTGTGTATGGGGGCTTATGTAAAAACTGCATTTAATTATAGTTAAGTAATTCAATATGTTGGTTTTTGAGTGCGGCATTTAGTGTATTATCTTTATAATGCCTGCTCAACATAATACTTGTTTATCACCGGGAGCAGGCGGTAGCATTAAACACTCGCGTTACTGCCACAATGGTGTCTATGGATCTACAATGGTAGACAATAGCACGGTCCATTAGTAATCCTAGCCACAGTAGAACAATACTTGTTTGTAAACTGTCTTATGGTGCTCTGTACCTACTATGTCGATACTGTTATTACGTTCCTGTAGTTCCTTCAGTGTTTTTGCTATAGAGGTCATTCGTAATTCCTATAGAATCTATACATAATTGAAAATATATACAGAGTGTAACAAAAATAAGTGATAATACTTTAGGGTGTGTATGTATCCCTTGTAGAGAGTTCACTGTGAAAGTAGCAGCACTGAAAGACCAGTTTTTTTTTCACTTTTGTATGGGAAAACTCGTGACGCGAGGGCGCTTGCCCATACAAAAGGGAAAAAATTTGGTCTTTCAGCGCTGCTACTTTCACAGTAAACTCTCTACAAGGAACACATACACACCCTAAAGTATTGTCACTTATTTTTGTTACACCCTGTATATTAAACAACGACATGGACAATCATCGACAAATATCCTCCAAACGTTCATGATGATTCAAACATGAAAAGGTCATATAAGATTCAACAGTATTCATACAATTTGTGTTTAAGCATGAATATAAATATAAATTATGTTTCATGAAAGCTCTAAGAAGTTAAGGAATCAAAACTTGTAAGTACGACTTATGAAAGTCCTGCCATAAAGTTTGCTAGTGACGAAGGGGCCTCATTTCCTCTAACCCGCGTCCCCGTGACGTGACAATATGACGTCCTAACTTGCTCCCTTTAAGTTTAAAATAATAAAAGCCTCTATTTTGAGATCGAGTAAATAGGATTTTAAATAGGTACTTAATCATTATGTTATAAGTAACTTAATGATTATAAGTAACTTAATTATTATTAGTAGCTCGTAGAGTTATGAACTCGTCAAGTTCAAGTGGCTGAATTTTTTACAATTTTTGGGCTATAGTCAGTTATTCCAGTAATAGACGATAATCACGAATCATACTTAAAATTACAAATGTATCGGACGCACTTGGGGTCGGAGACATTTTATGTAACTTTACTTTAATTAAATTAATAGTTTAACAGTAAAAGGCGCCAGCTACTTTACAATTTTAATTAAATGTTACTTTTAGTTAAAAAACGTTTATTTGAACATGGAAATACATTTTACGAAAGCAATTTCAGAGGCAACCTTTTCACAGGCTACAAGGCAGCCGCAAGTCTGCTGTGAACTAAGCCCGCAGGCTACAGACTAGCTGAAAAAGCCAGACACACAAAAAGAACCGTATACTCTCTATATACATATTATCACATCAAGCTCTCGTAGAAACTGCTTTTTCACATATTAAATGTTACTGTTGTTATGTATGTGTCACCGTAAGATTGTAAACACGAAACGAAGTGATGGATTGTAAACAAACAGTTTTCCGGTGATTTTTAATTAATTATTTCGTATTTAAAATAACTTCAATGCCCAATGGTATGAGATGTATAATATAAAATAAAATTTAGATATATTTAAAGTGTTGTTTGAATGTTCGGTTATTAAAATTAACCTAATTTTTAATTCAAACTGCACTTTAAATATATCAAAATTTTATTCAATGTTATAAGTACATCAAATATTCAGACAATTGAAGTTATTTTAAATACGAAATAATTAAGTAATTTAAAATCACCGGAAAACTGTTTGTTTACAATCCATCACTTCGTCATATTACAATCTCGCGGTGTTTACAATCTAACGGTGACATAATTATATATTAAGTAATAACAATTTTAGTTTAGATAAAAATTTGCTCAAAAATTGGGACTTAGGAGTTAGGAGAGAATTACTGAGGGATATCAAAAAAATCTAGAATATCCATGAACCTACTACTGTTGGAAAGTACATAATGTTCCTTGACCAGTCCCAAAACTAAATTAAAAACTTTAAACAAAAGAAGTGACCGCAACGGCTGCAACGATTTTTGTCGTAGGCGATGAACGGAGCTACTTTGCTAATAGACAAATATGAAATAGTACCTCGTCGACTCTCATTCTTTCAAATACTTATAATAACTCTCTCACTGGTTTCGGTGACGATAGACAGTTTAATTGAAAGCAAGCCAGTTGCGCAGGAGTAAATTTTTATAGTGCCTAAGTGTGTGCGCTGTACGCAAGAGCATTCTCTCTTCCTTTACTCTCATAAGTCATAACCCAGTGGGGCCGATACGACTGTCGAGAGATCAGGTGCAGGAATGACTTGTGTGTTTAGGAAAACAAACTTAAAATTACACGTTTTCAACGTGGGAATCAAACCCGCGACCTTCGAGTCAAGAGCCACGCTCTATACCACTGGACCACGGATGACGTGTTTGACTTGATGCCCTTTTAACAGTGTGGTAAAAATTACAATGACGTCATTTCTCTATACTCTCTTTACACTCACGCCCGTCTTTCATATGCCAGGTGAAAAAGGACGATCGCCAAGTTAGCGGGCAGTTATAGGTATTCTGTTTTTTAAAGGGTTTTTTATATGAAAGTGGTAAAAAGTAATTCCAACATTGTATAGACGACTTTCTCAACAGTACATTGTATTTTTAATACCGTTAAGACGTCAATACAATCCATAAAAAGATGATATTCTAAACCTTTTACAGCAATTATTATTTTTAACAAAAAATTAAAACCGACTTCCAAGGTAAAAACAATATTAACATTAATATGAACTAAAAAGTATTAAATAATTTTTGCTATCTAATAGTGCCTTTTTCCGAATTCGGCTAAACCTCAACTATTTCTGTACTCAATCTTCATTATTTTGAAGTCGGTACCAGATAGCTGAATCTTCAGTCCTCTGACAGAATATTTGAAACTTTTGGAACTGGCACCGACTTCAAAATTATGAAGATTGAGTACAGAAATAGTTGAGGTTTAGCCGAATTCGGAAAAAGGCACTATTAGATAGCAAAAATTATTTAATACTTTTTAGTTCATATTAATGTTAATATTGTTTTTACCTTGGAAGTCGGTTTTAATTTTTTGTTTAAAATAATAATAATTTCACTCTTTTTAGTTACACTGGTAGGTAAACCTTCGCGTATATTTTACGTATCTTATTACAATTTGTTAAGAGTCACAGTTCACACTCACAAAATAATATATTATCAGTGAAGTGAACATATTGTGCTAAGTAATTTAACAATTTTAATACTTCAAACCCCAAGCGGTCACCGGCGATTGCGATAACAATAGAAAGGCTATTGTGTCTCGTTTTTCCACGATCGAAGGATCTATCAGATAAAAAACTGTATAAACTTGCATAGGATGTAGCGTAGCTACTCATCTAATACCAAAAATTATTTATTTGGCAAAACAACGTTTGCCGGGACAGCTAGTAATATAATATTATCATAATTATTGACAGCTGTTCTTGTAATCAAGAATTCAATTTCAAATCCATTCAAATCGATACTTAGTGCGCCATCTATCGATTAATAAGTATAACTAATTAAAAAGACACTTATTGACTTTGTTTTGTTTAAATGCTCTTTTTAAAATAACTTTATTTTAATTCTATATTTTTTTGTCTATTAAAATTTTATAAAGTAGTTAGTAAAGTATTCGATCTGTATATAAAGTAGTAAAGTATATTCGATCTTCCGCCACTCGCCGCGCGGCGGCGCCGCGATACCGTCGCCTCCGCGGCGCTGACCGCCGTGTATATTTAAACAAAGTGTTGTTATACAGTATAAAATTATTATTATTATTAGTATATCCACACCTATGCCTTGTACTATTATCTATTCTGTGCCATGAGACATTGGTGACCTTAACACGACGTGGTAATGATGAAGACGATGATGATGATGATGATTATGATGATGAATATGAGTTGCATAGTAACATATGCTTTCTGTTCTTAAAACAACGCCGAAACTCCCAAACGTGTATCTATAAGGAGTCAGGAGTTCTCTCAGCATCTTCAAAACCATGGTATACCTTGACCCAATATTTGACTTTTTGGTAGCATATTCTTAGTACACTTCACATAAAACC
Source organism: Polyommatus icarus (assembly GCA_937595015.1). NCBI lineage: Eukaryota > Metazoa > Arthropoda > Insecta > Lepidoptera > Lycaenidae > Polyommatus > Polyommatus icarus. Next base: position 12,456,785 of record OW569332.1, on the reverse strand, counting down.
AAAATCACCATATGTTTCCATATAAATTTCGAGGAGTTCCCTCGATTACTCCTGGATCCCATCATCAGGTCACCACTTTGTGAACATGGTACCAAATTGGAGTAAAACCAAATACAACAAAGCAAAAATTTCGAAAATCGGTTCACAAACGGCGGAGTAATCGTTGAACATACAAAAATAAAAAAAAAAATAAAAAAAAAAAAAATCCACAGCCGAACATATAACCTCCTCGTTTTTTGGAAGTCGGTTAAAAATCACAAAACTGTCGCGGGTTTGAGTTGGGATTATTTAAAGATACTTAAAAAAATATAAAATCTAGCTCCAACATTAGATTATAATTGAAATTATCTTACATGTTGTGCATTAAAACTTATAGAAATACTGTATTTTAACTGTTAAATCACGTCTGTTAAATGAGCGAAATCGGCAAAATTTCGTATACGGACTCTTAAGGAGCTTATTAATTTTATATTGTAATTTGTATGGCATCGCAATCGCTGTTGAAACTTATCTAATCACGTTCGCTACTAATGTATTTATCTATATTCTACCAGAAAACAGTTCTTGTGCCTGTAGAATTGTGTCATTAAGATTTAAGACTACCTAGATACTAATAATAAAAATTAACTACTTATAGTAAACTGATAATACTTTAGAGTTCAGGGTGTGTATGAGTCCCATTATAGAGTTTACTGTGGATGAAGCAGCGCTGAAAGAATAACTTTTTTTAAAGTTTCATATTCAAGGAAATTCATGAGGCTCGGGCGCTTGCCCATACGTACCTACACAAAAAAATATTTGCACTTTCAGTCCTGCTAATTTCACAGTGAACTAAATATTATATAGAAGAGACACACACAAACCCTAACGTTTTGTTCCACCCTGTATAGAGCAGGAGATGGGTTGGAGTTGAGTAATGAGTATGCAGAATAAAGAATTTGATAACCGTATTCTGTGTGGGGTTGAACACAGAAAATCATACAATATACATGCAGATTATGATTCTGGAGCAGTGCAAGTAGAGCCTAGAGGAACCGGATAAGTGACTTTGATTCTTTTATAATATTTTTGATGGGAATTGAACATGAGACCTTCGGCTCGAACTTTTCCGCCGATGATTTTACTAGCTAGCTGCATAAGTTTATGTGATCGAATGAGTATACGAGCATTTATGGTAATGTGCTCCATCCACAGTATGTTTAAACATTAAACATCGTAAGTACACGTATGATTTATTATATCCTATTCCTCGCTATAAAAGGTCGTACATAGGATATGCAATCCCGCAAGAGAATTTCAATCCCGGTATTTGCGGGATTCAACCATCACGATCCTGCTGGATCCCGGTATTTGCGGGATCCCGCTGGGTGGATTTAAACTTAAAATAAATCTTTATAATGACTTTACTTGATAGACCCCGTTTTATTCTTAAAATCTCAAATAAAACATAACTTTGTCAGACACTTTTTTCAAGGGTTTAATTGTTAACACCTCCATACTTCAGACTTTATAAAAAAATGAAAGGAAAACTAATAAAACTGTTAAGAAAAACTAAAAAAATCGCTTATTTTATGTCCATCTTTTATCGAAAATTTCTTCGAAATATAGGTAAAAGTCCTTCCCAAAGATTCCGAAACGGTTCCTGATATTCGACACAAGGTAGCTAGCAGCTGGAAATGCTCGTTCAGCATCCACGCTGGTTAGTTCAATTGTCATTTAAAGTGTGAATTGAAGCTAAATTGTTTAGCGGGCTGCCTGTAGCCAGTTCACGCACCCCGCGCGCAAAGTTACGCATATGAATCACATTTCTTTGTAATCCCGCCAGTCCCGCGGGATCCCGCAAAATTTTCGACCGGGATTAGTCCCGCATAATAATGCATGCGGGATCCCGTTATTTCGGGATCCCGGCATCCCGGTATTGCATTCTCTAGTCGTACAGTGTACACTGTACAGTTAAATATGTTTTTTATGTGAGCCTTTTTCTTATGCTTAGAAATTTTATTTAAAAAACTAATAATGCAGTTTCACCAAAAACGCTAAAGACGCAACATCCTACTTTACTCGGAAATATTTTAAAAAATGAAACAAATAACTTAAAAGTAACTAGTGCCTTGTTTATAAGCGTTTTAACAACTTTAATCTTTAACTGTTTACCAGAGGCGGCGCAAGGCGTGGGCGGTGTGGGCGACCGCCCACGGCCTCGCGGTCTAAGGGGCCTCGCGCCCCTTTGACCACGAGGTTTTTTTTAAAGAATTTATAAGTTTTGATACTCAAATATTCATAAAAAAAGTTTAATAAATAAAAGTTTGAGTATCAAAAAATTCTTTCTCTCCAAAAATCCGTTTTCTCGCCTCATCTATCAGGGGCCTCGCATATATCTTGCCCACATCAAATTTAGGTGTTGCCCCGCCACTGCTGTTAACTTATATTAAGACGATAAAGATATTACAGTACTAAATCAAAGTATCAAGTTGTACGTGACAGAATAAGGCACGTATCGACCTATCTACTATCGTCGTTTTACCTTTTTCGTAATGTTAATGGTAGCTGTCTGGTCAGGAATTTTAATTGGTTTTAATGGGTTTATTTAATTTAACTGATAATGTTAACTACACCGTATTTATTAACCATCCATTGAGTACCCAACAAGAAGGAAAGGGTGAAGTAAAAAGTTTACGGCTTGGAAAGAAATAATTATAGTGTCGTATTTTCTTTGGACAAACTTTCGTCACAACCTATAGTCACAACTCACAACCCCTAACCCGTAGGTAACAAAATATATCAATGTTATGTATTCGTACTGGATGTCGCCCGCAATTCTACCAGACTGGGAAACGTAAAAATTTCCGGGAAAAACTATCCTGTGTCCTTTCTCGAGACTCAAAATATCTGCTTGCCGAATTTTATCAAAATCCGTTCAGCAGTTTAAGTGTGAAGAGGTAACAGACAGACACTGCACTTTCCCATTTATTTTCTTGTAGCCAAATTAATAATTATGGAAAACTTCCCCATCGCTGGTAGGCTTCTGTAGTTATGAACTATGAACAATTAAAGTGTCAATTTAACTTAATTAGCCCCTAATTTTGTTACTGAGTATATAAGGCTGGTGTTATGAGTAGGTCAAGTCTGGGAGTAATCAGGCGGGAGGCTCACGGTCGGCTGGCCAAGGCCACTGCACATCAAAGCGTAATCCCTATTGATTGCTTATTCTACATAACTCTTTCAGACAGGAATAGGCTTACCCCTTGTTTATTAAATGAAGAGAAAAGATTTGTTTGTCTACGTCGATTAGGAAGAAAACTGGGAGAATTTAAAACAAATATATAATTTGTTATAGAATTCACCATACGGAAGGACATGGGCTATACTTTCTGTGCTCAGAAAATGACTGTACATTTGGTGGGTACTATGCAGTGCAGACTGCAGTACGAAGTCAAGGTGTGTCTACGCACATTGCCATACACTACCATGGCACTGCGGTTACGGCGCAGCGACCATTAAATTCCTTGTTTTAGATATCAGAAGGCTATTTGCCAGTGTCCAATAAATACTTTTTAATGCCTTCATTCAGTTTATTGCAAGTATGTTTAAATAGTTTATCTTTTTTCTATAATTATTAAGGCAAAACATTAGTCTACCATAATAATATAATCAAAGTCTTATGTAAGCCGCCGCCATAAATCTAATCCGGAATTCGAATAAATCAATGAAAAGGAAGTCACAGAAAATTGATCAAAAAGTTGACATTTGAATTTTCCTGCTGTAATTTCATAAGCACCTGAATTACCTTGTCCAATATTTACAATTTTCGGGACTAGTAATGAGATTTCCTAAGAATTTCCTAATTTCCATCAGCAAGCTGAGCGCGTACACGGTACTATACTTACAAGGTGTAACAAAACTAAGTGATAAATGATAATACTTTAGGGTGTGTACGTGTTCCTTGTAGAGAGTTCACTGTGAAAGTAGCATCGCTGAAAGAGCAATTTTTTTTCACTTTTGTAAGGGGAAACTCGTGACGCTGGGGCGCTTGCCGGTTGCCCATACAAAAATGAAAAAGAGCGCTGCTACTTTCACAGTGAACTCTTTACAAGGAACACGTACACACCCTAAACTCTATTAAAGTATTATCACTAAGTTTTATTTCAGCCTGTAGAAATGCGAAAGTATGGAGATAGTGAAACATTCCTGTCTGTAATGTGACAAAATTACAGTATTAAGCGGCGGTCATGTTTGTGATCCGGATTCCGGTGTTAGTTTAAGAACTCTTTGATATCCGGGTATGGTTTGCGCTAACCTTACCTTAATACCTGGTCCTAGTGTAGGTTGGGTTAGCTGCTAACCTAAGTCCCTCGTCATTATAACGGTGTATAGGTTGGATTAGCGGCTAACCTAAGTCCTAACCTAAGGACGCCCTCATTATGGTGTAAGAAAGGTTAGCGGCTTACCTAACCTAAGAATATCGTCATTCATCATCATCATATAAGCCTATATTCGTCCACTGCTGGACATAGGTCTCTCTCAATGAACGCTAAGATGACCGATCTCCTGCTACTCGCATCCAACATGGAACCGCAACTTAACGGAGATCGTCGTCCCACCTAGTTGGAGGTCGACCTATCGTCATTATCAGTTTAACAGCCGAATTTATATTTTTTATGAGAGAAGGCCACATTATTTCCCCCCATGTACGAAATCTGTAGGGCTTCTATGGAGCTGCCGCCCCTAGGCCATGGCTTATAACGGCCTATGTATAAATCCGGGGCTGGTCTTTATGGTGCAGGTTGGGTTAGCCGTTAACACTTCCATCGTAAATATTGCAGACACAATAGATTTTCAATTGTTATGCGGCAGCCGGCCTAAGTCCCTCGCCTTCACGGTGTTGAACTACTTACTTAGGTATTATAACAACTAACCTAACAATTAACATAACCTACACCAGGTTACTTACTGCTTAGTGCTTAGTCTGCACCCTAAGACTGTTCACACGTAGTTTGTTGTACGTAGAACAAGTTTACGTAAGTGAACCTCTCAGGCAGGGTGTCAAAGGGTCAAGGGGCCAAGAGGGGACACAAGGGTACATCGAGAGCATGCCCGTGCCCGCCCGCGCCCCTGCTCACAACAAACTATTAGGAGACTGATCCCGCTAAGTGCCCTCTCTGCGTAGTTCGTGCAATTTACCACAACAAATCGTGTTTGTGTTATTTAAAAGCTCTTCTTTCGATTGCAAACTGCTCTCTGCTTAAACCTACAAATTAATTGTACTTATGTATGAAACCGACAAATTGATTAGTATCTAACGTTACACATCCATAGTTCCATATTCCAATTTCCATACAAGTAATATTATTGCAAATTGATCGATTTCGACCGCGTAAACAATAGATTTCCAAGAATCCACGATCGAGGGATTCATATTGCGAAAGTGTCTGTCTGTTTGTTACCTCTTCACGACCAAACCGCTGAAACGATTTTACTGAGGATATGGATTAAGCCCCGGAGGCCGGAAAGGACATCGGATACTTTTATCCCGGAAAAACGTACGTTTTCCACGCGGTAAACGAATTTTCGCGTATAAATCCAACATATTACAATTAAATATTAACCCATCAGGCCCCAGAAGCTCACCGGTGAGCGAGACACAATAGAATAACAATAGATTTCCAAGAATCCACGATCGAAGGATTAAGTTATACCTACCTACTTACGAAGTTCAAGGCGAAAGTCCTGGGCACAAAAGCGATGAAGAGAACTCCTTGTTTATTTCACATAGCCTGTAGTCTAGGCCCACGTCGAAAATGGATGGGTCAAATAAACCACCTGGGAACGTATATAGGACGATATAAGAGCACAAAATAATAAGATTTAGCACTATGCCGTCACTTGTAAGCTGTCCAACTGAGTGCTGGTGAGAATTCAAAAGTGCATGTAGGGTGAGTACATTTTGGTCATATGATCCTGTACGGCATTTTTACCATCGATAGACACATGAAAAATAATAAGAAAGCCCGCAGTGCCGTACAAAAATAATGCGCCAACAAGTCGGTATTTTTATTTTATTTTCAGCCAATTTCCATGGTAAATTTGGTAATTTGATTCAATAAAAATACGTTTCATACTGTTCGGATACAGCTTGGAATCAATTATTCCGCAACGCCGTAAAAAATAATGCGACAATAGAAAAAAATCGAGGGTTACAAACCCCCGTTTTTCAGGGGTCTGGGGGATCATCTGAACCAGTACGGCTTCAGTTCCAAACATTATTTTAGCACTCAAAAGAACTATTAAAAATAATGCCGTACATTTTCGTTAGTCCAAAGGTTAGTAGGAGAGTAAAAAAACTCAAGCAAATAACCATAGAACGAAATGTAAAAAAAGTCCACAAAACGAAATACTTATATCGTTTTTTTTGTTGTAAAAAATAGTTGTTTTATTAGGGTTCCGTACCCAAAGGGTGAACACGGTTACTTTTTACTAAGACTTCGATGTCTGTCTGTTTTCAGGCTGTAACTCTAGAACGGTTATAGCTAGAGATTTGAAATTTTCAGAGATTACGTATTTCTGTTGCCGCTATAACAACAAATACTAAAAACAAAATAAAATAAATATTCAAGGGGGCTCCCATACAACAAACGTGATTTTTTTTCAATTTTTTGCTCGATATCAATAATGGCAACAAGTAAACACCTGAAATGTTCACAAAATACTCAATTTTATTTTTAATTTAAAAATTAATAGTAACATTAAAAAAAATTAAGAGGGGCTCCCATACAAAAAAAAAACACAATTTTGCTCTATAATGGTACGGAACTTTGCTTACTCTGCATTAAAATGTACGGCATAATTTTTTCCTAATTTATTTATCTTAATACTATTTAAGACGAAGGGAAAATGTAGATTTAAATTTCAGATTTTGTATTTCTGTTTATTTTTTTTAGAACAGTTTCTTTTGAACGGCAATACTCTATATCAATTGTATTTTACAATATCAAATTAAAAATAAAGTCGCCGTAGAGAATCAAATAATTTTGCAGCTTAAAAAATCAAGTATACCATGGAATTAAGATTATTATTTAAATGGACAAAAATTTTTTGACGGAATTATTTGTAATAGTACTTTTGAGTGCTAAAACAATATTTGGAACCGAAGCCGTACTGTTTCAGATGACCCCCCCGGACCCCTGAAAAACAGGGGTTTGTAACCCTCGATTTTTTTCTATTGTCGCATTATTTTTGTACGCCGTTGCGGAATAATTGATTCCAAGCTGTATCCGAACAGTATGAAACGTATGCCGTATTGAATGAAATGACCAAATTTACCATGGAAATTGGCTGAAAATAAAATAAAAATACCGACTTGTTGGCGCATTATTTTTGTACGGCACTGCGGGCTTTCTTATTATTTTTCATAGGGTAGTATTTAATCGAGTGACTGTAAATTACCGTTTTGAGTGTCAAAATTAATTAATTTGGGTTATGGAATTACTATTTGAGCGACTGACTGTGAGTGTCGAGAAATTAACAAAACAGCAACTTACAAATTTTTTATTTGAGTTACTTAAAATACAAAATGAGCAGCTTCATGATATTTGAGCGACCTAATATCTGTTTGAGTGTCATCATTACGTCCTGCATTTTTTTCAATATTTGGCAAATGTTTTTTTTACACTGAGCGGCATTTTATCTTAAATCACGTTTTCGAATACTAAAACTACTTTGAAAAAAATACACGAACGAGCAGAGTATAATGAGCTCATATTAAAACAAAAAAAATTTATATGAAATAACTATTTGATGAAACACATAAGTCAGGGATCCCTAAAACAATTTTTTTTTATTACTATCAAGCAAAATTTTTGTGAGTAGCTTAATTTGGATAAGAGGAACAACGGTAAATGGTTTCATGGTTTCTTATGGACTTACAGTAGATTAAGAGAAAATGCAATCTTGGTACGCGACAAAATGATGTAAATGAGACAAACAAAGGATATGGGCGACTGGCCCATAGACGACCCTAATTATTGTAATAAAAAAACGACAGTAAATGTTCGGAAACCTACTCCAAAATTGTTGGGAAGTGGGGGTAAGGAGGGAGGCGGAGGAGGGGTAAACACCCCCCCGCACCAAATCCACACTGAGAAACCCGCCAGTTTTGGAGCTTCTCACCTTTGAATTTTTCGGAATTCTGAGGCTATATAATATAAGTCTTTTGGTCGCCTTTTTTAACGCCTTTAACCTAACCTACACCGTGTTTTGTGACGGTCGCCGGCTGCTGCCACAGCACAGTCACAGTTCTAACCTACTTTTGGACTTTCTGGGTTATGTTTGTTTTTATTTTTTAGCCCCCCTTTTATTTTGTGACGGTCGCCGGCTGTTGCCGCAGCACGCTCGCTGCGCTCGCTCGGCTCCCTCTGTGTTGTGGTCTAAGTTCTAACCTAACCTAACCTTCTTTTTTTTTTTTTTTTTCCGGAGGGGGAAATGCATTACGCATACCACCCAGGCGCAGGGGGCGACCCGAGCGGTGATGTGGTACTCCCGTAGCTAATGAGACCACGGTATACCCACTAAAACCCCCTCCCATCTTCCGCCACGCCGCCTTTTGACGGGGCCACAGGAACGATACACACATCTGCGACCCCGCCAGCGGCCCGAAGACTCCACGATGGGCGCACAACACGTGCGCCCTCCTCCTCGGCCCCCACCAGGGCTGTAGCAGACGCCCCCCGAGTCTGCTACTTGGAGGCCATGTGGCAGATCAGGTCTGTGGCTCTGCCACCGACCACACCTCGGCCGCAGAGGATAGGGCAAGCGGCGCACCGTAATACCTACTTGCCTCTTCCTCTGCGGCCCCACCTCGGTGCGCATCCGCAGCGGACTCCTCCAGTCCGCTGGGAGCGCCCTCCTCGGGCCAGGCGGCGACACCGGCCGGCCCTGGTTGCCTCTTTGCTTCACCGCGGTTGTCCAAGCCGCGGTTACTAGAGCCCCACCGCCACGACAAGGCGAGCAACCATCGGGGGGAACCTAACCTAACCTACTTTAGGACTTTCTGGATTGTGTTTGTTTTTGACGTGACAACGTCTTAAATTAGGTTGCGGCTGGGAGTCACTTATGAAAAAGTGTAACGCTCGGTAACGTTACGATGAGTCACCGAACGAGAGAGAGGCCCGCCGAATGCCTTGCGTCTCTCTCCCACACGTTGTCACGTAAAATCTTCGCCCGTAAAACCGACTTTACAGGCAACCATTTTTTGTTTTGGCTAACCTTGGTTAAGTAGGCCTTCTGTTAAGAGGCCGGGTGCCATCGAAATTCTCATACATACGTAGAGCTTGTCTAATTTGAAATGACGCGCCCCACCACTTCAAAGTTGATATAAATGAAACATTTTTGTATTGTGAATACGAGGGAGGGGCGCGTCATTTCAAGTTAGACAAGCTCTAATACCAAAATCATTTTCTCATGCGAAAATATTTAACATGTTTGAGTTGTTTTTCAGCTTAAAATAGTAATTACCTAGGTTCCTGCACAAAAATTCATCGCCCCGCCCCCATTCGAATTCGCGCGCATTTAACAATCTGTAGTTTTCATTAAAACACGTATCAAAATATAAAATATAAACCCTCAAATAGAATATCATTAACCAATAATCATTAATAAAGCAGCTCACAAAAGTTTGCTCAAAGTGAACTTTTTAGTAGTTCGTAATGTATAACCTCACTTAGAAAATTTTAATCTATCTTTAATATTGAAGTTGCCCGCTATGTATTTCCAGTCGCTCACTTAGTAATACAGTCACTCGGATAGAATTTTAATATCTGAAAATAGATTAATCACAATCCACTTTTTGTAAGCTCGTTCTGGATTTTATTATAAATCAATATTAGTCGTTAGTTTAGTTTATTATTCGCTTACTCATATTCATACCGCTCAAGTTATTAAAACAGTATGTTCATCATCAGTCGCTAAGTAATTTTTTATTCGCTCGTTTTATTATTTTCCTTTTTCATGTGTCTATCGATGGTAAAAATGCCGTACAGGATCATATGACCAAGATGTACTCACCCTACATGCACTTTTGAATTCTCATCAGCACTCAGTTGGACAGCTTACAAGTGACGGCATAGTGCTAAATCTTATTATTTTATGCTCTAATATCGTCCTATATACGTCCCCAGGTGGTTCATTTGACCCATCCATTTTCGACGTGGGCCTGTAGTCTAATACTTAGGTACTTACCTAACAATGGAGATTTGATAATATTTGGCCCCGGCTGAACGGATTGAGCTGATTTTAGTTTTAAAATATTCGTATGTAATGTCGTTCACCGGGACAGCTAGTTTAAACTAGCACTTACATTTAAATTTCGGATAATGACTTTATATTGAGTTGAGGATTTGTAGTTTAATAATTATGTACAGTAGTTACGTCTATTATTTTTAAAAAATTGGTCCAGCCGTTTTTGTGGAAATCTTTTTTTTTACGATAAAAGGTGAACGCAGATTTGGGCCGCACTAGATGGAAATCTGTGGCCGCACCGCACGCACCGCAGTCGCCGCATTCGGATTCTTTATAATATTATGAAGTTGCGAAGACTGCGGCGCGGGTAGGTATGCGAGCTTGCCTATCTTAATATATATTATATTTCTTGTGTGCGTGTGTATGTGACTGAACTCCTCCTAAACGACTGGACCAATTTTGATGAAATTTTTTGTGTGTGTTCAAGGGGATCTGGGAATGGTTTAGATTCACAATTTTGTCCGCTGGACAATGTTTTTTAATTAATTTTTAATTTATTAGTAGTTGTTGATTTTGGAATGTTTTACATTGGATCCGACAGTCGGCTGCCATCGCAGTGTCAAATTTTAAATAATATTCGAATTCGGATTTTAATTTTAGTCTGTCCGACAGTTAGCGCTTCGACCAAATTTAAAAAAAATACTTTATATACTTAATATGGCAAAGAAACGTTTGCCGGGACAGCTTGTCTTTATATATATAATTCTTCTGTGAGTGTGTATGTCACCGAACTTCTCTCAAACGACTGGACCGATTTTGATGAAATTTTTTGTGTGTGTTCAAGGGGATCTGGGAATGGTTTAGATTCACAATTTTGTCCGCTGGACAATGTTTTTTTAATAAATTTTTAATTTATTAGTAGTTGTTGATTTTGGAATGTTTTACATTGGATCCGACAGACGGCGCTACTATCGCAGTGTCAAATTTTAAATAATATTCGAATTTTAATTTTAGTCTGTCCCGACAGTTAGCGCTGCAATCAAATTGAAAAAAATACTTTATATACATAATAATATGGCAAAGAAACGTTTGCCGGGACAGCTAGTAACTTCATATAAAGAATTCGAATGCGGCGACTGCGGTGCGTTCGCTGCGGCCCAAATCTGCGTTCACCTAAAATAGTGATAATCTCCGAGTCCGCTCCGATTCCTCGTAGCTCGCTTCCTTATTCATAAAAAAACTGAAACTAAACTTTCTAAGCTAACTGAACTGTAATTTCACAAACTCTTACACACCTTCGATAGCTCAGTTGGTAGAGCGGTGGACTGTAGATGTGTATAGAAAACTGATATCCATAGGTCGCTGGTTCAAATCCGGCTCGAAGGAAATTTTTTGTAAATTTTTATTAATTCAAAAACAATATTTTGAAGTAGTATAACGTGGATCCCCACAATGAAACTATAAAATATCTTTTAGCAAAACATATTTTACTTTAAACGCAAGCAGTGGACGCTTAATACGTCAGACCATCGTATACCAACTAATTTCCGGACCGCTTCAAAATTTTTTGTTCAAATCTCCATCCATCATCAAAATATCTGTAGACCTTATTTATTTCATGAATTAGTCATGGTGAAACCGTGTTCTTATGACTTATGAGTTACCAATTACCAATTACCAAGTGAGTCTCTCACTTCTCTGTAGACTCACTTGGTAATTGGTAATTGGTAACTCATAAGTCATAAGAACACGGTTTCACCATGACTAATTCATGAAATAAATAAGGTCTACAGATATTTTGATGATATATCATAATAACTCATCATGATAACTCATAAGTACCGTGAAAATACCTGTGTATTTTCACGGTATTTTACGGTGTAGATACCAAAGTCCAAAGTATAATATTATTATTCACATTACCGTACAGTAACTTAGGTACTTCGTCTACATACTATACAGTATACAATTACGAAACATTATTGGCAATGGTATCAGTAACTTTAGAAGCCGACTGCATGAAATTGCAGCGGACGACGTGTCGTCGCGACACCATGCCGTAAAAAGCCTTTTTTCGCCCTGTGCGAGCTTCTAAAACTGCGCCCTGTGCGGGCTTCTGTAACAACGCCCTTGGTTTTTTACATATTATAGGTACCGACAGCAACGCTATGTTTAGGCCTATTTTCTACCATTCTGGGTGATAAAACAAAACTTGGGCTTATAATTGGGCTACCAGCGCAGCGGGAGGAAACAGAAATTACAAACATACAAGATACGCGCTAAACACATAACGCTCCCGGCAGTCGGGTAAAAATAATAGTCCTGCCTGGTCTGGTCATTCTTGCGCCCCCCAGTCTACGCCCTGTGCCTGGGCAGCGGTGGCACTGCCCTATTTTCGGCACTGCGCGACACTACTGGTTTCTATGTATTTCTATGAATAATAATTAGTGTCGCTAGCACCGTGTCGCTAGCTGCGCAGGGTAGAAATACATACAAATCAGTAGTGTCGCTGCGACACGTCGCGTCGTCTGCGGTTGCTTCATGTCGCCCGCAGACAACCGGCGCGGCATTCAGACCGCAACGCGACGCGTAGATGCATACCATAAAGGTAATATACCTATCGGTATACCTATCCGATAAGTATATTAACTTTATGATGCATACGCGTCGCGTTGCGGTCTGATTTCTGAATCAACCTAGTACCTATTCAATTTGGATCATTATAAAAAAAATCAAACAATAATAATTCTATCAATAAACCTAAAAATAAAAACCTATCTTTTAACTGCACATTACTTTAATCTTGTAAGCGCAAATTTCAATGCTTGGGGACATGCAAATTATTTAGGTTGTGTCCAAATTAGCTTAATTTATATGAGACGTGTCTATTGCGATCATTACAAACATCGCCATTAATTTAATCATTACTGGAGTAAATTAATCATGTTTGGTAGTAATGCATTCATTTGCATTCGTCAAATAACTTGTTTACAAGAATTTTCTCATGTTTTAGCCATTAGCAATGATACTTTGACTAATTAATCTAACGACATAGTTAAATGTAAGTACTAATTTATGAAAAAATCTACAAGTCGAAAATATAGCCTCCATTTTGAAAGTCGTTTATAAAAAGTGAACGCCAAGCGTACACCTTAGCAACTTAAAAGTGTATGCAATCATAGGCTTGGAAAAACTACTGACTGCGCTACTTTTGGAAAAAATGTATATGTTTTCAAATAGAGAAATGTAAAGTGTACTTTTATCATCGTTAGCGGGCCCCTAGATAATCAATTTTATTGTGCAATATCACGCCTTTCAATCTTATTGTTCATTGTTCAATGATATTCTTCCTAGTCGTATCCTTATGGCTGAGGGACGTGACCACCAAAATTAATTTTGGTAGTCAATGATATTGCATAGCTATGCAATACTTCTGCATTTACTTCATACTTACACAGACGGCAAGCGTAAAGAGTTTTTTTTGTTTATCTTATCGACGCATCTGGTCGATGCAGGTACCCATATAAATCCAATTAGTCGCTGATTATTTTTCTAGTGCTCATTGCCAAGCCACTATAATAATTTTAAAATAAAGAAAACTATTGATACATTCACTGAATGTTGATTTCAATTACAAAATAAGTTAAAGGCTTGGCTTGATAGTGATCTGAAAACTTTTTACGGCAGAAGTATTGCATAGCTATGCAATATTTTGCTTGGCTCCTTTTACATTTAATGTTTTGGTGGGATATCATTGACCACCAAAATTAATTTTGGTGGTCACGTCCCTCAGCCATGAGGATACGACTAGGAAGAATATCATTGAACAATGAACAATAAGATTGAAAGGCGTGATATTGCACAATAAAATTGATTATCTAGGGGCCCACAATAGATAGATAGTTGAATTCTTCACAAATTATGTATTTTTGTTGTCGCTATAAAATAGAACAGTCCTATTGAAATAAAATAATTTAGGAATGGCGGGTCTCGTACAATAGGTTTCCCATACAAATTTACGGTACAGAACCCTATCTACGCCAGTCCGACTCGAACTTGGCCGGTTTCATAATTTTTCATAAATTTCAAGGTTCTAAGTCTGCTAGAAGTACCGTAGAATTTTGATGATCTGTCAGTCAGTGACAAAACGTAGTAACTTTGACCATCCGTAACTAGTAAACTGTTAATCAGAATATAATGCAATTTGGAGGTTAAGCTAGTTTTAATACTTGCTCCTATTTAATGGAATCAGGCGTTACTTTGCGGAAATCCATAGCTTAAAATTTAGTTACTTGCTCCTAGTCATCGAAATTCTAAATCTCTAGCTTTGTTAACATCTAAGATAAGGAGGGTGTGAAATAGCCGCGAACCGCTTTGAGAAAAGTATGGTACGGCCGGGGCACTGCCGTGCCCCCAGATTATTTCACAATAAAAATTATCGTCTATGGAGGCACTAAACCGCCACTTCTGGAGTCTGCGGATAGCACAGACTAGAGCAAGTTACAAATGACTTCTATAGCATTTTTATTATTAGTGGGTACTTTTTATTTAATTATTTACCGACTTCATAATACTTAATGGAGGTATTTTGGACATAACAATGATTATTAAAACACTAAAAAATAACTTACAACAAACCAGAGAGAAATAAAAATTCTTGAATCATAATTTTAACTTTTTTAATAGGGATAACTTATATAATATGCAAGGGATAGTCCCAAGGATTCTTCTCTAGTGACAAAAGGATGAAACCATTCATAAATGGAAAATCACATTTTATCACCTGCTCAATAAATACAGTCAACAGTAAGCATATTCTTAAACAATTGTATCCGTAAACGATATAGTCATTTTACACGGGCGCTGGGGCCGGCCACCCGCGCGGTGTCGCGAGGCTCGGGGGGCTCGGGGGGGCCGCGGCGGCCGGCGGCGTCACTGCGACAGTCGCGACGGCGGCGGGCGCGGGCGGCGGCGGCGCGGCTAGGACGACGAGCCGGCGGCGAACAGGCCCGCGCTGAAGGCGGCGCCCGCGCCCGCGCCGCCCGCCGCCGCGGCGCTGCCGCTCGCCGCCGCGCCCGCGCCGCTCGCGCCACGCGGCTTCGGCATCGGCGGCTGCAGGTACTCGTGCCGCGCCAGACCGAACACGTCGATGCGCTCCTCCTTGCGGTACGCCAGGCACGCGCGGATGAAGCTCTGTCGATAGACAAGTGACAACCAACATTCATTATTTTTTATATGTAACATACTTCCATACTAGTATAATTTTAAATGCAAAAGTGTGTCTGTCTGTCTGTCTGTCTGTCTGTTACCTCTTCACGCTCAAAGTGCTTAACCGATTTTGCTGAAATTCAGCATGGAGATACTTTTCGCGCGATAAACGAATTTTGGCGCAACGGAGTTGCGGGCGTCATCTAGTTTATTCATAAAACTCCACATAATATTGTTACATTTTAGATCTCGCCAAAATAATTGTTTGACGGCGACATTAAATTTATAATTCCTACTTTTTTGCGTTAGGGGAATGCGTTTACGCATCTCCGGGGTCTGGGGAGGACCACCGAGGTATGTGGGACTCCCCGGGGCGGACGTTATATCTGCACCCGGGACTACCCACTAAAACACCAACGGTGTTCCTGCTCCGAAAGCGGAACTACGAGAAACGCATAATACACGACCGCAGAAATTATTCCTACTTGACACTTCGTTTCAAGTTCAAGATTATGATTTATGTAAATTTAGAAGTGGAACACACACCACTGATACAAAGAGGAAACCTAAAGCTATAATAAAGTTTTGCATTATTGTTTGTATCATTCTACGAATAATGAAAACTATGGAAGAGTAACAGCTGTGTCAAAAAATTTGTCTGCGAGTCTACAAAATATGACCCAAATACATGCATACTTTATGCAGCTTTATGCATGTAATTTTGTGTTTTTATACAAGTGACAACGATTATTGTCAACGTCTTCTTTTCTAAATTTGAATGTGTGGCTATTGTCATAATTTAGTGTCGTAAAAAGAACCAAATACAAAACGGTTGAAGTATGGGAGTAAGAGCCAGGACACAAAAACACGGCACGACGTCAGCGCCGCATCGGACGCGCGTCGTAAAAAACCACGGCACGGCGCCATACAGCGTCGTACGACGTCGTGCCGTAGAAACTCACGTAGAAATTCAAGATGAGTTTCTACGGCGCGACGTCGTACGACGCCGTACGGCGCCGTGCCGTGGTTTTTTACGACACGCGTCCGACGCGGCGCCGTACGACGTCGTGCCGTGTTTTTGTGTCCCGGCCCTAAGTCTTTATATTCGTAGGTATCATCACTTATCCATTTAAACAATACGGGTAACACGATTTCTTAATATTAAAAGGAAACGCATGTTAAAATTGATGAAACTAACCTTAGCCTCGTTACTGACTGTGGGTTTATTGGCGAACTGAACGTCGGTCGCCTTCAGTATAGTATTCTCTTCCAGAATAGTCGCCTGGCTCTGATTATGTCCAAACGGCTTCTTGCCGTAAAGGCACTGGTAGAAGATAACACCTACACTCCACACGTCCACCTTACTACTGATCTTTGGTGGGTTCTTGCCGACTACAAAGCACTCTGGTGGCAAGTACCTGAAATACAAATAAAATTAATTACTGTCAAGATATGTGGAGTGAGCTTTATGTTCGGACAATCCTTAAAAATAGGCGAAATTGGGCGAGCACCACAGACATTTATCAAGTTACATACAGCATGTATATGTACTTCGCGTGCCATCGCGTTCCCCAACGATGACAAATTTCAATCTTTCGAAAGTCTGTTCTTTAGTCTGCGCTCCACCGTTATCGGAATCGGACGTCAATCGGAATTCTAAAAATGTCTAGTTGTGCCGTAGTCGGCTGTAGAAATTCGAATAGAAACGTTGGTCTAAATAGTGGATATGTTTCTTATCATCGGTAAGTAATTTTACTATTGAATCATGTGTCCTTTATTTTAAAATCAATTATTTAATGTTAATCGTGGGTGGTTGTAGTTTTTACCATGAAATCTACGAACCTGCGAGTGCGTTGTATTTAGTGACTCGGTAATTATATTTTATGTAGTATGTATTTATGTTCCTGTTTAGTGATTTAGTTTAGAATAATATAATATATTACTAGCTGTCCTGGCAAGCACGTATCTTAAGATTTATCATTCCTCTGTCTACGAACTCGAATAATAATCGATTAAAAAATCGATATACCTATTAAAATGGCAAAAGAGGCTGGGCGCGGCGATTCCTTTGAATCGATTCCGCGCGTACGAGTATTCCCATCACTAAAGCGCTCTTGTGACGTCACAGTAGGTATGAAAAAAGTGACACGCTCGTGTTTATACAAATGGAGCGACATGGCGCTTCTATCTAGATCTTATTTCTGTGGCGATCACCTTTGACGACAATCACAATCAAGTAACAAATGACATTAGAAATTTTGGGGCTGTTTCTAATACGCTTTTATATTATGTAAAAGGCCAGTGCTAAATCTTATTTTCGACTTCATTTTAAATACCGTACCTAAATTCGTCTTTCACTTCTTTTAAAGTTAATTTTAAACATAAGTTTGCTCGATGATTCATTAATAAACAAAAATAATACGTTATTTGACTTACCAGTAAGTGCCTGCACCTTGGCTGGTTAGGTCCATACCATGGTCCGGATTGTAATTCTCCTCGTCCATTACTTTGGACAGGCCAAAGTCTGTGATTTTGATCTCTCCGCAGACGTTGCCCTCTGTCAGCAGAATGTTGCCAGGCTTCAGGTCATAATGTATCACAGGAGGTTTGATCTCGTTCAGATATTTCAACGCTGATACCACTTGCATCACGATGGACCGAGCTTCACGCTCCGGTATTGTCTTATGCTGTAAGCAAAATGTAGTAACTTAATAAAATAGAACATATTAATATATATAAAAAAAAAATTATATGAGGTTTTTAACAGACTCTAAAGAAAGGAGATGTTTTCTCAATTCGACCGCATATATTTTTTATGCCGTTTTTTGAACTGATTTTGATAATTCTGTTTTTGTTCTTCTATTATAATATTTTATTAACTGTGATTAATATAATGCTTTTATAAGCAACGTTACGTTATGTACCAATACTAATGTATTGGTACATAAAGGAACACATTTTCACGCAGATCAGTAACAGAAGGCCTTTACGCGGCCTTTCCACATTTGTCCAAGATAGCCCAATACAAGTGATTACAAATGTATAGAATATTCGATATCTTCGGCTATCTAATATAATATCGATCATGGCCCAAGAGAAACAGGGGCCTTTAGATTCATAAGCAAACTAATATTGATAATTTTATGCATTTAATATTTTTCTTTTGCACCTAAACAATCTACCAACTATAGTTAAAGGAAATTGCGATAAGGTAAACATTTTGATAAAATGAATATTTTCAGACCGCTGCTCTACTTTTTACATACACAATCAGACATAGCTTGCCAACGCTGATAAGATAAAAAACCACATAATACACTTTTCTATAAACATTATTTAACAGTAAATTGTAAATGCATGTTACGTAAAAAATTCAATAACAATTTGTAGATGATATTAGCTTTGTTTAACCAATCAACTCCCAAGTGGTCGAATTCGACTGCGTTAACAATAGATTTCAAAGAATCCGCGATCGAAGGATGAAATAGATTTAAGTAAAGTAGCAAATATTCATTTTTTATTGCAGTAAGGACCACCTTTTTACAAACCAATAATTAACTATAATACATATTTCAATTCACAAATCTAAATAATAACTATTTATAAACCGCTAACCACGCAATTGATATGTCGCAGTCATCACGTTTAATCTGCAATTCGATTGAATGACTAGCGCATCTATTGAATGACATCATTAAATTGAATGACTAAAGGACAACTCGTCAAGACGTTGACTGTGACGTTTAACGTTTTGACTAAAAGTTATTATAGTGAAGTCGTTAAATTGGATGCTATAATTTTAAGTAGCTGTTGACGGGGTAGTAATAGGTAAATCCACGCTTTCTACTATTTTATTACAAGTAAATCACTTTAAAGCAAATTTAATCAACAAAATATCAACACAGAGCTATCAGCTGTGCGATCTATTTGACGCCATATTTGTTTTAGTGACTAGAAGCGCCGCAGTGGGAAAAAAGTGAAATACGTTCAATTACATGACTGATTTCATGTCCGCTATTTTCAAAGAGCTATGTTAAAAATCGCTAAATAGTTGGACGTTGAGATAAGATAGTTCAATCGACGGTCGGCCGAGTCATTCAATTGAATGCTGTTATTCAATGAATACGCTACGCTAGTCATTCAATCGAATCGTAGATTGAACCAGATGACTGCGACAGATATATTGCGCGCTTACCGGTTGATATGTGACAATTTAATTGGTATTTAAGTGTAGTGACTTCAGTCTGAAAGGTTCAAAGGATCTTACCTGCTTTAAATAGAAGTCGAGATCATGACCGTTGCAGTATTCGAGGACTGTACAAAACGAGTTGCCATCAATTTCAAACACGTCATACAGCTTAACAATTCTGGGGTGATCTAGCGCTTTGTGTATGTTGTACTCCCGGAGAGCATGTCTGAAAAAATACACATATTAATATAACACATCTGCATCCAACATTTTGATTCTCCCCGTGTCCCTCTCAGGACTAAGATAATTTGTTTATGCCCTCGTAACAACGGCTAGTTCTTTTTAAAAAGAAGCCCTAGCTTGTATAGTTGGGGATTTGAGTGACTTCCCTCGATCGTGGAAAAAACAAGACACAGTAGATTTGTATTGTTATCGCGGTCGCATGCGACCGCTTGGGGCTTGAAGCATTCATTATTAATATCTCTTCGAGCTCAAATCTGACAAGCCATTTAGCCTTTAGTAAAGGCGAGAGCCCAATACAGTGTACCCCTGCTTCTGGCCCATTCGAGAATTAAACAAGTGATTAAGTTTATATTAAGAATGATTAAAATTTCTTTGGTTTCCAATCGCAAACATGACATAATAACATTATGGAAAGTTCTGGTAATTGCTCATCACTCGTGCAATGACCTTGTTAGTGTTCTGGTAACATTCAGGTAATTACTGCATCAGACTGTGTTTAGAACCTTTTTACTGAAGTCGGACTGGTTCTAAATATTAAAAAGTTTATTGTCGTCGACATGCAGTGTTTTTAGATTTCGTTTGTCTTCTCTCACAGAAATTAATGAATATAATGTTCTAGTCTACAAAATTATTTCTTTTCTTCCATTCACCTATTACAACAAGCAGAATTCAC
Source organism: Polyommatus icarus (assembly GCA_937595015.1). NCBI lineage: Eukaryota > Metazoa > Arthropoda > Insecta > Lepidoptera > Lycaenidae > Polyommatus > Polyommatus icarus. Next base: position 12,436,239 of record OW569332.1, on the reverse strand, counting down.
AACAGACTGCTAATGCGTAAGAAAAGATTATTCAGAATTACTTCACCTCTGCCTCTATCTTATATCCACAACAGTTTCATTCTCTGGTTTTTAATACCTCGATAGTGGGAATCGCAGACACAATAGATCTTCAATTGTTATGCGACACCAGGGTGCCGCTTTGGGATCGATGGGTTAAAGGTAAAATAACTGTGAATGATGTGTAAAATATGGGAAATCGTATCTCATCTCTTGTATACGGACTCACTTGATGTAGTTGGCCTTTTTATCTTCTTTCCAGTCTTTATTCAGCTGGTGCACCTTGCAGGCGGTGTACCGCTGCTCGCGCAGGTCAAACGCTTTATGTACTTCACTAAAGCCACCCTTTCCGAGAAGCATTAACAATAGATATCTGGAAATTAAAAAAAATATAACTAAACAAATACTATTCATTTTTTTAAGGGTTTGGACATCGATACATTAAGAGTGAGCTGTCAAATTTTGCTGTGTTCTCTAATATGTATTACGATCCCGGAAGACGATTGACTTAAATGAAATTGAGATTTATTTAATCATTGTATATTTATCTGATACTAGCCTAACGGAAAACACGATTCACTTATTTTGACTCGATAGTTTTATTTTTCGAAATTATGAATATTTCTGGGCTTTTAAATAAATATCTGTTACACTTATTCAGTTACCATCATTAACCCATTTAGACCCAAATGAAACTGAGCCGTGGAAAATATGAAATTTCTTTATTAATTTGTGGAAACCGATAAAATTATTAGGAAAATAGAAAAAAACTTAATTTTTTTTGAATATTTAATTTTTTTTTAATAAATCTATCATCTTCAATAATGGGAACTTCCTGAAGTCCATAGTATTTATCATAGCTATTGAATACCCTTCAGTTCATTGATTATACGAATTTTATCGGTGGAAAAACATTGGAATAATTTACATCCAATGTGCCCATTGGCCCCAAATAGGGACACTTGTATAAAACTACTCCTAATCTTAAAAAGACTAAAGCTTTTCACACAAATATTCTTTATAGGTTATAGTATAATGAGCTCATTCAAGTGAAAAATATATATATGCCTAAAAGAAAAACTTAAAAATAAAAAATACTAACTTGGCGTCATTTCGGATGTTAGAAACAGCTTCAGAAAATTCACTATATAAAACACGGTGAACTATATTTATATTATTTGTAACTTATAAGAATAAGAAAATACACTTTTAGCAAATTGAAGATTACAATAAAAATAAGTATAAGCTTGAATGCCAAGAAAATTAGGTAATTTTAAAGTGTCCTCGTTTGGGCACGGCGGGTCTATATGGGTTAAATAACTTGCACTACTACAATCGTTCACTTTGTAAAATCATAGCTAAAGGAAATATTAGTATTGTATTTAGTTTGGTAACCATCAAAAAACTGTTTTGTGACTTACGACCTTTACTTTCGTGCTATAGTGCGGGAACCCTTGTTACGCAATATTGTTCACTACTAGCTGCGACTCAAAGTACACTTCATGCGAGCACGATTCATGGAATCATTATATTATCACGATTGGATGGTATGTAGGCGGGGCTAGCGTGTTTTGATATTTTTGGCAGCCCAGTCTTAAGTTAATAGCATCTCCAGATTTTACGTTTTTTACGGAATACAGCATGTTCTATTACATTGAAAGCCAAACATAACTCATACAATTCTCACCTATCAGAGAGCACAGGATGCTGCGAAAAACGACTTTGGTCCTCATTGTGTATCCTTTTTAATTCTCTTATGTGCAAATTTCTTTCTCTTTCTAATTTTTCCATTTCTAATTGTAGATCTGCGTCTTCCTTCTTTAAGGCACTTTGCCTCAACTGGAATAGGAATGTGTATGTAGTAGATTAAAATATACAAAGAGCATAATTAGGGCCTGTTTTACCACTTCCTGGTAAGTACCGGATAGGCTATCGACAACTTAACTTAAGATAAAGTATGAAGCTGGGAGCATCTGTCTAATAAGTTGTGGATAGCCTATCCGGCACTTTATCAAAAAGTGGTGAAACAGGCCCTTAGTCAAATTGCTTCTACTTTATTTATACAATGGTTTAAACAGTGCAGTAAACTTATTATTTAATAGTACTATATACAACAGGAGAAAGATGTAAAGTTTGCCAAATTTTGAGACAATTTATATTAAAAATATATTTTTCAAACAATTAAAGCTTAGAACAAACCTACGCGTCAGTAACGGAGCGTCAAGTTGCACATTTGACAACTTGACGCAACTTGACGCTCCGTCACTGATGCGTAGGTTAAGCCTCAACTTTATGCTTTGCACAAACCTACGCGACCACGCGACTGCGAAGCGGCAGCGTCAATACAAAACACACATTTGACAAGTTGTTCAAATGTGTGTTTTGTATTGACGCTGCCGCTTCGCAGTCGCGTGGTCGCGTAGGTTTGTGCAAAGCATAATACTTCTCGAAAACATTCCATTATTTACGATTCTAGAAAAGCAAGTTGCTAGATGAACATTTTTATAAAAAAACAATCTCACCTTTAATATTTCATCAGCCTCGTAATACTCCTGCCAAGTCATACTGGGCAGCGGGTCGGGCTTGAGGAAAGTAGGAGCGTCTGTACCATTGTGCAGAGGTTGAGGCTGGGGTGTGGTCGGTGCGGAGATGTTGGGGTTAACCCGCTTGCCCCTCCCCCCGCCTCCCTCGTTGTTCGACGGCCTCTTCTTGAGGAGCAGCTTCTTCTGACGGTCGATTTCCTCCTTCTCAGACGTTATCTCCTCTTGCCGCCTGCTCAATTTAGAAAACAATAGTTAAAATTGGATTATTTAAATTTGCGTAAGATTCTTGTATTGAATAGAGTATGGACAGTTATTCTTCAATAAAGCTAAATTACACATCTTATTCGAAGCTGCTGCCCTCATCCATATAAAGTGACATTTATGGTCAACTTGGGGAAGACCGGCATACTTTATTTGAAGTTGGCTTTGAGCTGCCCCTATTTCTTTTGTAATGACTCTAGAAAGACAGTGTTCACAGTAGATGACAAAGTAATCTTTTATAAACCTAATACAGACGTTAGATGTCAAATATAGTTGATATTTTAAAGAAACATCTTGTAGATGGAATTTTCCTGTCTTTGGGGCAAGTCCGTCTAAAGGCGATTTTCGACATTGTATGTACACTAAACACACTAACAACCAGATAGTTACATCTGTAAGGAGGAGGTATTGAAGAAGAAACTATGCTGTTATCTTAAAGCCTCACTTAGTTTTTATTGAGTAAAAAAAAATAATTGGGGCAAGTTCGGCATGTGTTTGGGTTCAGGGCTATCAAACATTTTTTTGACATGGGTAATCCGTAATTTAAAATAAAACAACGTTCTAAAAGAACATATTTACTTATAAAGTTATGAGCCCAAAATCATAATTTTCGGTGGTGGTGGTCAGGTTTCGAGGGTACTTGTGAACCAGGCCACTTTATGGGCAATGCCATCTAGTGAGTTTGAAAAGGTTGACAATATCTGATTGGAGGTTAGACCGGCATATGACGGCCTCATGCAAGCTAGACGGACTGCCGCACTATTGCACTTTTAGGTAAGAAATATTTTGCAGGTGATGATAACCAAATTAAAGCGATATCAACGAATTGAACACCAGAAATAAGTAAAAGGATCACTAAATTACTTACGTAATCCAAGAAACTCCAAAAAATCCTTCGTATTGCCACTTTTTTTAATTTTTTGGCAGAGACTTACACTTCGAATACGAGTACAAAACGGGAAAAAATTTTCTGATCGTTTTTTTTGTAACAGGTAGTTAGTAGCGACATGTCTGTTTCTTCGCTCAAACTAACTATGCAATACTGTTTTCCCACTGAGCCATATGAAACTAGTCGTTTAATTCATGAAGCCCCATGCGGCCACATCCGGCCGCGATAACAATGAAAAAGCTATTGTGTCTCGTTTTGCTACGACTGAAGGGATGATATGGAAGTTATTGCCGCTAGATGGACTTACCCCTCAGACGGACTTCCCCAAGTTGACCTTATGCTTCATTCATTATTATGTAATTTGAACGTGTAAAATAAAGATGACATACATGTGTAAAAATTAATTTAAATATTAGAAAGGAAGTTAATTTTGAATTTTTTTGAAAGAAGAGCAGTTAAACTGTGTATGCAATTATGCATAAAGGCAAAATAATGACCAAAAACTATTTAAAATATTGTTTACCTGGTGAGTTCTTGAAATGCGTAACCATCAGTCCAATTCTCCTGAAATGTAGCACCAACGCGCTGCGTCACAAACTGACCCAGCCTTAATCTATTTTGCATACACCTCTGACGAGCCTCTTTCTTTTCTATAGTACTCTTCTCATTTAATAATTTCTTAACCACTTCTATACATTTATTTATATGTGACTTATGTTGATCTATGACCTACAAAAACATTTTTTGAATAAACAATAAACATACACAAAATAGGAAACAGAATAAACTTCCGATAAAAAAATACAATAAATTACCTTGTTCTGTGCTTGAATTTGGTGCTTTAACTCTTCATTACTTCTTGTCAATTCTTCTATTTTATTATTTTTAAGTTCTAAGTCAGTAGAAGCTTGAGTTTCTAACTCCTGTATCCTCAAACACGTTAAATCAGTTTGAAACTGTAGGAAAAAATGTTTTATTTATTAAGACAAAAAACATATCAGAATGAATTGAAATTAAGTCTTCTTATGGATGTGCAAGTGTCTATGTGTCTGTCTGTCTCAAAACACTGAACCAATTTAATGAAGTTTGGTAAGCCATATGCGGGTCTGGGGATTTAGAATTACACTTAAATACAAACAACTAACCTGTTTAACAGAAGTATGAGGTCTTTGTTGTGAGGCGGAACGTAAAAAATCTGCTCCCATTGGTAATAAAGACGAAGGTGACGGTGGGTACTGGAAATAAAAAGATAAGACATTATTATTTAAAAAATACAATATTGGCATTGGGAAACAAACACAATAGGCTACTTGACCTATATTCAATTTCATTGAACAAATGCATATTTCTGGTAGAACTTGGCCTAGGAAACCGTATTTCACCCTTATCATCAAATAAAAGCTTATGATTGATAAATAAAGTCGATTTGAAAATATGATTTTATGAAACTATGAACTGTACTGACGAAAACGCTTTTGCGGTACTTCCGATTTGGATGTGACGTCATTCTCATACTAATTTAATATCTTTTATTTATCGCGCTCGTTAAATGTAAGTTTATCTGTACATAAATAATAAGAATAAGCCTAGAAAGATTTGTAAAATATATTTTATTGAATAATTCACTTAAAACATTTGTCTTATATATTATCTACATTTATTGTAGACGGGAAATGAAATGGCCAAAACTTTTCTCCAAAAGTTTTCAACATTACAAATGATTTCTAATGTTTTATTTAATTATTTTATAATTTTTGGGCACTTATAGACTCGTACATTAAAGCACATAAAAAAATGTTCAATAAAGAGAGTTTAAAATACAAAGCGTATGACGTCACACTATGGCGGACAGTGTTTTCGGCGCCGTTTAAGAGACGTATTTTTCAATAAAGATTTTTATGGGTTTCTACTGTGTAAAATAATAAAATATTAGTTTATTTTGTGAAAATGAATGATTAAGAAGCGATTAGCATGAAAAAAAAAAGTAGGTCAAGTAGCCTATTATGTATTTCTGTGTTCCTAAACTATTTGAAGTTTATGTTGCTTAATGTGATTCAATACACAGTATTGGATATAGGAGCTGTAAAATGTTTATAATACTTTGTAATTTTATTCTTCTTTATTATTGTTTAGCAAGTTGTAGATAATACTAGATAATTCCTCCATTTATACAATAATATATAAATACCAGAACACCAATATTTACTATACAATATATGTATCAGTTATTAAATCTCTCAAACTCACCATTGGACTCACCATAGGATAGTTAGCCCCCTGCGGGGACGGAGATTTGGCTCCGGCATGCCGCACAGGGCTGGATGGGGGGTGTTTGGAGAAGTACTCTCTGATATTCTTATCTGAAGAGTTGTGTCTCTGCTTGCCACCCCCTCCTCCTCCTACACCCTCTTCACCTAGTGAGAAAACAAGAAATTATCATATTATGTCAGAGATTTTGACTGTTTGATTACTTAAAAATTACTTCTAATTTTGATAAAATTAAAAACTGGCCAAGTGCAACATGGGTATTCTACTATCTAGCCTATAAAATTTTAGACAAACACACACACTTTATTTTTATTCTGTTGATTATTTAACAATAAGGTAATAAGTTATAAATACTTTAAAATATTACCATTTTGAATTTTGTTAATAACAAAAAGAAATTGTAAGTTTGTGGAAATATTATTGGCGTAAAAATTATAAATAAAATAGAGTCTTGTGCTACTCAGGTATTAACAATAACATAATCATTTCTATTAATTATAGAAACGAAAATAAAAGTATCATTTTCACCTTTTCGTTTCCTTTTTCTTTCCGGCATTGCTATAGTAGGTGTAGCGCCGCTGGGTGGCACGAGTGCACTGCCTGGGACAGCGTTTGATCCTCGCATAGCAGATTTTTCCGGGGTCAAAGCATCAACTTCTTTATCACTATGAGAAGACCCTGAAATGTACATAGTTTCTATATAATACTTTTCTCCCGTCTAGAAATGACAAATACAAAAAATACTATTGTCTTGAATAATTTTTGATCTACATAATATTACATAAATTTAATTGAGCGTAATGCAATTTAAATCTATTTTTAGTAATCAAATTATAAAGTAGTAAACACAGAAGATGTATCAAGCAGATCGGCGGGGCTAAAATGGTCGCTTCAAAGAATCATGATATGAGTCATAATATAATTCATTTTTCTAAAATCGCAAAATGCAACTCTGCTTGCAATTCATTTCTGTATTTTTGTACTGATTTGACATTTGTCAGTTTGACAGTTGTGACAATTCATTTGCTGAGTTGATTGAGAGGAATTGCTAAATACAGTCAAAATCTGTTATAACAACATCAAAGGGACTACTCATATTTAGTCGTAAAAACCGATAGTTGTAATAACCCATTCAGCTGGGACATTTGATTTTGGTCAATTTAACCAGTATGTTATTATAAATGATGTCGCTATAAACGGTTTTGACTGTATGACCATTTTAGCCCCGCTGCGCTGTTACTTTTGGACTTCTTATCAAGTACCTTTGGAATGTTTCACATTGAATATGTCTTTGACTGCATATTGGACAAAGAAACTAAATAAAATCCTAAAAGTTTTAAGGCTCAATTAACTATTGTTAGGCTTTAGCGTAACTACAATTTAGTACTTAACTAAATTAGGGAATACAGAAATTCCTTCAAACATGGAGAGTAATGCACTATGCCATAAGCAGCATTTAAAAGCCCATGTTTACTACTTCAGTTCTTGTACACTTTTAGATTAGAAATCAAATGTTTACTTCATATATTTATTGATGTTACTGAAGTTTGACAAACAAATAAATATATTTTTAGACATAGGTAAAGCTTGTTCTAGTTATTATGTGTCTTTATGGTTTTGAAGCAATTTATATATAATTAAAGTTATCTTTCTGCTTAAAACACATAAGACTGACCCTTGATGATGATTTTAATAATCCCCTAACGTGTAGTCTACACAATAAATAGTAATTACTCACTTTTATTCAATGAGCTGAGAAGAATGAGATGGTTCGCATTAGTCCCACTTTTATTGTTGTGTTCATGCATATTGTGTCAAAATTAATGATCACAGTACAAACGGCACTTTCACAGTTCCTATCCGGCATTATAAACGTAAAGTCGACGTCACAATCCTTTTGATTACAGTTTATGATTAGGGGACAGCCGGGATCGTCCGAAAATCTTGCAAAGTATTGTATTAATATTTATTAAACAAACTTTGATGGTATTTTATCACTGATCACTTCACAGGGCAAACACAGTTTTTTTCACTTCACTATTTACCTGTGCTCATGTTGGAATCCTGATTATGTAGTGGCTGCCCCGTGTTGACAGTAGTTTGTGGTGCCATCTGAATTTGTGACCCAGCTGACATCTGTAAAGAAAGATGGCGTCTTTACATATGACTGGCCCTCTGTATTGCTATTTAATCTTTGCACTTTCATTTTTACTACCGCACTTTTGTAAAATAACAAAGTATTTATCGAAACACACACCCATATTTACGAATTTCAGCACTATTTCCACTTCAATAGTCTAAATAACCTAACACGTTTGACAAGTAAACGCCAGCCGCGACTCGCGACATTCGGATACGCATCCGCGGGGAGCGCAGAAGCGGGGGGCTGGAGAATGGAGATCGTCACGAAGTTTGCTTCAAATGTAATAATAATAATACCGTCGGGCGAGGCGCCAGTTTACAAGGATACAAGGCCAAAAGCATTGTTAATCCAATAAAAATAAGGCTTTATAAGGTATGGGTAGCCTGATTCGTCGAATCAAATAGGGAGATCTTGAGCTAACGTTTCGTGAAGTAATGTGCAATACGCCATTTGTATGCAATACTTATGCGGTAGGTCAATAGCCTGTAATTGCAGTCCCTATTCGCGAAGTAAAGATTTAAACCGATAGAAAAATCGATAATTACAGATAAATTATCGACTAAAAGAAACACTTTATGTTAAAACGCGTAAAATCATAATACTTCTACGTTTTAAATATATAGCACGAATCGACGTAACCGATTATTCCCACAACGAGGCACGGTGGTGAGGCGGGTAGCGGGCGGAATGCCACCGACCGGCGAACGAGTACCGAGTACGTGATATCGGCGCCCGTGCCTCACAACAAACTGCTTACTGGACGTGTTACGTAGGCGAATATGCTTCGATGTACCTATCTACTAATATACACAGAGATATCTACATGTACACGAGTACACAATACAATCTAAACGCTAAAGCGTATGTGTACGACTCGTTTTTTGCGATAAAGTTCAATTCGCAACTCAATTAATAATAGTATAACAAAAGATAGGCATCCGATTTTGAAAACCCAAACTTTTAACAGAATATTTAAATGGGTGATAATTTTAAAACAGCGTAAATTAACCCAAACTGGTTTATTTTCGAATGGAATTAGCATCTTATACCTTTAAACAAGCAATTCCTGTATATATACATATCTATCTAATATAATTATATAAATCTCCTGTCACGATGTTTGTCCGCGATGGATTCCTAAACTACTTAACCGATTTTAATGTTTTCTTTTTTAAATGTGTGCTTTTTTCCAACTTGAGAGATAGGATAGCTTAGATCTTTAATTATTATAGTCGCAATTTTAATTTTATTGCAAATTATTTGTCTACTAGATGATGCTCGCAACTCCGTTGCGCCAAAATTAGTTTATCGCGCGGGAACCGTACATTTTTCCGGGATAAAAAGTATCCTATGTCCTTTCCCGGGACTCAAAGTATCTCCATGCCAAATTTCAGCCAAATCGGTTCAGCGATTCGGGTGTGAAGAAGTAACAGACAGACAGACAGACATACAGACACACTTTCGCATTTATAATATTAGTATGGATAAAGAGCGACCATTGTTTGTGCGACGCGGGTCACGACTCACGGGATAGCGATGGACGTTGCCATGGTGACATAGGTACAAATTTTTTTTCGTCACTAATTCAATAAAATAATTATTAATAAGTATATACTTTATAAAATATGGCAGAGAAACGTTTGCCGGGACAGCTAGTTATATTATATAATTGAAATCTCGGAATCGGCTCCAACGATTTTCATGAAATTTAGTAAAAGGGGATTTCGGGGGCGATAAATCGATCTAGCTAGGAATCATTTTTAGAAAATGACATTTTATTTACCAACTAGCTATTTGACCGAGCAAATAGCTAGTTGGTATTAAGGCCGTCCCCCGAGCAAACGACCTTGGCCATACATTTGCCGCGTTGCCGAGATCGCGCCAAAACTCTATTATTTTTACTTATCTTAGTTCAAAATTGTCTAAAAAAAATTTAAAACGGCAAATATGTAGTTTATGATATTGTCGATCTATTGGCGTGAGTTTCAAATAAAAGTAATTTGTAAATCCTAAGGAGATGCTGAATGTATGCTTGAATTTTAACAAATTGGTATTACTTTGGAAGCTGATATCATGAGTATAAGCAACAAAAATAGAAAATTTAAAACGACAAAAGAAATGTTGATATACTGAAGATTATTGCTGTATTTTTATTATAACTTTGTAGCTTTTAGATTATGAGTTTATAAGGTTTTAAATACGGTCAATTACGGAATCTCCGGACGGAACGCCCTTAAATTAAATTAACTACGCAAATAAAGTGAGAGTTACGAGTTTTTCAGCCTATGTATGTACTAAAAAATCTATGTTTGTGCCTTCGTAACACTATCTTAGAAAAAATACTTGCAGAATTTAATAAATGACACGTCGTGTTTGACATATAGGGAAAAAATAATCAATATAAAAAGCTACGGATCCCTAAAATATCAAACAATCCAGAATGTACTTACCCACATTTAGGTACCTACTAAGTACTACTGAGTCATTTAAATTAATATAAATAACAAAAAATTAAAACCGACTTCCAAGGTAAAAACAATAATAACATTAATATGAACTAAAAAGTATTAAATAATTTTTACTATCTAATAGTGCCTTTTTCCGAATTCGGCTAAACCTCAACTATTTCTGTACTCAATCTTCATTATTTTGAAGTCGGTACCAGATAGCTGAATCTTCAGTCCTCTGACAGAATATTTAAAATTTTTGGAACTGGCACCGACTTCAAAATTATGAAGATTGAGTACAGAAATGGTTGAGGTTTAGCCGAATTCGGAAAAAGGCACTATTAGATAGTAAAAATTATTTAATACTTTTTAGTTCATATTAATGTTATTATTGTTTTTACCTTGGAAGTCGGTTTTAATTTTTTGTTAAAAATAATAATAATTTCACTCTTTTTAGTTACACTAGTAGATAAATCTTCGCGTATATTTTACGTATCTTATTACAATTTGTTAAGAGTCACAACTCACACTCACAAAATAATATAATATTATCAGTGAAGTGAACATATTGTGCTAAGTAATTTAACAATTTTAATACTTCAAGCCCGAAGCGGTCACCGGCGATTGCGATAACAATAGAAAGGCTATTGTGTCTCGTTTTTCCACGATCGAAGGATCTATCAGATAAAAAATTGTACAAACTTGCATAGGATGTAGCGTAGCATAATATTTAATATTATCATAATTATTGACAGCTGTTCTTGTTATCAAGAATTCAAATCGATAGGTACTTAGTGCACCATCTATCGATTAATAAGTATAACTAATTAAAAAGACACTTAATGACTTTGTTTTGTTTAAATGCTCTTTTTAAAATAACTTTATTTTAATTCTATTTGTCTATTAAAATTTTATAAAGTAGTATTCGATCTGTATATAAAGTAGTTAGTAAAGTATTCGATATTCTGTCTTCTGTCGCCACGCGCCGCGCGGCGGCGCTGGGCGGCGACGCCGACCGCCGTGTATTAAAAACAAACAGGTGTTGTTAATTGTTATACAGTACATAATTATTATTATTAGTATATCCATACCTATGCCTTGTACTATTATCAGCTATTCTGTGCCATGAGACATTGGTGGCCTTAACACGACGTGGTAATGATGATGATGACGATGATGATGATGATGATTATGATGATGAATATGAATTGCATAGTAGTTTATGCTTTCTGTTCTTAAAACAACGCCGAAACTCCCAAACGTGTATCTATAAGGAATCAGGAGTTCTCTCAGCATCATCGAAACCATGGTATACCTTGACCCAATATTTGACTTTTTGGCAGCGTATTCTTAGTACACTTCACATAAAACCAAAATCACCATATGTTTCCATATAAATTTCGAGGAGTTCCCTCGATTACTCATGGATCCCATCATCAGGTCACCACCTTTGTGAAAATGGGACCAAATTGGAGTGAAACCTAATACAACAAAACAAAAATTTCGAAAATCGGTTCACAAACGGCGGAGTAATCGTTGAACATACAAAAATAAAAAATAAAAAAAATATCCACAGCCGAACATATAACCTCCTCGTTTTTTGGAAGTCGGTTAATAAAGCAAAATAGCGCACTCGTAGATTGCAAGAACTATACCTAGTTTATTTCATAGAATTAGATTTTATAATATATTAAAAACACAAAATATTATTATGAAAACAACCAGCATACGTGCATCTGGAAATTTTTATGAAGTGGTCTCTCTACATAATATGTAGAGACCACTTCATAAAAATTTCCAGATTCCAGATTCCAGAAAATATTATTTTATTGTACCTATTACTTAATCTATGATCACGTGACACGCTACCGCCCTTTTTGATTTTTTTTTCTTCTTTTTTGGCAACTTGACACAAAGGATGTGTATGTTGTGCCACAGACAAGGTAAAAAGGTAAGGAATATGGCGGGAAAACCATATTCCTCCTATTATATTTTTCATCATCGTTTTCATGTATCGTCAGGTCTAAAGTCTAGTCAAAGTCTAAGTAAAAGTCAATACAGTCAAGCGAGTCAAGTCGGTCGATTCAGTAAAGTGGTAGACGCTTTACTGAAACTTTCGATGGAGTTTTGGAGGGAACACAAAATAGCACGTTTCTGGATATTACATCACTTTCCTACACTTGTGCATGAACCTTCGATCACTAATATACAAGATACACAATCCGCGGCAAAAAACGACCTCACCAAAAGAGCACCAAACTCAACATTCTGGTGCACTTTTGATTTAGTAGTGCTTGAACGCTCCGCCGGGAAACATGCCTCGGTGCGCGTTTAATAATTGTAGAAATCATACGTCTAAAACCAAAAAAAAGGATGGAATTTCATATTTCCGGTAAGTATTAATTTTATCCTAATATATTTCTTACAATTGTATTGTAAATATTGGTATTTCTTTAAGAAATCACCAAAAGACAGTTTTAAAATTAAGTTGTAAATAAATCAACACCAGGTATAAACCATCTCAATTGCGAATACTCATACTAAAGGTACTTATCGTAGTTTATCATGCCCACTTGAAATGTTCGGGTTATAAGCTATGTTTCTGTTCCATTTGATGGAGTCGCTATTACTATTATTTTTTACTGAGGATTTTTTTCAGGTTTCCTCGAGATCCAGTTAGATGTGGTAATAATATTATGTTCCCATCTTCGATCAAATATAGTTCCCATTAAGGATTTTTTAAGTAGGTTAAAAAGTATGGGCGTTGGGTGATGTGAGTTGACCTTTGTGGCCTATCGGAAAATGTATGTACACTTATATATATTTTGGTTAATGATAAAATTAGACATAACATTAGAACAACATAATATTACAAGTAAAAAATAATTACTCCTCACTTTATACATTAAACTTCGGAAAAATAAAAAAATGGACTATTAAAATTATTACAAATTACAATCAACAAAAAAAATTTGAACAGTTCGACTCCACTCATACTTCACTTCGCCCTGTTCCAGCGGCGAATTTCGGTCGTAAAATTGGATTTTTTTTTGGCACTATACAAATTTGAACTTAAATCATATACGCGGATGGTTGAATTTAGTATGAAGCGTGCATCGGACGTAAAAATTTTATTGCTTTGTAAACACAAATGTTCATTGTTTTATAAAAAGATCTTTAATAATTACTATAATTAAGGTTGATTTTAGATAAATGTATACTTCATTAAACTCTATTACTCGGGGACAGATTTTCGAGAGGTTTTGTATGAGACTGTGTATCTTGTATATTAGTGATCGAAGGCATGAACACGAATATCTAATGGTTAATATTCTACCAATATTACACATTAAAAACCCAGCTAACACAATTTTAGGAAAATAATATAAAAACACAACAGCACTTTTTCACATGCCCGCCAAAACTCCCTTTTGATTTTTGTCATTTGTCAAAATATATTAAGTGTGTTCTTCAATAAGCCCAGTGAAGTGGTTACAAGATCTGAGTTCTGACGTCTCGGTACCCAATCAAAGCTCTTAAAATAATACTGAATATGGTAAAATGTAAATACCGATCGCTTTTAGGAACACATCCTACAAGTAATGTCATAATTAATTGTTTGTCAACAGTCAACATCTCGGAATATTTTTTACATGAGAATTCAAACATCTTTACTTTGTTAGTTTAATTTAAATACAATAAACTATAAAGCAACGGATATTGTGGTGTGCTCTGCTAAAACAATTTCTGTATATAAGAATGACGTCTTCGGTTAGTGGAGAAAATTGCGTGAACAATTACTAATGATAGTTTGAAAACGCAGAAGATACATACATCTTACACGAAAGGGGAAGAGTTTTATTCAAAAGGTAAGTGTCATATTATGTTAATACAATAGAAATAGTTCACCTCGTCAGATAATTCTTTGGATTTAGCCATACTAAAATATGAAACTATTTGATGAACTCTGACCTCTGCTTCTATTTAGTAAATTTTCAGTCACAATCATATGGTCATGAACGTAGAAAAAAAGGCGGACGGAGTCTTGTTATATACAAAACTGTGTCTTCACTTTTCTTCTGAGTCGGCCACGCACACATTCTGACGCCTGTCAAATAGTATGGACTAGCGCAAGAACGTGTGCGTGCGGACCGTGTACATACAGCCAGCTGGCCGACACAGCTTTGTGTATGGTGGGACTCCGTCCGCCTTTTTTATACGTCCATGAATATGTTATTGTCATCATATTAAGTTTACATCAGCGGTCAGCAACACGTAACCCGCGGGCCGGCGGAAAACTTACAGCTACATAATAATAACCTTACTTAACTAAAACTATTACAATACTAAGAGCCATTAACAAGTCTCCACTAAGTACTAAAATCGTATCAAATCATTACCTATGTGTATCTAAAATAAAATAAAATAAATAAAAACTAACTAGGGTTATAATACGAGTATGAGGTCTGCGGCCCGCCTTTAGTTTGTTTTACTACCTTGTGGCCCTTGCCAGCCAAAAGGTTGCCAACCGCTGGTTTACATGAACAACTCGCAGGAACAAATGGCTACTGAAAATTGGTCTGCTTATATATTTGGTCTGGGGGATGTCAGATGTATTATAGAATAATTATTTGTACACTATTTTAATCCCTCAGTCGTGGATTCTTGGAAATCTATTGTTTATGCAGTTGAATACGACCGCTTTGGAGTTGAAGCATTAAAGAGTGTTATCAAATGCGATGTTAAAAATTGACCTCATATTTTAGTTAAGTACTTACGAATCTAAATTTTAAAAGTCTTACCACAAAAGATTTAAACATCTGTTGAACAGTTGTTTTGAGACAATTTTGTATGGAATTTTTCTCTAATCAACTGTTCAACGAGTGTTTAATTCTTTTGTAGTAAGACCCTTAATTTTCAAGCTGTTGCCTAATTAAACTATCAATTAAATTTTAGTTCATACACTGTTGTCAGTAAGATCTTATAAGTTAAAAGAGAATAAGAATAAGTGAGTTGTTCTGGCGAGGTCACAGTGTTATACTGCCATAGTTGCCATTATCATATTTGCTATGAATAACCATCAACAGTTACATCAATTTATCATCATTTAAGCCATCAAGCCCCATAAGCTCACCAGTGAGCGAGACACAATAGAATAACAATAGATTGCCAAGAATCCACAATTGAAGGATTAAATTAGGTTATAGAGGAGTTATAGTCATTCAACTTTAAATTACAGGTTATTTTGATACTCTGTCTTATGTTTTTAATGCTGGTAACTTGTACATCCTATTATTCCAGATTTTAGATACCTCAAATAACTGTTTTTGTTGTGCTTTCATATTATGGGTTTCTATTCTAATTGCTATGGTCTAAATCTCATAACCGGGACATGCCGGGACACAAAGTTTTGTGAGTCAGCTTATGGTTTACTAACTAATGGGTTGTATTGCATCCAATAACAATATTCCAATTCCAATAATATATATAGTGCCAACTTGCGCTTTTGCCCTGGGGGTAGATGCCAACCCTTCTCGGGGGGTGAATTTTTTTAAATAAAAATAATTGCAGGATCAATAGACACACAAATTCTAAGCAAATTTTGTTATTTAAAGTTTTTTGAATAAATCAATACTTTCGGAGTTATTAAAGATCAAAAATCATGTTTTTGCGTGAGCAAAATACTTGTCTTAAGGGGCAATTTAATTTACTTACTTCAAAATATTTAAACAAAAAAAAAATTTTTTTTGTTTAAATTTTTTTTTAGTAAATTTACTACTAAATATTGAAACACTAAAAAATACAGTAAAACACTAAAAAATATATAAATAAATAGTAAATTTACTACAAATTATTTAATTTCTAAAAAATATTTTTTAGTATTTAAATATTTAGTAGTAAATTTACTATTTATTTATATATTTTTTAGTGCTTTACTCTATTTTTTAGTGTTTCAATATTGAGTAGTAAATTTACTAAAAAAAAATATTTAAACAAATTTTTTTTTGTGTTTAAATATTTTGAAGTAAATTTTTGTGCAAGAACCTAGGTAATTACTATTCTAAACTGAAAAATAACTCAAACATGTTAAATATTTTCGTATGAGAAAATGATTTTGGTATTACGTTTGTATGAACAATTCCAAGGGTACCCGGCCTCTTAAAGCGGTTTTTCATAATTAACTAAGAAACTATAGGTTTTTACGAAAAATGTGTAATTATCAAAATTAAAGCCAATAAAAAAACAAACTAATATCTATTCTAAAATGCCTTCCTATATTCATCCAGAGCGAGGTATAGGTGATAGTATATATTTTTTCTTTCGGCGAGTACATAAGTCTAAGCATTCAAACTTAAATAACGGTAAACCGATGCATTTTTCTGACACTTTCAAATTTTTTTGCAAAAATCGAAAAATAAAACGTTGACCATTTCTACAATAATTCAAATTTATGGGTATCCCCTAAGGTTTTACTTTATTTTAGCATAAGTAATGACCTCAAAAAATTTTCTTGGTTTAGAATGTTTAGTTTTGAAAAACAGAATGATTTAGTAAAATCGAAATTATTCAAATTTTCGTAAATATCATTTTGTTTTGAACATAACTTCAAAAATATTGAATTTTCGTAAAAATTATTAAGAACGAAATTGGTGTCCACTTTTTAAGAAATCTTTTGAGTTGCTTTTGATTTTTATAGGATGAAAAACAACGAAGATAGAGACTTTTAAAGCCTAACTTTTACTGCAAGAACCATGAAATCGTCCCGATTTTAACCCAATTTTTTTTTAAACCAAGGGCTTTAAATAGTATTGTTCAAGTTAATCTTAAAGTTCTTTAAATTGCCTTTAAAATGGTCCATAAATGAACCCGATAACTTAAAAATTAACACAGCTATTGTGATAAGACAAAAAATTTTTTTTTTAAAACAATTTTGAAGCAGAGATTTGGGATGCAAATATTGTAGGAAAACCTGTCAATAGGTACATCTATACTAATATTATAAATACTAAAGTGTTTTTGTCGATCTGTTACCTCTTAACACCCAGACGGTTCAACCGATTTTTCTGAAATAAAAAAGTATTGCACTTTTTTATTTCAGAAAAATCGTAAACGAGCGTATGTCACTTCTAAAGTAGAGGGTTTAATCCCAAATTTTCATCCAAATCGATGGAGGTTCAACGAAATCGGAGGTTGCACCTGATTTTTGCCTTCATTAACTGTACTACAAGTGATGTAAACGTATCCATGTTAAAGTAAATACGAAGCGCTTTTATAGTGTATCATGTTAATTATATTTTGCAAATACATAAAATATATTTTATTATTGTTGTGCTTAATATTAGCTCATTTAACTTTAAACTAGCTTTATAGTTTTATAGTAATGTTGCAGTTTTCGAATTCCAATGATAATACTATATTGACAATTTGACACATTACTAAATAGTTACTACGCAAATTATACACAAAATATTTTAGTCGGTGTAAACAATATTTTGTGCACACATTTTGTCGTATTGTATAGTGTACGGCGTACGCAATATCCACTTGTTTTAAGATTAAAGCGTACATGATACGCCACGTTGTACATTATTGTTTGTGCCTATATTTTATAACTTCTAGCGAGCGAATGGAAAGTTAGCGCACTAGCTACATAATATTTATATACCTACGCTGAATGCTGATAATATATTGTGTCCGTGTGCTTATTAGAACAGTAAAAATATGAATCATTTTACTTCCATAACTACTAAAAGTTGGGTACTTATCTTGTAGTGATAACAGTAAATTCATTAAAATATTATCCTGAAGAAGTCTGTTGTAACATGTTGTCATACTGTTCATCGTTATTAATTATTATATTATGTAGCTATATTTTCATTTTTCTTTGTTTTTAGTAGACGTACGTCAATTAATCCTTGTGGTTCTAGGTATGAAGAGACTCCCTTTTAAATATTATACAATAGTACAGTTGTCAGTTTCAGTATATTTGAGCCCTAAAATGCTTGTAATAAAATCTAAATTAACTTGTGAGCGTAAAAGAAAATGATTTTGAAATTAGAAAATATCTCTACTGGATAGGTTCAATTTAGCCGCTAACAAAATCGTAAAAGGGTATGTGTGCATAGCTGCGGCGCAGGAAACTGCGTCTCGATGTTGAAGACAATCAATACTCAGTCACATCTCTGTCCCGCATTCATTGTGGAAGCGCAGTTCCGCGGACCCCCGAATCCCCTCTTCCGGTGCGGTATTCAGCGGTGTGCTGTTTAACCCAATTTTCTAGCGAGAGGGGTGTGTATGGCGCGAGGTGCGAGCGCGGGTAGGGAACAAGGCTAGGCACAGTTTCAGCCAAAGTTTGCAGCGCCAACTAGGCGCCACGAGATTCAGATCTGAGTCTGACCCTGCAATATTGATCATTTTCAACTGCCGTGCACTAACGATTAAATACACGGGGAACACTGCAGCAAGCGCCTCTTTACATTTCCATCACTGCTATGTTAAAGAGAGCATATTATTTACATTTTATTTATTGGAATTTAGAGCATCATAATATGTTGTATTATAATTGTTTATGCATCTAAAATATCACATGTTTTTTGCAAAACTAGATGACCCGGTGAACTTTTTATCACTTCTCCTAATATATTTTCTCACCGTACAAATCTTCGACTTCCACAAACATTTCAAAACAAAAAATAGCCAAATCGGTTGAGCCGTTCGGCGTTCCCGAGTTTTAGAGAGACTAACAAAATTCAACATTCATTTTTATTTACTAGACTAGAGTAGACGTTCCTCGCGGCTTCGCCCGCGTAAATATTATAGATATTTCACAGACAAATAATTAGTCCACGAAAAGTAGCCTGTGATCCTTCACGTGGTCTACTTCTTATCTGTTCCAAACAAAGACTGTGGTGCCAAATAACAGAAAAATTGTAACAGTAGTTCGTGAGATAGCCCTTTCAAATAATTTCCCCCATTTTTTCCACATTTTCCTCTATTCCTTCGCTCCTATTAGTCTTAGCGTGATAAAATATAGCCTATAGCCTTTCTCGATAAAGAGCTATCTAACACTAAAAGAATTTTTCAAATCGGACCAGTAGCTCCTGAGATTAGCGCGGTCAAACAAACAAACTCTTCCGCTTTATAATAAAAAATAATAGTATAGATTAGTCAGAAACATTTATAATATTATGCATTGCTCCTTTACAAACATTTCCAAACGTCACAATATGAAGGGGTTTTGAGTTTTCACGCGCATTACGAAACGTCTGTCAACATAATATCGTTGTATTTTTTCCTTTATTGGGGATAATTTTCGTTTCTCATTTACTATTTTTCGTAACTTGCAAAGCATGCCTAATTTTAATCTTTTTAAAAACTTATTTACTGGTCCTCAAAAAACAACTTTTCATTATATGAAATAAATAACTATTTATAACACAAAACATTATTAAATACTTAATTTTATAGGGGTTGCCTTAATTGGTCTCTAAAAAAACAAGAACAAGAAAGATTAAAATAATATGTGCACAATAATGTATATATTTATTTATTCATTCATTCATTCTTTATTTGGAACATTTTAATTTAAATAATTCAAGTTAAAATAATAATTTAATATCTTGGAGACATCAGACAGCTCAGTATTTTCGAAATGTGAAAAAAAAGGAATCGAACATTATTATTTTACTACGCAAAAAGAACGAAAACTTGAAACAATGCGTCTATTCGTCGTGATAAAAACTAACTAAAACGCATTTTCTCTCCCCGAAAAGCCTGTTATGGTAATTTTTCCAGCCACTGCTAAAGACCAACAGTTAAATTGACAAATTACAGAATGAACTAAAGAAGATATTGAAACAAGTAATAAGTATAATTTTAATTAATGTTGAAGCCTGTAAATAAGTAGAAGATTAGTAACTAAAAATATATTCAAAGAAAATATTATACAGTATTTAAATAAAAACGAATGTAAGCTTAGCGTACTAGAGTTTAAAATACAATCTTTTTGAGGCAAGTGAGCGTAACGAGCATGCGCGACGCTCCATTCACAACTAATGACGTGTCGCCCCTTGGGGCGAACCGGCTTCTTTACCTGCTTTTATTATTGTCGGCATGCGCGTCTATTATGCAGGGTTTATTGAAAAATATTTGTTAAAATAAAGAATAGGAAGTATTTTTTCGATGTTCGCAAAAAAAGTTTAGCAAAAATGTTGAATTTAGAGGCAGAAAAGCCATCGCCGTGAAGGAACGGCGGCCGGCGCAGTGGGTCAGGCGAGGCAATACGGCGGACCTTGCAATGTCGCGCCGTGACGCTCAGCTGACGCATGACAGTCCCCGCGCCCGCCGCCGCCTCCGCCTCCGCTCCCCACTTTGGCTTGGCGCGTTCATTGCCTTCCCGGCAGCCGGTGCGAGTGCACGTTGTGTATGGTTCCCAATGTTTATTGTTACGAGATGTTAGTATAGCATATTCATCGAAGATAAAATCTTAAACTGCGTTAAAAATTACGAAACACGTATATTATGTGAATTTATTTTAAGAATCTTCAGTGAGTGCGACTCGCGTTGAATTGTTTGCTGAAGTGCGGTTGCGACCGGTGCGAAAGGTCGGGTTGTGTAAAAATAACTGCGGAACCGAGCGGCTAAGACCTAAGTAGCGGAATGAGGTTTGGCGGCACAATGTGGCTGAGGCGGGGCGAGGTCGTATGCGCCATGTTATAATTTCCCTTAGCGTTCAATGTGCAAATCGACGGACTGAATAGTTGAACAGTGTTATGCCTACCGATCTTCTCTCTCTACGACGCAACACGTTTGAGTTGTGAGACAAAAAATATATTCTCCGAGGTACTCTTTACAGTGCGATACACTCGAGAATTTTAATGCTCATGCTGATGGTAAATATCAATTACACAGTGATAGTGACAAAAAATAAACAGTTAATGTAGTGGTTAGTGAAATGAATGAGATTGCTAAGTGATTTTAATATTACTTAAGACTGAAAAATGACAATCTGTCTTTAAGTAATATAAAAAAGTGAGTCGATCGGTTGGTCAGTCGATCTACTTTTACATTCCAAAATAGAAAAAAATCTGGCAACTTAGTGACAGATAGATAGGTCGGAGTGGGGCGTAGCGGCGTGTCGGTGACCCCGCGGCCCCGAGCTCGAGCCGATTGCTAGTTGCCGAGGCCGGTTTAAATTCGATTTTACTATAAACATAATCAAGCAGCAACAAGTTAATCACAAATAGATCACTTTCCAAATTGATTTCATTTCCTCAGCCACAAAAGGTAGATAACATCTTAGCAAGTGATAAAATTGTATCTTTCAGTTATAAAATGTAATATTTTATCAAATTATTATCAATGATAAAAATTATTATTATAAAAAGTCCTCGGGAAAAATGGCAGCACAAAGAAAATCATGGCTGATTAAAAATTTATGTGATAATTTAATTCTGGTGAATCGAGGCACACGGCGTAGTGCGAACTTAAATACAATGTTCTAAATTTAGCATATACCATCATGCAACGAGATTGAAGTACGTACAGTATCTTGTGAAATCGACTAACAGCACTAATGCGTCCAGTATAATATGCATGGATTTTAATTTTTATTCGGACAATGAGTCGCGTTTTTGTGTCACTATATTTTTATCCAAGTAAGTTACAGAAACGTACTAAGAGTAACTCACCGTTTTGAACTCGGTGACTCGGTGGGCTTCTACAAGTATGGCCCCGGCACTCACCTGCAAACACGCGATCAGTGCGCTCAATGCTCTTTAATTCTAAATCCCCACGGATATTGATAATAATTTTGTCAAAATCAATATAATATTATCTATTCGAACGTCCATAGCTAGACGTAAAATATCCAAGAAATAAACGGTATGTATCACATAAGATTATGTTGGCGCTTTGACGCTCTGATTCCACTTAGACCGAAAGAGATATCTGTTTGTAGGTTGATAATTCACAAACGTGCATTGCCGAGAAACTATTTATGTCCGTCCGCCATCTTGTTGTTCAATGACGAATGTTTAGCCTCATATCTACGACATTTATTATGATAATGTGATCGCACTCGAAACAAAATGGTCGTAAAGCCTTGAAAATTCTATATAGAAAACAATGTAACGTAGGTTACGTAGGCAAGAGAACAAAATAAAAATACTAGTTAATACTTACTCTCTACATAGCCTGAGTGTTATGTATAAGTCTTAAAGAGACAAAAAATCATTTGAATATCTATTGTAACATAACAACGTATAAAACGAATGCCCTGGCGCGGCTAAATGACGCGGCAATAGGACGAGAGAGGGGACACGAGAGGGGTGCGGGCGGAAGGACGGACGGAGGCGAGACACATAATATAATGGAATTACATATCTACCACATCACTTACTTGGCCGAGACTACAATATACGCGTATTATACGTACGATAAATAATATAAGCGCTAAGAGACAGCCGGCGAAGTGAGGACGCGAGTACGCGAACAAGCGGCTCAGGTGGGCAGAGCGAACCCGTCGTATTATCTTACGTCATGTTCAACCAGTTGTTTTGATAAAAAATAATATCTAAATTTAACAAAGTTTTATTTGTTTAATAATTATTAAATTTAAAAGTTTATTATGAATAAAATAATTTTGGATTTAAATTGTTGTTGACAAACATTTCGAATTACAACATTCCCAACCACATAATATTGTGATTCAGCGCTCATTAAAACTTAGGCGGCCATTTTCTTATGTACACATGGGGAAGTTGATTCCTATGCAGGTAGCGGGTCAGCCCAATTTCGCGATAATGTTGGTCGGGAAAAAGAAATGGACAGAATTCTATAATTCCGTCCTGGTCGTTTTGTGTTTGCCAAAATATCAACACAGCGATTTCCTTAGCGACGATAAGTTTATTGGTCGCTATCTGTCGGGTAATCGGTTATACTCGTATGACACGACATAATCTTATTTTATTGGTCACTACACCGGCTACTTAGCAACCGCCTTAGCAACGAAAGTATTTACGTTTTAAAGGTTTTGACAGGATTATTTTAAGTTTTGCAAATATGGTTCTGATTTTTTTTTATAATATAATATCATAGGTTCTGAACATGTTCTGAATTATTGGTGTGAATATTTATTTCCCCTATCTGAACTTAATATTATGCACTTCAAACGTGGCTTATCTTAACATTTTTGTGCTTCAAATCATTAACTAGCCTCACGTTCAAAATGTGCTATAAGGACAATGAAGTCATACACAATACACAGGTTATAATTAAGCAGATCAACCCAGTCTATATCAACAGCACACCCTCATTCTACAATCTTCGTTGATGGTCATGGAGTTGGAAAAAGCCACGAAAGGAAGTAACACTATTTTGTCTTCAATTAGTTTCGTGTTGCTGATCGTTTTAAGATCCCATAATTTTTTTATATAACCACAATTGTAAATTATTACTGTCTTTACTGTGAAATAAAATATTGTCACTTTTTACTTGTGTTGTGGTTTTTGTTAAAATATTATGTTCTTGTAGATTAGAAAGATGCTGATCTTTTAGATAAAAATGGGTAGGTAGTAAGATGCTTTGTAATAATGGCATTCTTAAATTAATCATTGGCCTGAGGGTGTCAGTTTTGGCCTGTGTGTTTAGTTTCATATCATAATTATACGGATTCCGATAGGCTTTGAGGGAATACATTTTACAATCTCTTATTTATATAAAAATACCTAAATTACTTAAATTGCGACAATTTAAATTAAATTTTAGCCTAAATTACCTAATAATATAAATGTTGTCTTATTTTGGATGGTCACGTTTTGAGTAACATTAGGTATTTAAATTGCAAGGCAGGAGCAGTTCAAATCATAGAATTATAACCTAGTATTGATATCGTTGGTTCAAAACGCTTCAGTTCGTTTTGTGTTTTTTGCCTTGGATTTTCCATGAAAATGATCTTTAAGACGAGGTGAATAAGGTATGACCCTAATGAACACGTGTTACGGATCATTATTTGGTAGAGCAACGAACTGAGTCAAGGACACGATATTACTAAATACTAATTTAGTGTCAATTATTTCAAATAGGTAAATGAAAAATATCAAACAAGAAACAATGATTTCGAATGTAAGGACGAAGCCGGATTCCCTCGAAATATTTACAAACGAGTGTCTATTCTAAAAGCTAATATTATTTTAGGCCGACTGGCGACTACTAGAGCTTCACTTAAGTTTTAACGGCCTCTCTATAAGTGTCCGGAAAACATCTAAGCTATCTAAAACTTTCGGAGCTCTAAGTGAAGTATTCTAATTTCTGATACATAATATAAAATTTATGCGTAGTTTCTGAATCGGCCGAAAGTCTTGTCACTACTGGGCGCAGTGTAGCTTACTAGGTGCCATAAATGTATTTTTCAGATCTCGTGAACCTTATGATGGCTTCTCGCCACGTCTTTGACGTTATCGACATCAATCGGAGGCGCCTGCTCGAGCCAGCCCGCGCCAACTTGAGCCACCCCCTACACACAGTGGCTAGAGCTGGCGCGGCGCGGCGCGTGATATTACGTGCCGAGAAAAGTCAGCATTAGACTGCTGATAGAGTCGTTCCATCGGGGCAATCACGTAAAAATATTTAAAATAAGTAGATAAGACCTTTCCTTACATCAATAATACCTATACCATGTAACTTGTAAGTTGATAAAATTGAAAATAGACATAATATTATAATTCAAGATGTATCATAGCCTGTTCTGCAACGCGATTACGCGACGTTGCCACATGTACCGTGCGGAGAGGCAACAGCGCGCTGCTCGCGAATTTTTTGAAGCAATAATTTATTGCATTGTACGGATAGTCTCGAGTCAATGTGTAAAGGTGCTCCCTCACCGGGACCGTTTGCGTGTAATGTAACATATTAATATTATAGATTCGCATGGGCGTAGCCAGGATTTTATATAGGAGGGCAAATTAAGAAAATCCTAAACTTCGAATTCTAATTAAAACCGACTTCCAAGTGAAAACAATAACATTACTTATTCAAATAAATAGTATATTAAATAATTCTTACTCTTTAGTAGTGCCTCTCAGAATTTGCCTAAACCTCAACTATTTCTGTATACACTCTTCATTACATAGAGAAATATAAGACAGTACCTAGGTACTTCATTATTTTGAAGTCGGTCGGTACCAGCTCAGAATCGTGAATTCTATGACAAAATATTTTTAATTTTTGGGACTGGTACCGACTTTCACTCTTTTTAAAGCCTTATAATTTATAAGACTTTCTGTATAATATAGACTGTGTTCTGCGTAGTGATGATGAGTGTTTTGAGGGCACATCTTTAACCATCTCCCCAAGCATTGAAATACTTGGCGTTAACATATCGAGCGAAGTCCAGTTTCGATACCATCTCGAGGGTAAGTCCAAGGCCTCGAAAAAGCTTGGTGTTCTGAACAGTGCGCGACAGTTCTTCAGTCCGTACCAGCGCCTAAAACTGTACAAGGCGCAGGTTCGGCCTCATATGGAATATTGTTCTCATCTCTGGGCAGGGGCGCCAAAATACCAACTGCTCCCTCTGGATCGTATCCAACGAAGAGCCGCTCGAATTGTTGACTGCCATAGGGTTTCAAACTGCCTGGACCCCCTGGAATTACGCCGAGATGTAGCTTCACTCTGCATCCTCTATCGGTTGTTGTATCACGGGGAGTGCTCTGAGGAATTGTTCGGAATCATACCACCTGCAACTTTTCGCTATCGTCCTACGCGAAAAATATACCATCCTCATCACCTTGATGAGTGACAGTCTTCCACCGTGTGTTTCTCGCGTAACTTTCTGCCGCGCACTGTAAAACTCTGGTAAAAACTGTCACCAGCAGTATTTCCGGACCTATAGATACGATTTGCAAACCTTCAAGAAAAGAGCGTATTCCATGTTAAAAGGCCAGCAACTCACCTGCAGCTCTTTTGATGTTGCGAGTGTCCATGGGCGACGGTAGTTGCTTTCCATCAGGTGATCCGTTTGCTCGATTGCCCCCTTATTTCATAAAAAAAAAATGGAATCCGGAGTTCTCTTAGTATTTTAGGAACCATAGAATACCTTGGTGCAAAATTTTACTTTTTGGTAGCATATAATAATATATGCTTGGAATACTTCTCATAAAGCCAAAATGGTCATATCTTGTTTTCATAATTTTTTGAGGAGTTCACTCGATTACTCATGAAATTAACTTTAATACTTGGTAATAAAGGTCACACCTTATTGACCACGTCTTAAAGATCATTTTCACAGATACTCCGAGGCGTACTTAGGTGACATACAGGCGAAAAAGATCGTCGAGTCATAAGTCCGCGTACTTCTACGCACGCCTGTCACCCCTTTTACACCCCTTTTGGCTTTTAGGGTTCTGTAATTAACAAGTCCTCGTTGACTATGGAACCCTAACGGCTAACCAGCAGATTTTTTGTATACTGAGAGGTTAGTAGCTACTTATAATATAATTTAACAACATAACAATAACATTAACCTACAAATAGAACAATTCATATATTTTTAGGAGCATCAAATCGAAATATTAACTTTCGAGAATTTTTGCACAGGAAATTGTTGTTCGTCTAATCAAAAATAATCGGCCAAGTGCGAGTCGGATTCGCGCAAGGGACCCGTCGTCCGCGAGTCCGACTCGCTTAAGCGGGGCTCCCATACAACAAACGTGATTTTTTTGGCCTTTTTTGCTCGTTATCAATAATTATAAGAGGTAGACACTTGAAACTTTTACGAAGGCCTTAAATATAATTGTACTTTAATATTTAATAATAATATTTAAATAAAATAAAAAATTAAGGCGGGCTCCTATACAAAAAACACAATTTTCGACCTATATTTGCTCTATAACGGTGAGGAACCCTTCGTGCGCGAGTCCGACTCGCACTTGGCACTCGCAATTATTATGTTTTGCGTAATGTAAAAACGCTCTAGAATTCTAGATCAACATCTTTCTAATCTACAACCATAAAAATCAGAACACACTTGTATAACATCGTGATAATATTTTATTTGAGCGTTAAAAATATACTTATCGAAAAACATAAAACTTATAAAATTATTATGAACTCTCAGGTATTCTTCTTGAGGTCATTTACTTATAATATGAACTCTGGGTTGTTATAATGATCAGCAATGAGATATACTTAATTCAAAAACATAACTTATTAATCCTTCGGGGTAGCCTTTTCCAACTAACCAAGTCATGATATTTGACGAAGATGTTAGGAGTAGAATTAGGTTGGCCAGTTTGATCTGTTCAACGATTTGCTGATAATAAGTCCATTGTTTTGTAGCACATATTGAATGGGTTATAATGTTTCAATAAACACATCTTACATAATATTATATAATATATAAGCAAGTAGGTACTTATTATTTTTTTCAAAGATTGTTCGGATGAGAGAAATAAAATATGATATTACTTTTAAATCAATTCCCAATATTTGCAAAACATTTTTGAAGTATACAGGCGGTTGCTAAGTAGATTATATTTTGTCAACAGCAATGCGACCAATAAAATATGATTCTATCGTGAACGAGTATAGCCGACAGATAGCGACCAATAAACCATGAATAAACCTATTGTTGCGAAGGAGATCGCAATGTTGATATTTTGGTAAACTCAAAATGACCAAGATGGAAATATAGAAATACGATTATGTCCTTTCTTTTTCCCGACCAACACTGACCACTGACCAGTTTAAGTTGACCCGCGACATGCATAGGAATCAATTTCCTCGAGTGTACACGAAAGCATGAAATGGAGCGCTGACGTAGACCAATTATAATACATAGCAACGACTCTGCATTACCAACCGAGTACCGACAAACTCGACCTAACAAGTAACAACCTATCCGAAACTTGAACGCGTAGGGAAATACAGAACAAAAGAATCGATTTTGCAATAAAGTCGTTCAAATCACTCTCATTCAACAAAGCCTAATATGTTCTTAATAAATTTAATTAGTGAATATTGCTAGTGTTAGTGATGTAAGAAAATTACATAATTACTGGGCTGATTGTTCACTGGGAAATATAATTGTTTAAAACAGTAATTGAAGCTAACCTTGGCGCCCAAAAAGCGAGCCTCCAGGAGCTCCTGCTTGCGAGGGTCCAGCGCCGCCTGGAAGTGCTCCATCTTGACGCCAGCGCCTGCCAAAAAAACACCTGTTAGGAGATGTTGGGATGGACCCAAGTCCATTTAAATCGTATTTCAGACACAGGCATAGGCATTAGGTTGACTACACAAAACAAATAAATAGCGGAATCAAAATCAAGGGTGAAAAGGTGCAAAGAATCCATAAAAATGTTGTATTTAAACTACATAATTTTGAAAGATTTATTTGGGAAGTATATTGTATTAGTAGAATGAAAAAAAATAGTAGATTCCAAACTGTCACTGTTAATAACTTCTTATTAAAAGGTAACTTAATTTTTTTTAAGTAAACCTTTTTATTATATTAGAATGTTCTTCAGCAAACTGTATTCGTAGAAACATTAGAAATAAAGTTATTGAGATATTATCACAACCCAATTAGCAATTGGTTTTTCGCTTGAGGTATTACGTTCCTGAGTTTTATGAATATGGTTTGATTTTTAATTTTAAGTTTGAATTAGGGAGCACCCAAAAACGCAACGTTTTAAAATGTTTTAAATACACATGCAGATTGTTAAGTCAAGAAAAAAAATATAGATACTAATATTTCTAATAAATTACTTTACGGCTTCGGCGATCAGGTAGAAAGTGGATCAATTTACAGGATTATTCACAGGAAATACAATAAGTTTAGAAAAGGATGACAATACAAAATCAGGTAAGATATATTTGAAGGTAGGTTCTCACATCAACTCATCATCATGAATAAAGTAATTTTTAAAAGTTTTAGTACCAACGTCCTTTTAAATATTGATTAACACGAGATTTTTGAAGAAAAGGAGAACGCAATAGAGGGTTTTGCGCAGTATAACCTTCATTTGGGTTGGTAGAAGTAAGGTTATTTATACATATCGGTGTATATAAATGTAAGCTCAATGTACATATTGATCGCCTCCCCAGGCTGCTCGCCACTATGATCTCACCTCCATCCGCTGACTCCCCCTGCCACCCCACACCTCAATCCTCATACCGCATGGTGCTAAGGCCTACAAATTCTATTTTATTTAAAGCTATTTTGCTATCTTGTAAAATAACTTAATTAGGATCTTATCAATACACAGATATACAGAATTCTAATGCGTTTGTGCTGTGCTAGGCTAGCGGGCCCGACGGATGTGAATCCCGGAAAAGCCAAATTCGGCAGTAAAGTATTCCTGTATTTTATTATTTTTCACGTAATTTTATTAAGTTTTTCTTTTTTTATTACTCCGATATTAAGAAACACTCGAACTAAAAAGAATTAGGTAGCGAAATCGGTTTATTCTGACGTAAAATTTAATATTATAGATAGGATTACAATTTACCTAGATATACTTTGGGGCCTGGGAAATAACATCAGATCTAACGCGAAAATATTTAGCTTTTAAAATATAAACGACGGCATGTGGATTTTGTTTTACATAATACTATGTTAGTTATATCAGCAAATAAAATAATTCAAGTTCGAATAACTCTCTAATCAGTGAAATCACTAATGTAAACGCGAGGTAAACTAATAGCCAATACGCCAAACTGGGAAGATCCATGGATATTGTGATCACTGATCACTGAATGATCCTATCCTATGTGAACCCTTGTGATTTATGTACAATGACAAACTGCATTTTTGTTACTAATAAAAATGCAGTTACTTTACTAAATATAATAGTAATTATATATATATATATATATATATATATATATATATATATATATATATATATATATATATATATATATATATATATATATATATATATAAATCCACCCTCAGTATTAAAAGTCGAGTGATAGAATTCGAAACAAATGTCTATTTTTAGCCACTGACGCAAAGGTGCAATAAGTTTCACGTGTACATAACCGTGTCTGGCGCTACTAAACAGATCAATTTTTAACATTAATATGTACATATTTATGTAATTTATGTAAACTTTCATACATAATAACATGACCTCAAATTTAATTGATAGAAAAGAAATTGCTACTAATGTATAAAAAATATTTAATAAGGATAATATTTGTCACCAAAGGCTTACTTATAGAATTATGACATAGCAAAATTTTAATTCTTTGTTTATATCCTTGTTATATTATTCTAAAACAAGTTAGATGAACAAGAAATAAATAATATAATTATTAAGATTTCAGATAGCTTTTATATCGATTCACCTATATTATAGCAGTTAGCATAGCATTGATTAAAAGTATTAAAACAATTATATTTTCTTCGAATTTTTCATATGCACATAATGGAAAAAAATATTGAAAAAGAAATTGAAGACAATTTAAAATTACTCTGCTACCCGAGATTCGAACCCTAGACCTTAAATACAAAAAGGTTGACGCTACGTAACCGAGCTATGCGCACCTACAATCCTTTAGCGAAATTACGCTTATACTTTCTTATTGCGCGAGAAATAACAAATCTTTACTCTCCTGGCAGTCGGGTGAAAAATAACAAAGAAATCAAAAAAGCGCGACTTCCCAATAAATATAATTTTAGTAAGTAAATAAAGTTTCTTTAGTAAATGCTGTCGCGAAAACAAAAGTCAAATGATTACAAAAAGTTACATATTTTGTAATAACCGACGTAGCTTGCGGTGGAATTACTTTCTTTATCATGTGTAGTAAAAGAGCAATAAAGTGGATGTTTGGGACAGCACGACGCGGTGCTCATAGAGACGACAGCTGTTGTAGATGACAAGGTCGTCTCGACAGCGCAGAGCGCCTCGAGCCATCAGTCGCGACACAGCACAGTCAAGAGTAGACACCCACCCTTGCAGCGGGAGTTACGGCGACCTCGCTCGTTCGGACGATCGCTCATCGCAAACGACTCCTTGAAATGCATCTTCCTACTCCGCTCCTCTCGCGATCCACATTCACGTGTAGCATGAGCGCACAAGTACACAATCCACACAAATACTATTTTGAATATCACAAATCGTAGCACAAAAGTTATAGAGTTACGCACTAAAATATAATGTTGTATACGTATGCATGTATAATGTTTATTTAGGCCAGCGAGCGCGCGGCTTCAACTAAAACACAGTAGTATCGGTCGCGAACTGTGACAATCGGCCCCGGGCGTGGACTGGCGTGCGATGCGAACCGCCGCCACCGCCTCCGCCTTCGCGAGACCGGACCTCGCGTCTCGGGGCGAGGATGCGGGAATCGGCTTCGGCGCAATACCCGTCACGAAAATAATAGGAACAGTGAGTGCACCTCAGAGGCGCGACGCGACGCGGTCGGTGCGAGCGAGACGCGGATAAACACCAGACTGTTTACTTACGGTGTTCGAGAGCGGGGCGGTATGCGGGGTGAGAGGCAATTGCCTGCAATCCGCGAGCTGCAATTACTTGCTTGTACTCCACCATTTATCTAACATGGGCCACATACCCTATTTATCTACAGACTACAGACAATAATATGTAACTCGATACGGTTGCCGAACCGTTCAATTTATAAAAATTGTAGGTAAGTGTAGGCAGTAACAAAATGTTATTGCCGCTAAGCAAAGAGATGGAAGCTCCGTTTCAAATTTCAAATCATGTAAAATATACAGACGATCATCAAAGATTAATGTTACAAGTTACAACTCAAATATAAAATACATCGAGAAAACAAACACACCGATTACCGGAGGTCACATGAGAGTGAATAACAACAACATACTAATGATTAGGGCGTACTGAATACTCAGTGTAATGTTAAGCAGTTGGACGATCAATCGGTGAGCTGTGCATCGAGCGGTGGTGACTGCATTCCGACGCCCCAACCTCGTCCCGCGAGGCCTCTCCCCCCATCCTTCCGGCGCTAGCCACGTGACGCGCCGATTAGCCGTCGAGTGTGCCACCGCGACCAAAATAGAGCGCGCGCATACAATCTGGCATCTCGTTCTACTTCACTAAACTCTCACGGCTCTCGCCTGTCGTCCTCTAACTTTTGCCGATTGTCGTAAAGGGTAAACTATCATCGAGCTTTGTGCAAATAATCCGAACAAGTTGCGATATAATAGCATATTTATATGTATCCACATAATCGTTTAATAGCTAGATATCTACCTCTCGAGATAATTTAATTTTAATATGAGTAGGTAGGTAATCATTAATTGTATTTCTCATATCACATAATATGTGGTATCTAGTATCTACTATCTACTCGTACTAAGGAAACAAAATGTGTCTGCAACAATAAATATGCTAACAAGCTATAATATACAGTAACCGTTTAGAATATCGATCGAACCAAAATTAATATAGGTTGGTTTGACAGAAATAAAATAAAGCGAGGAAATAATGGCACGCACCCAAACGGTAACAGTTCAACAGAGTTCCACGACACGGCTGTAAAACTCGATTGAGAGAGCTCCTGCACGCCACCTGCCATTGTACAATAATACTATACCTGACCCCAAAATACCCTTGAAGTCGCATTATGTGCCATCGATAATTCTTTTATGGTCGAAGCAAATTATGTTTTTAAATGATTTCTAAAATATAGTTTGGTCGTTTACACAGGAATATTATATTATCGTTATAGCATAGACTTATATAGTATAGAGTATAGACTATAGATAATTCGAAATTAACAAAAATAATTAAAAATACAAATGACATAATATCACATAATACATACGAAGAAAGTTCATTTATACGTAATACGAACTTTACGACAAAGTTTGAAAAATATAGTTTTTTTTTCCTTTGAGTTTTAAAACAACATTTAATTAACAATCTGTTTTATATCAAATAATTTTAACACTTTTAGATTCAAAGCATTATAAAAAATAAGAAATACAAGCTTTCAATAATATTTATAGAGCCGGGTTTGCGGGCAAATCACAAGTCAACGTATTTAACAAGAAAAAGACGACAGGATCAATACAAGCTGCAAAATGTACACGTGATCGCGTCACTATATAACTCCCCCCTCCGCCGACCGCACCCCTAACACCCACAACATTTTCCTAGCCCTCGAGATCGACACTAATACTTTTTTCGTTTCCCGTCTTATTTATAAATAACACTTAAACAGCACGAACAATACTCATCTAGCAAACTATGTTAGCTTTTATTTTTTAAACATAATATTATTTTAGAATTTAGACTAACCACAAATTACGAAACCGGCGAAGCAAAATACAGACGAGCTCGAATCTCAACAAGTCCAATAAACGCATTATTTTGCACAGTGCTAAACCGGTTTTCGTGAGCGAAAGCCAGTTCAAACATATCAAGGGAAAACATTTGAAAATTGCAGTCTGCGGTGCAGGAGCAGTGAGGCTGGCAGAGCTCGTGATAATATTTTAACATTATCAGACATTATTTTTTCTCATTTAATATAAAGAGACACAAAATATATCAAAATACTGTAGCGAGTCATTTTTTGTTGATGCTAGGAATTCGTAACAGTAACATGTTGGGTATTTAACGTATAATAACAGTACAACTTCGTGTTGTATTCACCCATAGCAGCGCCCCGTTTTGTATATCTCGCTGTCTACTTTCTATGTCTAACATATTATCGAGGCTAGGTGCATAATGAACTAGTTAGCATTGATTGCCACGTACACAGTAAATACTTTGGTCTAAAATAATATTTCCAAATGCTTGAAACTGCGATGTGTTTTGTGATGACTAGACTGAGGTTTCAATGTAATTTAAAAATTAAAACGCACTAAAGCTTGCACTCATTTGATGGATTGAAGGACAAAATTCTTTAAAACAAGTATTTGCAGAAGAAAGTTTAACCTTGCCACCAGTGTATTAGCGTTACTTTTGGATAACCTATAAGAACGTAAAACCGGTACCTCTGCCAACGCGACGCTTTTAAATTCATTACCGCTTTAGTGTAGAATGGTGTAGATAAGGACAATGGTATTTGCACGAGGAAGATAGTACAAGGCCGAGCAATGTATACCGTTCTGGCAATACATAGTCTGAGATGAGGTGAACATACCCTAGAATAAAAGATGTTATTCGAACGACGACCTACTTTGCTACATACACTCTACACTAGCATCTGTGCTTGTAGCTAAGGGCCTTACAGAATTGTGTTTGTCGCAAAGGGTTTTACTGAAAGTGAATTATGTTCGCCACAAGATATTATGCCTTTTAAAAAGGCTTCCTAAAAGGCCTACGATAAAAGAAAGCCAGTAGACCAGGAATTTCATAAATCGTTATGTTGAAGCTAATGCATAGTATAATTTAATGCAATTGTTTAACCCATTCCATGCGGCAATAAAAACTACACTTATTACCCAGGTGCGGGGACGATTTTCGTCGTGACGCCGATGGGCGTCTTCATGTGCGTTACGATTGCTCCGCCAAGTTATCTAAGCAGAAAAAAACTTCGCCAAAAAAATTGTCGAAATTTGTCGAAATCGAAGGGAACAAACCAAACATTTGTCAATATTTAAACAAAAAAGTTACAATGATTTTAAGTTGGCCGCGCGAACGTAACGTGGAGGATTGCGCAGCCATGAATATCTAGGGAATCACATGGGTCAGAGATCTAATTCCTTTTGTCATATGAAGACTGAATTTGTCAAAATTTGTCGAAAAACGAATTATAAACTGTAGTTAAATATTTTAAGAAATATTTACCTTAGAAGTTATGGCCGCGCAATCCTTCACTTGTAATTTTTAATGTTGATTATTTCTTTATAAACTTAAGACTTAGTGCAAAAAACTGTTACAGGAAGAAAGGTCTTAATTTGTCGAAACTAGTGAAAGCAATAAGTACTACATAAAGCTTGTTTAAACAGACATATCAGTCCGAAACAAAAGCACATGGCCGCGCAGTCGTAACGTTACTTTATACGCTGATATCTCATTATCTGTAATTACTAGAATTTCGGTGTGAATATCCATTTATTCGACATATTAACCTGATTAGAATGATATATCGTTTTGCCCTCAGAACAATGTCCAACGCGTGTAATCTCGAAAAATATGTTCTCTCATACATTGTTTCAGCAGGGTAACCATAATTTCGATTTGATTTGGGAATACCTCTTACTGGAGACTTGCAATTATATTGAACAACATCTAACTCAATTTGCAAAAGTATTAGTATTAAATAAAATAAAACGTGTATATTTCAATCTATACTAATGTTACGTGCTAGGGTTCGAAGATTCGGAAAGAAAGACCTGGTGACTCTCTTGAAGACTTTATTCACAAACACTAGCTCACACTAATCACTGAGTCCAAACACTAAGCACTAGATCCAAATCACTGAGCACTATCACTGTCCTAGGTCGTAGCCGAGTCACTATCACAATCACAATCACTCACTATTGATCACTTGTTTTCGCTCCGAAGTCGCCTCGAAGAAAGCTCAGATAAAACTGAATTGCCGGCCGGACTGTCTGCGACTATTTATACGGGCCGGATCGAATCTCAGAAAATTCCGGAACATCCCAGAATAAACCCGATATGCGTAAACAAATATGAGATATTTCTAGAAAGTACTCGTAGGTACATACACCTAGCGTCATCTAGTAGCGAGTAGGGGATTTACGTTGCCTGTGTTCCCTTGGTAAGTTCGCTGGTCCGACGCTAGATGGCACCACGAGTCCGTATCCGTAACACTACTCCCCTCTTAGAGATGCTCGTCCCGAGCATCGTTGTTACTGCCATGGTAACGCGCCAGACGGTCTATGTGTACCACTTTGAATGTCCCTCTTGGTTGCTTTTGGATCCTGTAAGTCACGTCATTCAATCGGGTAACCACTTTGTATGGGCCGTCCCACTTGGTCTGCAACTTTGGAGATTTCCCTTTTCGGCGAGTTGGGTTATGCAGCCACACCAGTGACCCTTCTTCGAAGCCGCTCGTGTTCGCTTTCCGGTCGTATCTGGTCTTCATTTTCTCACTTGACTGTAACCCATTTTCCCGAACCGTGGCGTGTATATAGCGCATCTTTTCCCTTAAATCGCAGACATAGTCTGGTAAGGTCTTTGGTTCCTCCGGTGAGCCTCCTGTCAAGAGGTCTACTGGTACTCGTAGTTCTCTACCGTAATTGACATACGCTGGGGTAGCTTTTATGCCCTCATGCTCGGCGGTACGGTACGACAGAAGGAAGAGCGGTATATACTTGTCCCAATCCTTTTGTTTGTCATCTACCAATTTCGCCAAATGCCTCTCAAGGGTCTGGTTAAATCTCTCAACCATTCCATCAGATTGTGGATGGTACGCGGTGGTCCTCGTCTTATGCATTCCCAAAATCCTGCACACTTCCTGGAAGACCTGCGATTCGAAATTCCGGCCCTGATCGGAATGGATTTCTAGAGGCACACCAAAGCGAGATATCACTTCTTCGACTAGCTTAGAAGCAACTGTTGTAGCTTCCTGGTTTGGTATAGCGAAAACTTCGGGCCATTTGGTAAAGTAGTCCATGACGACCATGAAATACTTGTTTCCCGATTCCGTTACAGGAAATGGCCCAGCTACGTCAACTGCAATTCGTTCCCACGGTGCGCCAACGTTATACAAGCGCAGGTTCCCACGACTCCTTGTCTGTGGTCCCTTCACTGCAGCGCAAGTAGTACATTTGCGGCACCAATCCTGCACATCATCTCGACAATGCAACCAGTAGAATCGTTCTCGCACTTTTGTTAACGTCCTCTTGACACCTAGATGACCTCCTGATACGCCATCGTGTATTTCACGGAGAACATCTGGTACTCTCGTCCTTGGGACAACTATCTGAAGATGGAACTCTCTGCCGTTAGTCTTCTCCCATTTCCGGTAAAGTATTCCATTTTGAAGTATCAGACTGTCCCATTGCGCCCAGTACGCCTTAGTGGCAGCGCCAGTGGGTGCAACCTCACTCCAGATTGGTTTTACGTCACCCCGTTTCTTCCATGTGATGATGTGCCGAAGGTCGTCATCTCTTTCTTGAGCCTGCCTCATAGCATCATTCTCCCATGGACCCAAAGGACTTGTTTTCGTTAACTTTAATGTAATTTCATTAGATTCCTGCTTAACACAATGTTTGCAGTCTTCTGAACACGGCCTTCGTGAAAGTGCGTCGGCATTCCCATGCGCCTTTCCGCTGCGGTGTTCCGTCTTAAAGTCATACTCCTGGAGTTGTTCAATCCATCGAGCTACTTGGCCTTCTGGGTTCTTGAATTGTAGTAACCACTTCAAGGCTGCGTGATCAGTTCGCAATAAAAACTGTCTTCCGATGAGATATTTGCTGAAATGTTGTAGCGTCTTTACGACAGCCAAGAGTTCTCTTCTTGTCACACAGTAGTTTCTCTCTGGCTTAGATAAAGATTTGCTGAAATATGCAATTACAACTTCTCTTTCACCCTGTTTTTGAGATAACACCCCTCCAATGGCCGTGTTGCTTGCGTCCGTGTCGACTAAAAACTGACCTTCAGGTTGTGGATACCCCAGGATTGGTGTTTCACACAGATGTTGCTTCAGTTTCTGAAAAGAATCTTCCGAAGTCTCGTCCCAAATAAACTGTCGTTTATCTTCTGTCAGCCGATGTAATGGTTTGGCTATCTCTGAGAATCCCTTAACAAAACGCCTGTAGTAGGAGCATAGGCCGAGAAATGCCCGCACTTCGGTTTTGTTTTTAGGGGTTGGCCAATTTTGAACTGCTTCCAGTTTCTCCGGGTCCGTCTGGATTCCATCACTGGAGATAATATGGCCGAGATAATTGACCTTACTCCTGAACAAACGACACTTTTTCGGATTCAACTTTAACTTGGCCCCCTCTATTTTGGCGAAGACTCGTTCTAAGTTTCGCAAATGGTCCTCGAAGTCGCGGCCAACAATGATGACGTCATCCAAGTAGACTAAGCAAGCCTCTCCAACTAAGCCTGCCAGTACACACTCCATGAGTCGCTCAAATGTGGCAGGTGCGTTACACAATCCAAAGGGCATGACGTTAAACTGCCATAAACCTTTACCGGTGGAGAAAGCTGTCTTCTCCTTGTCTTTTGGATGAATTTCCACCTGCCAGTATCCAGATTTCAGGTCCAGGGTCGAGAACCATTTCATGCCACTCAAGGTATCCAGAGTGTCGTCGATTCGAGGTAATGGATAGCTGTCCTTCTTAGTGACATCATTGAGACGCCTGTAGTCCACACAAAATCTTGTGCTGCCATCTTTCTTCTTCACTAACACAACAGGTGAGCACCACGGACTTGCAGACGGTTCAATTATCTTATGCCTTCTCATGTCCTCCAAAAGGCCTTCAACTTCTTTTTCCTTTGCAATGGGTATCCGTCTTGCTCGTTGACGAATTGGGTTCTCGCTTCCGGTATCTATCCTGTGCTGAACCATCGACGTTCTTCCAAGGTCGCCTTCCTGACTGGAGAAGATATTCGCGTGGCGTTGTAAAAACTTCTTAGCTTTCATGCTCTGCGAATAAGTCAGATTACTCTTGCAGTCATCGAGTAGCTCAGTCACTATTCCATAGTTGCTGCTGTTTGTTGAGTCTGAGCCTGTGATCGAACTACACTTTCTCATCCAGACAACTTCCTCGCACTTTCCAATGACGTCACCTTTGTTCAAGCAGATCTCGCGATCGCCAAGATTCAAAACCCTGACCACAGCGTTACTGTTTCCACTAACAAGGGTTCTCGCCGTCATCAGTTTTTGCGCTGATGTCTTGGTAGCCGTGTCTTCGATCAACACGCATCTGTTTGACTTTTTCTTTCCAGCTGGCGGTAGTTTAACCAGCACCCGAGCTTCCGCACGTCCAGGTATAATGACTTTCTTTACACATTCAACTTTCCCGCAGGCGCCTCCAAGGATGAAAATTTCCTCTTCACCACACTTGAAAACTCCGTCAGCGACATTAATTCCGCAGTTGTGCTTCTTCATGAAATCCAAACCCAAGATGCAATCGTCCATAATCTCAGCCACGATAACGTCATGAGGGTATGAGGACCCCCCTACATTAATCGTAACTGACATTTCTCCCAGGACGGGTATTGGCTGACCGGAGGCAGTAAGAAGCCGACAGTTAATTCTCCTCTTATGTCTACTTGCGGCTTTTACTAGATT
Organism: Polyommatus icarus; assembly: GCA_937595015.1. Lineage (NCBI taxonomy): Eukaryota > Metazoa > Arthropoda > Insecta > Lepidoptera > Lycaenidae > Polyommatus > Polyommatus icarus. The sequence goes on along the minus strand of OW569332.1, from coordinate 12,396,465 downwards.
TGGGTTCACTATCGTTCTAGAGGCTCCTGTGTCTAGAGTCATTTTGCAATCCGTCCTGTTAATAGTCCCCTGAATCACAAGACTATTTCCGCTGCATGCTTGGGAGATAACAGTTATCGGGGCTTCCTCCGCGTCAGCCAGCACTCGCCCCTTAGTCCTGGCTTTTATTCGTTTCCCTGATCCTGGGCAGGGGATGAAGCTCCTTGCTTCTTCAGCTCTTCTATTTGTTCCATGCGTTCCTCGAGCCTTTTCATCCTTGCCAGATGGGTCTCCTTCTGCGGGCAGTTGAGCTGAAGATGGCCCCTCTCACCACACTTATAGCACATGGCTCCATAACTTCTCTTCGTAGGAGCCTTGACCTCCTTAACTTCCTCAGAGACCTCGTGGATCTTATGAGTCTGTCGTATGTCCCGGCGAACAGCCTCGACCTCCAAAGCATGCGCCAATGCTTCCTTAAGCGAGGTGTGGTGACGAAGCCTCACTGCAGCTCTGACCTCCAGATCCCTGATTCCGTCGACGAATGCTTGCACAATATTCGTGTCGACCATCTTGGAATCGGCTCCTGGGTGTGCCTTCTTAACCAGTTTTTCAATTTCCAACGCCCATTGTTGTAGTCCCTCTCCTGAGCGTTGGACTCTGTCACGAAGTTGAGCACGGAACACGTGCTCCAGGTGTCGCTCCCCGTATCTGGATTCAAGGGCCTCCATCAGGTCTTGGAACCCCTTTCCTGTATGTGCTTCTAGGACCGACAAAGCTTGCCCTCTGAGCGCAACAGTGAGAGCGGTCAGGCATTGTTCGTCAGTCCATCCGTTGGCAGAAGCAACCGTCTGGAATTGCTGGCGATAAGCGTTCCAAGAAGTAGTACCGTCATATGGTGGCACTTTAACTCTTGGTCCTTGTACCACTACTCCGGTAGTTCCAATCGACGTCGCGACTCCTGTGGTTTCCAGGCGCACTTTCCACTTCTGTAGTTCTGTGAGGCCACTTTTCACATTTTCCATATCCACTCCTAGCCCGGTAACGCGTTCTTCCATTATGTCGACATCTTTCCGAAGCTTAGTCACCGTGTCACTAACATCCTTTATAGCCAATAGCGCTTTTTCTTGGAGGTCCTTTTGTTGCTCTTGAGACTCCATCATTGCCCTTTGAGAATCTTGCATAGTGCCGAGCTTGCGGTCTTGTGACTCTTGCAAAGCGCCGAGCTTGCGGTCTTGTGACTCTTGCAAAGCGCCGAGCTTGCGGTCTTGTGCCTCCATCATTGCCCTTTGAGAATCTTGTAAAGCCTGAATTAACTCAATTATGCTTTCTAATTGAGGAGCCATTTGAGGGGCCGTAGAAACTACGCGCGTGGCAGGATGGATGGAGCTAGTCGACGGAGCCTGAGCAGGCGGGGCCCAGTGGGCGGGGCCAGTGGGCGTGGCCTGAGTGGGTGTGGCCTGGTGGGCGGAGCCAGTGGGCGTGGCCATGTCCAGAGTGGGCGGGGCCTGGGGGGCGTGGTCAGTGGGCGGGTCCCGGTGGGCGGAGCCAGTGGGCGTGGCTTCACCCGAAGTGGGTGGAGCCTGGGGGGCGTGGTCAGTGGGCGGAGCCTGGTGGGCGGGGCCAGCAGGTAGGGCCTGCCCCGCAGTGGGCGGAGCTTGGTCCCCAGTGGGTGTGGCCTCCGCAGCTCCACCGCCAACTCCTCTCTCGGAGTCAATGGCAGCAGCTCGCTGCGCCCTTGTCCTGACACTCCCCTTGAAGTCCTCTCTCGGAGTCAATGGCATCTCCAAATCCCACTTCTGACACCAGTTGTTACGTGCTAGGGTTCGAAGATTCGGAAAGAAAGACCTGGTGACTCTCTTGAAGACTTTATTCACAAACACTAGCTCACACTAATCACTGAGTCCAAACACTAAGCACTAGATCCAAATCACTGAGCACTATCACTGTCCTAGGTCGTAGCCGAGTCACTATCACAATCACAATCACTCACTATTGATCACTTGTTTTCGCTCCGAAGTCGCCTCGAAGAAAGCTCAGATAAAACTGAATTGCCGGCCGGACTGTCTGCGACTATTTATACGGGCCGGATCGAATCTCAGAAAATTCCGGAACATCCCAGAATAAACCCGATATGCGTAAACAAATATGAGATATTTCTAGAAAGTACTCGTAGGTACATACACCTAGCGTCATCTAGTAGCGAGTAGGGGATTTACGTTGCCTGTGTTCCCTTGGTAAGTTCGCTGGTCCGACGCTAGATGGCACCACGAGTCCGTATCCGTAACACTAATATTATAAAGAGGTAAACTTTGTTTGTATAATTGTAATGAATAGGCTCAAAAACTACTGGACCGATTTTAGAAATTCTTTCACCATTCTAAAGCTACATTATCCACGAGTAACATAGGCTAAATTTTATTTTGGAAAAAAATTGGTTTTCGTAAGATATTTGAGTTTTTCGGACACAAGGTGTAAAAAATCAAATAGAAAAGTTACTTATTTTGCGTACGCTGCCTAAACTATAAAAGATAGAACCATAAAATGTTCTAATTAGTTGTAGATCTTATAAATATCTACAAAAAAGTCTGCGACACACTATACCTATCTATGTCGAGTGAGGCACACCAACCATATTTTTATTTAAAAAATCTTGAATTTTTCCGGACTACATTTAAACGCGTTTATTTTACTCATGCTATTAATCCTTATCAAAATAAATTATTTCGTCACTAAGTACAGTTTATGTACATAATATTTGGTCTTTGAATGACTGAAATTGGACGTTCGGTTTTGAAGTTATGGCGAAATTAAAATATTATGCCCGCTGTACACTCTCGCCGAGAGCTCTCGGGCGAGAGTCTCGTGCGAGAGCCCCTTGCCCGAGTGCGATCATGTACATTCTCGCTTAGTTCAATCGCAGTTAAGAACTCAGAGAAGATGGACGGAAACGACCATTCACCATTCATCATGCATCGAAAGATATCATTGTAATCCAAAGATTTATTATCATATTTAATTTTATTTCTCACAGATAATGACTAATAATGACGTTTATTATTGTTATTTTTCGGTTCTACACTGTCTAACGGCGGGACTAGTACTGAAAGACGCGAGAGTGTACAGTAGTGCGCTCGTTTTCCTCGCGAGACCCTTTGTCTCGGGCGCAAAATACCGACAACGGACCGAGAGGGTCCGAGACAGGCGAGACGAGGCGAGCGCACCCATTTACACTCTCGCACTCGGGCCGCCTCGCTGTGTCTCGGCGAGAGTGTACAGCCGGCTTAACGAATTCTACTGCACGGCCCGTTGCGAAGTTGCCGTCATCGAGGCGGGGCGAGAGGGGAGTGTAGATCTATTAATTATTATAGCTAATAGCTATGTGTCGGATGAGTGACGACTATGGCACCATACTTATATTTTAGTCACTTCAATAAAATAATAATATTATGGGCAAAACTACGTTTGCCGGGACAGCTAGTAATTAGATATATTTATTCATCTGCACAGCTTGAAAAATTAACAAAAATATATACATGTTTAAACATTTAAAAACCACTACAGAACAATACAAACAAGGTACCAGTCCCAAATATTACAGATCCTAACATTGACTGAAGTCATAATTTAATTAGCTGGTACCAACTTCAAAATAGTAAAGACTATAATATGTAAGTACAGAAATAGTTGGGATTTTGACGAATTCTGGAAAAGGCACTAATAAAGAGAAATACTTATTTAATACTTTTTAGGGTTCCGTATTATATATATATATATCCTTTATAGTTTCGGTCTGTCTGTCTGTCCGCGGTTTTGCTCAGAGACTATAGGACCTACAAAGCTGTAATTTGGCATGAATGCACATATTAACGATTTTATAAAAAACATATTTTTATAAATTTTTCAAGCTGTGATGAATAAATATAATTATCTAATTATTGAAATATACAGGTTTTATTTTATTTAAATAAAGCTGTGCAGATGAATAAATATATGTAATTATTGAAATATACAGGTTTTATTTTATTTAAATAAAGCTGTGCAGATGAATAAATATATCTAATTATTGAAATATACAAGTTTTATTTTATTTAATACTAATACTTTTGCAAATTGAGTTAGATATTGTTCAATATAATTGCAAATCTCCAGTTAGAGGTATTCCCAAATCAAATCAAAATTATGGTTACCCTGCTGAAACATTGTATGAGAGAACATATTTTTCGAGATTACACGCGTTGGAAATTGTTCTGAGGGCAAAACGATATATCATTCTAATCAGGTTAATATGTCGAATAAATGGATATTCACACCGAAATTCTAGTAATTACAGATAATAAGATATCAGCGTATAAAGTAACGTTGCGACTGCGCGGCCATGTGCTTTTGTTTCGGACTGATATGTCTGTTTAAACAAGCTTTATGTAGTATTTATTGCTTTCACTAGTTTCGACAAATTAAGACCTTTCTTCCTGCAACAGTTTTTTGCACTAAGTCTTAAGTTATAAAGAAATAATCAACATTAAAAAATTACAAGTGAAGGATTGCGCGGCCATAACTTCTAAGGTTAATATTTCTTAAAATATTTAACTACAGTTTATAATTCGTTTTTCGACAAATTTTGACAAATTCAGTCTTCATATGACAAAAGGAATTAGATCTCTGACCCATGTAATTCCCTAGATATTCATGGCCGCGCAATCCTCCACGTTACGTTCGCGCGGCCAACTTAAAATCCTTGTAACTTTTTTGTTTAAACATTGACAAATTTTTGGTTTGTTCCCTTCGATTTCGACAAATTTCGACAATTTTTTTGGCGAAGTTTATTTCTGCTTAGATAACTTGGCGGAGCAATCGTAACGCACACGCGTCTTCCGCACCTCAAAGGGTAACAATAAGACGCCGATCGGCGTTTTCAGCACACTAATAAGAAATTAATCATTATTACGTTAAATTCATTGGAAAATCTTCAGTTACGTCAAACGTGTGGTGTGTTCAAGAGCTTATTTGGCGTAAAAATTAATCTTACGGCATAAATTATTATTTGTGTGCAGTTATTGGCCTTCAATTGTTATATGGTGAAAATTGGTTGAATATGGCGAGAAATGGTAAGTAAATTGTATTAATTAAATAAATTATGCCCCCTTTCGACTAACATCTCATATATTTTAGTTTTTAGTGATAATAATAGCAAAATTATCAGTATAAATTAATAACAAATTAATAACAGGGGTGGCAAACCTTTTCGTAATTTCCGTAAGCGTATTATGCATATTTTCAAGAATATTTTTAATAAGTAACCTGACAATAAACTATGATAACATTATGATATTTTTTTTGGAGATTTGAGATAGTAGGGAATATATATGCATATTTTTTTGTTTCTATCTTTTATAAACATATCGTATAACATCATCATATTAATTAATTTAGAGATAATTTTATTATTTACTTACCTACATATATAATTTTTTTTGTTACAACTTTGTTAAAATAAAAAAAAATCAAAATCAAAATTGTTTTATTTTGATTTGGTTAATGGGATATACATGGGATATACAAATGGGATTGTACCTGTGTGTACTAAATTATACTTAGTAGAGCTGTAGCAAACCGTATGTATTTCGGTACTGAGTAACGGGTACGCCATCTAGTACCGAGTAACGACACGTTACTCACGAATGCGTTTCGTTACTCGAATTTTTCGTAGTTGCCATATATTTTTTATTAATTTTTTTTTTTATTAAAATGTCGCGACGAGCATATCGCATACCAGCTGATGATAAGCATTAACGCTTGCAGTATTCTAGGTTTAATTTAATTTCTCCGGGTTCCCTAGAACAATTTTTTTTAAATTATTATCAAGCAAATTTAAAGAGTATTAACAGTTAAAGTAACGAATACATACGGCTACGCTTTTTTTTAGTTTCTTTTACAGGTCTAATACTCAGGTATATTAAGTATTTCACATTGTTGAGAGAAATAATTTTTGATACTTTTATTTATGAATATTTGGGTATCCAAACTCATAAATTCTTGAAAAAACCTCTCGGTCCTAGGGGCGCGAGGCCCCTTAGAGCGCGAGGCCGTGGGCGGTCGCCCACGTCGCCTACGCCTTGCGCCGCCTCTGTACTTACCCCAAAATCAATTAAATAATTATATTTATTTGATTGATTTTGGGGTAATTTGAATAACATGGCAACACAAGCCCGGGCACTACATACATAAAACCTGCTTCACGCGCGTTGTTTGAAGCAATCTGAATTAGAATGTAGATAATAATATTATTATAGATGTTTATGGTATTACAGTTGGCTGAAAAGTTGAAGAAAAATTTATTAAAACCAAAGGTTGTCAATAGCTGGAAAACGCCTAAAATTTGAATTTATTGAAACGGCGTGCATTACGTTATTGTATTTTCAAAATTTGAGCATATATTGCACGTATAAACTTTTATAATTTGTTTTAGCCAAAATATAAGCTACTAAAAAAAGACGCCGATGGGCGTATGCCGCATCTGAATGTGACGTCCAAAGACGCCGATGGACGTCCGCCGCAGCGAATGGGTTAAGGAGTGAATGCAGCGTCGCTATAGCAGCTTTCTAATGCCAAGTGGCCGTGGAGCGTATTTATACTTTTTCTTGACAATGTGGGAATGTGGTACACTCCGTGTACACCACGCCGACGAATAGAATTGGTGGAAACAACGAAACCCACCGATGTATTTGCAACGAATGCAGCGAAATGAACGGTTCATTGACCTCGAGCTAGCTGGGTTTCACTTGCAGTCATAGAACAGTGTCAGACCTACTTCGCCATGCACTACTATTAGGAAACAATTTGCTAAAGATACTACTTTTTAACTCAGAAAACCATTAATTTCGTTTCACAGTTTTCACAGTTTTTGCAATTTTCAGTCGTGAAGCTAGGCTATTAACGTTTGTCTTGTGTAATACTCGATAAAATACTAATTAGACAATTCGGTGGGACACAGTTTTCACAATAATAATAATAACCAAGAGCAAGAATTTAAAAAATGACGCGTTCGCCTACTTAAGTACATTCGTATTACGTACATTCTACATACAATTACATAAATGATTGCCTCCCCTAACAAAGTGTCACTGCGTCAAGGCCAAGGGGTGCGCATGTGCGATATCACTTTGATGACAAACAATAAAGATTTTTGTGTGGCTTAAAAACATGTTAACTTAGTATAAAAATTTAATAAAAAAATTCAAATATTATGTCCTTGATACGACGATTTGCGCAGTATAACAGCAAAGTAACTACGCACTCAAATTACGTCAGGTACCTACTAAAACTTTGCTGGTTGAATAAAGCTCTATCAATAATAAAGAAAACCGCCCTGTCTTCAACTGAGACTTGAGAGTAAACGAACAAAAAATTCCATTCGGCGCAGATGTATAATATTATATAAAACAATTCTATCTCAAGATGGATGAAATTGGGACAAGGCGTGTGACTGTCGGTCTCGCCATCGATCCCTGCCTTATGTACATTACATACTTCCTCGGCCCTCGCGCTCTATGTAAAGATTCAACGGCGATGCGTCAACTGATGCATATGCACCGCATCACAGAGTAAACAAGGTCCGTGTACATAAGAGCTCGCTTTACGACTTGAATTCCTAGGACTTCTCAACTCCATTGTGTTCCGTAAACAGCGCTACAGCTATTCAGTGCGAAGTAGCTGCGAAATAAATTATAATAGTAATACGGGGCCTTCGTTTAGAATTTAGATAGTCTTTAATCAATAATCGCTTTCATGTTTTTACAATCTCAGAAATAGGAATATTTTCATTCGATAGGTCGCCATGTTGAGTTTCTTGTTTTGAAGCTGACCTTGAAATGGTGACCTTTTAAATCGACTCGAGTCAACGAGTGGACCACATATTTTGGGAAACATTTTGTTTTTGTAGCTTTTTCGAAATGAAACGGTATACCGTACTATTTTTAACCAACTACGCAATGAGAAAGAGTGTGTATTAGAAATCGTATTATGTGTAAAAATTATGTAAGTTTTATTGAATAAAAATTCTATTGATTCAAAGATCATTATGCCAATTTTTTATGATTATGACTAATGTATAATCTTATATCCAATTAGAATACTAAGTTATTTTTTGAGCAGTATATTATGCATAAAGCCTTTTTGACGTTAAAGAGTCGGAATTTTTAATTCGCGCGGCGGGAGGTAGGGGCATGGATCAATAGACTGGAACAATCTGGAATACTTATTGATTCTAGTGACGTCTTATGCTGTGACGTCGATATTTCTATTCCACGACGTAGCCTTAAAAGTTAATAGAAGTGATTTAAAAATAACGAAACTTAATCTGATCCGACAAATTATAGGCCTGTATCTATTCTACCGACTTTTAGTATCGAGAGATCGAGATTTGAAAAAATAATTTTAAAACAATTGTTAGCACATTTTAACTCCAATAAAATTTATTGCATAATAATCAATATGGTTTTACTAAGGGTGGTTCCAACTTCTAAGTATATTAAAAGCCTGGAAGGAGTCGCGGGATGCCTTAGGTGTATTTTGCGACCTCTCTAAGGCTTTTGATTGTGTTGATCATACTACATTGATCAGAAAACTGCATCACTACGGCATAAGGGACTCGGCACTCAACCTTTTGACATCTTATTTGAGGGACAGGAACAGGACTCAAAGGGTTGACGTCAATAGTAAAAGGTCCACTGGGACCAAAATAGAATTAGGTGTCCCACAGAGAGAAACGGACCCAAAATGGATCCCCCATTTTGGGTCCGTTTCTTTTTCTCATCTACATAAATGACTTACCTTATCTAGTTAAGAATAATGACAACGAGATAGTACTTTCGGCTGATGACACTTCACTTATTTTTAAAGTGAAGCGACAACAGTCGAATTATAACGAGGTTAATTCTTGTGCTCTCTCAAAAATATTAAATTGGTTTAATGCTTCAACTCCCAAGCGGCCACATGCGGCTGCGATAACAATAGATAAGCGTATTGATCGAGGTATTAATGAAAATAACTTACTTCTAAATTCTTGTAAAACAAAATGTATAAAATTTTCTTTGCCCAATGTTAGGCAAATCCAATTTGCTATTAAATGATGAGAAAATGAATCTTGTTGACACTATTTTGTTTTCAGGAGTAACACTAGATTGTAAACTGCAGTGGGGTCCTCATATTGCCAAACTTGACTATAAGCTCAGTTCCGCAGCATATGCAGTCAGAAAAAATAGAGAAATTTGTGATGAAGATACGGCAAAATTAGTTTATTATAGTTATTTTCATAGTAGAATGTCTTACGGCATTATAATATTATGGGGAAATGGTAATATTATGGGGAACGCAAAAATATTGTGTTAATATCAGCAGATATTAACACAATATTTTTGCGCTGCAGAAGCGAGCTATACGATCTATTTATAAAACTAGCTGGCCCGACAGACGTTGTCCTGTCTTAACGATGATTATATAATTCGAATTGGTATAATTAAGAAAACAATAGATTAAAATAGTATCTTCATGACAAATTTCATCGAAATAGATTAAATAGTTTAAGCTAAAATCATAAAAGTTTATTGTGCTGGAACCGTACATTTTCCGGGAAAAAAAGTATCCCTTGTCCTTTCCCGAGACTCAAAGTATCTCCATACCGAATTTCATAAAAACAGACTGAATAGTTTAGGCGAAAATCATAAAAATTTATTGTGCGGGAACCGTACATTTTTCCGGGACAAAATGTATCCTATGTCCTTTCCCGAGAGTCAAAGTATCTCCATACCAAAATTCATAAAAATCGATTGAATATTTTACGCGCAAATCATAAATGTATATTGTGCAGTAACCGTACATTTTTCCGGGACAAAATGTATCCTATGTCCTTTTCCTGGTTCTAAGCTACCTGTCCACCAATTTTCAGCCAAATCGGTTTATCCGTTCTTGAGTTATAAGTAGTGTAACTAACACCACTTTCTTTTATATATATAGATGACATCATTTAAATCTCTCAGGGAAAAGTTTAAAGAAATAAAAATTCTGACCGTAATCTCCCAATACATTTTGGATTATATATTTTTATACGTAAGAAAAAATGTAAATAATTTTAAAACTAAAAGTGACATTCACTGCAGGAACACTAGGAATAAGCACAAGTTAGATATACCAATAACCAGGCGTAGCAAAGTGAGCAAATCTTTCAAATGTCAATATGTATACGTCTATATAATAAAACAAGCTGTTGCCCGCGACTTCGTCCGCGTGGACTTCAGTTTATAGCGCGCGGTGTCAACAAAATTGGTGTCAAATTTAAAAGCTTTTTAAAACCCTGGTACCCCTTAAATCAAAATACCCAAAAATAGCTGTGCAGTGTGCACATATATTTTTTTTAATATTAAACCTAAAGCTTATTTAGCCCCCCATTACACAACTTTAGCTTAACCCATAAACTATTTAGCATTGGTAGGTTTAAGGTTTCGTAACTTTCGTCACTCATCACTGCGTTGATAAAGTACTCAGTAGTGAGTTATTCATTATCGACGAGCATAACAATCGCAAGAAACGAAAAACGCTACTCGACTTTGTACCACCTCTTATAGAAAGATGCATGAGCAAGCGATATCGCGATGTAGGGGACGCACGGCGCCATCTATTATGATTTTTTGGAACTAACTTAATTTGAACAAATTTACGCATTTTCACCCCCTTACAACCCCTTTTTCCGGCTAAAAAGTAGCCTATGTCCTTTCTCAGGCTTTAGAGTATCTGTGTACAAAATTTTATTACAATCTGATCAGTAGCTTTGGCGTGAAAGCGAGACAGACAGACAAAGACACTTTCGCATTTATAATATTAGTATAGATTCCAGAAAAAGTCCAAAATCTTTCAATTACTTTTAAAAAAGTAGTTAAAGAACGTTTGTGTGCTAGGGTTTATTATAATATAAGGTAACTGATTTTCTCAATGATAGCACACCTTGGGAAAAATAAGCTGAGTGACTGTAAGCTGCTTTTTTATAAATATAACACATTTTTACATGCTTTTTAGGGTTCCGTACCTCAAAAGGAAAAAACGGAACCCTTATAGGATCACTTTGTTGTCCGTCTGTCCGTCCGTCTGTCAAGACCCTTTTTCTCAGGAACGCGTGGAGGTATGAAGCTGAAATTTATATCAATTACTCAGGTCTACTGTCCCTTGAAGCTGTGAAAAAATCAAACTTCTAAGCCAACGCAATCAAAAGATACAGCCGTTTATGCCGCAAATTTTCGACACTTGCAAGGGAATCAAAACCTACAGGGTGCTTCCCGTGAACTCAGAATCTTGAAATTTGGTACGAAGCAACGTCTTATAGCATAGATAAAGGAAAAATTACGAAAACCATAAATTTTTAGTTACATCACATAATATATATTTTTTTAATAATTTTAAACTTACTACCCATTTCCTCATAAACGCGTAGAGGTATTAAATTGAAATTCATACCAAATACTCAGGTCTATAATACCTTTAAGCTGTAACAAAATCAAACTTCTATGTCAACGCAATCAAAAGAAACAGCAATTTAAGCTGCATATTTTGAAACTCGCAAGTACTCGCAAGGGAATCAAAACCTAAAGGGTACTTCCAGTCGACCTAGAATCTTGAAATTTGGCATGAAGCAACGTTTTATAGCACACATAAAGGAAAAATTCCGAAAACCTTAAATTTTTAGTTACATTACAAAATATATATTTTTTAATAAATATAAACTTATTACTTTTTTCCTCATGAACGCGTAGAGCTATCAAGTTGAAATTCATATCCCCTCACCAGTGGCGAATCCCGCTAGGGGGCGCACTTCAAAATTTCGATACTGTGCGCAATCCCTTTCCGGGGCGATGGGTACCCTCACATGTTTAATGTGCAAACACAGCGATAAAACTTCTTTTGTCTTTGTCTATCCTATTAAAACGCGTCTAAGAAGAACAAGACAGCTAGCAAGCGTCATTTGAGTTCTCGGTAGACAAGGACGGAATGCGAAATCTCACTTCAAAAAACGGCCGCGACGAGTAAGGACAGCGAAGTTTAAAAGAGTGTTAAAAAGTTATAAAAACAGAGTTAATAGCTGAAAAGAACTGGGAAGTGCATATTATGTAAGTAATCTTTCAGTTTTTATCAGAATGAAGTGTGTGTTTAACAAATAGAAGTAAAAAAAAAGAGTTGAAACGGCAATCTAACCCGTGCATGGCCCTTACTCGCACAATGATTTTGGCTTTTAAAGCATTAAATAACATATTTATGCAGTTCATATTACTTTACTGTAATGATAATTTAACGTAGTTTCGTTTAACTAAACTCTAACACTAATAAAACGTTCTTTAATTTCTAAATAATGACGAAAACTAGTACCGTCCGATTAGAGCCCCGAATAGGGTTTTGTCACAGACAGGTGACATCCCGTATCGGGGGGCCTCACAGACGCCTCCTCTGAGTTTTAATGGCCGCTAGTAGAATGTTCGCATAACATGGAATAGCCGAATCATTTTGTTGTTGGAGTTCACTGTGAAAGTAGAAGCGCTGAAAGATCATTTTTTTTTTCACTTTTGGATGGGGAAACTTGTGATGCTCATTCCCTTGCCCATACAAAAGTGAAAAAGAATTTTGTCTTTCAGCGCTGCTACTTTCACAGTGAACTCTCTACAAGGAACAGGTACACACCCTAATAGTATTATCACTTATTTTTGTTACACACTGTATAGGAAATATACAGGATTATTTTTTCACCAGTACAATAAATCGACATACGTTAAAGTAGAAGCCCCGGACTTATCAGCTCAATGCATCCAAGTACTGGATGAAAAAGGTCTTATCCATACTAATCTTACACTCATTTATGAAAATTTTAGCATTTTTGCAAGTTTTCTTTTCATGTTTCTACTCAGTTTTCCTTTAATTCATGTAATTTGGAGGATTTTATTTTGTACTTTGTTAATTATAATTATAAGAAAATCAAACTTCTGTGGATAAAAGTTACTACTTATTTTGTAAATTGCATTAGTATTAAAGTAGGTTTTTTCATGAACAAAACAGGTATCTTTTTGTGTAACTCCTACATATTATTTACTGAACCTACAATATTGATACTCTTGTACCACCCAGATAATAACCTTAATTTATTGTTTATGTAGTATTGTAACGCCTAGAGTATGAAATTACTTTAAGATATCATGTAATACACAGCCTACTTGAAGCTGTTTGAAAGGCAGCCTCCATTTTTGTTCTGTACTTAAATCTTTGATTTTATAAAATATTTGTATGAGAGTCATGACTTGAGTGATGTTATTTTGTAGGTAGTACTATAAGGTTATAAATAAATACTCTTGGCTCGCTACATAGTGGTTTATTATTAAATTATGACCCAAAATCTACTGAACATTTTGGTACCCAGTAATTATACCAGCTGTATAACATTATTGCCGTCAAATATAACATAAAAGTACTATTTTCTAGGTAGAAAATTTAATTAAAAAATGATTTAGATCCTTTTATGGGCTCCTGCAAGACCAAGGAACAAGAAATTGCAGTTTTAGTGTATGCTGGTCGTGTAGGAACCTCGGACTGTGCGGAACCCCTCCCAGGGAGCCACAGATGTGCCAAAATCTGCCATTTTGCATGCCACTGGTGAGGGGATATCAAATACTTAGATCTAATTGCCTTTAACCCGTGAAAAAAAAAAAATTCTAAGTCAACGCAAAAACGCAAAATGCAAAATTACAACCATTGATACCGCATATTTTGAAACTCGCAACTACACGCAAGGGAATTAAAACCTAAAGACCACTTCCCGTTGACATAGAATCTCGAAATTTGGTAAGAAGCAATAGCTTACAGCACAGGTAACAGAAAAATTCCGAAAAGCTTAAAATTTTAAGTAGTTATACCACCAATAACTTTAATAAAAGAACTTTCGCAAGTCTGCTGCAAGGCTAGTATAAGTGTTTCAGTTATATTATAGATAAATGATATGTGTTATTATAAAATAAAGGATTACTTAAACGATAAAGAGATCTTTGTCTTAAATTTATGCTCCTCCATCTTTCCCCATTGTAATGTTATGAATTTCATTTTGCAATAAAAATACCATAGTTATGACTCGATTGTCGTAATGAACGAACTTTGTAAACCTTGCAGGTTTGTACGGAACCCTCGGTGCGCGAGTCCGACTCGCACTTGGCCGGTTTTTGTAAATTAGTCTAAGTAGTAAGTTACTATTGTAATTTTCCATCTTTTTAGTAAAAGATTTTCTGCAAGTTTCTTACGCCGGTTCTTCTCGCCGCGCCGGGTTAGTTCCCGAACCGGTGCAGTGGTAGGCCTCATGTAGACGATCTAAAAGTGTGAACTTTGTTAACCTTTTTAGAAATAAATATTTTGATTATGATCAAGCATCATAATGGTTATCATTAAAATAATTATACCCGGAAATGTTGCACTCAACTATCTAATGTTGCACTAAAATAACTTTATTCTACATACCTGGATAGAGTATCTTTTCAGTCATGCCGACCAATCGACAGAGTAGTCCATTGAAGTCTGGAAAAAAGACAGGAGTTAGAGCAAATTACACCACAATCATGGAAAAATCGTGTTCAGGATATTCTCAACTTTCATAATTTATAATCAATAATCATACTTAGGCAAAAGTTCTTAAGTGTGTGTGTGTGTTTCTTATTTTTTTAGGCAAAAAATTTAAATAAAATACAGTACTCCCGTAGGATACTTAGTAAGCTTGTGCCAGATAAATTATATTATATTATGAAGACTAGACATCGGATTATATTATGCATTTGCATATTTGCATATGAAAATGCATATAATAGTAATTTTAAGGCGATAGTGCATATTTGGCAATTTTTCGTTGTTAGTGCATATTTCGGTCGAATTATGCCCTCGTAGTCTCCAAACTAGCTATCATAATACACTACGAGGCCACGAAACAGAGGTACGATAGATTAAATTTTTTTTTATGCAATAAGGGGGCAAACGAGCAAACGGGTCACCTGATGGAAAGCAACTTCCGTCGCCCATGGACACTCGCAGCATCAGAAGAGCTGCAGGTGCGTTGCCGGCCTTTTAAGGGGTAATAGGGGAGGGTGGGGAAGGAAATAGGGAAGAGTAGGGAAGGGGATTGGGCCTCCGGTAAACTCACTCACTCGGCGAAACACAGCGCAAGCGCTATTTCACGCCGGTTTTCTGTGAGGACGTGGTATTTCTCCGGTCGAGCCGGCCCATTCGTGCCGAAGCATGGCTCTCCCACGTCTGAATACATCAAATATACTTCAAATATATTGTATGTGTCCTCATCCCTATTTAAAGATTCCTGCAATACACCCGATGGGTACGATTAACAATATCTTTCTGGAAACAAAATTTTTCTTCGTAGTTGGCAAATGGCAACATTAGAAAAAATAGAATAAAGTCGGTTTCTAGGGTTCCGTAGTCAACAAGGAACCCTTATAGTTTGGGTCTGTCCGTCTGTCTGTCTGTCTGTCCGCAGTTTTGCTCAGAGACAATAGGACCTACAAAGCTGTAATTTGGCATGAATGCACGTATTAAGGCCTCTTTATCCGCCAATGACCTTGATCATTGTCTGTCATAGCGAATATCGACGTAAATGACATTAAAATAACATTCATAACAGCGCGCCTTATACGATGGCGGTTACGACGCTCGCCGCGTCCATGATAGGGCGAAATAGGAGAAAAAAACCTTTTTAATGCTTAATATAATACATATTTCAAAAAAGTAAAAAAACCAAATTATCAACTTATGTATTGCAAAGCAGTAGATATTTTTTATATATTCTTTTGATAAATAATGAAGGAGTAAAGTGGTTTCATTCAACGATTTGGAGGTGATTTGGTTTTTTATTTCTTTATTATGTGATACCGATAGAAAAAATATGGCAAAACCACGTTACGTATCATATCATGTAGATTACTAATTATTTTTTTCAGATATAATTTCTCTGTTAATGCCGATGAAAAGTGGTTTCATCTGCACGCGTTTTTTCGCGTCCACCCCATCGTGTAGGTGTACATACAGTCTGATGGCGCGCGCCATGCAGACTGTATGTAAGCCGCAGACTCGATCACACAAAAAGTGTGACGTCTACGGCGCGCCTTACTGAAACCAAGGTTATGACAAGTAAGTGGCAACATCTATACTTAATATTATATTATGTAATTCTGCAGAGTTTGTTTGTTTGAACGTGCTAATAAAAATCAGGAACTACTGGTCTGATTTGAAAAATTCTTTTACTGTTGGATAGCCCATTTATCGAGGAAAGCTATATAGCCTTCCTCAATAAGTGGACTATCTAAATCTGAAAGAATTTTTCAAATCAGACCAGTAGTTCCTGATTTTTATTAGCGCGTTCAAACAAACAAACAAACAAGCCTATAGGCTATATTTTATTACGCTCAGACTAATAGGAGCGTAGAAATAGAGGAAAATGTGGAAAAACGGGGGGAAATTATTTGAAAGGGCTTATTTAAACGCGCTAATCTCAGGAACTACTGGTCCGATTTAAAAAATATTTTATCACGCTAAGGGCCAACCCACACGTACCACGACCACACGACAACCGCAACCACACGACAAACACACGACGTGGTCGGGCGTATATTTCGTATTGTAAATGAACCTTTCTGTCCTTTTTTTTCATTAGAGCTGTAGCAAAAGTTGGTACTGAGTAACCGGTACGGTACGCCATCTAGCACGTTTCCGCTATAAAAGCCGGAATCGAACTACAATAGTTCGACTTGCACACGACGCAACCACGTCGCAACCACATCGCAACCACGTCGCAACCACATCGCAACCACATCGCAACCACATCGCAACCACTGGCCGTCGTCATTTTGTCGGTACCATAACGCAACCACAAAATGCTGCAGCGACACCATTCACACGTAACCACAGCTCGACGACATTTTGTCGTTGCGATGTCGTGTGGTTGTGGTACGTGTGGGTTGGCCCTAAGACTAATAGGAGCGAAGAAATATAGGAAAATGTTGAAAATACTTGAGCAATTAACGGTATTTTCTATACATATTATAAAAAAAGAAAGTCGCTTTTTTTCCTCATGTCCCTTTAATCTTTAAAACTACGCAACGGATTTTGATGATTCTTTCAGTGATAGATAGCTCATTTATTGAGGAAGGCTATAGGCTATATTTTATCACGCTAAGACTAATAGGAGAATGTGGAAAAAAACGAGGGAAATTATTTGAAAGGGCTTATCTCGCGAACTACTGGAGCAATTTTTGTTATTTGGCTTTAGATGAGAATTAGTTATAACGCTTATAATACATTGGAAGAGGTTAACTTAACACAGAAAACAATAGTAACGTAATTACGTAAATTAACACTAGCGGCTAAAGTGTGTAAAAATTATTTACTGCAATAAAATCTATTTAGGATGCGTTTCAAACTCAGGACATTCGTTACTGCTCCATCAACGAGGTCGACAAACTTTCTAAGGTTTCTTGCGACATACGTAGTAACATTCATCATATATTATTATAATATGTATATTTTTTGGTGTACTATAAAGTGTTGAACTGTAGTATCATCATCATCATCATCATATCAGCCTATATTCGTCCACTGCTGGACATAGGCCTCTCTCAATGAACGCCAAATCACCGATCTCCTGCTACTCGCATCAAACATGGACCCGCAACTAACATTGCAGCCGGTATATTTTGTACATCTCTTTATTTTGTATATGTCGTAGGATGATTTGATAAATCGAATTATCGCGAAAATTCTAGGCACTTCGCGAAAACACCAATGTTTTTGATAAGGTGGTCATATGTTGTGTATGTTGTTCTAAACAATGTCGCCATAAACGGTTTTGACTGTATGTTTTAATTTTGCATTAAAATTAAATGTTTTATGTCATTCATATTACATACTAACTTATTTTCACATGTACACTGTACCTATTTAAAATTTCAACAAGAAGCCACGGTATTATTATGTAAATTGTAAAGTGTTAACAGTCATTTTATTGGATTAGCTCATTCATGAAGCATTAACAATTATAATATATATAATTTTAGGTAAGATTATATAATATGTAAATGAATGATAATATTACAAATAGTAACAAAAAGCTAGTTGGGTGTTTTAATTTAAGACATACACTTTAAAAGGAAATATTACAGCAACAAATGTATACAATAACGTGTGTATGAAAGCACAGATACAAATGTATCGTGTATTTGCTTAAATCGTAATAAAATGGGAAAATAAGAAAAATTCTAACCTTTTTTGGAAGCAACGTCAACAAATTTTCCACAACTCGTCGTACAATTCTTCTTTTAAAGTTACAAAGTTTTGGATCACCAATGTTCATCTAATATTAAATGTACTTATCTATAAATAACTTGCCGTATTTATCGTCCAAATCGCTAAATATCGGTGCATAAACTGCAAAAATGGCGGAACCGTCTATAATGATAAATAACAACTATTAAACTTATCGTCACCATAAAGTCACTATTACTACTTGATTTTTCTGTTAAATAAAAAATTTATCACCATGTACATTAAATTTATAACTGTAAGATAATTAAAATTATAAAAATTTTTCAATTTTGCAAAACAAAAACATCACTTTCCACAAACTTTCAGAGGTTTTTTTTTATTTTTGAAGAAGTTGAAGAGACTACGATAATAATTTAAACAGATACGGAAAGTAAAGATTTTTATGATGGCAATACCAAAGGAAAATAAAAGTATTGACAGACCAAAAAAAGGCAAAGAAGGCATTATAAATGCATTTAAGTTTTATTCATAAAGTTAATATACCTACCTATTATGGTTTTATTAGAGCATTTTTTGTTTATCAAAATCTAAATCTCCTGTCACGATGTTTGTCCGCGATGGATTCCTAAACTACTTATCCGATTTTAATGTTTTTGTTTTTTAAATGTGTGCTTTTTTCCAACTTGAGTAATAGGATAGCTTAGATCTTTAATTATTATAGTCGCAATTTTATTTTATTGCAAATTATTTGTCTATAAAGAGCGACCATTGTTTATGCGACGCGGGTCACGGGATAGCGATGGACGTTGCCATCGCTATCCCGTCACTAATATTGAATAAAATAATACGGGCGATATACTTTATATAATATGGCAAAGAAACGGTTGCCGGGACAGCTAGTAGAATATAAAAGCTGAAGTGCATCTGTTCTCGAACCTACTGTAATGTAGACGTGTACAGTGTACACTAAACACAGATCGCACTTGTTGAGTCTTCAATCAGTAAAATTGGTTTTTCAAATAGGTCTATGGCGTGGATTACACGCATCAATATTATCACGATTCCGTGATAATATTGATGCGTGATGGTGTACTATTTGTGAATCCCGTGATACTAGAATCGTGACAATATTGACCGTGTAATCTATGCCTTAGATAGGTAGCTTCTTCCATTAAAACAATAAAGAAGACTTACCAATAGATTTAAAAACAAAAGTATTAGAAAACCACGAAAAAATTTCCTTTGCATCGCTCTACACTTACATAAAATTACTTTTATCTCTAGCTTCACCAAAATAGACCTTTTGCTGGTAGAAATATGGATACAATTTGTTTGTCTATTATATATACTTAAATATTGTTTTCATTTGGGAATAAAAATGCGTTCAAGATTTTGATTTTGTTCAATTCGATGAGTTCAGTTCATCTGCGAAATATATTCGATATTTTTTTACCGATGATCGCGCGTCAAGTCGAAAAGTTGCCAAAAAGTTGCCATTTGAGCTCGGTTGCCATTT
Organism: Polyommatus icarus; assembly: GCA_937595015.1. Lineage (NCBI taxonomy): Eukaryota > Metazoa > Arthropoda > Insecta > Lepidoptera > Lycaenidae > Polyommatus > Polyommatus icarus. Next base: position 12,376,637 of record OW569332.1, on the reverse strand, counting down.
GGTTGCCACGAAGGGTCAAATGTTGCCAAAATGGCAACCAAAGTTGCCAAATGGCAACGCTGTCTACCATGAACTATTTGACAGTTTTCTTCACCTTTCAGACTAAGACCAAGCATCAATAGACTTGACATGGGCGTACACCCGTAAGGGATGGATATAAAGTGCCAACCATAAACGTATCATGCTAAAGACCAACAAAGAGTGCGAGAGAGAAGAAAATCCTTTATGGAATTATAACAAGATGAAAAGAGAGAGGCAGTCTAATGAAAACTTTAACCACTTTCATTTGACAGGTCGGCCACAAGTCGTCAATCGTTTTTATGCCCTTTCGGTATTTGCAATTTATTGTTTAAATCCTTTATTATTTTCGACAAATACTATTACATATAACAACGGTAACTTGTTCTGTGAGTGATTGCAGTGTAAATCATAGGAGGAATCCTGAAAAATATACATTTCACAGGTGATTAATCTTCATGTCCTAATTGCTACGATGTGTTTATTTTCGCTATATTCTGTCTTTCTACTATTTCAAATAAAATATTGTGAATCCTCCCTTTTACTTTCATATTTTGCGTAACTAAAGGTACTATTGTTCTGATCTTACACAAATTTTGAAGAAAAATTTTTCATCCAAATTTTTTACATATACTTACGCTAGTCGGCTGTACCATTTAAGAACCTAGTAAGGGACATGTTTTTAGATTTTCGTTTTTTATCATAAAGCTTCATAATATTAAGGTACCTACCGAATACAAAGACAGAAATTGCGATAAAACAACTAGAAGTCTAAAATGCAAAGGACTCCAAACCTAGTAACTACACCACAAACCCAATTTGACCGTTTTAAAAAACCAGTAAGTAACATAATCCATTTCGAAATCTAGTAAGTGCACGAACATACTAGGTTTTATAATGGTCAATGTGCCTTACTGGGAAATGAAAATATGTGTCCACCCACCTCCCGACCAACACACACCTAGCAAGAGGGGGAAGGGCTGCGCGGGGGCGGCAACGTCTCGACGACTCCGGCGCTCAGTTCGTACTAGTATTGCGCCAGCGCTAAACACGGAAGGTTATGTCGCAATTTTTTGCCGGCATTCGCTATTTCGTAAGCTTGCTAAGCAATAATAATGAGTCGGCGGTTTCAATTTTATCGCTCAAAAAAAATATTAGCTGCTGCTATGACCGACCAGGATGAAGCGAGGTAAGTCAGGCTATAAGATTTACCTAAGTATACTTATCGGTGATTAATTATTATTATTTGCCGTAATTCAATAAAGATAAAGTTATATTTAACGTTAGATATTTTGGTTTTCATATGGATTCGCATGGTGTTTTTTTATAAGATTAGTCTAATTTAACCTAATCTAAATTATTAAACTAACTACATTATAACTAAGAATAAGATGCACCACTGTTTCTTTTGTCGAACAGAAGCAATATGTTTTGAAATAGATTTTAACATATTTTTTTTTACTTTTTATTACTGTTTGTTAAAATAAGTTGGCGCACCTGATTCTTGTATCTTTTTTGCTTTGTCATGCATTTTTGTTACGCAAATCTAATTTTGTTTTCTTCAGCCTGACCAAGTGGCAAACGTTTAGCCTAAACTAGTCCTAACTAAAATGATAATAATAAGCTTATGTGTGTATTTTTAACTCTATGCCGCGTATTAACATGTGATGGATTTGCTTTTATTCTGGGTTTTGTTTTTATTTCAGTGCACAAAATCATAATTGCATGCATAAATCATTAGAATTACTTGAGCCACAGCCGTCCACTTCATTTGCTTCTGAAGCACAGCCGTCCAGTTCATTTGCTTCTGAGCCACAGCCATCCACTTCTTTTGCTTCTGAGCACCAATGCCATAAACGTAGTCATAGTAATGCAGACTTAACTACAGATTGCAATAATGAAGATCTAATAACTCTCAGTGATTTGGATGATTCCGTGGAAGACCCAGACTTTGTTTTGCCTATTGAAAATTTAAATAATGATTCGACTGACTCCGGTGGCGAAATGTTTTGTGATTTTATTTTGAATAATGAATCCCCGTCGATTATTAATTCCCATGAAGCATTAAATGTTCAAAATCTAATATCACTGGTTACCGATACAAGGGCAGATGTTGTAAGCACAATTTATATCGCTAAGTACCCTGGTCCAATTTATATCAATAGTGTCCCAAGTGAGGAACATCAGCAGACTTCAGATGAAAGACCAATCAATTCCAGGGTTTCGAAAAATAAGCTGAAACACCCGATGATAGCAGCTAATCCTTGTGAAGGAAAATGTAAACGTCAGTGCAATTTATTCTCTCAAAACGATAGAAAAGATATATGGACACATTATTGGGAAAAAAATTATCCTTCTAGACGCAGTTTTCTCAATAAATGCGTGCGTTTTTCTAAAGTCAAACGTCGCAAACTTCAACATGGCAATTCAGATTGTATCTACGTAAAAAACGAAAGTCGTTATTTTTTTCTTCCAAAAAATGATACTGAGTTGGTTTCAGTTTGCCGAAAATTTTTTTTGGGTACACTGGGCTACAAAACAGATGGCGTGATAACTGAATTAAGCAAAGCTATTAAAAAAGACAGTTTATACGCAGTTGTTTCAAAAGATCGAAGAGGGAAAAGAGCTGATAAAAATATAGACAGAACAGTGATTAAAGATCATATATTAAGCTTTCACCCAACAAGCAGTCACTATCGTCGACACAACTCTCCAAACACGAAGTATTTGCCTAGGCATTTGACTTTAAAAGACATGTACAATGATTTTAAAAAGAAGTATCCTGGTTTTAAATGTTGCAAAGAGGTTTACAGGCAACAGCTTAAGAATTTAAGGATTTCGTTCCATATGCCGAAAGGTGATCAATGTCCGGAATGCCTAATCTACGAAGAAGCTAGACAGGTAGATGAAAATGCGATACCTATAGAAATGAAGGAAAAACACGAATGTCATAAATCGAAGGCAGAGTCTGCTATTCAAAAATATAGATTAGATGGTGAATCGTCCACTGAAGGCAACAATTTGGTCAAGTACTTCTCAATGGACCTACAAAAGGTTGTTCTTCTCCCAATTATGCCGGCTATTAAAGATGCTTTTTTTATGAGTCGCTTAGTGACATTCAATTTAACCTTTGCGCCAATACAAAAGCAATCAAAAGACATGGCAACTTGTGTTCTATGGCACGAAGGAAAAGCAGGCAGGGATGCAAATAATATAGTAGATGCCATTGTAGCTTTTTTTGAATCTCATCGTGATGTCCAACATTTCTACATCTGGGCTGATAATTGTACGGCTCAGAACAAAAATTGGACCTTGTATACAGCACTAACTATGATTGTAAACAATTCTGGTAACAATATACAGTCAATTAGCATGGGCTATTTGACCAAAGGTCACACTCATATGTCCGCTGACTCAGTTCATGCAAATATTGAACTCAAGATGAGAAGACAAAGAAATATATATGACTTTCAAGATTTTAAAGATATTGTCATGGCGTCAAGGTCCAATATAAGGGTGCTTGAAGTCGAAAAAGTACAAGACTGGCCAAAAAAAAAAAGATCACCTCGCCCAAATGAGCCTTTGAAAGATTTTAACTTGAATTCAGTTGTAGAAGTCAAGTTTATAGCAGGGTCAAGAAACCTCCTCTACAAAACTAGGTACCTATGTTGATGTTTAGCTAAAATATTACCAACACATCGGGTATAATAACATGTTATTAAATTAAAAACTTGGTTGCTATCTAAATTTCTGTTGCCCGTTACATGGTTCACTGACAATTTAGATAATTAATAATTTACTTTTTTTTTTCAGATTTGACTCTCAATTCACTGAGCTGGATTTTATGATGAAAAAATTCAACGTATCTACTGAACCTAAATTGATTCCGGATCCACGAGGTGTATCAACCCAAAAAAAGGATGAGATAGTTAAAAAACTTGTTCCTTTGATGCCAGAATCAAGAAGAAGTTTCTGGTATAATTTGCCTATCAATGATAGATCATTAGATCTTTTGGGTCAGCAAGTTACTTCTGACAATTAATGCGTAATAATTATGTATCTATTTCTTTTGATTAAAAGTTACCTTTTTGAATAAAATTAACATGGTTTCCTTTACACCAAACTTACTATGTTTGAAATGAACTTTGAGCGTCAGTTGGATCCCCAATAACCATTTTAAAACCTAGGAAGTACTCATACTAGGTTTGTTTTCTGGTTTTTACGAAGTAATAAAAAAAAGAAAACCATTAGAGTGTTAGTAAGGGCCATAAAACTTGATATTTAAAAGTTAATGAATTTATTTATTGTAAAAAATATAGTTATATTATTAAGCTTCAAAATAAACAACAATAAGTTTTCAAAAGTTTGAGTATACCAGTAGGGTAAACGAAAATGTGTTTTTTCGCTCTCCTGTACAATTTACTCCGCTGCTCATACTAGGTTCTTAAATGGTTCAGCCGTAGTGCTTGAATCAAATTTATCGATATGCTTATCGATATAGTACAATAACATATAACTAAAATAAAAATGTAATGGGGGTGTAAGGGTATTATGATATGTATTTAATTTAGGAATAAATAATATACTATGTGTGTCGTTTACTTTTAACTTTATATTTGCATTTCTAATTATGTTTTAACATATCCGACGATTAAAAAATCACCCCAAACGAAAATGTGTATATCTACTTTTCAATCGTCACCTTTTTTCTGTCAAATAAAATATATAATAGAGTGCACGCACGATAACTCTGCGCGCGACAGCGTAGGGATTCATTAAAAAAATGGGTAATCCCAATGATATTTTATTGGTAGTTTTACTTTAATATCCTTATACATACTAATTTAAATTATGTATAGGAATAGACGTATCGATTATTATGTAATTATGGCGGCCCGACGAAAAGTTTCGTTCAGCTGCGCGCAAAGTTATCGTGCGCGGAGTCTACCTGATTTTAATTACAAAATCTGTCAAAGTTGCATATTATTTATTTCTCATAAAAACGCAGGTAAAATAACTCGAACCAACTATATTATCGATAGTAAAAGTGTGGTAAAAGATACATCACTAGCACACGCACACATTGACAGATCAAAAATCGTCACGCATTTTCGGGTTGTCAGGTGATCTATACGTCAGTATATTCTTTATCTATGGTGCCAACTTTGTCTGGTGTTACCAGACTATACAAATCTTATTTATTTTCTCCACACCAAATCATTTTTTTATAATTTTTTCAGATGGCAAAAACGCTATTACATAATATTACCATTACTTTTTGTATTTTTATTATTAGGCGAAGATATACGGACTTTCGATTGGCCTCATGGAATGTACGTTTTCTGTCTAGACCCGGTGCTATCTACCAAGTAAATAAAGAGATAAATAGATATGGCGTAGGTATAGCAGCCCTCCAAGAAGTAAGATGGCCTGGTAAAGGTGAATGTAACATAGATAATACCTCAACTTTGTTTTATGGCGGCGGTGAATCTGGATGTCATACACGCGGCACGGGCTTTATAGTTGCAAATAGGCTATTAGGGAACGTGATTCGTTTTGAAGTAATATTTGACAGAATCTCAACTCTTCGTATTAGAAGTAAATTCTTTAACATCTCTTTAATTAACGTGTATGCCCCTACCGAAGTAGCTGACGAGAACGAAAAGGATGAATTTTATGAACTCCTCGACTTAGTTTACGATCAGCTACCAAGGTATGATACAAAAATTATGTTGGGCGATTTTAACGCTAAGATTGGACGGGAGGCTATTTTTGCACCAACCATTGGGATGCATAGCAAACACGAACAATCTAACGACAATGGCCTACGACTAATAAGTTTTGCAACATCCAAAAATATTGTTATAAAGAGCACTATGTTTCCACATAAAGACATATATAAGGGAACTTGGAAATCACCAGATGGAAAAACTGTCAACCAAATCGATCACGTTCTTATAGAAGGAAGACGAAAAAACACGATCCAAGATGTAAGATCCTACCGTGGTGCCGACTGTGATAGCGACCACTACATGTTGGGTATTAAACTAAAAGCTAGAATTACGACATATTGTACAGACGTCATACGCCTGATACTGGTCTTACGGTTCTGTAGGGTTACCCTGGGACGTAGATCCCTCTGGCGTTATATGAAATAAAACAACCAGTGAGTGTGAGCGAAAAGACCAAGTTTATTGTACCGAATTACATATATTAAATTTCGTCGAGCAAGCGATACCGCGATGTAGACGCCTAACAGCGACATCTGTTTTTGAATTACGGAACTAAATTTACTTAGAAAATAATTATGAAATTTACAAATCTCAACATACCGCCCACCATAAGGACAGTGATGTCCTTATTAAGTACCGCCCACCATGGCACTTTGAATTAGAATCTAAACAAAATTACACATAAAATAAAACTATACTTATACAAATATAGACCTTCTTATTGTCCTACAGGTAAAATACAAATTTTGGACGTAGGTCGCTTCAATATCGTATTTTTATTGGTTTTGATAGTGACTACTCCAACAACCTTGTCCAAGCCAGGATGAATTTCAACAATACGGCCATATAACCATTTGCAAGGAGGCAAACCATCCTCCTTTATAAGTACAACGTCCCCAACAGTCGGTGACAACGTTTGTTGTGACCATTTATGTCTAACAAGAAATTTATTTAAATATTCCTGTGACCAACGTCGCCAGAACGACTGCACCATTCGTTGTGCATATTGCCATCTACGAAGAGACGATACATTATCGTGTTCATAATTATATTCAGGAGGTACAACTAAAGATTCGCCTACAAGAAAATGTGCCGGAGTAAGAATTTCTACCTGTGGATCATTGATACTGCACATTAGTCTAGAATTTAAACAAGCTTCGATTTGTGTCAAGACTGTCGACATTTCTTCAAAGGTTAGAGTTGAATCACCAATTACTCTTTTCAGGTGAAATTTAACAGATTTCACTCCTGCCTCCCATAATCCACCAAAGTTGGGTGAATGGGGTGGAATGAAATGCCAATTAGTTCCATTTACCGCCAAAGATTCTGCTACTTCCTTAAATATGCCTGCAACTTCAGACGTGAACATTTTCTTTAGTTCTGCAGCTGCACCGACGAAACAAGTTCCATTATCGCTCCAGATATCTTGGCAATGGCCCCTGCGAGCGACGAACCGTTTAAAGGCTTGTAAAAACGCTTGTGTCGTAAGATCGCTTACAACCTCCAAATGTATTGCCCTAGTGGACATGCAAACAAATAGGCAAATGTATCCCTTGTTAGTGTGATGTCCACGACCCTTAGAAGCTCTTATCTGAATGGGACCAGCGTAATCCACTCCACTGCGTTTAAAAGGACGACTTGGTGTTGCTCTGGATGTTGGGAGCTGCCCCATTATTTGATTTTTTGTTACAGCATTGTTTTTCACACAAGTTATACATTTTCTTGTTACAGATTTTACAAGATTCTTCGCTCCTAATATCCAATATTTAGATTGTAAATAAGTTAACATCAATTGTTGTCCTCCATGTAACGTGCACTTGTGCGCATTTTCTACAATCAATTTTGTAAGATGAGAAGATTGCGGAAGCAATATTGGATGTCTCTCTTCCAATTTAAATTTGAGAGTTCCAATCTTCCACCAACGCGCAACAATTGCTTTTCGTCAAGAAAAGGATTCAACGAGGTAAGTCTATTGTTTCTTTTTAATTCTTTACCATTTTTTATTTCAGATATTTCTTCAAGGAAATGTTCTTGTTGAACGAGTCGAATACATACGTCCAACGCATCGGATAGTTCTTCACTTGTAAGGTAAGTTTTTATTATATTATTATTTTTAGATTTTTTAGCTTTAACAATAAAACGACGACAATATGCCAAAACCCTAACTAATTTTGTTAAAGATGAAAACTTTTCTATTAATGATATGTCAACCATGGCACAATGTACCTTTACTTGCTCTAAATCAGTGTTTATATTCTTAGGCTTTGTGTACTGTATTGTACTCTCAGTAAGAAACTTAGGTCCACTTATCCACATTTGATTATTCACTAATTCTGTAGGCTGGAGTCCTCTAGAAGCACAGTCTGCAGGGTTTTGCCTTGACATTACATGCGCCCATTGATGCGAATCTAATGAACATAAGATTTCAGAGACGCGGTTAGCAACAAATACTTTCCATCTGTTTGGATGGCTATTCAACCATGCAAGGACAATCGTTGAATCCGTCCATGCATGCAAGTTTTCCTTTTTAATGTTCAAAACCTTAGATGTTTCCAACAATAATCTGGTGAGCAATACAGCTCCACATAATTCCAGTCTTGGTATGGACACCTGCTTGACTGAAGCCACCTTTGTTCTTGCTGTCAGAAGTGAACAATGAATAAGTCCATCTGGATTAATTACACGAATATAAACAACAGCTGAATATGCCATTTTGGAAGCATCACAAAATCCGTGCAATTCCACTGTGGTATTCTCGGATGAAGTGCCTAGCCATCTTGGTAAGCGAAAATTTGAAAGCAACTTCAATTCATTGCGGTAAGTACACCATTCATTTAATAAACTTTGGGGCACTATCTCATCCCACGTTAAACCAGCTAACCATAGCTTTTGTATCATTACTTTTGCTATTACAATGCTTGGTGCCACCCATCCCAGTGGATCATACAAGCGTGCCACATCAGCTAATATTTTTCTTTTTGTTACAGGTTGCTGCGTTTCCGGAAGATTCACCGAGTACACAAAGGAGTCGCTGCTGCGGTCCCAGGTAAATCCCAATATTTTGAAAACATTATCTAGTTTACAATGTAAGTCTTCTATAGTTTCTTCGTCTTTGTTTTCGTTTTTTATACTTTCTAACAATGCATTACTGTTACTTGACCACTTTTGTAGCTTAAAACCACCTCTTTTTAACATAGTAACCATTTCTTTGTACAGAGTGAGACCCTGCGCTGGAGATTCACATCCACTCAACAAATCATCGACGTAAAAATCGTTCAAAGTTGCCTTTGCAGCTAAAGGGTAATCAACACTTTCATTCACTGCATGTTGTTGAAGTGTCTTGACTGCGAGGTAAGGCGCAGAAGCTGTTCCGAATGTAACGGTAAGTAATCTAAAAATTTTATCTTTATTGGATTCCTTATCTTTCCAGATTATTCGCTGAAAATCAACGTGCTGCTTCGTGACCTTGATCATCCTATACATTTTCTCAATGTCAGCTACTAGACAAATCGGATGTACTCTCCATCTTATCAGAATGTGCCGAAGATCAGGTTGAAGAGTAGGACCTACCAGTAAGCAATCATTCAAAGAAACTCCGTTTTTTCCTTTTGCAGATGCATCAAATACAACTCTCAGCTTCGTCGTATCCTTGTCATCCCGCACAACTGCGTGATGGGGTAAGTAGACTGCATTTGGTGCATTCTCTTCTGATGTAGGCACTTCTTCCATGTGACCGAGATGTAAGTATTCTTCCATTACCGATTCATATTGTCTAGGAGCTAAGTGAAAAATACTCGGACTGACTTCTGTTAACTTAAGAATAAAATTCAATTCATGTATCATCGGCGCGGCGCACACGTCTACTCCCAACTCCCAAGATGTGCCATCGTTTATGAAATCATTGACCTTATAATAAATAGGCTTTGGCACACATACGTTCTCTGATTTTCAGATTCCGAGCATTTAAGATTGTCATTACATCTCTATCGTCGATAAATTATCTCCTATTTTTTTATCACTTTGTTTTATAAAATCAATGTATTTTTTATGTCATGACACATGACCATATATTTTTATGTCTAAGTTAAATCACATAATATTATAGTTGTGATACTTTGATGTTGGAAGTCTACAGCTGGACCAGAGGTGGATAATAATACTCGAATATGACTCGAATGAAGGAATTTACCTGATCAGTACAAATGTGTAGTGTTGGCACTGAGAATTTTTCCAAGATATTATTTTGAGTTCTCTTTTTAAAACACTTTTTTTCAAAGTGGATAGAGCATATTATTTTGCACATTTGGATGGAATCCAGCTGTTGCCTCGTCCTGTTGACTGAATCCATAAATTTCTAGTTGTGGAGTCCTTTGGAAATCTAAAATAAATAGTTATTTATTTTATTATCTTTTTTATAAATCATAGAATGTAAAACATACAATGTAAGTTAAAAGTATGTTTTGATCTTACAATAGAAAGATAATAATATTATGCTGAAGAAGTATAAACATACTTCTTCAGCATAATATTATTCATGTTCATGTTGGATGACAATTGACAATTCAATATATTATTCTTCAATGATTTTTTAAGTAAGTATTAAAACATAATATTTTTTGTAAAAATAATAATTATTATACATGTAACAAATAACAATTCTAGGCAATTCTCCAACACTAGCGCTGGCAACCCTTGCAATCGTTTAACGCGACAAAATCAAAGAGTAATAATAAGCTTTGGTTTGCTGTTGAAATAACGACCTATAGAATTTGGTTGTGTATTACTACAATAACAATGTTTTTTAAATACTGTTTTACGCTGTAATAATGTAATTAACACATCATTCCTCGTGTAATAATATTCTTAGATAATTATACAGTCAATATTACTGCAAACTGAGAGATGTTAAATGCAAAATATCGTACTTACGAATGAAATGTTATGTTTTCATATTTCCGCTCACTACGGCTTTTACAGCCTAAAATGTAACAAATCACCATGTTTTGCAATAAATTTAACACACACTTTAACACCGTCATTATTGTTGTTCGCTAAAAAAACACAGAATCAACGAATATCGCAAAGTACAATATGAGCAAATCTTTTGTTGGTCAAAAGTACGATTCTTGACCAACAACAAAAAGTGAAACTCTGACAAGGACAAAAAAAATGTTACTGACTCTATTACTCTTATGAGTTTATGTATAGCTGCGTCTTTGTCAATCTCGGTATTATTATTTGCTTGACCAATCCATTGATCCTTCATCTTAGCCTTTCAGATCGGTGGGGACCACAGAATAAGGATATATATATATATATATATATATATATATATATATATATATATATATATATATATATATATATATGTTACCCTCAAAGACCGAAATCGCTCAGTGAGCGAAAAAATAGCTCACAACGCGTTGTGGTCATAGTGAAACAGCCACGACGCGTTGTGGCAATCACAAAAAGACCATAACACGAAATTCGTGTCGTGACTGATATTCTATTCGTTTTTCTTGATTTGTTCTTGATTTACTAATCGTCCATAGATATGGAAGATTATATTTATTTGAAATATTACCACGCGTACTACAAAATATTTTTTCTTTTACTAAATCACTGCATAACGTGTTTATCATTATTATTTATAAAATATCCATAGTTCCATACTATCCGTATTCCGTACTAATATTATTAAAATTTTATAGTACGCGTGGTAATTCAAATATTATAATCTTCCATACCACGATTAATCAATCAAGAACAAATTAAGAAATACGAATATCAGCCACGACACGAATTTCGCGTTATGGTCTTTTTGTGATTGCCAGAACGCGTCGTGGCCGTTTTCATTAGAGCCACAACGCGAATTTCGCGTCGTGGCTGTTTCACTGTGACCACAACGCGTTGTGAGCTATTTTTTCGCTCATTGAGCGATTTCGGTCTTTGAGCGTAACATATATAATGTAACCTTAGCCCGTCATCGCGTGGCCATTTTGTGCTTGGGTATGGCTTCATACATGTAGTGTGCGTTTATTTTCTTGAATATTTCTATTTGTCGATCATTTCGAAGCATATTATTATACAGAAAAGAAAGTCATTTAGTTCATGATATCGATAAACTATAGTTCAAGTAATGAAAATCCGTAAACACACGTAAAAAGCTATGCAATTTTTGTAGACAAATTATTAATTGATGTGACATTTTTAGCACTAATGCCTTATAAGTTATATAGCATGATTAAGAGATTATTACACTTATAAATTATCTTTTTAGCTTACAAAAATACCGATTGAAAAGCCCAAAAAACGTTGTTCAAAACTTACGTATTTAATGTTAAAAATCCACGTGTTTGAGGCATTCTTTGGCCATTCTTGTGGTTTATTATTTAGCGGAACCACAAAACTCAACAATATCTAACACAAAATGTTCACTAAAACCCTTTATTAATACTTTTATTACATGAAATATGCAGACCGACTCCTTTGTTATGTCCGAGTGAGTCGGACATAACATTACATGCTTTTGACGCTTATACACCGATATAAGGCTCTCTCTTAGTGTATATTATCTCAATGGTGGGGACTGGGGAACCCCGAACCAATAGAAAATCTAGAAGTCTCTATCGTCGCGCCGTCTGGTGGAGATTAAAAATAAGAAAACATCCCATTGGCCATGGTGCCATGGTTGTATAGCCGAAGTGTCATTATAAAAAAAATACTTCCGTTAGTTCCGTTGACAGCTGTCAAGTGTCACTTGTCATTTTACGCGAATAGAGATTGCGAGTGGAATGTGCATTGCGATGATTTTTATGGAAATAACTGGGTTTTCTTAAAATCTCTGTAGTTATGTCGAATAAAAAACATTGTATAAATTAAAACAAGTATGTCGTTTGTAAACGATCCAGTTCTCAATATTATTGTTGTTGGTTTTCACCATAAAAGAGGATGCCAGGTAGGCGTCATAAATATCGTCAATCGATAACTTATTTTGCTTTTGTGAGCACATTACTAACATACTACGATGTTGTTTCATGTATAACATTTTACTAGCACATATAGTGAACGACACTGGTTTTATTTGAGTCATTTTATCACAATATGTAAAGTAAAAAAATATCTCACTTATTCTTTACAGGTAGAGCATTGCTATCCAGAGTTGATACCAGGTCACCCTAATGAGCTGCCCCAGCCATGGCGGTACTTGCCAGCTCTGGCTTTGCCAGATGGCTCCCACAACTACTTGTCTGACACTATATTCTTTAATTTACCTGATTTGACCGACCCTGCTCATACTGTGTATGGTATATCATGTTTTCGTCAAATCCCAGTTGAGGTAATAAGCATGTAAAATATTTTTAAGTTGATTTCACTTAAACTTATAATTTCTATATCTAGAAAATGTTATCTATCATGTATGTAAATTCTGTGATTTCAGCAAGTGGCTCAGAAAACAGAAGATATGACCAGAAGTTCTGTACAAAAGAGTGTGTGTGTAATATGTCGGTCACCTCTATATGGACGTTTAGCTGTGAAAATGGAATTAGTTGTCCGAGCCTGGTTCTTACAAGGGGACTTCTCACAAACAAAGTTATTAGAAGATGCATTTAGGCATCTTAACAGTTGTCCTGTACAGATTGATCAAGCTCTTGAAGGTAACATTTTTTTATTAAAAATACAATATATAAGAAATAATGTATGCAATACATACAGAATACATATTACATGTACATTTAATTTTTTTAATTACCTCTTAGGTTCAATTGCTTGAAATAATAATTATCTTTCATTTCAGGTCTAAGTGTTCAAAAACTGATAGAAAACTGGAAGCATAAAGCCCTACTTTTGTTTAAGTTGTTATTATTGAGGCGTAAGATACTTATTTATGGATCACCTGCCGGCACCCTGTCTGCCACGCTGCTTACGCTTGTCTCTTTACTACCCCGCTGTCTAGAACATGGTTTATCAAAGTCAGCCAATGTTGTGTAAGTATTACTTTAAATATATTTTTGAGTATTATAAAATTTTATACTTATGAATGTGAGAATCTTTAAAATTAAGCCTGTTGCATCCAATAATTCTCAGACTGTAGATGAGACCTGACCTTATTTTAATTTATTCCAGGTTTTAGTCCATCCAGGTAATAATGATTTTTAACATTTTTCAGCTTATCTCGTCCTCTTTCCCCAGTGCCTGTTACGCCTCTAAATGAGGAAGATAATGACAATGATGAGCCTGACCTAAGTATGTCAGATCGAGAATTAATCAATGGCATAAGTAGCATTGAGGAGGAATTAACCCCAAAAGAGAGTGGAAATCTGTTAGAGGAGAAAGACAAAGTAAGTAGACAAAGTTTTGATGAGACAGTCCTGACTGATGTTGTCGATCGGCAAGAGTTTACAGCTAGCCGAGAGAAATGTCACAGCGTCGGGGAGAAGTATAAGGCACAGAAGAATGTTGACACACAGCAGAGTCCAACAATGGCTAGAGATATGAGTGTCGATGGCCTATGTGTGCTCACCTGTCAAATAGATCAAACAGAGTGTGGCTTTCCATTGCCCCTATTCGAGGATGGTTACATTTGCTTGCCCTATTTGTCCTTACAATATCTGGATTTGTTGTCTGATCCTGCTGTCAAGGGTTTTGTGGTGGGGGCGTCGAATGTACTTTTTAAACAGAAGAGGCAGTTGTTTGACGTTTTGGTGGAGCTTAATGAAATGAGGATAGAAACTACAGATTTGACATTGAGAAGATTACTAACACTGAGTACAGAAGATCTGAGATTTGCTGACCATGTGGTAAGACATGGCGCTACACAGGGAGACTTCTGGATAAGGGATCAATTTGCTAGCTACTCCATATATCTTCTGAGGACGTCGCTCTTGCCAGGTATGTTTTTTCTAATTTTTAAATATGTGCTAAGAATCTATGTAATAAATTAACTTTAACAAAGGGGGAGAAGATAATAGAGATAATATTCTCATTTCAGATGGTAGCAGGGAAATAGAATCATATAATGCTCAGTTCATGAGCAGTTTTAAATTGACACCAGCTTATGAAAAGTGGCTGCAGAACACAAACAATGCTGATATTGAGGCTTTTATGAATCTTATTCCGATGCATCCATTTTCTGGCCAACTCTCTGTTGCTGATATGAAGTTGAAGTTTGCACAGTAAGTGTATTTTAATGAATATGCCTAAGCACAAAAATATTAATAACAATAATAATTGTTAATTTATATAATGCTAAATGACACCTTAAATACAACCTCCATTGTAAAAACTGATAATAGGGCTAATAGGGTAATTAAATTTCTAATTAATAGCACTTTGTATTAAGTAAAGGTACTTAATCTTTTGATTTTTAAAATAGTACACATAATAAGAAAGAAGACTGTCGAGTGTCGACTGATAATAAATGTTCTGGACATTTATTATGACAGAATTTGTTATGTAGGTCAATTACACTTTTTCCATAAAATAATACTTACTTTCTTGTCCTTAATTGCCAAGGCCAAATACAATTAATATACAGTTACCATACATGTATAAAGTACTGACAGTGGTCATATACTTTTCAGTACAATGTCAACAACGGAAGGCGGTCGTAAGGTGTCCGCTGCGGTGGCAAGTACCGGGCGCGCGGTGGCCAGCACGTCCCGGGCCGTCGGCGGTGCCCTGTCCCAAGCGCGAGGCGCCCTCTCCGGCTGGTGGAGCGCCCTAACCGCCCCCGCAGACGGGTCCACAGATAGCTCCGCCCTTGCAGATAACCCCGCCCCCGCGGATAGCTCCGCCTTTGCAGATAGCTCCGCGTCTGTCGATGATAAGCGAGACGTATCAGACGCCGAAGACGCAGTCGATCTCGTCGACAACCGCACCTTAGCTGCAGATTCAGACTCACTGGACAAACTCATCGAAGAACAGGGCAGTGCAATCAGCAAGATCCGAGTCGTTTGAAGCGTGATATCTCGTAGTATTCTAGATGCTGTTTATGTGCAGTTTTATATTTATTGTTTCTTTTTATATTTTCCAATATTATACTATACTTTTAGTCTAAGTTGCAGTCATCAAATAGGTGAAGCTTAATTTTATATAAACGAAAGACAAAATTATTTTAGTATACACTTTTAATTCTCATTATGTAAATACTGTTAAATAATATTATATTAGTGATATTGTGTGACTTGGTTTTCATTGCTAGTTTATTAGTTTAAGGAATTACTCATATTTAAATCATCATGTATTAGCCGTTTATTTGTGTGCTAGTCGAAGTATAGTTGGGCAAATTTGTATTTTTTCTACAGATAGTGAATTTTTACTCAGTCCCGAGTGTTGAGTTTTCTATTCTTTCATTCACCTTCACGTTCTTCCATATAGGCTTAGAAGTAAATTATGTACGAATTTAAATTTATATAAGAGCCTTCGTAGTGGTAAAGTAGGCAGCGAATACACATGTTCACTGTTTGTGATCTCAAATATTATACTTAAAAATTGTTGATAATATAATTTATACTGAAATCGATAAGTTGGTTTTAATTATTTCCTATTTTGATAGTCATTGTAATTTTTAAACTTAGTTACATTGCAGTCCAATAATGCAAACATTTTTGTCATATTGCACTAATGGAGGCACTTCACATGGCTTTTTCTATTTGCGTATTTGATGTACATTCCGCCAAACAATCACCATGTAAGGGCTGGTTTACACGTATTAACTATTAAGTAGATAAGTAGTAACTAAATTTTAATTTAATTTGAAGTGCCTGCCCGAAATGTGTCAAGTGACAAGCCCCGCCTGCCAACCTTACAGAAAATAGTCAAAATTCTAATTTCCTTGTTTAGTACTTAACTAAATTTTAACTTACTACTTGCTACTAACTTTTTTGTTTACATGCAATAAATAATTTAAAATTAAGTTAAAATTTTGTTAACTACTTATCTACTTAATACGTGTAAACCAGCCATTACAGACAGTATGTAATATGTTTGACAAAGTATTGGCCTTATTTGCCTATTTGACAAATATGACCAATAGGTACCAAATACACGTATCCGTAGCTTTGTCGGTTTTTGACGCACATCAAAAGAGTCAAATAAGCAAGTTTATAAACAAAATCAAGTAAAAGTTTGGTATTTGACGTCCGTGTGTGGAAGGCCGTATTTGCCTTTATTTGCTTGTTTGTGTATACGTCAATAATTTTGCCAAATGCAACAAATAGCCAATAGCAAATACAAATAGTGCCTCCAATAAAATAAATCTAACATTTAATTTTATAACTTATTTTTTTCAGTTTAAATAAATTTTGTTGAACTATAGGGATTGATAATTTTAAATTAGTTGAAAGTAGGGAACCAAAAGTCGTAAATAATAAATTCAGATCAAATTTAACTGATTTAATAATTCTATATCTATAAAAATATTACACTTAATGTAAACTAAGTACTTTCATTGTTTATTGACTTGATTTACAAGTTATAACATACTACTAAGACGAAAGCACCATAATATGTAAGTATAATGTACAAGTGTGAAATAAGCTGATTTAATACTTTTATAGTTACTTATTTAAATTTTGTGCATAAAAACCTGGCTTATAACAATAATATACCAAGTACTTCTACAAAGAACCGAGACGTCAGACAAGTACAGATGTCTTTCTGTGATACATTTTATAGAGTAACTGAATGGAATTACATATAGGCCTATAGCATGTATCTAAAGCGACGACATCGGCGCTTCGAGGGCGCAACCATTACCCAGGAGCGAGCGTGGCCCTTGACGGTCGCGTACCGCGTGGCGTGCACAGTAAGCATAGTAACACAGGGCGCGGAGCTCACACCGCCGAGTCGGGCTCCGCCCACGGCCAGGGCGGGTCGTCGAGCGCGTCCTGCCGCCACAGCGCGTGGCCCAGCAGCCGCATGTTGTAGGGCTCCACCATGTCGAGGGAGGGGTCGCTGGCGCGCCGCCCCCCGCGGCCCGCGCGCCCACCGCCCGCCTCGCCGCTCTTGTCGCACGGCAGTAGGTCGGCCGGGTCCGCGCGCGGCGACTCCAGCTCCGTGAGGTCGGAGGCGGGCGAGGCGGCGAGGTCGCGGGGGGCGGGCGAGCGGCACACGAGCGGCGCGGACTCGTCGTCGTCGGAGCGCGCGGGGCTGCGCTCGCGGGAGCCGCCGCGCGATAGGATCCGGTCCTTGAACCGCGCCAACCCGTCAGCGGAGCCCACACGGGCCAGCGCGTCAGCGGTGCGGCGCAGGACGCTGGCGGCGGGCGCGGGCGCGGGGGCGGCGGCGTTGTCCTCGACGGAGTGGGCGCGGGCGGCGGGGCGCGCGGGAGGCTCGTCGAGGCGCAGCGAGGCGGGGCGCGGGGCGCGGGCGGCGCGGCGCGGGCGCGGGCGAGCCGCGAACGTGATGTGGCCGTCGTCATCCTCGCTCTCCACGCTGAAGCTGACGGCGGGCGCGCGGGGCGCGGGCGCGGGCGCGGCCGCGGGCGGCGGGGAGCGGCCGGCGTCTGAAACAGCGCCCACTGTAGCGGTCAGCCCGCGCGCGGCTCGCGGCGGACCTCGGTGTTACGTGCAAATAAAACTACGGTTTCGTGTAAGTCACGTTTATTTCTGGGACTTATTTAAGTACTCAAAGTGATATGTTTCCGAGCCTCTACAGATCTACGTTTACTGGACGCTATTCGCTACTGATAAAATATAATATTCGAAAATTGTATTATAGTAATATTAAATATTATGTATAACATTTAAAAATGTCAGTCGGGATATTTGTGGAAGGTGCGGTCAAAATTAAAAGAGTGATTGCTCATCACTTTTTTCAATTGTTAGTTTTTACTCATGCAACATTTAAAATAATTAGATTCTCATACATAATAGGCTACTTGACCTAATTTTTTTCTTCATGCTAATTGCTTCATAATCATTCATTTTTAGAAAAAAAACTAATATTTTAATATTTTACACAGTAGAAACCGATAAAAATGTTTATTGAAAAATATGCCTCTTAAATGGCGCCGAAAACACTGTCCGCCATAGTGTGACGTCATACGCTTTGCATTTTAAACTCTCTTTATTGAATTTTTTTTATGTGCTAAATGTACGAGTCTAAAAGTGCCCAAAAATTATAAAATAATTATATAAGAAATTAGAAATCATTTGTAATGTTGAAAACTTTTGGAGAAAAGTTTTGGCCATTTCATTTCCCGTCTACAATAAATGGAGATAATATATATAAAACTGATGTTTTATTTGAATTATTGAAGAAAATATATAATAGGCTTATTCTTATTATTCATGTACAAATAAACTTACATATAGCGAGCGCGATAAATAAAAGATATTAAATTAGTAGGAGGATGACGTCACATCCAAATCGGAAGTACCGCAAAAGCGTTTTCGTCAGTACAATTCCTATTTTCATAAAATCATATTTCCAAATCGACTTTATTTATCAATCATAAGCTTTTATTTGATAATAAGGGTGAAATACGGTTTCATAGGCCAAGTTCTACTAGAAATATGCATTTGTTCAATGAAATTGAATATAGGTCAAGTAGCCTATTGACTGCATTACTTTCTTTGACTACACCTTCTTTACATAATGCTAAACCACTTGAAAACCTTGAATAGGTTTTAGTATGTATACAATTTAGTACCTAACGTGTAATACTTATGTCTGCTTACGTTTTGGAAGAAGTTATACATTATTCCAATGTTGAATTATAAATTTATAACACTTTATTTTTTAATCGAAAAACTATAATGGCTACTCTTATATAATAATTTATAAAATGTAAACATGATAAATGCATCAAAAACGATGGCACACGTTGATAAAACATTAATAAATAGGATTTTTTTTACAAATTAATCGATCACAACCGGAAGGATAACACACAGCCGAGGCGATTCTACAACTACGTAATACTAAATAGGCTTCGCTTAAAACAAAACTGGCGGGTGCATTTTTATAAAAAAGGCGCGTGGCATTGAGGCTTTACGCCCTAAGCTAATGTAATGTTTAATGGAATGAAAAAATGGAATACTAAAATGAGATCATGAGACACAATTTCGATTTGTAAATAGTCTTTCAAACAAACAATGTTTATAGTTGTAGTTATGAAGTGACGAGTTGACAATTTTAGGTGCGATACGTTCGCGCATTGGTGTGTTCGGCTTCGTCCACATTTGTATCATTTGCGCGATCAGATCTCCGTCGCGTATCATCGGTGCGTATCAAAATGATACGCGTATCATGATACGCCCCGATCGCTATTAACCGCGTATCTGATACGTGTCGTATCAAATACGTGCATGATCGGCAGAATGATCTAATAGGCGTCCACACTATGATACGCATACTTGATACGGCGCGATGATCGCGACGGAGATCTGATCGCGCAAATGATACAAATATGGACGCACCGTAACATGACCTTATGATATGCCACGTTACATTAGGTAAGTACATGTTGCCGAAACGCAGATGTGTACAATACACATGACTCAGCACGCAATGCATCGCAACGCTTCGCTTTTAGTAAAGTATTTTTTTTAAATTCAATACAACTTTTAGATCATGTCCAGTTGGAACATTAAGTAATTGCGAATTCAGAATTCTGCAAAAAATTAGGCTAATAGCTAATTTATGTAGTTAATAAACTACATAAAAGATTTTGTGGGAATATTGGATCTAAGCTTATGCAAGGCCCAAATTATTAATTGTATAATAAATTAAGAATTTAATAAATCGTTACTCACTGTACAAATTAAAGAAGTGCACTACAAGCAAGAAAAAGCTACCTTTTGCAAATTAAGCATAAAATATCATTAATGAAACTTGTGTTGCATTAGTGATAAAATTTTAAATTTTGTAGCAATATTATTTAAGCGGTGACAAAAGGCGTTAATTACAATTTCTCAAATTAGGTTTTGGCCAAAGGAGAAACATAAATGCGCACCCCTCCACGGAAGAATACAATTTTTAAATTACTGAATAAAATATTCGAAAACTTGGACTGGACCCAATAGATAGTTGTTAACTTGTTACATACTTTAAATAGCGGTTGATATAATATTATATATGTCGGAATTTGATATATTTTATAAAACAAAATGATGATTAACCTATCAAGCCCCATAAGATCACCGGTGATCGCGACAACAATTTCCAAGAGATAAATTCCAATATTAGGTGAAATAATATTTTCAACAGACATATTAAGGATTAAAAGAAATCTTTGTAAATTCGCAATTACTAAATGATTCTAGAAATGTTTTACAATAATTTCTTAAAATAAGCTTAGTCATACTACAAAATAATCAAAAATCGTATACAGCATATAAAATGCTCTTACAACTAAAGCATATAATTTTAAAAGGCAACTACAATTCTAGGGAATGTGCATTATATGCAAAATTCAATAACAAGTGAAAAATATTTACAACTCAAATCGTTTGATACATTTATATACCGGTCTTATTCATAAAAACTTATAGAACACCTAAAGTGTCCTTTATGGTCGCTATAAGATTCGCAAAAATTGTATTCATAATAGCAATATAACATCAAAGAGTTCTATAAACCTATCATAAAGTTATAGAGGCCAGAACCCTACTTTAACAGTACTATAAGATACAAGATGGCCGAACTCATAACAGCTGATAACTCAAAACTGACATTTGTCACAAATATTTTGTCAATGTACCTAAATTGTTGTTCATCAAGAATCGACAAACTATACAAGAATCTATAACAATCAGGGCTTCATAACGTTATCGAATAACAGAAAAAATATCGTTACGTACCGTTATTTTCATAATGGTAGCCAGATAACGTTATTTTTTATAACGATATCTAGTAAAATAACGTTATATTTACCGTTATAACGATATTTTTTCGTTATGTATAAACGAACAAATATCGTTATAATAATAACGGTATATATAACGTTATTTTCTGGTATCAGGTATGCGATCGTGCACGGTGCACTAAATCTCACTCACAGCCCACTTTTTTTGCGAGATTTGTGCTTACCTACTTTTAGGAATTTAATACATAGAGAAATAATAAAAAGAATAGTTATTGTTTTATCATGACTTTCTTGACGGACTATAACGTTATCAAATAACATATATTTACCGTTATAAATATAAATTTTTAACGTTATTTTCAATATCGGGTAAATTTTCATAACGTTATCTATGCCCTTGAAGCAGTAACGTTATGAAAAAATAACGTTATTTGAAGCCCTGATAACAATATATTATATATATTTATTTTAAGCTTCTTGCCTCTTGGTTATATAATTTTTCCCTTTTTTTTGTAATAATGCAAGCTTTACACTGACACTTGACAGCTTTACTTGACAGTTCACGGTTCGTAATTCTTCTTCTTCTTCTTTTATTTACGGCAAACCACCGCTTTTTGCGACATTCTGCCAGTATCAAGTAATGAAATAAAAATTTTTAACGAAACGAATAAGTTAAAAAACAGACTACTTTCGTTTCGTAATTCGTATGGCGTAGAGTCGTAGACAACAAATTATAGTTTTAAGCCGTCATCTTGTCTATGCTCAGACGTATTTTGACAATCGATACATATTATCTATGATCAATTTAATATGTTCGTCAAACTTGTTTGCCAAGTTCCTACTAGTGGCAACATTTTTGCTTATAGACAATTTTTAGTTATAGAAGGTTTATAGAACTGTTATGAATAGACAATTTTTTCGAACGTTTCATAAGCCTATAGAGCATTTTAACTATTAAACATTATAAACGTTTTATAAGCTTTTTTTTATGAATAAGACCGCAATAAAACAATAAATTGTTATAAGTACTCGTAATTAAGCTGAATGAAATGACTTTTTTTGTTCGAAACAAAAGACTTGCAAAATAACTAAGTACAAACAGTTTTGAACAATTATTAATAAAAGTTCTTTATGAAACAAGTACAATATACTTCATAATATTTATAATCCATCTTTAAATAATCATATCAATTAGTGAATCGGGATGACGAATTATAACAATATTTTACTTTTTATTACTTACTTAGTAAGTATTAAAGCGCGTTGATAGGTAGAGTTTGCCTATAAAATAATTTCTCTAATGGTACAAATTCCTATATGTAACCAATCGGACTTTGGTTATCTTTATGTAATGGGACTTTATTCATCTCTTGTATGAAATCGGGCTATTATCCCTGGTATGAAATCGGACTATCATCCCGTGTATTAAATCGGACTATCATCCTGTGTATGAAATCGGACTATCATCCCGTGTATTAAATCGGACTATCATCCTGTGTATGAAATCGGACTATCATCCCTTGTATAAAATCGGACTATCATTCCTTGTATGAAATCGGACTATCATCCCTTGTATGAAATAGGACTATCATTCTTTGTATGAAATCGGACTATCATCCCTTGTATGAAATCGGTCAATCATTCCTTGTATGAAATTGGACTATCATTTCTTGTATGAAATCTGTCTATCATCCCTTGTATGAAATACTATCATTCCTTGTATGAAATCGGACTATCATCCCTTGGGCCACGTCACAGGAACACACTGGAGTCGTCGGTGAGGGTGACGATGACGTGGTCGCGGGGGTGTTCGCCCGTGGAGGGGCTGCGCGGGGGCGTAGGGGTGTCGCGCTCACCTGGCGCGGGGGGTGCGGGGGATTCCTCCATCGCCTCCTCGCTGAGCGTCTGCAGGGCGCCGCATATCATCTGCTCCTCTAGCGTCACCTGGAGACAATCAACTATATAGATCGACAAGGCTTTAAACGAACGTGGGCGGGGGCGCTGCACGTAAAGGAGATCTGTCAAAATTGTGTCAAAAATGGCGTTTTTGTATGACGGCGGCGTTAGTTACTTTTTTCGCCACGTTCATTTAAAACCTTGTCGTACCTTAAGTTAAAAAAGGACTGCAGTGGTCAACATTGCTTGTTAAAATTCCAAAAAATCCTGACCCATATGTGTAATAAAATATGTTTATTGTTTAAGAATATAAGTCTACATTTCTGTTGCTATGACTGCAGAATTAACTTTGTTCGACCTTTTACCCCTTCACGAGAATACATTTTTAAAATGCCTTCTTAGTATGCGTTTTTTTCGTTATTGTGTACAATGTAAAGGAGTATGGGCACATTTGGGCTATCGGCGGCCACTGATGAAATTAGTGTCAAATGAAAGTACTGATATTTAGAAACAACATTTGCTTTGGACGTGTTATTGTATTCCATTTAGTTTAGAAAATAATTAAATGCGAAATAATGTGATATCATAAGAACAATATAGCTTAATAATTTTTTATTATTTATTAAAAGTAGGTATGAATATATTATGATGTTAGAATTGCTTTTGGTCGCGGATAGCCCAGCTTCATACAAATTTGCCCATACTCCTTTGAACACTTCTTTTAAACTTGTCTAGTAAGACTATTAATTTTTATTAATGAATTAATATCAAATTCTACCTATGTATTTTTAAATTTATTTGTGCAAAAATAATAATATGGCATAGGTGAAAATTATAGAATTAATGAATAATCGCTAAACAAATTATTGCATTAACTAAGGTGATTTTAGATAATGCAGAAACTAAATACTTATGGTTGGCATAAATGCATTGAACTGAATATAATATGCATAACAAATATAAGGAAAGGGGGCATCTAATAGTGCAAAAACTATGTGGGGTATAAATGGGGGATTTACGAGTCTCTACTATCTACTATCGTTCACCTGATATTCCGCATACGGCTGCAAGTACAAAATAGAAAAGATTGTTTATAATATATTAAAGGCATTGCTACTTATTGCATAAATACATGTTTATAATGCAAGTAATTGTCTAAAAGCATTGTAAAAATGATATCGACAAAGCTGTCGCTCATCCAGGCGTTAGTTACTGAAAAATACGTAATAATTTAACCAAGCCCACAATTTTTGGGGTATTTTTATTTCATTTAAATATTTTGAGGTTAACGCAAACTTTTGGTACTGCTCGAGCAGCGATTTGTCGATATAGAACATGTTATAACTTTAACCATCTAATCTAATTTGAATTTTGAACAGCACATAATATGAGTAAGAGTATTTTTTACCTGTTTTTCCACATTACTCGGTCGGCTTCTTTGGTGTTCTAAAGCAGGTCGTTTCATTGTATCACTTTCGTCTGGCACTTTGTCTGGTATTACTGCAATAAATAGTTAATCTTAGAACGAATCGTGAAGAAAGTTCCAAAAGTGAAATATTTTATATCTCGTTTATATGTCGATATTTCTATATTATAATGTAAATTATAATGGAGGCACTTCATATGGCTATTTGTATTTGCTATTGGTTATTTGTTGCATTTGGCAAAATTATTGACATAATATACACAAACAAGCAAATAAAGGCAAATACGGCCTTCCACACATGGACGTCAAATACCAAACTTTTACTTGATTTTGTTTACAGTGCGACAAGGTTTTAAATGAACGTGTCAGTGGTGGCGCTGCTCGTAAAGGAGAACTGTCAAAAATGACGTTTTTGTATGATGGCAGCGTTAGTTTTTTTTTCGCCACGTTCATTTAAAGCCTTGTCGAGCTGTACTATCTGAAGTATATCTTATTAGTCTGTGGCTGTACTTGCCTATTTGACTCTTTTGATGTGCGTCAAAAACCGACAAAGGTACGGATACGTTGTATTTGGTAATGGTCATATTTGTCAAATATGCAAATAAGGCCAATACTTGTCAAACATACCGTCTACACATGTTGATTGTTTGGCGAACCGCGAATACATCAAGTACGCAAATACAAATAGCCATGTGAAGTGCCTGCATTAGATGTAGCCCGCAATGTCGTTGTGCCGACACTAAATTAATGAAATGTCGTATTGTCCTCACAGTACCTATCTTTTACCTAACAGAGATCTTCTAATCAAGCTTAAATCACTGAATGCAATATGTTCTTTCTTTTATACTTGCACATAATTTTATAATGTTAATTTTATTAATAGTGAACCTTCCCCCTTTTTATGACCCACAAGTTTCCATTTTCTTTTACAAAAATCGAAAAAGTAGTAAGGAAAGGCACGAAAATTAAATAAAAAGACCCACAATCTTTCAATCTGTAATAGAAATTTATACTGACCGGCCACGGTGGGGGCAGTTAGCGGGAGATGCGCCTCCAGCTCTCGCAGGTTGAGCACCAGCATCTTAAACAGCTCCCAGTCTCCGAACGGCAGATCTAACACCTGCAAACAAATACATGGTTAGAGTTCGTCTAAGTTCGTCATGCTATTATAATTGGTCGCTCAGTTGCTTAGATACTATACTTGCTAAGAAACGTTATTCTCGGATTTGTTGTCCAACTAGTTTAGTTAATGTTAAACGCGCGAGAGGAGAGGACGTATTGTTTCATACAATGACACGGCGCTGCTCGATAGTGCGAGCCGCCCGCGCCGCCCGCGCCGAGCGCCGCACGCGCCACGCCGCACACACGCTCCACTGATGTCACGTCACTCTTGTGTTTAACGTAATATTTACGCACCGGTTTGAGATCCTCTAACGAGCACACGGCGAGCGCGAGGCCGCAGACGCGTGCCCGCTGCAGCGCGTCAGCCGCCGCCGCGCCGCCTGCGCCGAGCGCCGCGCGCGCCACGCCGCACACATTCTCCACGCTTAGCGTCGACAGACGGAGCGATGACACGTCACCCTATTAATTATGTTTTTAGTGTTAACTCAAGTTGTGCCATTATGTATAATCATGATTGAGACAGATATCTATTGTTTAACAGTATGCACAATAGGCATCGATCGATGCTCTTTTCTATAGGTTCGTAATCGCTTTGAAGATTTAGTTGGAGAAATTGTAATAATATTCACAAATGTCAAATGCCAAATTTCATGATTTGAGTCCCAAAGTTTCAATACTCATATTGCATTGTTTGGGCACATCTTTACTTTAGATCTTATCCTACTTATTAGCCACGTTATTGTATAATCCATACATATTAAACACAGTAGTCGGCCGTAGATAGTAGACTGTAGTCGCATAAAATACTGCTACTCACGAGTCCCGGGAAGGCAGACTTCAGTACTGCTATGGGGTTCTGCGCCTGCGCGGACGGGTAGACAGTGGGCGGGGCGTCCTCTGTGCCCGCCCACTGCGGCGCCGCCACGATCGCACAGGTTGGACCATTGGCCATTGTCGTCGGCGGCAACTTCTAAATTAACAAAATGAATATAATAATAATAGCTCCCACACCGGTTTCGGTGACGGTGGCCGGTTTCATTGAAACCAGGCCAGCTACGCAGGAGTAATTTTATAGTGCCCAAGTGTGTGCGCAGTACACAAGAGCACTCTCTATTCCTTTACTCTCATAACCCAGTGGGACGGCAGACCGACACGACTGGCGAGAGATCAGGCGCAGGACCGACTTTTTACATGCCCATCCGACGCATGGATCATCTTACTTATCAGACAATCAGGTGATCAGCCTGCATTGTCCTAACCAAAATTGGAAATAACATGTTTCCAACGCGGGAATCGAACCCACGACCTCCGAGTCAAGAGCCGCGCTCTTTACCACTAGACCACGGAGGCGTTAAAAAAAAAAAAATGACTATAAACATGAGTTAAGTCCATCCATCATTGTTTTTAAATATAGTTAAGTAATAAGATTTTAAAAATATTTTACTGGTAAGTGTAGGCGTAGGTGTCAGTATGGTTTGTAGTTGTAGATATTAGGAGTATTAATTCTGATTTTGTTGTAAATTGAGAACAAATTCATTGTTTGTGTATAAAGCACTGACCACTTGTTTCTTGCTGGACTTGTGTGGCGGCCGCAGGGTCTGCTGTGTGGTGTTCCACACGCCCGCGGCGCCGCTACCGCCGATTTCTTCGTCTACACACGCCTGCGCTTGGTCCTCTGTTAAAAACAATGAAAATGTAAGGTGTCAGTTTTTTTCCTGAAATGATCAAATTCTATAATTTACGAATATTCATCTAAAGACTAAAATATAATTTGTGCCATTAAAATGTTAGTAGTCTTCAAAGTCTTCAACTGACGTTATGTATTCTTCGAACTTCGACTTGCTTCGCGAGGCAGCCTCGGACATTTGCCGCAGTGCGCATGCCGCGCGAGGCGGCCTCGGTCTGTAAGTTTTTAAGGCCGAGCCACCGTAAGGCTTAGCCAGCATTGACGCTCAGTTTAACTTGAAACGCACAACTAACACGCAACGAATAAGCGAGGCAAGACACTACAGTCTTGAGTGAGCGCGGCGAACGTACCGAGGCGCCTTCGAGCATCGACAAAAACCGACAACGCTTGGCTCGGGCCGCGGCACGTACCAGCGAAACAGCGCGTGCGTTTGACTGACCGAGGATTTGCCTCGCGATTCGTGAGGCTGTTCGCTCGATCAGTACGCGGCTAATTCATACAACGAATCATAAAATGCGGCGCGTACGGTGCGAAGAAATGTGCGATCAGCTTTTATCATACCTTTAATAACCTTTTTGATATACGGATCTAGGTTGATGGTGAAGGGCAGGAATATCTTGAGGTCTGCTGCTGTGAGGGTGGAGCGGTGGAAGCTCAGGAACACCTCCAGCTTGCGCTCGTCCCGGTCCAGCTCGGACAGCGTGCTGGACTCGCGTAACGCGCCGATTAGAGGCTTCACCCTGAAGGAGGTAAATGGCGTCTGTTAGGTCAGAGGTGATCTAAGCTTGATAAAACAAAAAATGCTTCGGGTTTAGAATCAAAACTTATGTCCTGTGCTCAAAATTTTAAATGCTGCTATATTTATTTAAAAGGCCTTTAATGGGTGGGGTAAAACCGTCGAGTGAGGCACTAATAAAATTACGATTTGAGGTACCTAATTAATAAAGCGTTCGACAGGGTGATTTTGTATCTTCTGACAGCAATACCTACAAAGGGCGCAACAGGTATTGTATAATTTTCGTCTGTCGCAAGATACATAATCACCCTGGGGAATATATCGGATTAGCGCTTACTTCTCGTAAATATGCTTGAGCGATGTGGAGTCGTCAATATGCTCCTCATAAGTCTCGTGGTGGTAGATGATCCAGGAGGTACGGAACGGCCACTGTTCCGTCAGGTTCACCCACGACGCTAACTGGTACCAGTTGAACTCGATTTGGAACGCCTTTAGGAGACGACCTGTAAGAGGGATTTAGGTATTGTATTAGCACTAAGTTGTGGACTTGTAAGTTGTACCATCAAGGAAATTGACCTAGGCAGTTGACAGACCAACGTCATTTGGTCGGATCATGTCAATTCAATGTTAATTGTGATCTGTCGGCTGGGTTTGACGTAACGCGACCACTACGTAGATCCCCAATCTGCCTAGGAATCAACTTTTCTGATAGTACATGCTGGAACTTCATAGAAATTGATTGGATGTTAATATAGAGTTTTGTAGTTCCTTTTAAGGCTTTGTCCATAGTAAGATCAAACAGTCGGCAGCAGAAAGTTATGCGGAAAACGCATGGTGGGAGACTGCCACTCATAATAGTGATGAGGATGGTATAGTTTTCGCGTGAAACAATGGCGAAAAATTGCAGGAGGTATGATTCCGAACAATTAAGTCATTTAACCCATCAAGCCCCATAAGCTCACCGGTGAGCGAGACACAATAGAATAACAATAGATTTCCGAGAATCCAAGATCAAAGGATTAGGCTAAAAAAACTTGTTAAAGATCCAGATGCTAATTAATTATATCGTATTAAATAAATGCTGTATGTGCAGTATTCGGTACGTACCCGTAACGTACAGTACGTTCATCAGACGTCTCATGCTGCGTGGGTTAACATCACTGAAGTAATCATCAGTCAGCAGCACTCGTGACAAATCCGCTGCGCCGGCGGGCGCGGGGGCGGCGCGGTGCAGACCCGACGCCATTGACGACGCCACTGACTCGGACGCACGCAGGCGCCGGGACCCGCCGCCGCCCCCGTGCGTCGTCACCTTGATCCGCTCCTGGCTGGACATCAGCTCAGATGTGGAGGACAACCGTCTGGCGGATACCTGGAATAAGGCCCCCGTTTATTTACCATACAATTAAGAAGTATAAGGCTGCGTTTCCACCAGAGATGTGTTGCGAGGGATGTGTTTCGAAGATGCCATGGCAAGGTCATGTCAATGAAGCGATTCTATTGGTTCTCAAAAACACATCGCTCGCAACACATCGCATGTTGTTAATGTCAATAGTAATTAAAAATTAATTTGTCATCCCAGACGTATCTAAGGCTTGTTTTAGTGTCACGCGGACCGTCGGTACGGATCGCTCCGTATAAATGCAATATGCATTACGCTCTAAGGAGCGTTTTAGAGTAATGCGGAGGGGTCCGTACGGACCCGTCCGCATTTATTTTCACATCATTTGACAAGAAATTGACGAATCAATCTAATCTTGCGGTATGAACATTCAGTTAAAGTATCTTTTATTATGTAATTTGACTGGAATTTTACTACTACTTACTTTACTACTACACTATTTACTTACGGAGCGTTGCAGCGACGTAGACAAATCCTCATTGACATGCGGCAGGCGTCTTGCAGCGGCAACCTGCGCGACTTTGACGCGGCGCAGCGCTGAGTTCTGGAGATAGAAGGGCAGTTGCACCATGTTGCGAAGGTAGTCCCATCCGCCTATGTTGCTCTCGGAGAACGCGCGCCGACTGTTTACCTCCACTGCCTGGTTTTAAAAAGAGTCTTATACAAGTGGTGACAGATCTAAAACTGTCGTTTTGTATGGGTTGAAAGAGTCACTGTATGAGTATGAATTATTAACATACTTCGGAATGTTTAGAAATCTGTTCACCTTCATTGGCCGATATCATAAGGCCATTGGTGAAATGGGCCGCAACGGGTCTTTATTACTATTTTTGCACTGAAACAGTTCGTTGAATGACTAACATATTTCGAAATATTTGTATCTTAAATAATCAAAATTGTATTGTAGTTTGGCAAGTTTTATATGACCGAGTAAAAATTGAAATCGGAATATTGACAAACATTTAAGAAGGGTTGTGTTATGTATATAGTTTTAATTTTCAGATACTCTTTGATCCGAGTTCATTAACATTACACGTTGTTTCACAAATCGCCTATATACAAAATACATCTATTACAATTATGTATATGTTACAGCCAAAGTAATAAATCTGGATATTATATATATACTAGCGACCCACCCCGGCGTCGCACGGGTATAAAATATATAGCCAATGAAAAAATGATTAAAATCGATAGCATAACACGATCCTTCATGTGGTCTACTTCTTATCTGTGCCAAATAACATAAAAATTGCTCCAGTAGTTCGCGAAATAAACCCTTTCAAATAATTTCCCCCGTTTTTTTCACATTCTCTTATTAGTCTTAGCGTGATAAAATATAGCCTATAGCCTTCCTCAATAAATGGGCTATCTAAGACTGAAAGAATTTTTCAAATCGGACCAGTAGTTCCTGAGATTAGCGCGTTCAAGTTAGCCCTTTCAAATAATTTTCCCCGTTTTTTCCACATTTTCCTCTATTTCTTCGCTTCTATTAATCTTAGCGTGATAAAATGTAGCCTATAACCTTCCTCGATAAATGGGCTATCTAACACTGAAAGAATCATCAAAATCCGTTGCGTAGTTTTGAAGATTAAAGGGAACAAAGGGACATTAGGGAAAAAAAGTGACTTTGTTTTATAATAAGTATAGATAAAGTGATAAATTGACACAGAATTAATCACATTAACTAGCAACTTGGATAATGTAATAAATCAGGTAGGTAAAGATTATAAAATTATATTTCAATTTTCTTTAAGCATACCGAACTATATATTATGTAGCAATATTATACTGTTATTTAAAATGTAATAATAATAATTATTATTTTTTAAATTATTTTTTTAATTTATTCAGAAAAGTTTATTTCTGTGTTAATTATAGTGTGTTAATTATAGAGTGTTAATTATAAAGTTTATTTTAAGAATTAAAATAATATTGCCATAGATAATATTAAGCTACGTTAATTAATAATTTGTTTGAAAGTTATTTAACTTTTAATGTATAAAGTAAATTTAAAGCTCACTAGCTGTTCGGTCGACCTTGTTTTGTATTTAAGAAACATAACCAGTGACAATGTAAGACGTCAATATACTAGTCTGAAAGTATGGCTCATATTAGAAACATGTAAAATTACCAAATAAATAGTGTATAATTATAAAGTATTTCAGGTTTTTAAGTTTATAGAAAACCTTTATGAGAAAACCACACTAGTCATAAAAAAAGAAAAATCAACCAATCGCGAGTTGAACTCGTGCACAAAGGGTTCTGTACCATTATAGAATGGACCTGGATTATGACCCTTAATTATTATTAATTTTATTATGAATTATTAAAGTGTAAATACAACTAAGTATTTTGTGAATATTTCAAGTGCCTACCTGTTGCCATTGTTGAACACGAGCAAAAAAGGCCAAAAAAAATCACGTCTGTTGTATGGGAAATCCCTTTAATATTAATTTATTTAGTTTTTAGTATTTCTTGTTATAGCGGCAGCAGAAATACACAAGCTGTGAAAATTCCAGTAGTCTAGCTATAGCGGTTCTTAAGATACAGGCTACAGCCTGGAGATAGACAGACAGACGGACAAATGGAAAGACATCGAAATCTCAGGAAAGAAAAGACATCTTTTGGGTACGGAACCCTAAAAATACAGAGATCAATACACATATTTGGTATCACTCTTTAAAAACTAAAATAATAAAATATTAGTGTGTATTAAGTGACATTATATGACTAGGTCATAATTATAATTTCTTCTTAAAAATGAGGAGGGGTAGTAAGGCGGTTATACCGTGTTTTATTACTTTGGCTAACTTCGACCGGCTATTATGAATAACATCCGGATAAAGTTATTAATTAATCACATTATCTAGTCAATTTAGATATTATATATAATGACCAGTCATTATGTATAATAGCTATTTAATCACTATGACTGTAACATATATACAGATGTAAGAATGCTACATAATCCAATATTTCTTAACAAACAATTTAACAAAACCGAGAAACCTGAATACTGTCTAATATACTTTTTTCTCTTGGTTATACTGTGGCTGGATATTACCAAATACGACCATGCAACACCAAAGGCGTTACCAAAAAGGGGAGGGAGTGGTAGAACTGAAAGCAAACCAAAGGGGAGTCATGCAAGCCAATTGGGCTAGATTCACAATGCGTAAATTGACGCGGATTTGATAACTCCACTGCGCGACAGTCAATGAAAGTCCTTCAAGCTAATCATTGACCAATAACAGCGCGGTTAGTTTCCAAATTCAAATCAAACGGGAATTGTGAATCATCCCGCTGGGTACTACACACATTGACCGGTACACACACAACCCAACACGTAACTAACCTCCATCCAAGCAACCTGCGCATTGGAAATACGTTAAACATCCTTTTTAATCATTAGGGTAGAAAGCGAATGGTCCTAGTTGTATAGTAAATAAGGTTGAATTCTCAGCGCTTAAAATAGAACGTTTTGAAGCATTATTCTTAAAATCAAATAACAGAGTTTAGGAATCAACACATTTTAGTAAATGAGAATAAGAATGTTAACGAAGCATCAGCTTAAATAATATTCTAGGTTAAATAACAATGTTAATTTTATTACTTATTTCTTTAAAGAAACTTTCATCAAATTTGTCGTTATAAATATAGCATTATATCATTTGCTTTTTATTTTCATTTTGGGATTTAGCCATTTGCCCATAACATTCAGTAATACTTACTATAAAATTATTCAAAAACATTTTTTTTAAATATTATTATTTAATTTCGTGTCTTGCAATTTCCTCCGAGTAAAAACTTACGAAATTTTTAAGCACAAGTCATAAACATTATCCTTTGCCTAATGCTATAATAAGCATATTATAATTGATAAATAAAAAAAAAAAAAACAAGCAAATACCTTGCTAATAATATGCGGGTCGATAGCGAGCAGCAAAATAAACGGGCTTTTGGGGTCGGAGCACAGAGCATGTATGGCGTTCAGAAGCGCCAACACTTTTTCCTGCTCGCAGCTGTCTAACGCGTCTACAACGACCACCAATCGCGTCTGCTGCCCCGTGAACGCGTCTAAACATGTCACCTGTTGAACAGAATTTTATCGTTATTAAGTCGTAGTAATAAACGGCAGTTGAATTTTATAATTATTACCTCGATCGTGGACACAATAGATTATAATCTTGATAATAATTATCAATTGTTATGCGGCACCCAGGTGCCGCTTGGGAGTTGATGGCTTGGGTTTGTTGGACCACAATATTTAGATAGAAGGAATGACGACCATAGATGATAGAACCTTCTTCTTTTCTTTTCTAATTCGGCAAAATACATAAATGTAATGTACGAACTATTAAAATTCCGTAATAGGCAATTTAACATACTTAATTACATTTTTTATATTATTTAGTATAATTACAGAAAAAACCAACTTCTTTATGTAAATACATGTTTGAATTTCATTAAAATAATAGGTCCATTTTCATATTAACCCAAATTTCATTTATACGTACTATCTGCGTGAGCGCGTGCACTTCGGGACGCAGCGCGAGCGTGCGCGCGTGCGGGTCCGCCCGTGCGGCGCGGGCGAGGCGCGTACGCGGCGGCAGTGCGAGCGCCGCCAACGCCCTGCCCGCAGCACACGCCGCGCCCAGTACTAACGCACCAGCCGTACACCAGCACCTACCGCTACCCCACCGCGTACCTCCATTTTGCTAAATTAACGTATACGTACTATCTGCGTGAGCGCGTGCACTTCGGGACGCAGCGCGAGCGTGCGCGCGTGCGGGTCCGCCCGTGCGGCGCGGGCGAGGCGCGAACGCGGCGGTAGTGCGAGCGCCGCCAACGCCCTGCCCGCAGCACACGCCGCACCCAGTACTAACGCGCCAGCCGCCACGCCGGCACCCACGGCCACCCCACCACGTACCTCCATTTTGCTAAAATAAAGATAGTATGTTGTTTGACTTTTTTAAAAAGATTATGAGGGAAGATTGTATAGTGATTAATAACGTTTTCGGCACCTGGAACTGCCCCGGGGCAGGACAGGCCGAATGGATACGGAAATAGCCGAACAAAACCGATGATTCATGAAAATCATGAAGCACGTAGACTAAGTACTATTGCAATACGTGCAGATGCCGAAAACGTTATCAGTGTGTGCGCAGTACATAGAAGCGTTCTTCATTCCTTTACTCTCCATATACCAGTGTGATAGATCGGTCATCCATCTGAGCTGGATTGCCGAGGGATCAGGTGCAGGAGCAACGTTTTACAGGCCCATCAGACGTATAGAACCGTAAATTTAGATCGTCTTTATTATCAGTTAATCAGGTTATCTGTCTGATTGTTCTAAGTCCACTTGAAAACTAAATTTTTACAACGCCGCACTG
The DNA here is from genome assembly GCA_937595015.1 of Polyommatus icarus. Lineage (NCBI taxonomy): Eukaryota > Metazoa > Arthropoda > Insecta > Lepidoptera > Lycaenidae > Polyommatus > Polyommatus icarus. The sequence goes on along the minus strand of OW569332.1, from coordinate 12,341,408 downwards.
GAATCAATTATAATATTAATAAACCCACACGTGGCTTTAAACTCCAAGTCGGTTAACCACTCATCTACGAAGATGCTTATACCTCTATTTTAGCCTTCTATAATTTTAGTGTTAATAAAGCATAAAAACTTACGCAGGATCCGCCTCAGAGTCGGTGAGATACATGACGAGCACGCACACACCCAGCAGTACGCACACGAAGCCAACCTCGAACGTGATTATATGCGGCACGCAGCACGAGCGACGCCATCTGTGTAATAAGTAATACCATTGAAATAATATGTTATATTAATATCGTGACAAATTTTATTACGAACAGGAACCAGCAGTTTAAAAACGCATTTTAAAAATATTCAAATTGCAATAAATAGCTTTATTGCATAATATTTAGTTAGTGCGCTAGTGTGCGAATGTGTTACATTACAACTTACAACAGCCAATGCGTGGGTGGGTCCGAACTCCGAACGCAAGCGCTAATCTCTTGCACACTCGACCGTCTAGCACTCTAGCGCTTTCGCCAGACACATTGTTATAGCTTATTCATTGTGTCACATTTTTTATTAATGGGGATTGTCCATTTTTTTTTAAATTTCGCTCATTACAAAAACATTTCGAGGAATAAGGTCAGTGATCGTTTTTCTGTATATAAACGAAAGAAATACCCATTAGTCACTTATATTTTTGAACAAATATGTTTAACCTTAGTTTGACCTTCAATGGCGTTAAATTAGCAATAAATTCGACTAACATTATGTTTCGAACTTTTGGTAAGCTTCTCGTGTCAGCTTTCACATAGTGAGAACTAGCATTTGACGATCCAGCCATTATAAATAAGATTGAAAGGAAAAAAAACATACTGCAGAGGTCAATTGACCGCCGATGATGACGTCAGAGCGAAACTTTAAAAATTTATTGAGAAAAAACTAGCCAATGATTTTCAAAATTATTGAATTTATATTCTTAAAATACCCTATTTTAACGAAAAAAAATATAAAAAGTACATGTGATTTTTTTTGGACAATGCCCATCAGAAGTATAAAAAAAAAATAAAAATCAAACACTTACTTCCAAGACGACGTGGACGATATGGGCGTGGGTCGGAACGCGCGTGCGAGCCGTGTACACACTCGTCCGTACTGGCACTCTAACGCTTCGGCCAGTCCGGCCAGCATTTGCGCCGCCGCAGCCACGCCCTCCTGCCCGCCGCCCGAACGCATTCCCTCCGTAAAGTGGAATCTGGTGTGGAATAAACGATTAGTTAAAAATATTAAAATACATTATCTTACAATATATAAAATACATTATCTTACTAATAAGTAAAAATAATTAAACAGTGTCTATTATATTGGAAAATTGGCTAGAAAGACAGAGACAAAAAATCATTGTGTAACGTTTTCATTGGTAAGAGGGTAAAGAAATAAATGGTGGAATAGCAGCATAGTGGTTACATCGCGATGTGTCAGCCCTAAATTAAATATTATAAATATTTTATTATTAGTATATTTTTGTATTAGTATGTATTAAGATTAATATTTTAGTGAATATTTAATGTATGTAAGTATAATGTACTTTAATATAATATTTAATGTTTTAATATAATAATTATTATTCTCTTTATGTTAGTCATCCTTCATATTAGTTTTTAGTGCATGTTTAGTTTCATTAAGTTTTCATTATTTTTTTGTGTACTATCTATAAATTCTCTATTTTTCTCAATGTCTTGTAGGTCTGCTGGCAGAGATCTCTTCTAGAGATAAGCACACCTTTGTACTCTATTAATGTATGGTATATTTTAAGATAGTTTAAGAAAATTGTACATAAAGAATAAAATAAATAAATTGTCTTCAGGATAAAACATTTGATTTTCTAATCACACTTATCTCGTATTTTAATCAGTAGTCATATTTAACTTTGAAATTACATAAAATAATTATATTTCAAACGAGGGAGAAACTATTTTTGACGTGACAAGGTCTAATGACTCGACTCGTGTGATCGGCTCAGCTCGTAGTTGTCACGTCAAACTACCGTCCCTAAACCGACTTTACAGACAACCAATTTTAAAGTAAGTATATACCGTATAGGCGTTGCCGGTAGCGCGCGTGGATCGTTAGGGCCGGGCGGATGACAGAACACAACTTGTAGCACCAGCAGTAGCGAGCCGAACCGCCGACCCAACGCCGCCACTATGCCCGTCGACCACCACCACTCGTATCTGGAATGAGGGTTTTCGATGTATCATTTGCCACCAGAGGGACGTAGGGTCTTTCGTGTCAAATGTCGTTTTAGACGGACATAATATATGACAGCTATATTGTGACATATGACTGCTGTTTAACACGACAATTGACACGATTTACCCTACGGCTACATAGCGCCATTTGTCCCTCATTGATATAACTTTGTTAGTTGATCTACTTTTACAAATAGGAGCTAATTAAACTGGCTGTTCCTAATAAAACGATCGTATGCCCTCTTAAAAGGGCAGAAACGCACATTCTAACTAACTTTTCTGATGTTGCAGGTTTCCATGGGCGACGGTTTTCACTTTCCATTAGATGTTCAGTTTTCCCGCATGCAAACTAATCATATAAAACAAAATAAAACAACTGTCGATGGAAATTTTGTACAGCATCATACGTTGATTTCGTTTTCGATTTGTTACACGACGCAACAAAAAACTTTCTGACCTGTTACCCAAGTACCACAGCAGATAGAACGCTAGGTATAACGTAACGAAGAGTCCGAAGCACACAGCGAGCGCGACGTACGCACGCGCGCCCGCCAGTGCCGTCGCCGCGGCCGCCGCGAGCGCCGCGTGCCACGCCCCCCACGCTACTGCCCACGACCACGCCCACCCAGTCTCGTTCCACTGACGGGCGAAGTTCTTCATCTCCTCTACAAAGAAGGCAATTTCTTTTTGTTTAGTACACAAACTGGTAAATATAATTGAAATATTAATAACTTCTCTATGTAAAATATAGCTATGAAAGATAGTTTACGTGTAATATGATAGCTCATTGCGGTAATTTAAGTTTATTACCTACTTAATCATAGCAATGCACGATTTTTGTTCACGTAAATTCTGAAAAATTTATTTCCATATCAAATTGAATTTAAAGTAAACCATAAGTTATTAGCCGCGTACTGATCAAACGAGCAGCCTCGCGAGGCTCGGGCCGCGGCACGCTCGGGCGACGCAGCGCGTACGTTTGTCTCGGGCGAGGCACATCTAGACCGACCGAGGATTTGCCTCACGAGGCAGCCTCGCGAGGCAAATCCTCGGTCGGTCGGAGGCTGCTCACTTAGGGAGATCGCACACGTCACACTTTTTGTGTGATCGAGTCTGCGGCTTACATACATTCTGATGGCGCGCGCCATCAGAATGTATGGAAGCCGCAGACTCGATCACACAAAAAGTGTGACGTGTGCGATCTCCCTTAATCAGTACGCGGCTAATAATAAGCAATCTTAGAATATGGTATCTTACCTTTGAGTTTAGTCAGCAGAAAAGACTTCCCAGATCCCCACCGCGCATACAGTCCCACAGTAATAGGCACGGACAGACTCGGCTCAGCGAGCATATCCGCTAGGGCCGCACTATACAATTCATAGCCAAGAAGATTCTCATTGTCCTCGTTAGTATTAAGCCTACGAGCACCGAATATCTGCCCCAGTATCGTTTTGTTGTAGCTCATGTCGATATTGTACGGCGTCTCGTTCATTTTGTTCGGCTTGTACAGCAGTTGACTGTTCTTGGGATTCCTGAGCAGGATTTCTACAATTTGCTGAGGAAAAGAAGATGACGTAACCTTGTTTAAATAATTAACTAACTTCTAGTACAAGACGCTTCGAGATAACATAATAAACGAAACTCCTGGCAACCGATCACCAGATTAATTTCAAACAACCTATTTCTATGACACTTATTAGAAGACTAACGTATGGAATAAGCAGGTGACATGCTGATAACTTACGAACATACAACACAGGGATAAGCTGTTTGTCACTTATTGTGAGATTATAAATAAATCAGAGTGTAAGACTAATGTACGGATTCAAAGAGTCAGAGAAATTTTATCATTACTTAAACTTTAATACATCACGACAGATTGACGCCTCCGTGGTCTAGTGGTATAGAGCGCGGCTCTTGACTCGGAGGTTGTGGGTTCGATTCCCGCGTTGGAAACATGATATTTCCAAGTTTGGTTAGGACAATGCAGGATGATCACCTGAATGTCTGACGAGTAAGATGATCCATGCGTCGGATGGCCATGTAAAAAGTCGGTCCTGCGCCTGATCTCTCGCCGGTCGTGTCGGTCTGCCGTTCCAGGTTATGAGAGTAAAGCACACACCTCAATAATACACTGGACAGGCGATCGCTATCAATAAAATGTTCCTATTTGAAAATCGTCATATTGGCGCAGATTGCTATGTGAAAGCAGTGGTGAGTGTACTTGGAACTAATATTTTGCAAATGGCGGTTGCAATTTTCTATGTAATTAGTTCACAGTACGCTCACCGCGGCGCTTCGAATCGGCACAAGAAATAGCTGTCATTTTGTATGGCATAGCCAGTCCAGTGTATTATAGAGGTCAGTGGAGTAAAGGAATAGAGAGTGCTCTTGTGTACTGCGCACACACTTGGGCACTATAAAATTACTCCTGCGTAGCTGACCTGGTTTCAATGAAACCGGCCACCGTCACCGAAACCGGTGTGGGAGCTATTACATATTTAATACATAATTTGAAAAATCATTAAATGTTACTGAGCGCGGCTGTAATTACACAATAATCACCTTAGATCGTGCACGCATGGCTATATGCAGCGCGGTATCGCCCCTCGAGTCGGCAGCGGAGACGCGGGCGCGTTTCTCTAACATCAGCTGAACCATCTCCGCGTTGCGCGAGCGCACCGCACGCAGTAGCGCCGTGTCACCGGTCTGGAAAAAATGTGAAAAATTGTATGCAGTAATTGTTGCAGCTACACCGTAACGGGGCTCGCGGGGCGCGTTCACCAAGCTGCGCCGGCGCATGCGCCCTATGCGCGAGCGCACACTACAGAGCTATAGTTTTTACTTTATCTATACAAATATTATAAAGGGGGAAACTTTGTTCGTACAATTGTAATGAATAGGCTCAAAAACTACTGGAGCGATTTTTTAAAATTCTTTCACCATTCAAAAGCTACATTATCGACGAGTAACATAGGCTAAATTTTATTTTGAAAAAACATTGGTTTTCGTATGATATTTGAGTTTTTCGGATACAAGGTGTAAATAATCAACCAGAAAAGTTACTTATTTTGCGTACGCTGCCTAAACTATAAAAGATAGAACCATAAAATATACCAATTAGCTGTAGATCTTAAAAATATCTACAAAAAAGTCCGCGACATACTACACCTATCTATGTCGAGTGAGGCACACCAACCGTTTTTTTATTTAAAAAATCTTGAATTTTTTCGGACTACATTTAAACGCGTTTATTTTACTCATGCTATTTATCCTTATCAAAATAAATTATTTCGTCACTAAGTACAGTTTATGTAAATAATATTTGGTCTTTGAATGACTAAAATTGGATGTTTGGTTTTGAAGTTATGGCGAAATTAAAATATTACGATTTCTACTGCACGGCCCGTTGCGAATTGGGCGTCATCAGGGCGGGGGTGCGCGTGCGAGAGGGGAGTTTAGATCTACTTATAGCTATGTCCAGTGTCCCCACTCCACACTTTCATCTTCAATTTTCGTCATAATATCTTCTTTCATTCAACTGTCGTATTGGCGCATTCAATTATTTTCTTAAATATTTGAAAATGCCTAAGAGAGCCAGGTTAGCCAACTATGGCTCCATACTTATATTTTAGTCACATCAATAAAATAATATGGGCAAAACAACGTTTGCCGGGACAGCTAGTTCGTTATACTTATAGTTTTGACATTTGCATTCACTCTTTCATTGTCATCGTAGGCGACCAGTACTTATACCAAATCGTAAAATTGCAATCCAGTCCACTATCGTAAGCCTAAATCTTTCATTTCAATACCTGGTAGCATACAGTAATATAATACACAATAACACAAAATGAAATAAAAAAAAAACATTTCATGTCGTATTTCATTATGTTATACGATTTATTTATGTTACTTTGGGACAATACGAAGGCGTACAATATGATCTCGAGTTCATTTGTTTGTAGTTTCGGACGTAGAGCGTTTTGCCAACATTTTGAATGATATTGATGATGAATCTTCACTATCAAATATATAATAATATCGTACGCAATTGAATATAGCATAATTACTTACCGTAGTACACAACTCGAGGTCGGGATTAGAAGCTAGCAGCAGCTTCAGTATCCCCACATGTTGCTTTTCTACCGCTGTGTAGACAGGGGTCTTTTTCTCCTTGCCCGGTAAGTCTACATCCACGTGTTTCTTCAGTAGCGCCTCCACTATGTTCCTGTAGCCGCCTTTCACCGCGTAAATCAGTGGTGTGTCTTTTGAGTGGTCCTTGAAAGAGATAATAGCGGTTAATATTCATTGGTGCTTCTAAGTATTACGCAACACTACATGACGCCCGCTCCGTTTCACCAAAATTTGTTTATCGCGCGAGAACCGTACATTTTTCCGGGATAAAAAGTATCCTATGTCATTTCCGGGACTTAAAGTATCTCCATACCAAAATTTCAGCAAAATCGGTTCTCAGGTGTGGAGGTAACAGACAGGTACACAGACAGACACACTTTCGCATTTATAATATTAGTATGGAAGTTTGGATTTTAAAACTGAGCTGTTGCTAATTCCATGTAATGTGTTATTTATATGTATCTCTTTAACACTTTAAAGCTAATCTTATCCTTACATAACGAGTGAACCTAATAGGCTACTTGACCTAATTTTTTTCTTCATGCTAATCGCTTCATAATCATTCATTTTTACAAAAAAAACTAATATTTTAATATTTTACACAGTAGAAACCCATAAAAATGTTCATTGAAAAATATGCCTCTTAAATGGCGCCGAAAACACTGTCCGCCATAGTGTGACGTCATACGCTTTGTATTTTAAACTCTCTAAATTGAAATTTTTTTAATGTGCTAAATGTACAAGTCTAAAAGTGCCCAAAAATTATAAAATAATTACATAAGAAATTAGAAATCATTTGTAATGTTGAAAACTTTTGGAGAAAAGTTTTGGCCATTTCATTTCCCGTCTACAATAAATGGAGATAATATATATAAAACTGATGTTTTATTTGAATTATTCAAGAAAATATATTATAATAGGCTTATTCTTATTATTTATGTACAAATAAACTTACATATAGCGAGCGCGATAAATAAAAGATATTAAATTAGTATGAGGATGACGTCACATCCAAATCGGAAGTACCGCAAAAGCGTTTTCGTCAGTACAATTCCTACTTTCATAAAATCATATTTTCAAATCGACTTTATTTATCAATCATAAGCTTTTATTTGATAATAAGGGTGAAATACGGCTTCCTAAGCCAAGTTCTACTAGAAATATGCATTTGTTCAATGAAATTGAATATAGGTCAAGTAGCCTATTGAAAATAAAAATAAACGTCATCATAAGCCAATAAAAGTGGCACATCAAATTAACCATAATAATATTATTTATATCTAGTATTTTAGTACACATTTAATAAGTAATAGTTAAATAGGTCATAAATTAATATTCACCTAATCACATAAAACAGTAAATTGTGAACATAAACTGTCGTCAGATCGTAAATAACCGCGACAGACGACTCAGCCAACCATTACTCACTTTAATTAGCAACTCGTCAGCGAGCGTGAACTCTAAACTGATTTATTCACATTAAAATATAATTTTCTAATCCACTGATTGGTATAAAATATTATTTAAATGTGCTGCCTGAGGCTTTAAGATATGAGGATAAGCTTTATAGCAGAACTAGTCTCGATTACCATCTTTAAATTAATCCGCCTTGTTACTTATTATTATTTAATATTAGTTAGATACGAGTATGTTGCCCGCAACTCCGTTCACGAGTCTCATTTTTATGTCGGAAGTTGTACATATACTAACATAACCAATTTTTTTCAAATAAAAATGATCCTTAGATATAACCTCAGATATAACCTTCCCCAGAACTCTAAGTCAAATTACATACACATTAGGCCTGGAGATAGTGACACAAAATTCTTGGTGATTTGTACAAGTATGGCGGTTTTACAGGGGTATAATTACGTAAAGGCAAAAAGGAAAATGATGGTCATAGCGCTCGCACTGGCAGCCCAAACGCGTGGGCGTTAATCGAACGTGTCGGATAAATAACGAGTGTCGAACGATTTGTTCCACAAAAATACTTGTATTTACAGATAGTCGAAAAAAAAATAAGTAGTCGAAAGCGTATTGCCATACTTGTCGGGTGCGGCTTACAGCCCGCCATACCGACGCGAATACGTTAATTTTAATAAAAAAATTGAACCATTTGTACCAGGCTAACTTTTGCATAGCTTATCATCGTCGAGTAGCCATTCACGAAAATCACCTTGCTATACTTTTCCGACAGCGCCCAATGGCCACCATACCACTGCAAAGGTGTAAGTTTTTTTTTTCGCCCACGCGTTTGGGCTGCCAGTGCGAGCGCTATGACCATCATTTTCCTTTTTGCCTTTACGTAATTATACCCCTGTAAAACCGCCATACTGGTACAAATCACCAAGAATTTTGTGTCTAATTTTGTGGCCTATATATCAAAAGATCAAGGAACCTAATTGGTATACCTAAAGTTGGAAATTTTGGAAAAAAAAACCTTATTTTAGCGATTGTCATTTGGCACATGTTTCATCTCTTGCCGCCAAAATGACTTTTATTTAACCGCGAATTTGTAGGTATACCAGGCTTCATACTAAAATGTCCCATGCTCTTTGTTCAGCGCTTTAAGCATGAACAGGTAACAGACAGACAGATTTACGTTACAAATAATCGAATTGCAAGTTTTCCGTATGTTTATATTATCCACAGAGATATAAAGAGAGGCTGTGGGGGCGTGGCCGGTGTAAGTGAAACATGAGAAAAACAGGCGAAAGTTGTGAAAACACAATTAGTCGGGACGTGATCGTCTAAGCGCGCACTACGGGAGTGTTTTTTCAAAATGCCTAACTGTTCGGTGGTTGTGTGCAAGAATCTAAGTGACCATAAATTTGAAGGAGTCACTTTTCATAGGTAAGTACAAAAACAATTTTGTATTTCCAGTATTTTCTACCAAAATCTCATTTTTTTCGTTAAAATAATTGCACTAGAAATTTCCATTCGGGTAGTGCGAGAAATATGTAACCTAAAGATTGAACGCATTACATTGCTCGCTAAGTATAGCGTGCCAGGTGTTGAAAGCAGTCTGAGCGAGTAATGAAAATTGCGCATATTGAATCGGTCGCTGCCCGGCACCGCCGCTGATAAGCGCCGTGAGATAGTGATGTACCTGTCATTTCTTGTTGTCGATACGTCACGTTGCCGCGATTAGTATGAGTAATAAACTAATAACTAATATTAGGTGATTATTTTGACAGTTTAATTAAAATTTATAAATATAATGTAAAATAATCTAAGGAATTACTTTATTACCTTCTTTTTTATTATTATTATTAAATTTGTGTAGCAACTATCAAGGTACCATACTGAATAATAATATAGTATTCAGACCTACTGAATATACATTATACATAATTATTATCAAATTTGGTAAAAATCAGTAAAGCCGTTTCAGAGGAATACGCTAACTAACGTAATGTGACACGAGAATTTTATTTATAAGATATTAAGTATAAAAATTTGTAGCATTAATATTAATAATATTTCATAATTTTTTAAAATGTGTTTTTCCCGTTTTAGATTTCCAAATGAGAAAAAATATAAAGAAAAATGGATAAATTCAACTGGGAGAGGGCCCGATTGGTGGCAAACAAAACGAAGCACAATATGTTCTGTGCATTTTGAAAAAAACTTTTTAAGCCACATACAAAGATTCGCAGGCTTTTTGAATGGGCAGTGCCTACGTTAAAATTACGCTTGGTTTTTGCAACGGTTTGTTCTTAAAGCTTTATTTAATTCTATTGTAATTTATAATACTGTTATAATTTTTATAGTGCTTTTACAATTAAGAAAATAAAAAGGTATATATTTTCAGGCAAAAATATTAAAAGTGTTTTACTTGCAAAAGCAATGCCGCATTTTATCGGCATGAATCTTTTTAAAGAGATACATTGGTATCAATTTGATCAGTCGCCTATGAATAATCATTTAACATTATTATTGAAAGCAGTATCGGAAAAGTACCTAAATGTGCGACTTCAGTTTTTGACTAAAAATGCTGCACCAAAACTGTCTAAACGACAAGTGCTTAGTAAATATTTACATTTTAGTGGGATGTAATTTTTAAACCTCCTTAACTACATATTTGTAAGTCCAAAATTGATTGTCCCATAATTAATGGTGATAATCTTCTTATCTTATACAAACATATTATATAAAATTCTCGTGTCACAATGTTAGTTACCGTACTCCTCCGAAACGGCTTTAAAATTTTATATGCATATTCAGTAGATTTGAAAATCGGCTACTGGTTACTTTTTATATTGAAAAGTGCATTTGTTGAATAAATAATAGTAAATTATTACAACTCGAGACTGACAGCGATCATTATTTGTACGACGGGATAGCAATGGACGTTGCCATGGTGATGGCACCGTGGCAACATCCATCGCTATCCCGTACTTATTTAGTCACTACAATAATACCGTACGAATTTATTCAAAGGTGGCTTTGGGATCTTTGCCGCGAGCGACCGCGACCGATAAAAATTCAAATAAAATGCTACTTTATGACATATTAAGCTATAGGCATCATTTTCTACTGACATATTTTGTGTGGCGACCCATGCTGCCGCCGGCGGCGGCATTAGCTAGTGGCGTAGAGTGTAGACTAAAATGAAGCCTATAGCCTTGGTCATAAAGTAGCATTTTGTTTGAATTTTTGTCGGTCGCGGTCGGTCACGGCAAAGATCCGAAAGCCACCTTAATGCTCGATTTACACGGGTGACTAAAGCCGCACGATTAACGCCGCACGGCGTTAATCGATCGTGTAAATGGCAATTCGACTACGCCGCATGCGGCTAAAGTCGCAAGCCCCAAAGTCGTGCGGCCAATGGCCGCATGCGGCTGGTGACTAAAATCGACCGTGTAAACGCTCAGTCGCAAGCGATCGCTTGTTGCAAATACATAGTTTGTCGGCACTAGTCACAGGCGATTTTTGTAGAATGTGTAAATTCGGGTTGGACAGGCGATTCGACTGGTGACTTGCCGCGCGACTAAAATCGACCCGTTAGTCACCCGTGTAAATGGAGCATTAGACTCCGCTACGAATTTACATTATTTTTATCTCTTGAAGAAAAATCGAAATAATCTTTTATTTTTGACCTAATTTGCATTACACTGTGACTGTGATGCAACTTACACGTTAAAAAGTAGGGTAGATTTTAAGTTTTCAAGATTTAATTAAAGAGGAGATGAATCTAAATAAGAAGCCTGTTTAAATTTGTACTGCGGCCTGGTACTAAAGCTAAAATTGTTCGCCATATTATGCAACAACGTAACTACTCGATAGTAATTTATCGACAGTCAATCACTAGCGTAGGTGTGAAATTTGTTGAATGTGTTGTCTTAACTGAGGCGCGTACTTACACAGTAGATAGTAATGTGTGCGCAGCAATGAGAGTATCGACTTGAATGTGAGAGTGGCGGGGATTTGTTAATGTGTGGGTGTAACTTGTGTAATTATTCAGGTGTAAATGTATGTGTCGCTTACACCAGGACTCAAGCAAAGTGCGCTCGGCGGCCCATCTCTTGGTTCTCATATCTGCGATATTACCTGTACGTTGATATAAGCCCCGGACGATATGAGTGCAAGTGCGATATCATAGAATCCCTCCTTGCACGCAATCGCGAGCGCGGTACAGCCGTCCTTGTCTAACGCGTTCACGTTGGGCTTGTGCTCCAACAGCATCTGAACTATTTCGACGTGGTTACCTGAAAAGAGAACAATCATAATTATTATCACAAGTAATTTGCGTCCACAGCTTGCTAATGGGGGGCGGGGGGAAGGTTTTTTTAATCTACAATCGTTACCGTACTATGTATTACAGGATTGTGACGTCACTATATTGTATCTAAAGGTTGTTTAGAGTACGTAGCTTACGCAACAGCACGATTAAGTAGAGGTGCCGTACTTATTAGTTATTACTACTGAGCTGTGACGTCACTGTATATCTGTCTTACCGTGCGTGGCCTGCAGCAGCGGCGTCCAGCAGTAATTGCCGGTGGCATGCGGGTCGGCGCCCGCCCGCAGCAGCGCCGCGTACGCACCACGTCGCCCGCACGCGCCGCCCACGTGAGCGCAGACGTGGTATACTTAATACTTCTGAGCTGTGACGTCACTGTATATCTGTCTCACCGTGCGTGGCCTGCAGCAGCGGCGTCCAGCAGTACATGCCGGTGGCGTGCGGGTCGGCGCCCGCCCGCAGCAGCGCCGCACACGCAGCCACGTCGCCCGCACGCGCCGCCCACGTGAGCGCGGACGTGCCGTACTTGTCGCACGAGTTGGGCCGCGCGCCCGCCGCTAGTAGCCGTAGCACGACCGCGCTGTGACGCCGACCGGAAGCCCATACTAGCGAGCTGGAACAAATAGATATTGAATTGCAAATTAAGGCATTGTAAAAATACTGCAATATATTAGTAAGGCTAGCGAATAAGTGGATCTAATAAATTAATAACAAAGATTCGTTAAAAACTTTTAGCTGCGAGCAAATGAAACTACGGGAATAATTACGTTTTTACTGGCTTTAAACAGCACACAGTGCTGACTTAGTAAGGAAGAAAAAACATCCCTTAGAGGCCTGGAGATAGTGACACAAAATTCTTGGTGATTTGTGCCAGTATGGCGGTTTTACAGGGGTATAATTACCTAAAGGCAAAAAGGAAATTGATGGTCATAGCGCTCGCACTGGCAGCCCAAACGCGTGGGCGTTAATCGAACGTGTCGGATAAATAACGAGTGTCGAACGATTTGTTCCACAAAAATGCTTGTATTTTCAGATAGTCGAAAAAAAATAAGTAGGCGAAACCGTAATGCCATACTTGTCGGATGCGGCTTACAGCCCGCCATACCCACGCGAAGACGTTAATTTTAATAAAAAATTGAACCATTTGTACCAGGCTAATTTTTGCATAGCTAATCATCGTCGAGTAGCCATTCACGAAAATCACCTTGCCATACTTTTCCGACAGCGCCCAATGGCCGCCATACCACTGCAAAGGTGTAAGATTTATTTTTCGCTAAACGATTTGTGTCAGTATGGCCTTTAAATTTTTGGAAAGTATTTGACAAAATATAACCGTTATTATTTTTCCCATACTTCTAGTAGGGGGAAAAAGTGCTGCCATACTTGAAATACTTATTTATTTGACACGTTTTAAAAATACGACTATAAGATACGTAAAATCATTTTTTACATCATGGCATCATTGTAGTCTCGTGATTTGACAATTGTACCAAAAAAAATTGTTACAGATTGTAACCATGGGGCGGGATGACTATCGGACTTAAGCAAAAAAGTAATAAAAATTGGACGATTTGTACCAGTATGGCATATGGATTTTTGGAAATTATACGATACAATGTGACCATTATTATATTTGCCATACTTGTAGTAGACGAAAAAAGTGGCGCCATACTTGAAAAACCGTTTGAATTACGTATGAAATCTTAGGATTTTGAAAAAATATTATTCACATTCGCTGCCTCCCACAGGTATGGCATTATCAGACTCCTATTTATGATCATACAGGGCTCTGTTAAAAAAAGTTTCAGGGTGGTACAAATCGCTTGGCAAAAAAAAACTTACACCTTTGCAGTGGTATGGCGGCCATCGGGCGCTGTCGGAAAAGTATGGCAAGGTGATTTTCGTGAATGGCTACTCGACGATGATTAGCTGTGCAAAAATTAGCCTGGTACAAATGGTTCAATTTTTTTATTACAATTAACCATGCGCGTGCGGTCTTTATAGGCAAAAAGGCAGTGCTTGCCATTCACAGATAACAGATATTTTAATTTAACTTTCGTACTTTTTAAATGACTCATGACGTTAATTTTTTAATAATACATAATAGTAAAAAATATAGTAAAAAAATAAATATACACATTTAAAACGCCTCAATTTATAAAATAGCAACATGTAATCAGGTACACGCGCAAACGGGTTCACGAGAGGTCAAGATAGCCTCAGTGTTGAGGTGCCTGCCTTGCGCGTATGTGTGAGTGTGTCCGTGCACAGCCGAAAACGCACACAACCATGAATATCGAATGCGATTGTGTACTGCAAGCTCTGCGGCAGACACCAGCAGTGTTGCCAACTATGGGGATATCCCACTTTTAATAGGGAAAAATTAAATATATAGTGCGTATTTTAGGGAGTAAAAATATTATATTATATTCATGGGCGTGAAATTTTTTAAGCAAAAATGTATATTTATTTGGTTTTTATTACTGTTTTTATATAAATAATGACATCATGAGTGACGTTTTTGCCGCAAACACAATAACTGCGGTCGGCTGAAGTAGTCTTTTCAGCGTTTTGATCTCTCAGTGGAAAGTACCCCAAGTAATAAATAATATATTTAAATAATAGTTGGGGAGATCTGGTTGAAATTCAATGTGTTTTCAAGTTAATTTAAGGGGGAAATTTTTGAACAGTTGGCATCACTGGCGCCGCGGCCGGCGCGGGCGCCCGCGCCTTGCTGACGGCGATCGGAACTACTCGTGAATTATAGTCGTGAGCAATCGGATATAATCCGAGTAAAATGAATAGACGCAATTAATCTAACTAATTACGTATAATACGTACATTATGCATTTTTGTTTTGTGAGGTTTATAATATTTGTTTACATTTTACATAGCTGAAATTTTTAGTGTTTTGGGAGGCCATTTGCTTTTTTCATGTGATCGAGAACTGTTACTATATTATATTATTATTTTTGGTTTTATAGTTTTCTAAGAATATTTTAGATTTTAATATTCGAAAGTTTGTGTAATATTTAACAGTTTAACATTAATAATTGCGTACATTCATAAAGTATCACTCACTTGGATAAGATAATTTGTGGTAGCCGAAATTTTGCATTTATTTACATCGTATTATGGATCGGATCTCAAGTAACCGGAACCTTGATTATGTGAAAAGACAAAAGTTAAGCTGATTAGGTGAGTACTTAAAATATACTAGATACAAAAATGAAAAAGTTGTAAAAGAAAAAGTTTTTGTTTTATTTTGTTTCACGCCAAAACTAATGAACCGATTGTAATAAAATTTTGAACACAGTTAGTCTAGAGCCTGAGAGAGCCATAGGCTACATTTTGATGAGGCAAAGATATTTTATCTAATTTCCATGGAAATATCGATGAAAATAAATTCACATTGTATTTCTAATACGTAACAATAGATGGCGTTTTTATTTATTTTAGCTTAGCGCACAATATTAATATGTTGTATGGTAATTGGTATAATTCCATGGAAACATCGATGAAATAAACTCTCATTGTAGTTCCAACGCGTGACAACAGATGGTGTTTTTTTATTTCTTCATAACAGAACGTAATTATACTAATTAGTTTAGAAAATAGTTTTCAATGTATATCCACACTATTATTATTTTATGCGAAAGTTAAGTTTTCAATGTATATATTAATTTATGCGAAAATATATCTTTTTGTCCGTTTGTCTGTCTGTTTTGCTTTCACACCAAAACTACTGAACCGATATCGCTGCATTACCAGTGTCAAAATCTTGTGCACGCCCCTGCAATTAACGTCTTCGCGTCGGTATGGCGGGCTGTAAGCCGCACCGGACAAGTATGGCTAAGTTAAAATACAAGCATTTTTGTGGAACAAATCGTTCGACACTCGTTATTTATCCGACACGTTCGATTAACGCCCACGCGTTTGGGCTGCCAGTGCGAGCGCTATGACCATCATTTTCCTTTTTGCCTTTACGTAATTATACCCCTGTAAAACCGCCATACTGGCACAAATCACCAAGAATTTTGTGTCACTATCTCCAGGCCTATTACTAAAGTTTTTTTTTAAACATAGGTTAATTATACGATACGAGTTTGCTTTTTGATACATTGCAACAGCTTCTTCAAAGAAAAAGGTTCTCGACCTTATGGTATAAAGCCGGCTGTACACTCTCGCCGAGACACAGCGAGGCGGCCCGAGTGCGAGAGTGTAAATGGGTGCGCTCGCCTCGTCTCGCCTGTCTCGGATCCTCTCGGTCCGTTGTCGGTATTTTGCGCCCGAGACAAAGGGTCTCGCGAGGAAAACGAGCGCACTACTGTACACTCTCGAGTCTTTCAGTACTAGTCCCGCCGTTGGACAGTGTAGAACAGAAAAATAACAATAATAAACGTCATTATTAGTCATTATCTGTGAGAAATATAATTAAATATGATTATAAATCTTTGGATTACAGTGATATCTTTCGATGCATGGTGAATGGTGAATGGTCGTTTTCGTCCATCTTCTCTGAGTTCATAACTGCGATTCAACTAAGCGAGAATGTACATGATCGCACTCGGGCAAGGGGCTCTCGCACGAGACTCTCGCCCGAGAGCTCTCGGCGAGAGTGTACAGCGGGCATAATAGTTTTACGATTTTTATCAATAAGGAATAAAGGCTGTGTCCTTACTTAATGTTATAGTTTCCATGCGCGTGCACATCAGCTCCCTTCTCCAGGAGCAGGGCGACGATGTCCTCGTGCCCCTTGTACGCCGCCCACATCAGAGGCGTCCATCCTCCCTGCAAACAAAAAACATTTTTATAAAATATTTTTAATCTATATTGAATCGGTATATTATAAAAGGTTTTCTGTCTACAAAAGATAAAATAAATCTTCAGCTTTGTATATAAAATGTGTCAGTTTTTTATATAACAATATTTTGGTGGGATAGGACTTTCGATTGAATAAACGCATTTACAATTACTGTAAAAAACAAGATTTTAACATTGTTTTATGAGCTTCAAAAGACATTAATAGATTATTAAATTTAGTAATGGGAAGTATAACTTAGAAAAACATATCCCTAAAATAGACCTGACTGGACATGACTACAGCATCTCAATGATATTATATTGCGGCCAAGCTTAAACCGGCTAGACTGCTAGAGAGTACTATAAGTTATAACCCATCCACTATAATTACATGATATGGCTATGGTAATTAATAATTACATCTTACCGTGCTACGCTGAGCTATAAAACGGTATTCTATTTATAGTCTGTTTATGAAAGAAAACGTTAGTGTACGTATATTTAATTTAGATTTAAGAATGTCGGTTGTCACTGATTTCTTGGCAGTATTCCATCTCATGTATAAATACACAAATTTTGGGAGCGCAGTCCAGAATACACTTGGTCATTGCTCTATTATAACTATTTGGGTCAAAATATTCATATTACATTTGAGATGATTTATTTTGTGAATTTAATAATTTGTCATACTTGTTATCAGTTTATTAGGACATTTATTATTTTATGTTTGTTTATGTTATGTTATGTTTAGCTCATATTGATAGAGCATTTACATTGCGTCGGTGATGGTTGGAATGAGCCCAAATCGGTTGCTTTAAAGTCTAAACAGAAAAGAGTTAGAGTACAGTGAAATTCATATTCGTCATATTTCTGTTCTTTTTTTTTTATCGTGTAGACTGAAATGTTCAAATGTTCAATGACTGACATCTACAAAATCTTTGACAACTTTAAAATTCTGAGCTTATAGGTTGCTCTAAACAGAGCAGAGTTGGTGTAAATATATATAGCTATATTCTGTAACACTTTATATTAGTTTTTTTCTTAGTGTTGAAAATATGTGTCTACAAAAACTTTGGCAACTCTACTCATCTGATTTCACACATTTAGCCATCTGTCAGCCCTCTCATTTCAGACTACTGTAAGTCTGGAGCATGATTCACATTTTGAAAGTCAAAAGTAGTTTCAGTATTGTTTACTTCCATAAATTCTGGCTACGCTGCCAAAAGAGTGAACTAGCGAGCATTACGAGACTAATCTACATTAAACCAAGCATCATTTGATGCGGTCATAATGTAATAGTTCAATAAATAAACACATAAATAAATTTCTCAAGGAAACCGCGAGTGCAATCGTGAAAGAGTTGTAACATACTTGGCAGACGTCTGTGTGCGGTTATAATAAAAACAATACCTAAGGTAATAAAGCAATAGCTAGCTGTTTCACGTGGCTGTGACTGCCAAAATAGTAAATACCATTTATTTTTTTCGCATAAATGGTAGCCTGTAATCTGTATGAGGCTGTATGTTAGTCCAGATTCTCAAATTTTATCAAAGAAAAATAGCACTTTAAGGGCGTTCCTTCCGGAGATACCGTAATTTACCGTATTTCAAGCCCTATAAACTCATCATTTGAAAGCTACAAAGTTATAATAAAAATACAGCAATAATCTTCAGTATATCGACATTCCTTTCCCCGTTTTCAATTTTCAATTTTTGTTTATTATACTCATGATATCAGCTTCCAAAGTAAAACCAATTTATTAAAATTCAAGCATACATTCAGCATCTCCTTCGGATTTACAAATTACTTTTATTTGAAACACACGCCAATAGATCGAAAATATCATAAACTACATATTCCCCGTTTTAAATTTTTTTAGGTCAATTTTGATCTAAGATAAGTAAAAAAATAGGGTTTTGGTGCGCTCTCGGCAACGCGGCAAATGTATGGCCAAGGTCGTTTGCTCGGGGGACGGCCTTAATTTAACCTCTTGAAATTTATAATAGATTTAGAATAGATATGAAGTATATAAATTCTAAGTATGTAAGTATGAAATTGTCGTTTCAAATTTTAAAAGCTTGGCGCTTAAGAACTGGCAGGAACTATCGTGCAATATATTTTTTTATCTAATTTAATATTCCTTCCTAATCGTCATAAACTTTTTTGCGATATTTACAAACAAGTTATTGAAATAAAACGAGTTTCATGTATTTTAATATCAAAGCAAAAGTCACGTGTCTTTGTACTATACAGTATGCAATATACATACTAATATGATAAATTCAAGTGTGTCTGTATGTCCGTCTATTTGTTACCTTTTTATGCTGACCCGTCTGATATTAAAATTGGTTTAAAAAATTGGTGTTTGTTGGTTGGACTTTAAGTCCCGGGAAAGAGCATACTAGTTATTTTTTATTCCGTTCCTATATTATTTAAATTCCGTTCCTGCGAGATAAAAGGAAATTCCTTTGGAGGAAAGAAGTTGCAGGCAGTATAACTACCTCTAGAGCAAAATATACTTCTTTTTTCTATACCGAAATAGGTATTTAAAATTGTAATAATTGGTAAATCGTTTTAAACCTGCCTTTAATGGCGGAAAAATACACATATTGTTACCACATAATTTATTTTAAGCACTTTATTTATTTTGGTCTAAAAGTGGCTTTTGATCTTACTTACAGTTCCCAATATTTGATCTATCTCTGGTTTTGCCCTACTAGAGATAGGAATAGCTATAATTAGACATTAGAGACATATATTTTATGTCAATTCAATGTTAGCTGCGATCTGTCGTATGTCAAACCAGAGATGGATTTAATATTGGGAACGGCCGTTCATCGTGTACATCACACTTAATAATAAAATAATAAGGAGGTAATGTTTGTTTTTCTTTGTTTGTCGGAGGTAATCTCTGAAACTAGTGGTCTGATTGCAAAAAATTTAACACCGATAGAAAGCTGGTTTGTTCCCGAGTGACACAGGCTATATTTTACGAATAAAAAGTGTTTTCTCACCTCCGGGCGGAAAACGTCAACTTTCTTCCCCCTGCGCTTACCGATGTTGCCGTTTTCCGCCGCCGTCGATGAGAAAAATAGTATACGCAGTACCTACGTACCACGGGCAGTAAATAAGAAAGCCTCAGATCAACAATTACATGTGCGCAATGTACTATTTTTATAGGAGGTAATCTCTGAAACTTCTGATCCGATTGCATTTAACAGGCAGCCTTCTCTATAAAGGTGTACTCACACAGTCCCTAGAGTCCACTACCGCCCCAGCGTCTAATAGCTCCTTCACCGCAGCGACGTGTCCGCCGCGCGCCGCAAATGCGAGCGGCGTCCAGCCATCATTGTCCGCAGCGTTGGCGTCCGCGCCCGCACCTAGCAGCAACTCGACAGCGTTAACGCGACCGCTCTCGCTCGCGCACATGAGCGCTGTCGTGCCGTTCTGAAATTATTTGTTGATTATAATTTGTGATTGACTTTTAAAGTTCAGTTTCTCATCAATCTGATCCATCAATCTGGTAAAGATTGACGCGAAATAGGCCTACTACGAAACCATTTTGAGACTCGAACAATCGGACGAGAATGCCGCGTCCTGCTCTGACAACGTCATTTCACGTTTGTTAGAGTAGGACGCAACATTCTCGTCCGATTGTTTGAGTCTAAAAACCGTGTCGTAGTAGGCCTACTGAACGTGTAGCGCACGGAAAGATGGACTGATCATTTTTTATTATGTACTTTTTAGCCATCAATCTGGCGTCAATCTCGGATGGATGGACTGAAGATGCCAGATTGAGCGTGTAACATACGACATACAAATTTTTTGGTACGAGTTTAAGGTACTATTTAACCCAAGGAATGTACATTGAACAATAAGTAAAAACAAGACAACTAATCGCACTTTAATACATATTGTTATGAGTTATTACAGTTTATTTAAATACTGACTGTTTAGGGTAAAAGTATTAATGATAGGCACATTAAATAGATAGTATGGCTCACTAAGTTTACTTTTCTTTAAAAAATCTGCGGTTTCAAGCAAAAGTTTTGGAGCATCTTTTAGCACTTTTTATGAAACCACAGTTCTTGTACCCAATAAAATGTCCAAGTTTACCTCATCCCTATCGTCGACATTGATGTTCTTGTTGGCGGAGAGGTAATTCTGGAGCTCGTTGCTATCATTGTTGATCAACTGGGTGAGCGTCTTGAAGCACGCCAGCGACACCATCGACTCGCTGCGGTGAAGGCTCTGCAGATAGAATACCACTTATGAAAAACGGAAATGAAAATGAAAAAAAAATCTAAATCGGTTAAAAATTGAGACTTTTAGAACTTCTACATGAGGCCTACCACCGCGCATCAGTTCGGGGACTAACCCGGCGAGAAGAACCGGCTTAGGAAACTCGCAAGGGGTCACATTTTACCAATAAGATGGGAAAATTGTTCTTTACAATACATGGATAAACGGGACGCAAGTAAGGATGTGGGATAGAAGTACGGTATTTTGAAAATCAAAGTTCCAAAATTTCAAAGGCAACAGTCAAAACTTTCTGCTTTGATAAGAGCGTGTCCGGAAAAAATACCAAAAATTGATGTTACTGTATAAGTTATAACTTATAACCCTAAAAGTAACCTTAATATGCTGGAAAGTTCAAAAAAATTGGAACCCGGTATCACAATCGTAGTAGCTTCGGTAAACAGTAGTTCCGTCAGATAAAGGTAAACAAACACAGATAACATTTGAAAACTAAATTAAAAGAAACAGAAACTTTGACAGACAAAATTAGATCAATTAAATATGTTTTAGAATTTGGACAAACAAAATTATCAGAGTAAAATTATTATCATTTAGTGTGTCACAATGTACATCATGCATATTAGTCAGCAAACAAAAACAACAGTCAAAGAATATACTCAAAAGGCAGAATTAATTTAATTTTAATTAAAAATCTGAGCAGTAAGTTCACCTCATTGGCTTGCAAACTCCAGCGCAACATGGTTCCGATGGAAATATGATAATTTCCAAGCACATAACACGACAAACGTTTACACACCACTCTCTACAGTCTACAATGTAGTTATACAATGAACTCAATTATGGACATAATGATAAGAGGCGATACGAAGGATTCAATAAATTATTACAATATTGTAATACGTTAGCGGGGTTATTTGTTATATTACCTGATACCGCATAATCTCGCCACCATCTGGCCATGGTCGTGCTTATTGAAAATTTCATATGTATATTTAATAATTTGAATTTAGATTCTGAGAAAATAATAATTTCAACAACCAAAATGTTCAACTGGAGCAAAAATTTAATTACTGAAAGCATTCCAAAAATTAAGTTAGCTCTCAAATAGAAATAAACATTTGACGCAATTTGGAATAGATTTTAATTAAAACCATAAAAATAATAGGAGCAGCTTCTTCAAACCGCCACACGCCATCAGTTTCACGTTTTAAGCAGTCCTACCAAATTCTTCTTGTCCATTGTGCTTAAGAAGTGAGAGGAAAAACCATGCATTAGTATCTATTAAGTACACAATCAGGTCCGTCGTGTGCGGTGTGGGCGCATCACCAAAAGTCACGTGCTCAGTCGCCGACCGTGTTGGAGTGCCGGCGCAGGGCGAACCCGTGGAACGGGAACCCGTGGCTGTGGCGGCGCTGCTCCCCCGGCGGCGCCGTCACCGTGAACCGCGGCACGCTCAGGTGCGGCCCCGCCGACAGCGGCCCCGTGTGGATGCCGTGGCCCCCGATCTTCAGCTGCAGCAGCGACGGCCGCCGCCGCTTGGCCGACAGCGATGGCAGCACCAGCGTCGGCCCCGCGTAGCTGTTGCTCTTCGCCCGCGTCGGCGGCGCGTCCTCGTCCCGCGGCATCCGCTCGAGGCTCTCCGTCCGCTCCGGCCCGTCCGATCGGTCGGACTCCGCGCGGCTGACGTCGGTGTCCGAGGAGTACGGCGACTCGGGGACCACGTCGAGGGTGGACCCCGGCGAGTCCGGCGGCCTACACACATTTTTCGGCTTGTGAATGTTCGCGATCAGGCAGCGGATGTGCACGTACTCGTTCTCGCCCGACCTCGGCGTCGTCACGTCCGGCGGGAGCATAGCGCGTCCCGACGAAAAACATAATACGAGTGCACCGTCAAAAGCCACGGAGGTGATTAGCGTGACGGGCGTGCGGCCGGGCCGTCTCGCGGCGCGTTGGGCGGCGCCCACGTGGGGCGCGGCGGGTGGGGCGGGCGGAGGCGGCGCGATGAATGAACGGGATACGTACTAGGGAATACGTGCTGTAGGCGCGGAGCGAGAAGCGCTTGAGGAGAGACGCAGAGGTGTGCGCGACGCGCTCGGTGGGCAACATGACTGTCTGTGGTGACTGGTGTCCGGCCTGGCTGCGCCTGCGACTGTGCGCGAGCGCCGCCCGCCGCGGCGCAGATGCCGCTGAACCCCTCCCTCCTCAAACCACTAAGGATTCTATTATTTCGGTCGCACATTCAGATAAACGACACTATCTAATGAGAAAGATTTTTTCCTATCAAACATTAATATTACATGCGAGTGAATGCACGGTGGAACAGGTTTATATGAGACAACACTCCAGCATGAATGAGTGTAACAGGTAACTATAACTTATAAGTAGTATTTAAAACCTAAATGAATGGAACATTCAGAAACTTGGCTCAAATGTTATATCAGTTTCGAAACAGGCAAGTGTAATTCTGCAGATCCAATCTATATATATAAAAGAAAGTCGTGTTAGTTACTTCACTTATAACTCAAGAACGGCTGAACCGATTTAGCTGAAAATTGGTGGAAAGATACTTGGAGTCCCGGAAAAGGACATAGGATACAATTTGTCCCGGAAAAATGTACGGTTACCGCACAATATACTTTTATGATTTGCGCGTAAACTATTCAATCGATTTTGATGAATTTTGGTATGGAGATACTTTGAGTCTCGGGAAAGGACAAGGAATACTTTTTGTCCCGGAAAATGTACGGTTCCTGCCCAATAAACTCTTATCTCAAGAACGGATAAACTGATTTGGCTGAAAATTAGTAGAGAGGTAGCTTAGAACCAGGAAAAGTACATAGGGTACATTTTGTCCAGGAAAAATGTACGGTTACTACACAATATACTTTTATGATTTGCGCGTAACCTATTCAATCGATTTTGATGAATTTTGGTATGGAGATACTTTGAGTCTCGGGAAAGGACAAGGGATACTTTTGGTCCTGGAAAATGTACGGTTCCCGCACAATAAACTTTTATGATTTTCGCCTAAACTATTCAGTCTATTTTGATGAAATTTGGTATGGAGATACTTTGAGTCTCGGGAAAGGACAAGGGATACTTTTTGTCCCGGAAAATGTACGGTTCCCGCACAATAAACTTTTATGATTTTCACCTAAACTATTCTGTCTATTTTTATGAAATTTGGCATGGAGATACTTTGAGTCTCGGGAAAAAAATAGGGATACTTTTTGTACCGGAAAATGTACGGTTCCTGCACAATAAAGTTTTATGATTGTCACTTAAACAATTTAATCTATTTTGATGAAATTTGGCATGGAGATACTAATTTTAATCTATTGTTTTCTTAATTATACCAATTCGAATTATATAATCATCGTTAAGACAGGACAACGTCTGTCGGGTCACCTAGTATACGTATAAAAGTGTCTTATAAAAGGTTTTTAAAAGAAACTTTTATACAAGTTTTTTATACAGTAATGAATTCTGGGCCAATCAATCTTGACGATATTTTAAATTTTAATAGAAAGTTAGAATGGGCGGGCAATGTAAGGCTTTTTGGGCAAGGGCAGGGCAAGCTGCTTTTTAACCGACTTCCAAAAAACGAGGAGGTTATATGTTCGGCTGTGGATATTTATTTTTTTTGTATGTTCAACGATTACTCCGCCGTTTGTGAACCGATTTTCGAAATTTTTGTTATGTTGTATGAGGTTTCACTCCAATTTGGTCCCATTTTCACAAAAGTGGTGACCTGATGATGGGATCCATGAGTAATCGAGGGAACTCCTCGAAATTTATATGGAAACATATGGTGATTTTGGTTTTATGTGAAGTGTACTAAGAATACGCTACCAAAAAGTCAAATATTGGGTCAAGGTATACCATGGTTTCGATGATGCTGAGAGAACTCCTGATTCCTTATAGATACACGTTTGGGAGTTTCGGCGTTGTTTTAAGAACAGAAAGCATAAACTACTATGCAATTCATATTCATCATCATAATCATCATCATCATCATCGTCATCATCATCATTACCACGTCGTGTTAAGGCCACCAATGTCTCATGGCACAGAATAGATAATAGTACTAGGCATATGTATGGATATACTAATAATAATAATTATGTACTGTATAACAACACCTTTTTGTTTTTTATACACGGCGGTCGGCGTCGCCGTCCCGCGCCGCCGCGCGGCGCTTGGCGGCAGAAGACAGAATATCGAATACTTTACTAACTACTTTATATACAGATCGAATACTTTACTACTTTATAAAATTTTAATAGACAAATAGAATTAAAATAAAGTTATTTTAAAAAGAGCATTTAAACAAAACAAAGTCATTAAGTGTTTTTTTAATTAGTTATACTTATTAATCGATAGATGGTGCACTAAGTACCTATCGATTTGAATTCTTGATTACAAGAACAGCTGTCAATAATTATGATAATATTAAATATTATGCTACGCTACATCCTATGCAAGTTTACAATTTTTTATCTGATAGATCCTTCGATCGTGGAAAAGCGAGACACAGTAGCCTTTCTATTGTTATCGCAATCGCCGGTGACCGCTTCGGGCTTGAAGTATTAAAATTGTTAAATTACTTAGCACAATATGTTCACTTCACTGATAATATTATATTATTTTGTGAGTGTGAGTTGTGACTCTTAACAAATTGTAATAAGATACGTAAAATATACGCGAAGATTTATCTACTAGTGTAACTAAAAAGAGTGAAATTATTATTATTTTTAACAGAAAATTAAAACCGACTTCCAAGGTAAAAACAATAATAACATTAATATGAACTAAAAAGTATTAAATAATTTTTACTATCTAATAGTGCCTTTTTCCGAATTCGGCTAAACCTCAACTATTTCTGTACTCAATCTTCATTATTTTGAAGTCGGTACCAGATAGCTGAATCTTCAGTCCTCTGACAGAATATTTAAAATTTTTGGAACTGGCACCGACTTCAAAATTATGAAGATTGAGTACAGAAATAGTTAGGTTTAGCCGAATTCGGAAATGGCACTATTAGATAGTAAAAATTATTTGATACTTTTTAGTTCATATTAATGTTATTATTGTTTTTACCTTTGAAGTCGGTTTTAATTTTCTGTTAAAAATAATAGTCGTGCACGGATGCTGATGTCTAGTTATAGATACACAAAATATAAATTTTGTTTGTAAGGGACTTATTTAAATATTTAGTCCCTATTGGCCTAAGTTGGAATGTAAAACCTAAAAAGCACAAAATCCTGATATTTCAATTACTGTACTCATATAACTGTAGAAAGAACGGCTAGAATATACCTAGCATCAATTTTTCTAGGTGTAGACAATATTGATTTTCCTCAAATATTTTATATTAGACACTCAAGGCCATTTTGGAGGAAACAAAAAACTAGTCTATAAAATATATGCAAGTATGCGGATATTCGAAGCTAGTGGGACTTTTAAGTCATATTGCGTTTGTTGCATAAGTTGGGTTCAATTCAACGACACTAGGTCTTCTTATCCGATCGAAACCTGTTCGATGGATCTAGAAATAAAATTACAAAGCAGTAAAGGTGAAAATCCGCAATGCAAGCGAGGCAAAAAGAGTAACGGAGCCAGGTAACGAGATGCTTCTTAACTGAGGCACAACTATACAAGACGATCTGCAGGCTTGCCGCTTTAGAATTCAACAGGTAAAGCTGCGCATTTCATATTGTGCCTTCCTGCAAATTGAATGAGAATAAACTGGATAGTGGTATGAAAGCTATTTATAAACGAGTATTCCGAATACATTGGAACCATAAGGTCGATATTAAAGCTATAAATAAAGTATTATTCGCTTATCATAATAATTAATAATCTTAACCCATCAAGCCCCGTAGGGCCCATATGGGCCGCGATAACAAAATATTTCCAGGAATTGGTGATCGACGGATATACAATGACGGACGGAATCTAATAAATAGTCAACTTACAATATAATTTGGCATAAACACGTCTCTAAATAACTATAGGACTTCCACAAACCAACTATTATAATAATTTATCTTGGAGACAATCAATTTGTCTGGGCAATAGGTGCTGAAAGGCGTACGAAAGTTAATGGAATCAGGCGTTACTTTGCGGAAATCCATAGCTTAAAATTTTGTTTGTTATTATTTTTAGCAATATTCCGCGAAATATTGCTAAAAATAATAACAAACTAAATTTTAAGCGTACGAAAGTAATTAGCTAACTCGTAGTTTGTCTTTATTGGAAGTTAATAGAACATACATTCTCTTTAACACCTACAGACTGGAAGTTTCTGTAGTCGCCCACTAAAACAACTTTATAACAAAGTACTTTTAAGTAGTAAAGTCTATAATAGACTACGTTCCTCCACCTGGTGCTATTTCAATTTTCCAATGCAAAAAATAAGTTACTCCACTTATATTTATATAGCAAAAGGAGTTCTGGATTTTATCAGAAGTGGGATATCTCCCAATTTTTGGTATCATCCCGCTTCTGCTCAAATATTTGGAATTAATTGATATTGTTCCAAGGCTTACATTTAAAATTATGTCAATTTGGTTGCATGGAAATTAAAAATTCACAATATATTATGTATTATACAAACATTTAAAAAACATTAGGTTAAAATGAATTAAAAGCTGATAATATTTCAATCAAACACAATAAAATACCTGATTGATTCGTTTGAAGTAGGAAGCTCGAAGCATTTTGCGTTTTCATCTACAACTTTGGGTAGACGAACGAAATAAAATCGTATTTTTGGACTAATTTTTTCATCACGCATACACGCTATTAGGTCGTTACAAACTGCTCCTTGAGGCCAACACGGTATAAGTAGGAAATTTTTGTGTACAGAGCTTAGCCGCGCTTGTAATAGGATTACGTGTTTTTCCATAAACATTAATTTTACTGCTATCGCGTTTCGATTTCTATGATAAGGTTTGTGGTGGACTTTAAATTTTGCTGGGAAGTAATTTATCAAGGCCGTAGAAAGTAAAGGTCGAAGGAAATTAAAGAAAGGAAGTAAAAGAGAAAGAAAGAAAGAAGAGACTAGTCTCGTGACTCGTCTCACCCTTAGGGCTCACATAACGTGCGAATTCGCATCGCATCGCAAATAACTGCGACAAAATTCATAATAAAAATGGCATAACGATGCGATGCGAATTCGCAGTTTTGTGTGGGAGCCCTTAACCCTCGATCAGATCCTTTGCTTTCCATAATATAGTAATGTGGGAAGGTATAGTGTCCTCAATGTTAGATGATAAACGTCAAGCAACTGAGGGTCTTGAAGCATTAGGTTCTCAGATTAGACACTCCAGAAGTGGCTTAGGAGACATCAGGAGTCACAAAATTAAGTCCCCAACGACACAAACAACCTTTGCCTTCCAAGTTCAGACAGATAACAGGTACAAGCAGCTAACACCATCATTTGCTTTGGCCATAAATACACGATAACGTTCGTACATACCGTTACCCGTGGTAATGCGCTAAGTGCTAACTGATCCTTGGCTAGATATTATTACAAAAAAAAAAAAACCACAGCCGAACATATAACCTCCTCGTTTTTTGGAAGTCGGTTAATGACAGAACATCTAATATGCGTATTAGTTCATCAGATTGTACAAAGGTACAAACATATTATTCAATTTAATGGCTTTATTTTCAGATCTCAAGTACTTATATGTTATTATTATTATCTTAAGATCACCTTTTCAGATCATAATATAAACATAACATTATCTTCGTTTTTTTTTGTAAGGAAATCCCTATTCACAACAAATCTATAATTTAGTTATTGTTGTGGTTCTTTAAACCACTTACCACACCCATTACTTTATTTACAAAGACACATTTATCATTAGAACTCAACTTTAAAATGTTATAAGTATTATACTTGTCCACACCTTACAGACTACTGGAGTCTTCTGTTATCAATAATAATTCTAGATATTATATTAGTGGCTAATAGATTTCCTTTTCGTACAAGATAGAATTTAATTTTCTAGCCGTGTATTAATAGTATTACACCTTAAAGGTTAAAGTATGTATGCAAACACTAAAGAGATTATTATAATACGATTTATTGTGTACCGTACACACTTACACAGCTTATTAATTAAATAATTAATATGAAATTGAGTTTACATTAAGAATAATAACCTCGTCCTTCATAGGTTCCTTGAAGGTGTCCCTAACGAATTTGTAGTAGGGGAACACACTGCCATAACTCCTTGGTACTCTCAGAGGCAGCATCAGAGGACGCCTCTCCGGAGGTTCAGATGATGTACCGGCTCCATACATCCAACTCATTTCACTACACTTTCCAAACACTCACTATCACTAGTCTCGATACAATTCGACATACGAACTCGAATGATAGCTCGATTGAGGGTAGTCGAATACATAAATAGTTTTAGTTCAATATCGAATCAAGGATTACGCTTTCCACAAGCATCCTGGGACTACTGACGATAAGGAATTATTGATGTTACTATGTATTTACTTTAAGACTCGCTTATCATTATTATCAGTTTACGACAGAAAACTATCATTAGGTGTGTTCGTAATTGTACTTGTATTACTGTATCCTTTATTTATGTTTATAAGATTTGATCACACGGCCTATTCAGTAATTTCTACTCCCTTAATGTTATGGAGTTCAAACAATATATTTTATTCATAAAAAAATCCCGTTCAAATATTATTATATTCCATACAAGTAGCGCCATCTCTTATACGCACCTTGTACTATCAAATCAACTGACAACGCAACGCTGCGCGCGCGCAGTTTTCTGTACGACGATCTGTAGTTCTGTTTTAGTTCACAAGATTATGGTAGATGGCGCTAGTATTTAGTATGTTATCAAACGTCATAGCGGAAATATAATATGTAATCGCATTACAAATAACATACATAATAATGTAGTTTATAGGTACAAGGCAACAGCCATAAATTACATTGCCAAGGGCCTTGTTACCAGAAGACTTTGATCTGTTAAATTCTCCCTTTATTTAAATAAAAAATTGAATCTATTATAATTAATATGTATGTATTCACTATGAGATATGAAAATAATTATTGCAGATAATTATACCGTTTTAAAGCTACGTTATAGTTTTAAAGTTCACTTGATGTTTTCAATGCTAAAAGTAAAAACAAATAAAAAAAATATGTAGTGTTTTGAAAATGCCTCAGCTGTTGAGCTTGAAAACATCTGTTTTAACACCTTCAAAATATCATATTCGTGAATAAACTAATCCCTTGGCAACAAATATCAAATTAGTGATACTACATAATATTACGAAGGTAGAAAAGCCATTAATTCTGGGCCGAGGCCAAGGATAGCAAACCATTAAAATAAGGGAGAAGACCTAATGGCAGACACTATAAGGAAACATGAAACATTCGAATGTTATAAAATATATAATTTATGAAAATAAAGGATTGATAACTTCTTCCATGTCTTCAGTAACTCTTACAAAATAAAACTATTATAATTATTCTCTGACAAATCAATAAAAAAATTTATTATTGGTCTTTTTGTAAACTTAGTCATAAGTACTAATAGATGACATCACAATAAGCGAACAACACTAATAGTAGACACCAATATGAACTAATAGTTGACATAGAACATTAAATTACATTTTACATTTTTCATATTATTAGGTCTTTATTTGCCGTTTTTCAAAAGATTTCATTTACTTCATCATAGTAACTACATGCATCAGAAATATTATCCACGTTGTCTCCAGATTCTATTCATTCTTCTTCCATGCTGAAACTATCTTTCCTTTTATTTTTATTTTTCATATTTTTTTCCCAGCAAACTTATTCTTGGTCTTAAGTCTCAATGCTTCTTTTGCCTCTTCTTTTTTCTTCTTTTTGTTCTCAGTTCTCCTTTTTCTTCTTTTTACTGCTACAAAACTAAAGCATCGATTTTTAGATCAGTGCAAGGACCAATATTAGACACCATGTCCATTTTTAGGTACAGTAGTTCTAAGTTCTTAGTTTATTAATAGAATTATATTTTTAGAGAATAGTGATGATATTTGCAGTAGAATAAAGTACAAAATAAGTTTAGTATGTATTGAAAAACTAAAAGATGAGATCCATGTCATCTATTAGGTTTTTTTTACATTTTCAAGAACTAATAGTAGACACCCTTTATATTGTTAGAGAAAATGGATAAAAGATCATTAATAAACATTAATAAGTGTAAACAACATGACCATTAATCCAATGAAGTCAATAGAAATTACAAAAAATCTAATAAATGTATTCAAAACTTACGTGCAAAATTTCGCCTTCCTTAACCTATTTGCTAAGAAATTGCCGGCTGCGTGTTGACGCGGTCACATCATTTACGAAAACTGATCCCATTTTAAAATTTTGTTCCCGTAGGCATCCCTAATATATTTTTTCACATCAACAGATAGCATAATAAGCTTATAAAATTTACAGTGTTGAGAAATAATTAGAATAATTCTTATTTTTATGGCATTTTTGTCGTAAGTGTTATCTATTAGTTCAGTGTCTACCATTAGCGCCTTTCCCTTATATTGGTCAACAATTTCAGTGACAAGTGACAAGGAAAATCCCTAGGTGCGCCGCTATCTAGTATATATCTATGATGTCATTTGGCTGAATTAAAGTTTAACATTATTACATCCATTAGTTAGTATTTAAAAGAGCATTGAAATTATCATATAAACCTAAGTGTTTATGTTAAGAGGCCGGGTACCCTTGGAATTTCTCATACAAACGTAATTCTAAAATCATTTTCTCATACGAAAATATTTAACATGTTTGAGTTATTTTTCAGTTTAAGATAGTAATTACCTAGGTTCCTACACAAAAATTTACTTCAAAATATTTAAACAAGGTGGGCAATGTTGGCTACAAGTCCAGGTAACTTTACCCGGCATGAAAATCAATCATAAATTGAATTAAATGAACAGGAGTAATGTTTTTGACATTCCTACACCTGCACATGAAGCCTTGTAGTTGCAGAGGGCAAAAAAAAACTTACACTACCATGCATTTTTTTTTACAAGAATTAAAATTATTCGAAAAAAGCTGGTAAAGTTGGCATGTTTCGCGGTACTTAAAAACGTTTAAATATCTCCAAAAATGTGTAAAATAGACCGAAAATATTTTTCTATATTTGTTGAGAATTTATTTAAGTGAGAGCTAAAACATTAAATGCATCGACAAATTAAAGACTTTTTGTAGTCTTTGAAATATATTTAAGCTTCCTACTTAAAGCCAGAAAAAAAATTGGGTGCTACAAATCTAACGTAGGTACATACTAAAGACGCATGCTGCGACCTATGTTTGGAAAATGCTTATCTGAATGCAAAAAATATCAGTTCTTCACCTAATTTGTATGTATGTTTTTTAGCAAATATAATTAATGAAAAAAAAAATAATTCTGTATAAACCTTACCAAAAGAAATAAAATACAGATTTTCTTCGAAATATCCGTGAAAAGTTTGTGCTACATTTTCAGAAAATTTAATAAAGTAAGAGCTAAAAAGTTATACACATTAAGAAATAGAAGGCTTTGTTAAGCCTAAAAAATAATTTTAAACTTCCTATTTAAAACCAAAGAAAAATTGGAACGCCTTTTACCTGGCGAGGCACACAACAAGCACATTTGGAGGTATGCTCATCTACATACAAAAATATTAATTTTAAATATAAATTATATATTTTTTTCAACTTACTTCCTTTCTTTGGAATATAAGCAACGATAAAAATCGAAAAAAATATGATATATTTTATTATTTTGCTATATATTTAAAAAAAAGAAATATGCAAATTTTCTTACAAATTTTACAGTTTATGAGTTTACTTGAAGTGGAAGAGAATAATTTAAAAATCAAAAGCACAACTTTTCAATAGGTAAACTTTATTATTTATTTTATCAGCTACACATTCCTTTTTTTCTTTTCAATTTTCATCCACTATTGCAAAAATCACGGGCAACACGCGACAGCCACAATACCCAAGAAGCAAGAAAGAAGCGTGTGGCGGTCGCCGGCGTCAACCGTGTGCGGCGAGTCCATAATATATAAAATGTATGAAAACTACAGGAAATATACCGGTAGCGGCGTTTTGTGGTTGTGGCCGGTGGCCGGTGTGCGGGAGCCCTAAATTCTCAAAAAATGCCATAAACCAAGCAAAAGATTTGGACCAGCCATTCTCAATGTGTGCTCCGCGGAGATCTAAGGCTCCGCAAAGGCCTTGTAGTGAACCAGGGACTTAGCGATAAATGCATTATTTTTAGAAATATCATCAGACACTGGTAGAGAGTTAATTAATTCAAAGACAAAACATTGTTTTTTGAGGGTTCATCACTTCGTAAAAGAGTTCCGCCACTAAAAAGTTTGAGAACTACTGAGATAGAAGATACTTCTACCGTCTACTAAGTGACTTCTAGTCTAGTATTAAAAACAAGCAATCATAAAATCTAGTAATACGTGTGATGGGTCAGACCATTCATCTTGCAGATACGGATGCAGACGACACGGCGATCAATTGTTATCGATGGTGAATGGTGATTGGTGATACTTCACTGTTATCTAATTAACACAGTATGACGAATTGACGATAAGTGATTAGTGATTACGCGTTGGTAACACTTCAATTTAATGCTCAGAAATTATTACTTCTTTCGATCTTATTCCGCATTGATCATGTACCACCAAAGAAATTTATTCTTAGCCAAATGGCGTACAGACGTTATTCGGTCGATGTGTAACAACTCAATGTTACTCTAAAACAGAGTTTCCCAAAATGTAGTCCGCGGACCCCTGGGGGACCGCAATTGTATGTGTATGGGGGTCCGCACTCCGCGGTGTCATCTCTGGAGTCGGGACCATACATAAAATATTATGTTAAAACGTCTTACAAATAGCGCTTAAAATAAATCCGATTTTTTGTTGTTTATTTTAATAACGAGTTCCGTAAAAACTGTGCTTGATTTCTAGGGGCCCGTGGCTGAAAAAATTTGGGAATATTGCTCTAAACGTATTTACTAAGTTTGACATAACTCTACCAAACTAAATACGTAGTCCGATCGCTATCTGCCTCAGTTTCTCTGATAGTATTTTTTTACCCCTGACCTTCTTTCGACCTTATTTCAACGTTACGTGGGACGGAGGTTACACATGAAACCCTATTAATTATTATATTATCCTTCAGGGCTTGAAGGAAGGAGGTTATATTATAGTTAAATGTTTAACAGGCTATTTTCTAGCATGTCATACAGAATAACGATACCCAAAGACTCGATTCTTGAAGTAACTAAGAAGTAACTTTACGATAAAGAATCATGTTGCACAGATTGAGAATACATGACACTACTGTAGGCTTAGCTAGCATGGTCACCATAGAAGCGGTTTCTTCGGAAGAATAGACAAAGTACATATTGACAAAGGTGATCCGCCATTTTTTCACTAAAAACTGTCAGTATGTCGATTCTTTCCCGTTTCTAATGTTATGCTAAGCCTGTAGCAGTTAACAACATCAGGTACATCTAGACTCTAGAATCACACAATATGAAACGTGAAATCTGATAGTATCACTGGCACGAACAATGCCCACGATAAGAGGTTGATCACTTCCCGTTTTTTCGGTGTGTAAGCTAAGATATACGATTTCGTAAAGGCTTCTATAGATAGAAATAGATGTTTTTGTGTTATCTAAGACAATGGCTGCTTAACCCGGCGGCCCGCGGTCCTCCGTGAGTTGGGACGTGTCAACGGGTCCGCCAAAGAATTTTATGTGGACCACGCAAATATTGTTTTTTTAATGGCAGAAATCACATTGATTGGATCAACAAGTAACCTTAGATTCAGATTTGACAATAGAGTTTTTATGTGGTTTTTATCCTGAATCAATTGTTTGGCCTGAATCTTCAATAGCTTGAGCAGCCTTTATATGTAAAAATTTGGCATGGAGATTCTTTGAGTTCCGAGAAAGGACATAGGATAGTTTTTATCCCGGAAAAATGTACGGTTCCCGCGAATTTTGGCGCAACGAAGTTGCGGTCATCATCTAGTCATTAATAAATAATAATATTATTAATGTCAAATTGTCAATGCATGATGAGTTTATTTATATAAAAGGCGCCATTAAAACGCATCGAAAACGTTACATAAAGATTAGTCACTTCCTACAACTCATGATAGTAGAATCTTGGCTACTATACATGCTACTATATTTCTGCGCAGCATCAGTGCACCGCGCCGCCTTAAACATTTTATTTGTGTATTTTAATTGGACATTTTCTGTAGATATTAGCATAAACAGGGTCATTTATCATAGTTAATTAGTTGTTATTAATATGTTTTCCCATTACCTTTAAAATATTCTCTTCAGAGCTGAGTAATGCTCTAAAGATTTTCGTTCAGAGTAATACAACACAGTTCCAATAATTTTTGACGTTGAAGGAGTTTTTTAATATTTAAAATTAAAACAGGAGAAAGAAAAATTACTTAACGGAATATTAACATTCGTCAATCAAACCAAACCGCACGCACAAGGTAAAACTCCATGGATATTCACTGCGTAAACAATCATTAAAATATTTTAGTCATGGCATAGCTGTGTTTACGAGCATTTAGGATTCAAGTTTGGTGCGATAAACAGCCGTCGATAATATTCTAAACTGCACCTATTAAAAACTTTAAAGCAGCTATATACATCAAAATAACATAATTAAACTTTTATTAATAACTAGATGAAACGATGATCTTTGTATCACTTCCCTCCTAATATAATTATTAATTTATATAAACATCTCTTGACTTCCACGAATATTTCAAGACTGAGTTTATCAAATCGGTCCAGCCGTTCTCGGGTTTTGGCGAGACTAACAAAATTAAAAATTTATTTTTATATAAAGATAGATAATAAATTACAAGAATGTGTTGCACGATCGCACGATAGATATTCCTGATCCCTTCCATGCACAGTATTGCATGGAAGGGATCAGTATGTATGACATGGACTTTTCGGGTAAGAATTTATTCTAAGCCCGCTAAAATTTTCGGATCAAATGAAATTATGTCAAATATTTTAGGCGTGCGCGGTGCCTCGTTAGTGCACACTGCACTTACAAAAAAACTTTTCACAAATACCGGAAGAAATACGAAGCGAGGTAAAGGAAAGCAGCACAGAGTAAGAACAACAATATCCAAATATTTACCAATACACGCCTAAAATGTTTTGAAATTCTACGTGCCAGAAGTTAGTAGGAATTTCTGAATGATGATGAATTTTTGATCGAGCTGTTTCCTGCTTCACTTGGGGGAGGGAATTGGAATCGTTTCCTTACCTCTCTAGTTTTTCGGGTTTTCTCTTTGCGGGTTTCTAGACAGATTGAACCTGAGCATCCTCAGGGTTTTCGAAAGGTAAAAACAGTTAAAAACAAAGTGGTGTAAAGGTGTTGGCGACACAGGCGGACCAGAGGTTGGGGAATACTTGTAAGCATTAACGGCATTCATACAAAAAATTATTAATGCGAAACTGTGTCTGTATGTTACCTCTTCACGCCCAAACAGTAAAACTGATTTTGCTGCAATTTGGTATGGAGATACTTTGAGTCCCGGGAAAGGACATAGGCTACTTTTTATCCCGGAAAATGTATTGTTCCCACGCGCTAAGCGAATTTTAGTCATAAGTATAGTTTTCACAGAGCCAGTACTGGCTGCCAAAAAGACTGGCAGCCAGTATTGGCTTGGTATATGCCGCGTGTGAACAGTTTTTCAAGCCAGGCCAAACTGTCAGAGTTAGAATCCAGGAGTTAGAATCTGGTAGCCGATAAAAACGTCAATAACTTAAGGTTCTTGGGACAAATTAGCTAAGCACTCGCACTTAGAATTGATTAGCGAGCAAAACCGCTGACCTAACCTTGGCACGACCTATCTATTAGTTTATCATCCACGCAAACTTTACCTTGGTCAGATACTTTGTGATATCGGCCTGCTCTCACGGAACAAAGGTCTTTTGTTCGGAGATCGTAAATAATATGCATATAGACATGGGCGTAGCCAGGATTCGATATAGGGAGGGGCCATAGGTCTTGGGGATGTAGATTTAGAAAATCCTATCCGTATAATCCGGAACTAGTTGGCCGCGCCTTACGGTGCGTCCACATTTGTATCATTTGCGCGATCAGATCTCCGTCGCGATCATCGCGCCGTATCAAGTATACGTATCATAGTGTGGACGCCTATTATAATAGGTATCATTCTGACGATCATGCGTATATTTTATTCGACACGTGTCAGATACGCGGTTAATAGCGATCGAAACGTGTCAAAATGATACGCGTATCATGATGCGCGTATCATTTTGACACGCTTTGATGATACGCGACGGAGATCTGATCGGGGATCTGATCGCGCAAATGATACAAATGTGGACGCACCCGTACGGTGCTTATGAGAATCTCACAATAGAACCACAAAGAGAACAAAATATGAGTGAGCGAACTGAGATTGAATGCCTTCCCTCTCACCACTTAACTCTTGAGCTTTTTAGCGACCGATCGCTCTTCTAGGGGGGGGGGGGGGGGGCATATTATAGACGCTAGGCGACAGTGTAGAGACGTGAGCAAAACGATTTAAGTCATCAAAAAATTATACTCCTTACGATGGCGACTAAACTAACGCAAAAAATTAAAACCGACTTCCAATGTAAAAACAATCGTAATATGAACTAAAAAGTATTGAATAATCTCAACTATTTTTGTACATACTACAGTCTTCATTATTTTGAAGTCGGTACCAGCTAATTTAATCTGTGAAACTCACGTTCAGTGTCAGAATATCTGAAACTTTTGGGACTGGTACCGACTTCAAAGTAATGAAGACTGTAATATGTTCAGAAATAGTTGAGATTTAGACGAATTCTGAAAAAGGCACTATTAAAGAGTAAGAGTTATTTAATACTTTTTAGTTCATATTACGATTGTTTTTACATTGGAAGTCGGTTTTCATTTTTTTGTTAAAAATAATAATTTCACTCTTTTTAGTGTTGTCTACAAAATAAAGCTTTATGCGTAAATAACCAATACGAATGTTAACTATGAATCAGTACATTATGTTATTGTAAGCAAAATTGTGGCAAATGCTTGCAGTTATCTAAGCGATGCTGCAATTTCCAAACTTTTAACTTTAAAGGTTTAGGAGTTCTATTGAGTGCCTTTGGACCAAGAGACACCTTTGTATGAAATTTCTCTTATTCGTAATATATGTTTAACTTATGTACTAGAAACCACATTTTAACCACTATGAGCGTTTTGATAAATTTCAAGGATTTCCCTTGATTGCTCATAGATCCCATCATCAGCTCACCACTTTCGTAATTGTTATACGAAATTAAGATTATATCCTATACAACAACACAAAAATTTCGAAAATCGGTTAACAAACAGTGAAATCATCGTCAAAAACATCTGCTTCGATGTAAAATATCACGAAAAGTACCAATAATTGGGTCATAGTGTGATGACCATGGTATAATTATAGTTGTGATGATGATGATTAATCAAATTGATGTGTTAGCTTATGCTTTCAGTTGTTTAAACAACGCCGAAATCCCCGAACCTGTACCTATAAGCATTCAAAAGTTCTGTTCGGTACCTTCGGATCCAGGGTATAACCTGGTGCGAAGTCTCACTTTTTGGTAGCATTTATCTCGAATGCTTCAGAAAAAATCAAAATCACTATATGTTTCCATATAAATTTCAAGGAGTCCCATCGATTCCTCAAGGATCCCATCATCAGATCACCACTTTTGCGAACATGGTACCAAATTTGAGTTAAACCCTATACAACCCAAAAAGAATCTTGAAAATCGGACCACAAACGGCTGAGTAATCGAGGAACATACAAAAAAAAAGATACATACAGCCGAACGTATTACCTCCTCCTTTTTGGAAGTCGGTCAAAAAATCAAACATCGTCCTTCTCTCTTCACACTCACGCCCGTCTTTCATATTATGCCAGGTGAAAAAAGACGACGCGAATTCATCGCCAAATTAGTTTTTTTCTCAATAACTCGATAAATATACAACATTTTAAAAATCCGCTAGGTCGGTTTCTCAATGATTTATAATACAATGTGTTAAAATATCAACTTAGTTCAATGCACGGTTATGGCAATAAATGAAAAATTAGTGAAAATTAGATGCATCTTTGTGATTTTTTTCTATCGAGAAAATTTTAGGATATCGTGTTTTTGCTCAGATCGAAATCTTGGAAATAAAATTATTAATTATCTAATTTTAGAAAATGAAACAATTCGGGGCTTATTTTCAAGTATTTAAATGAATTGTAAAATCGAAAATGTTGGGTTAGTCGCCCCCTTAATTTTATTTATTTATTATCACCTTTACAATCCATTTAACTACAATTTAGCATATTACATAAAACAATTTGAATTTATAGCTTGTCTTTGCAAATATTAAGAGACAGTGATTATTGAGCTGGCGATACTGAATTTTCGCCCTAAGAGCGGATAACAACCAGCAATAGCAGTGCGCACTTATATGTAGAGTCTAGTAAAGTAGTACTTTAGTCTTTAGTATTATAGTACTAGAGCAAAATACGAGACATACGTACGCGAGCAAAAACTACAAACTATGCCTAAGCATTTTCTATTTTACTAAGCGAAATATGACACGGATGGAAAAGTACGCAAAAACAACCCTGTATGTAAACGACATGCATATTGTTGCGTAGGTGCACTTTTAGCGCAAAAACAAATCGAATACGATATCTGTTTAACATAACCCGCACCTTCTTAGCCGACTTCCAAAAAACGAGGAGATTATATGTTCGGCTGTGGATTTTTTTTTAATTTTTTTTTGTATGTTCAACGATTACTCCGCCGTTTGTGAACCGATTTTCGAAATTTTTGTTTTGTTGTATTAGGTTTCACTCCAATTTGGTACCATGTTCACAAAAGTGGTGACCTGATGATGGGATCCAGGAGTAATCGAGGGAACTCCTCAAAATTTATATGGAAACATATGGTAATTTTGGTTTTATGTGAAGTGTACTAAGAATATGCTACCAAAAAGTAAAATATTGGGTCAAGGTATACCATGGTTTCGAAGATGCTGAGTGAACTCCTGACTCCTTATAGATACACGTTTGGGAGTTTGGGCGTTGTTTTAAGAACAGAAAGCATATTATGCTACCACGCAATTAAAATTCATCATCATCATCATTACCACGTCATTTTGAGTGTCATAATATGATTTTAAACTTTATCTTCATTAATGTAGTACAATATAGTATCGCTTGAGAAAGGCGCAGGTGGCCGCGAGGCCGGCTTTCCAAGTTTCTCATGCGATAGTACTATGTATTACAATAATGAAGGTAAAGATTAATATCATAATATTATTAAGACACTGAAAATATACTCGCCGCGCCGCTGGGTGTGATTCGGCTCATCCTTCGATCGCGGATTCTTGGAAATCCATTGTTCTGGCGGCCGCTTGGGAGTTGAAGCGTTAAATTGTTAAATTACCTAGCACGCATAGGGTTGTGTTCACTTAGATTTTTTTTAATGTATTGTTTAAATTTATCTACCTGATATTTGGGCCTTGGGGTATGACTCTTAACAGTCTTAACAAATTGTAATAAGATACGTAGAATAAACGCAGTAATTCGACGCGTAGGGTGGTATGGTATGGTCACTAAGTCACTACTCACTAGTTCACTACCACCGACGACCACTTATAAACTCGCGGACTATGACGGAGGTCATCTTGGAGGGTTAATTATTTCTAATAACAATACGAGATCAATAATTACCACTCAAAATGTTGACAATTCAAATTTCAATGCTCACTGCTCACACCAATGGTGACACATAGAAATGTGTCACCATTGGTGTGAATAGGAGTTTTATATAGCGGTGTGAAATCAGAAGATTTCACACAGCTATATAAAACTCCTACGTACAAGCGATACTGCGATTCAGGAGCACCTCAGCGAAATCTATTGAATACATCGTGTAACTAAAACTATATGAACAACAATCGGAGTTCGGACAAGCGATAGCGCCGACAGAGCGCCTCAATGACATAATATAGTGAAGACAATATAAAACTATTTTTTATACAATTTAAATTGGCACTAATTATAGTTTATCTACTAGGTAACTAAAAAGAGTGAAATTATTATTTTTAACAAAAAATTAAAACCGACTTCCAAGGTAAAAACAATAATAACATTCTTATAATATGAACTAAAAACTAAAAAGTATTAAATAATTTTCCTCTCTAAATGTGCCTTTTCCGAATTCAGCTAAACCTCAACTATTTCTGTACTCAACCTTCATAATTTTGAAGTCGGTGCCAGTTCCATAAGTTTCAAATTTTCTGTCAAAGAAAATATAAAGATTCAGCTATATCTGGTACCGACTTCAAAATGATGAAGGTTGAGTACAGAAATAGTTGAGGTTTAGCTGAATTCGGAAAAAGGCACATTTAGAGAGGAAAATTATTTAATACTTTTTAGTTTTTAGTTCATATTATAAGAATGTTATTATTGTTTTTACTTTGGAAGTCGGTTTTCTTTTATTGTGGAGATCGTTTGAGGCAGCTATCCCACACCCGCAGCCCGCGGGCCGCGTGCGGCCCGCCGGGAATTTATCTGTGGCCTGCATGCAGCTGTTAAACTATTTTGAAATTTACGACCACCGGCAAAATAATATAAAGTCCTCGTGAAAGTCGAAAATCCACTTTTAAATTGTTAATTTTGAAAAACGTTATTTTTTCACTCTAAAAATTTTTTGTTGCGGCCCGCGACACCAAAACATGTTTGTGGCCCGTAAGAAAAAAAAGGTTGGGGGCCACTGGTTTGGGGGATTCCAAAACACAATGACGTCATTGCTAGTATTGACGTGACTAAGGTCACAAGTTGGTGTTGTCATGGACCCAACATTAGAACTAAAATCCTTAGCAGAAACCTTTTAGTTTTTATAAGAAAAACATTCGATGAAGTTATGTCTAGAATCTTCGTCTAAGGGCCTGTTTCACCGCTTCCTGATAAGGCTATCCACCACTTAATTTGACAGATGGAGTATGGAAAATCTGTCAAATAACCCTATCGGGCACCTTATCAGGAAGCGGTGAAACAGGCCATAAGAATGTTAACTCAAATTGTTTCTTGCAAGAAAATATTATGTTTTCTATCATATTCATAAGTTAAATTCTTATAAATATGGCTTGGAGGAAATACGATGGTTTTTTTATGCAATAAGGGGGCAAACGAGCAAACGGGTCACCTGATGGAAAGTAACTTCCGTCGCCCATGGACACTCGCAGCATCAGAAGAGCTGCAGGTGCGTTGCCGGCCTTTTAAGGGGTAATAGGGGAGGGTGGGGAAGGAAATAGGGAAGAGTAGGGAAGGGAAAAGGGTAGGGGATTGGGCCTCCGGTAAACTCACTCACTCGGCGAAACACAGCGCAAGCGCTATTTCACGCCGATTTTCTGTGAGGACGCGGTATTTCTCCGGTCGAGCCGACCCATTCGTGCCGAAGCATGGCTCTCCCACGTCTAAAATCGTCGATCGTGTTTATTTTTCTCTCCTACTCTAGGAAATTTAGCATTACGTCATAGAGACACGCACTTTATTCCTCCATTTAATCCGTCGCTTTGTATACATAATATAATAGATATCACGTTTCCCAATTTGCTAAGAACGAAAACAAAGTTTACATAACAATAAAGTCATTTATAATGATATTGTATACCTAGTCTATTACTCATACCGCCGCCCTATTATAATGAGAACTATTTTAAGATAGGTCACACCACCAATTTAATTATTAATTAACTCAACTATTTTGGAATTAATTCTAATAATTAAACTCAAACTAATTCATTTTGATGCCAGCAATAATACTGCACTAACTCTTCTCATTTAGAGCGTAGTAAAAAATGCTAAAAAGCCAAAAGGACAGAGAGAGTGTCGAAATTTATTTTTTCAGTAAGCTTTTCGTTACTGCTACATTCGAATTTTAGTAGAACAGAATCTAGATTCTAGATGA
This sequence comes from Polyommatus icarus, assembly GCA_937595015.1. NCBI lineage: Eukaryota > Metazoa > Arthropoda > Insecta > Lepidoptera > Lycaenidae > Polyommatus > Polyommatus icarus. Next base: position 12,298,136 of record OW569332.1, on the reverse strand, counting down.
TGCCCGCAACAGGCAACTTTGTTGCGCCAAAATTGGTTTATCGCGCGGGAACCGTACATTTTCCCGGGATAAAAAGTATCCTATGTCCTTTCCCGGGACTCAAAGTATCTCCATACTAAATTTCAGCAAAATTGGTTCAGCGGTTTAGGCGTGAAGAGTTAACAGACAGACAGACAGACGATAGATAGACACACTTTCGCATTTATAATATTAGCATGGAAGTATGGATTCAAGATGATAGAAAACGATCAAAAAGGAGATCAATGGAAAGATAGACTTTGAATATAGATAAATTTAAGAGTACAAAATTCTACGCAGTATCGAAATATTTTGTTTTCAGTTAGCCTTGCTTGGCCTGCCGATTTAGAATTATAGTAGATTCAATATGATAGAAAACGATGAATAATCGGCCAAGTGCGAGTCGGACTACCGCACGAAGGGTTCCGTACCGTTATAGAGCGAAAATAGGGAAAATTCAAGTTTTTTGTATGGGAGCCCCCCTTAATTATTTATTTTATTTTAATTTTATTCTTTTATTTTAAAGTACACGTATAATTGAGGATTTTATGAAAATTTCAAGTATTTATATGTTGCCATTATGGATTACGAGCCAAAAAGACCAAAAAAATAACGTTTGTTGTATGGGAGCCCCCCTCAAATATTTACTTTATTTTAGTATTTGTTGTTATAGTACTCGTATAGCGGCAACAGATATACAAAGTCTGTGAAAATTTCAGAAGTCTAGCTATAGCGGTTCTTGAGTTACAGCCTGGAGACAGACAGACGGACAGACAGACGGACAGACATCGAAGTCTCAGTAATAGGGTCCCGTTTTTACCCTTTGGGTACGGAACCCTAAAAAGGAGATCAATGTAAAGATAAAATTCGAATGTAGAGTTAAGACTCTACATACAAAATCTATCTTGTTAACGTAAATGGTAATAAAACTAGGTAGATGTGTGTGGCGTCGACTATTTTTATGGCTGAATGTTACGTCACAAGTTAGTTTCTTGGCTAAGTCCTACATTTTTAACGACACAAACACGAAAGCTATGGCTACGGCAAACAATGGAAATGACTTTTCGCATCTAGGTCCTTCTTCCTAATAAGGGCAAAGACGAACTTTATCCACACAGCATACTATAACCATACTCACATAATAGGTACATAATATTATAAATGTGAAAGTGTGTCTGTCTGTCTGTCTGTTACCTCTTCGCGCCTAAATTGCTGAACTGATTTAGTTGAAATTTGGCATGGAGACACTTTGAGTCCCGGGTATTAGGGCGTAGGATACTTTTTATCCCGGTTAAATGTACGGTTCCCGCGCGATAAACGAATTTTGTCGCAACTAGCTTAACCTCCAAATTACATGAAATTTCAATAAATAGTTTAGGAGTTACGGATGGTCAAAGTTACTACATTTTGTCACTCACTGACATATAGATCATCAAAATTCTAAGGTACTTCTAGCAGTCAGCAGACTTAGAACCTTGAAGTTTGGTACTCGGATAGGTCTTTATTCACAATGAAAGGAAAAATTATGAAACCGGCCAAGTGCGAGTCGGACTGGCGTACATAGGGTTCCGTACCGTCAATTTGTATGGGAGCCCCCCTTAAATAATAAGTTTATTTAATTTTTATTATTAATTATTAAAGTTAACATACAAATAAGCATTTTCTGAAATTTTCAAAAACCTTAGTGTTACCATTATGGATATAGAGCAAAAATTGTGAAAAAATCATGTTTGTTGTATGAGGCCCCCCTTTAATAATTTATTTTATTTCGATTGGACTATTAGGTTTTATAACGACACCAGAAATACATAATTTGTGAAAATCGCAACTATCTAGCTATTGCGGTTCTCGAGATCCAGCCTGGTGAGTGGTGACATACGGATGTACGACGGACAGACAGCGAAGACTTATTAATAATAAGGCCCCGTTTCCATCCTTTGGGCAGAGAAACCTAAAAACTGAAATTGAAAAAAATTAAATAAAAGATTTTTATGTTTGTAACTTTGCAAGAACAGTATGAGTTCGACTGCATATTTGTTTGACGTACAAAAGGCTTTAAGTTAGTTATAAACTTAATGAAATGGCATTAATTAAATAAAAAATAATATTAACAACGTTAATTTAATGAAACAATAATTGAATTCCATTTAAATATTAATAATGTAATCACTAATCAGTACTGAGATATTGCCAAGCCACTATAATAATTATAAAATAAAGAAATCTATTGATACATTTACTGAATGTTGATTTAAATTACAAAATAAGTTGAAGACTTGGCTTGAATGTGATCTGAAAACTTTTTACGACAGAAGTATTGAATAGCTATGGAATATTTTGCTTGGCTCCTTTTACATATTTTCATGTTTTGGTGGGATTATCCATTACAAAATTACTGAGAACATTTTAAAAGAGAGATAAATATTAATAACAAAGGGTTCATGTCTACGAATAATAAATAGTTTTTATTATTCGTAGGTCCATGTACTCTTTTCTAATTCGACAAGGTAGGTATATTGCAAATTACCTACTTGAAATAAACTATAAATAATAAACAGATTGTAAGAAATTTCTAATTAGTAATCTATACTAATATTATAAAGCGGAAGAGTTTGTTTGTTTGTTTGAACGCGCTAATCTCAGGAACTACTGATCTGATTAAAAAAAATTCTTTCAGTGTTAGATAGCCCATTGATCGAGGAAGGCTATATGCTATATTTTATCACGTTAAGACTAATAGAAGCGAAGAAATAGAGAAAAATGTGGAAAAAACGGAACGGAAATATATTTGAAAGGGCTTATTTGAACGCGCTAATCTCAGGAACTACTGGTCCGATTTGAATAATTCTTTCAGTGTTAGATAGTTCATTTACCGAGAAAGGCTATAGGCTATATTTTTCTACTCTACAACTAATAGGAGCGAAGAAATAGGGGAAAATGTGGAAAAAACGGGAGGAAATTATTTGAAAGGGCTTATTTGAACGCGCTAATCTCAGGAACTACTGGTCCAATTTGAAAAATTATTGCAGTGTTAGATAGCCCATTTATCGAGGAAGGCTATAGGCTATATTTTATCACGCTAAGACTAATAGGAACGAAGAAATAGAGGAAAATGTTGAAAAAACGGGCAAAATTATTTGAAAGGACTTATTTGAACGCGCTAATCTCAAAAACTACTGGTCCGATTTGAAAAATTCTTTCAGTGTTAGATAGCCCATATATCGAGAAAGGCTATAGGCTATATTTCATCACGCTAAACCTAATAGGAGCGAAGAAATAGAGGATAATGTGAAAAAAACAGGGGAAATTATTTGATAGGGCTTATCTCACGAACCACCTGAGCAATTTTTATGTTATTTGGCACACATGAAGAATAGACCACGTGAAAGGATATAGGTTTCTTATTTGCGGAAAAATGTACGGTTTCCGTGACATTCCTAAATTACGCGGGCGAAGCCGCGCGGAACATCTAGTTAGTTACTATAGTTACAACTTACAAGTTAATTACCTTATTTCTAAGAAACAAAAACGTAAAATATTATAATTAGATCTTTGTAATTATTATTAATCACATACGTATTTGTTTTCAGTCAAATCGGATCAGCGATTTGGGCGTGAAGAGGTAACAGACAGGCAGATAATATTAGTATGGACTTATCTCTTAACGCACTGTCAGAAGCAATTTGCAAAACTATTAATAAACTACAGACTACTAAAATTACAATGATATTTTGATAGAATTTTGGTAATATTTTGATTAAATCACATTCCAAAGTCCATAGTCATATTATGAGTACGGAGAATATAGCATCCATCCGTCACATTATCAACAATTGATCAAGGATAACTTTTAACTTACCATGCGATTTGAATTTCAATCACGTGCTGCATATGTGCATAAAGACGTATGAACATACAACATGCGGTTAGAGTTTAGACCATAACTTTTGTGCCTCGTCCCAAGACTAGAACTTTTGACTATAGACATCTTATATATAAAATTCTCGTGTCACAATGTTAGTCCACGAACTCCTCCGAAACGGCTTAACTGATTTTTACCAAATTTTATATTATGCATATTCAGTAGGTCTGAGAATCGGCTACTGGGTACTTTATATATTGATAAGTGCATTTGTTGAATAAAAAATAGTAAATTATTACAACCTGAGACTGACGGCGACCATAATGTTTTTGATAGCGTTGCCATGGTAACATACTTATATTTAGTCACTTCAATAAAATAATATGGCAAATATATTATGGCAAAGAAACGTTTCCCGGGACAGCTAGTATATATATATTTTAAAGCAGCAATTTGAACCTCTTATATTATCTCTAAAATATTGGTATTTTCGTTCAAAATCCCAATGTTATTATTTTTTACAGATTATAAACAAAAATAGCCACAATCACGGAACATTATCGACAGACGACAACATTATCTATTTCCTTTTATTGATTGACTTTCATTTCTGATAAAAAATAATATAATAATTAATAAGTTTAGATAATTATTATTATACAAGTTTAACTCAATGTTTCGTAATATCTGTTTTCTTGTTATTAGTTTATTTTTAGAAACAACCTAATAATATTTTTTATTATGAACTACTTTTAGGTTGCTGTCTAGTGGAACAAGCGATCCTGTGACGGCCAGACCTTCCTCAGTTTCGTAAAGCTGAAAGTTAACCTGTTTGTAACCTTTACAGAAGTAATTACGAGCAGCAAATATGGAGTTCCAGTAGCGTTTACTTTAGAGTTTAGAACTTTAGAAGGTATCCATTTTTGAAGGTCTACCTGACCTTCGAGAAAGAGTAAAGCCACAGAATATATAATAGTACCGTAAAGCTCAATTTCATAGCTAATATTCTTTGCGGTAAGTGGAGGAATCTCGTCGTCCATTGCCGGATATTTTTAACCGTTGCTTCCCACTGCTAGACACCCTCAAAGTCGAAAAAGAAAGAAAGAAAGTTGTCTGACAACTGTCAAAAATGTCCGGCACTGGAAGACGAGATTCCTCAACTTGCCGCGAAGAATATAAGCTATGAAATTGAGCTTTACTCTTTCTAGAAGGTCAGGTAGACCTTCAGAACTGGATACGGTCTCCTAAAGTAACCGCGACCGAAACTCCATAGTTGCGGGTCGTTATTACCTCTGTAAAGGTCACAAACATGTAAAATTTCAGCTTTACGAAACTGAGGAAGTTCTGGCCGTTGCAGGCTCTCACTCTATAGCCTAGAACTTGAGATTATATATTTTGTACTACCATGTAGGTAATGCTTGCACCTCATCCCACCAAAGAGACCTAAGTTAAAAACACTGTGCTTTCCTGCCAGTTTCGCCTAGCGATTATAATGTTGTGACTTGTAGGCGGTCTATAACCTCAGAATACAGAACAAACAAGTTTATTCTGTATTATTCTATAGCATAAGTTTGTTGAGTAACTTCAGTATGACTATTAGAACATTAAACTAAGTATTTAAACCTAGGAGGAGCACTTAAATTCCACATACACCGACCTTGTGAGTAACACTTTAGAAACAGTTTAAAATATAATCGCGCTATACGGGAACATAAAGATAAGACAGACTCATGACGTGCAAATAAAACGAACATAAAACTACAATAATTTTACTAACGACATACAAATGGGTTTATCGTTAGCCACCATTACTACGAGTATGTTACTAATGTACGATACATTGAAAATATAGACTTGAGTTTCTTGGTAGTCGACCTCCTTACTTTACTAATAGTTTAAATGCGAAAATAACTATCAGAGAGACAGATTATTAGTATTTCTGTCTGTCTGTTACCTCTTCACGCTTAAACCACTGAATAAATTTTGCAAGGATATAGGAATTAGGATACTTTTCATCCCGGAAAAAGATCCACGAATAACACGATTATAAACGAATTTTGCGGAGTTTTGGCCACCAACTAGTAGTAGTTCTATTTATCTGTGATCGAAGTCTGTGGTAGGTACTTGGAATACCATCGTTTAAGACATTAACAAAATCGTTGACGTTTTAATGACGTTTAGCAATAGCTAAACGATGATTTTGTTCTACTTAAACAAAGGGAAGATTCAAGATAGAGACTAGTTGGAGAGAAGTTTTTAAAAGTTGCAAGGAATATTTAGGGCCCGAAATCCGAATCGATACTTTCATAGTTCATAGTCCGTACTCCAAAGAATTTAACCTAAGGGGTTTAAATTCTGTATTCTAATAAAAAGATGAACAGTGCCTATACATACTTATAGATAAACGATCTTTTGTCTCTGTTTAACGTTAGATAAGTCGCTTTCTAGACAAAGAGCAAACAAATGGATATTTAATTATAAGTAAGAGTAAGAGAAAATATAACATACAGTACAAATAAAGTATGGAAACCACCATCTAATTTTAGGGGATTCTGTCAGCCAGCCTTGACTTTACTAGGTCAATGTGAAATCTACTGGAGCCAACCAAATTGTGACCTTTTACGAGGATTATGCGTATAACATGTAATTTATACTTCTTAGTATGTTATCTGGGTGGCCTTCATTTAATAAGGGAAGAAAATGAAGTCGATCGAATAGGTTTGACAAGCTTCACTGATGTCTTTTATAAACATGAATAATTCCAGTGGGATATATAATCAAAGAGTAACTTGTTTATGAGTAACATTGACATTACATAAACGCCCTAATGAGACAGATTCTCTTGTACAATCAATGTAATTCGCCAGTAAACGGAAAATGCTCTGACATTGCTCTTAGCATTAGCACGCTAAAGAGGAAGTAGACATGTCTACAGAAGAACAGACGGTCGATGGAGCGGATAAGTGTTAGAGTGGAGACCACGATTAGGCAAACGCAGATTAGGACACCATGCAGAATAATCGCGAGGAAGATCGTGATGGCTAGCGTTTGTTGAGGTTGCCTACTGAAAGGCCACTTTAATTTTGCCGCTCCTGCCCCCCTATGTACGAACTTTGCCGCCATCCTAGGACGCTGCCACCCCACCTAGGACGCCATAGGACGCTGCCGCCCAAAGGCCATGGCCTATACTGCCTATACATAAATCCAGAACTGAGCAGTGGATAGGCTGATGAGTGATGATAATGAAATCGACAGTATTGTACCAAAAAATAATGGGCTATTGTAATCGGATGTGAATACGGAGCATACTGTATCAGATGGCTGGTCGCACTATAGTTGAATACAGTGACATGCGTCTGCGACACAATTGCCACAATTAAAGTGATTGTGAGCAAGGCGATGGCAATTTGTGTCGGTACATGACACACTCAATGTATTGTAGCGGCCGGGCCAGAGGCCTACTACGAAACCGTTTTGAGACTCAAACAATCGAATCAGAATGCCGCGTCCTACTCTACAAACCTGAAATGACGTTGTTAGAGTAGGACACGGTATTCTGATTCGATCGTTTTATGTCAAATGAATGAATAAATCTGTACCCTGATACTTTAGTCCAATATTATTTTATACAGAGTGGTTCAGTGTTAGATCCAGTCCGTTTAACTTTAAGATCAAACCGATCAACCGATCAAAATCCCCGTATTATACGCAAAATAACATATATTTTGAGTTTGACCAATCAGAAAGCCTTTGACGCTTCTAAGATTGAGTAAGTATACCATTTTGTAGATTGATAGGAGACGGACTAGATCGAACTATTATTGAAGCTGTATTACTGTTGCATTAAAAACTTTGAATCGGAGTACACAGTTACGCAAAACGACAATATAGAATGAAGATTAAAATGATTAAAATTTAAAACAATTTAGCCAAAGGTCCAGTAGCCACAGGCATAATCCTTTGAAGTAACGTAAATTACATGATTTAGATCTCATTATTATTTTAATGAGATTTACAAGGGACGGACAAAATATTTTATTATGAAAATAGAGTTTTTAAAACGTGTTTGATTAAAAAAGGTTTAGGACAAAAAATTTAGGTATTTAATACTTTAGAAAACTTTAAAAGACTAGATTTATATTTCAAAAGCTCCGATAAACAATAATTGTAGAGACAAGATTAAAAACTTTGAATAGTTAAACAGTATACGTTGGCTGTATATTTTTAAATATTATTTTAAAATGTACATTTTTGCCCTTATTAGCCCCTTTGCCCTAGAGACTGCAAGTCACACCTCGGTGGATATCTAAATTTAGCTGATGTGATTAAAAGGTAAAGCCATGACAGCCAACGCATTAAAAAAAACACTTTATAGTACCCTCTAAAAGCTCATTGCTCATGCAACTACCAAGTATGGTTATCGCAGGAACGGCTAGTACCCAATAGAACGTTTGGAGTGTACAATCCACAATTTGATAAGGACAAAAAAGCAAGAGAAATCAAGACAAATAGGGACTGGATTACTGTTTTTCCAGACATTACTGATATGTTTAAGTTCTTTACATTAGAAGACATTTTGTATAAAAACGAGATACTTTGACGAAATGCCTTCTTCCAAAAAAACTTTTAGGATGAACATTGAACAATGCAAAGGTTAGTTTAATACTAATGTCCTACGATATTTGCATTTCTACATATTCAGTCCGACTTCAGAGAAATAAAGCATAGTATTATCAATTCAACGTTTATTTTTATTAATCTCTCTAAAAATTTAATTAAAGCAGTGTTTACTTATAAACATTTAAGCCAATAGAAAAATATGCTAAAGTATCGTGATCAGTCATGATCAGTCATTCATGGTAAGCGGTAGAGATCCATACTTCCATACTAATATTATAAATGCAAAAGTGTGTGTTTGTTTGTTAACTCTTCACGCCCAAACCACTTAACCAATTTTGCTGAAATTTGGCATGGAGATACTTTGAGTACCGGGAAAGGACATAGGATACTTTTTATCCCGGAAAAACGTACGGTTCCCGCGCGATAAATGCGTTTTGGCGCAACGGAGTTGTAACTTGTACATTATAAAGATACAGCTTCGTTTATCTTTCTGAAATTCCGTTGGCTTAGATTGTAATGGATAACGCACGTTATCTGCTATTTATTTCAATTTCAATTTTAAACTCTTTTGTTTGTGTATGTAAATATCGTTATTCTATTTTAAGCTAAATTTTTTATGTAGAGTTTAGGCAATTTTGGGAGGTTAGGATTCGTCCGATAATAACCATGAGATAGTAGCTTGCTTGTTGGAAATTTCAA